>JAQOWZ010000026.1:4080171-4724903 GCA_035578165.1 Stenolophus ochropezus
ATGTATTACTTTAATATTCCAATCCATTCGGAATTCGATAAAATAAATACTCTCGGACGACAGGTTTTTGTATATGGAATTGTAAGATAGACTTTATTTTCCAAAAATTGTATATCAGTCGTCCTCATTTTTAATGATTCGTCGCTTCGACTAGACCCAGAAATGCCAATTATTAAAGCGACCTCTAAAATAAATCGATAACTATCTTTCGGGAAAAAAATTTTAAGAGCGCATCATTCAAAAATTAGAAAATATACTCGACTTTTTGGAGTCTATCCCATATTGTGTTTTATTAAATAAGATATCACTTTAGAAAATATAGATATATCACACTTTCTAAATTTTTTTGTATTTATTTAGTAGAGCACCAGTCTTTGTAAGACTATTTTCAAAACGGCCTTTTATTTTTTGAGGCAACAAATTTTGAACAACTTCCGTAGCAGCTTCTTTTAACTCGGGGAGAGTACATTGTTTCATATTACTATTTGAACTTTTGAAAATTTTTATAACATCCAAATAGTTAGTAAATGTCAAATTATTGAAATAAATTTAAATATTTGTTTTCATAGGCTACTGACTATTGCCTTACATAAACAAAAAGCGATATACGAGAAGTTAATTTGAATAATAGTTAAGGATGATTTTGAATAAAACAGTACACATAATTAGGTGGGAGTTTCTTTACAGCACTACATCTGAGCCTCAAAGCTTCGCTTCTCGGTCTTATAACAAGCACACGGCTGTAAGGCTGTAATGATACATTTTCCAGCTCAAATGAAATATATAATTTTTATGTTTATAAAATGTTATATTTTTTTCGTCTTCTATATAAATTACATAATATGCAATAAATAAATATATAAGATTTTAACAACTATTTAAAAGTCTCGCCATATTTGCCACTAAAAATGTACGAAATGTAAACGAGTTCTAGGTAGTATTCATTTCAACGGTTAACAAATATCCACTGTATCTTTATAATTAACTTCCATTCGCGTTTTTCCATTCTCTTTGAAATATGATATTTTTAATCGATTTATTTACTTACATGCTGTGTACAATGCCGAAATAAATTAGTCAAGAACTATTTTATGATAGGTAATTTATTGAATTTTTTTAAAGTAAGTTTAGTACAACTATATTACATTAGATATAGGATACTCAAGTTCTACGAAGAAAAACATTTCTGCTGATAAAGATGTAATCTGATTAAGTGATTTAAATAACAAGGGTAGTACCGTCAGTTAGAGATGCATCAGTAGTAGTAGTAATGTTTCCACTGATCTCATCATCTATGCAATTTCCGATCTCCTCTATGATCTGCTGAGTCTGGTTCCTTGCAGATTCACCGATATTCGCCTGGCATACTGCCATATCAATTGGTAAGTCTGTCACTAGACCCAAAGCCAGATTTACCATTTCAGCAATTTGGACAGGAAGGTTCAGGAGCATTTCTGATGCATTCTGTAGCAATTGTGTTAAGCAAGTAATTGGTCTTAAGCTGATCAAGCAACTTGAAAGCTCAAGGGGAAGTCGAGTTATGTTACGAATAATGTCATTGACTACTCCAATTTCGTTATTGACAGCAATAAGAACAGTTTCGGCAGCATCTCCAATACAAGCGGAAAAATTGGCAATAAGACCTATTTGTAGGTCACGTATCTGTTCTTCACGTCCATGAATACAAATTGCTATATCAATGCCAGCTTCAGCGGCTTCAATAGTTCTGTTCCTAATGTACTCAGCTACTTCTTCAATAATATTCCCGATAAGCTCAATTCCGTCTTCTAAGAACCTTTCTCTGATTTCTTGAATAACACTGATGAGATTTCCAAGAGTCCCCAAGGCGTCATTGATCACTCCACCCAACAATGCTTCCAAGCTGCTGATGATTTCTCTAATTTGGTCAATTAAATCCCCAATGATACTTTTAGAAACATGTATATTTAATTTTTCCAGTGTCTTCACCGATTGCGCGTTCGATACCTACAGAAAATGTATGAATTAGAGCATAACAGTGATAGTCATAGAATCCTGAGGTTTAAATTATTCAATTCAAAATAAAATGTGTTTAAGATAAAAAATTCCAATACAATTCAAAATAGATATATAAAATAGAGCTTTTATTTCAAATACGCCTTATTATCATAATTATTATTTTATTTTTAATTAGCAGAAGCACTTACCTGACAACTGAAAATGGCCAAAAGGCCAAATACGAGGAACCCCTTAGAGAACATTTTAGTTCATTACTTTTGAAGAAACTATAAAAAATATATATTAATTTTGGTTTATATACTAACGATTATCACAACTAATAATCAAAAACACTTCATTTTTATCACCGTTATTGTATTTATATTACAGGTAATTACGTTTCAGTGATAATTAATAATTTTATTACAAGTTAACTACAGAGTTCATTTTTTTGGAAAGTTGTAATAAAATTATTAATAATCACTGAGAGGAAATTGTCAATAATATAAATATAATTATTGTGATAAAAATTAAGTATTTTGATTATTAGTTGAGATAATCGTAAGTATATAAACCAAAACTATGGCATATTAAATATTGAGAACGGTAAGGACATTTAAGTGATCGAATTGCAGGAGCGAAGAGACGACTCCAAATATCTAAGATTCGCATTCCTTACCGTTCAAAATGCTTATACAATTTTTCGCAGGAGCAAAATTAAATTTACTCCAATATCAATAAAAAAAAATCCAAAATGAGATGGACAACTTAAGTCCGTTTATGAACTTACTTACTGTATGTAAATACTGAACGGTTTGTTGGTCAAGTAAAAGAATCCTACTGCCTTGGAAATTCAATTTATAAATTCTGTACGTCAGTCAGTTTTTTTGCTTTTCGACCTCTTCTAGTTTCAACGTCTACTGCGTTATCCTCAAGAGATACAAAGGTTTTTTTAAATTAAAACTAAATTTAAGAATTACGGAGAAAACCTTACGTGAAAAATTAACAGATATGTAACAACGTGAAAACTAGATCACAATTTAAAATGTAATTAAAAATATACTATTCAAACATATGGACATCGAAAATGAAATAATAATAAGTAAACCGGAAATTAGTTTGACTAACATCCAGATTTTTTTTCTACCATACCTTCATTCCTGTCAAGGAGTACCAGAACTCAATCAATAAACCTTTTCTAATTTTATTATATTATAATTATTATGCATCTTTCACATAATTAATCTTGAATTAGAGAAATCATCTGCAACTTTGAAGCATTGTTGGTTGGAGTGATTGGTGAGGCCTTGGCCAATCTTGGAAATCTCGCCAATGTTTCTGAAGATATCAAAGAAATGTTTTTAAATAAAGGAATTGTTCTTGTCGCGAATAATACTGGCAAAGTAGCTCAATACACTATGAACAAAAGTATTGAAGCCACTGATCTGGGCATTAATATTTTGTTTGTATTCAAAGACGTGAAGAATTGATAATACTTATAATTGGTCTTATTGTCAGTTTTGTCGGTTTTATTGACGAGGCTACCAGAAATTTTTTAATTACTGACAATAAAAAATTGTTGTTGAGTTTTCAAGATACTTGAGCAGATTGAGAACAATTTCTTTCAAATTAGAATTACTACATACCACATCGACCATTGGTTATAAACTTGCCAATTGAACTGGGAGTGTGCCTGGCAGACATCGTAAGGAACTAGAACCAACAGATAATGGAGAAGATTAGAGATGGCCTAGATGATACAATTACTGGAAGAACAATACTACCGACGCTCCTACTACAAAAATACTTCTACTAGTACCGATGCACCTACAACTGTAGTTTAAATTATTTAGTTGGATTACATCTTTATCAGCAGAATTGCAGAATATTCATTATTTCAATGTAAATGAGGAGAAGCGAAGGGCGGTTAATTATAAAGAAATAGTGGTTGCATTTACAGTAACTAGCATTTATTAGCTGCCCATAACAACTTCAGGCAACACACAATTTAAATAGAAGAAATTTAATTTTGGTCGCATGAATTCTTCCCACAGTTTTTTGTCCCGGTAAATTTCTTCGACGTATAAAGCCTTATCAGGACTTGTAAATGCTATGAAATAACATTTTTCTTTTTTTACAAATATTAAGCTGCTCTTGAATCTGTAATAATATTAATAAATAACAAAGTGTCTAAACATAATAATGAAATTACATAATACCTGATAATAAAAATTATGTTTTTTTTTAATTCATACATTCCATTGGAATTTCTCGTTATAAATCGTTTCTAAATTCCTTTTTCTCACAGACAGAAAAAATATCGTTTCCATTTTTAGCTAGTGAATACAGGCACATTACTTCCACCAAGCAGTCTGTATTTGTTATTCCTATAAAAGAACATTAAATTAGATATATGAATTAAAACAAATTATATATATATATATATATATATATATATATATATATATATATATATATGTTACATCGCTGTTTCCACCATCAAACTGCATAGGTTTATATATATATATATATATATATATATATATATATATATATATATATATATAAGAAATCGACAAGATTAAAGTAATACTTTTACTCAATATAATTGGATAAAAAGGATTGGAAATTTTTAATAATTTTAAACTAACAACTTTTGTTTGTTTTTTTTATTACAAAAAGCAAGAACAAAGAAAGCCATTTGATAATTTTGAAATTGACTTTAAAAAACTTTTAAGCACAGAAGACCTGGATTTGCAAAAAGTCATTAAAAAGCGAAATTCTAACGAAAATGCAAAAATTATAACTGTTATAAAATTTTTACTATCTCTAAGATACTGAAGCTTACTTTTAAAAATAATCTTAAGTAACATCTTTCCTTTTGTATCAAATAAAAAAAAATAATCACATAGGGCTTTTATGTTCTCTACGAGGCCAATATGCTAAGTTTTATTAAATAGAGATGTATCACCATTTCTAACCCTTACATTTGTGCAGATTTCTACTTTTTCTAAGTCACTCTCTGACTCTGTGTCTCTTATTATATAAGTGTCATTTTCTGATAAAACTATAGCTTTTTCCATTCATTCTTTGTTTTTGTAACTAATTTGATGATTGTCTTTCAAAAATGGCAAATCTTAAATTTATTGCAATACAATAAAATTTATTTAACATTTGTTTAATTAACAGTTTTTTACAAAAGAAATTTTATAGCAATGTAGATGAAATAGGTTTCCAAAACGAGTATTTAATGGCAACTATCCTAAGCAAAATTAAAGGAGAAGCCCGAAGAATTTATTTAGCAATATCTATTACGTCAATATAGGACAATATGAAAAAAAGCATTGTTCTACTCGTTTCAAGATAAGCTGTATTGTTTCACGTTAACAATAGAAATAAAGGAATTAAAACAAACTTACGAATCACCGTTTGACTTCTGTAGTAAAATTCAGGACATATTACAATTACAAATTTCTTACATTAATAACAACAAACCTACACAAGCCACAATACATAACAAATATTTCCGCGAATTCGCATTGAAATTATTTCTTAAAGAATTGAGAGAACCCTTAGGTTCGTCAATGAGAACAAAAGGTCCTAAACGTCTTAATCAAGCTCTTAGTATGTTGATGAACAAATACACCACCCACAGAAACCGAAACAACCGCCACTATCTTCTAAATTTAAACCCTAGAAAAATATATAGCCATTTCAATCCTAATAATTCAATAAGCGTTTCATCATGAGAAGTGCTAATAAAATCTAAGGAAACGACAGAATATTCGGAATGATAATTTATTTTGTTAGTTCGGTTCATGGCAATTACACGTGAAAGAGTGTTCCAAGGATATGGCCACCACGGCTCGCACAGCACTCACAAATCCGTTTGTCGTAATTTTGGATGTCATCTTGGCAAAGTGCCAGCTCAATCAAGGCAATTTCGCGCCGAATTTTCAGGTCTTCGAGCGTCTGTGACATATCCCTGTAGACTTTACTTTTCAAAAAACCTCAGAGGAAGAAGTCCAAGGGGGTCAAATCGCAAGATCTTGGTGGCCACTTGATGTCTGCGCCATATGCGATAATGCGGTTGTCGAACCGTTCATGCAACAGATTGAACACCGCACGAATTCTGGACGGTGTTGCCCCATCTTATTGAAACCAGAGCTCTTCCTCATCAAGTAAGTCTAAACGGTTGAAGAAAAAGTTGGTCAGCATGTTGCAATAGCGGGCAGAGTCAGTGGTTACGGTGCTTCCATTTTCGTTTTCGAAAAAAATGCAGCCCAATCACTCCTTCTGGCTAAAATCCGAACTAAACATTGACTTTCAGAGCAAGGAGAGGTTGTTCAACAACCTGTCGAAGATTTTCATCTTCCCAGATGCGGCAGTTTTTCTTATTAACCCAACCAGAGAGATAAAAGTTCACCTCATCGTTGAAGATGATTTTATTCGAAAAACCCTCCTTTTGTTGAAGCATCCATTCAACGAAATTTCCACGATCGTGGTCCCTTGGCTGCAATTATTGAGTAATTTGAATTTTGTAAGGATGCAAATGTAAATCCTTAGTCTAATTCGTTCTGTCGTGCAGTAAGTCATACCCAATTGCTGAGAACGATGGCGGATGGAATTAATCGGGTCTTCTTGAACACTCCCACGTACGGCAGCGATGTTGTCAGCCGAACGGCCCGAACGCGCGCGGTGTATATGTGTTACGTCTATAACTGATCCGGTAGCACGAAATTTCTGCACAATATTGAAAATTGTGCGCACTAAAGGCCGATTATGCACACCGAATTTACCACGTAATGCACGAAATGCATTCTTCTTAGAACACCCATTTTTGTAGTATGCTTCCAAAACTTTAACGCTTTGTTTGTTTGTGTCTATCACTAAAATTGTCCACGTCTGTAGTTGAGAACTGTTATACCGAATGTCAAAATCGGTTTGACGTTTAGAAATTAAAGGGCGTTCATATGATGAAACTCCCATTGAATCACCCTATACAATATTCGCGCAACGTCTTAGGTGGGAAAATAGTAGTTTCGCTCCGGTTTCAGAATTTTTAAATTATATTACGCTACTTTATTTTCTGTAAAATATGGTTCATATCGCTTTATAAAGAAAATTTTAATATGAAACATGGGTTAAATAAATAAATTCATATTAAATCTAAATACTTACACAGATTATAATGTACTACTTCTCATACATTTTGTTTGTATGTATGGATGTATGTATATTGTTCATTCTTCTCCGTAAGTCCGTTACATAGTCCTTCCGACTAGATCTTCACCGGGTTTTCTGCCAAATATCAAGTCGCATAGTAAGCGCAATTCCCGCACAAGTAAGATGTTAGCTGGTGTCTGCCCTGTTGCCTCGTGCACGGATGAACGATAAACCAACAAGAACAGATGAAGATGTCGGTCCCAGTTTCGTTGATGGTTAGAGACTACCTTTGACAAATACCGGTTGATTGTCCTGTTCATACGTTCAACCATACCGGCAGACTGCGGATATGATGCAGTTGTTCTGGTTTTGTTGATTCATAATATCTTCCAGATATTTTAAAACAGAGCAGACTCGAAATTCCTTCTTTGATCGGAATGTATTTCTCGAGGTACTCCAAATCGGTAGATGCATTTTGTTACTAAACTTTCAGCGACCGTTACGGCTTCCTGGTTGGGTAATTGATATGCTTCAACCCACTTAGTGAACTAGTCCATTAATACGGTTATGTATTTATTTCCCTCGTCAATTTCTTGGAATGGTTTGGTCACGATAATCGCAATGCGTTCAAAGGGACTTCCAACGTTATACTGGCACATTGGAGCTCTTTTTTTCTATGTGACCCATAACTTCCCGCGCAAACCACACATTTCTTGCGCCACTCTTTAGTATTTTATACGACACGTTTCAAGAGACCCTCTTCAACCACAATAGAGTCCCACTGCGCCCAGTACGATTTTACACTTTGTGAGTGTCGTGCAACGTCTTCCCAAACTGGTCTGCTATCGCCATGTTGCCAATCCAGTATGATCTTCAAGACCAGGTCATTTTCTTGGTCCTTGCGAAGGTCTTCGGTTTGCCAACTATCATCAACTACTGTTGTTTTGGCGACAGTGTATAGTTTTTTTTTCTAGCCGATTGCAGTGCTTGCATTCCTCTTGGAAAGGTCTTCTGGATAATGCTTTAGCATTACGATGGCTGGTACTTGCCCGAAGCTCAATAACAAAGGTAGCTGTCTAACTTTCAGGATTCTTAAATTGTAGCAGCCATTTGAGAGCAGCATGGTCAGTTCTTATGAGAAATCTTCTACCATACAAATATTTGTAGAAGTGCTCCACGGGTTTCACGACTTGCAAAAGTTCTTTTCTCGTGACGCAATAATTCCTCTCTGGTTTTGACAAGATCTTTCTAAAGTAGGCAATAACATTCGCTTGTCCGTCTTTTATCTGGCAAAACCAATTCCAACGTTGGTGGCATCCGTGTCTGGAATGAACTCTCCTTCGGGAAAAGCCGCGGCGCTTAGTAAAGGCGCGCTTGTCAAAGAATATTTCAATTGTTTAAACGCGGCTTGACAGTCCATTTTCCAGATAAACCTTTTGCCTTCTGCAGTGAGTCTTGTCTATGGCTTCACTATGTTGGCAAATCTAGGTACGTTACGTCGGTAGTACATGCACAGACCAAGGAAACTTCTCAATTCATGTTTATCTCTCGGTACTGATCCGTTACTCACAGTTCTTATTTTCTAAGGGTCAACTGCAATACCCTTACCAGAAACCACGTTTCTAACATAATTAACTTCTCTCTGAATTAAGTGACACTTCTTTAGACAGAGCTTCAAGTTAGCCTTCCTCAATTTTTGGAAAACCTCTTCCAAATTCCTAATATGGTCCTCAAATGTTTTCATACTGCAATAATATCGTCGAGGTAAACCAAACATGTTTTCCACGGCAGTCCGGCTAACACTGTCCATGAGTCGTTCAAATGTTGCAAAGGTAACATTTACCGATGGTAAAGGCAGTCTTTTTCTTGTCTTTTGGTTCTAAATCCACTTATTAGTATCCGTTCTTAAGATCCAAAATAGAAAAAATCTTTTGCCTAGCGAAAATGTCCAGCGTATTGACTATTCGCGGTATGGGGTAGCTATCCTTCTTCGTCACGTTATTAAATTGACGATAATTGACGCAAAATCTTGTACAGCCATCCTTCTTTTTCACTAGCACCACTGGTAAAGCCCATGAACTACCTGAAAATTCCATCACACCTTGTATCCGCATGTCCTCAATAATTCTTTCTGCTTTTTCCCGCTTAGCCAGTGGCTGTCTGGCGGATTGGTCTTGCACCTACATTGGTTCTTCCTTTGTCCTTCTTCTCAAATTGAAACACATCTTGGAAGTTCTCAATTAAGTTTTTAGCCCAGGTTTTCTGGTCGGCGGACAAGTTCTGGAACGATCTTAACAGCTCCTAGTTTAGAATATCCAGGACTTCACATGATATGCTCTCTTTGACCTTCACAGTTCGAATAATTGATGACACCGCTAAACATTCACCTACTATAGACCCTTTTTTAGAACAACGGGATGAAAATTGATGTTCATTACTCTAGCTGGAATTATCTTATCGTATTTGAACAAAGCTTTTCCAATTAGTCGGATCTAATTATTGTTTCTGTTGCACCCGTATCAGCCACATTTTAAACTGCCTTCTATCGATAGAGTGGTCTACATACATTCTGTTAGGTTGATAACATTACTAATGGATTCTGGGGCTATTGGATTACGGGTCAACGTTTGCCCCTTCGCATCAACCCGACTTTGTTTCCCGACTTCTTTTCTTCCTTTCTTGCTTCTACTTTCCTCTGTTTTTTTCTGCAGAGCCTTTTCGGCGGACCTAATTCATCGCAATTCCAACAGCAGAATTTTTTCTTCCAGCAGAATAAATTTTAGATGCAATTCGTCTTATCTTGTCTTCTAGATCTTCAGTGTCTTCAATCCTCTCAGCATCGATATTTCGAACTCGCGATTGGTTACGTGAAGCTTGTTTTGCGGCTTGATAGTCTTAGGCATATGAAAGTGCGTTAATCAGAATTTTTTGGTCAAGCCAATCGTAGTGCTTGCTGACACCTCGGTAGTACTCATCTGAAATTGTTCAGACACTTTGGCTGGATCAAATATTTTCTCTACTATGGATCTAAAAAGTGGGTACAGGCAAGTAGATTTAGACCCAAAATATAAGGAGAAGACCGCTACCGGGCTTCGCAAATTTACTGTTATGCCGTTCGAGCTCTGCACTGTCCCTAAACATTTGAACGACTCATGGAAACAGTGTTGACTGGACTATCGTGGAAAATATGTTTAGTAGTAGTGTAGTACTGGAATGGAAGGCGAAAGAGAACAAACCATTTTGGGAAGATGTTGTACCACACTTGCAGAGAGTGAAATCGTACTGGGTGCAGAGGGAGTCCTTGGTGATTGAGGATGACCTGAAACGAATCGTAGAGAATTCGGATGGTATCAAAAGGAAGATTCAGAGGTAATTCCTAAAAGTATAGTATCAGACGTGTTTAAGAAGGTCCATGACGGGTCTGATGGAGGACACTTTGAGTAAATAGAATTGTTGAAAGATTGCGTCAGGGATTTTACTGAGTTAACAAGAAAATGCTAAAGACTGGTGTAAGAAATGTGTGGTTTACGTCGGAAATAATGAGCCACATAGAGAACGAAGATCTCCAATGTGTCAATACAACGTGGGGAGCCCATTTGAACGCAATGCGATTGACGTGGCCGGACCATTCCTAAAAATGGACGATGGATATAAATACACAGTGGTAGTAATGGATTACTTTTCTAAATGGGTTCAAGCGTATCCATTACCCAACCAAGAAGCCGTAACTGTCGCTAAAGTCTTAGTGAAAGAATGCATCTGCCTATTTGATGTACCACGAGAAATACATTCCGATCAAAGTAGAAATTTCGAGTCTGCTGTAAGATAGTAGAAATCAAATCAACAAAACTAGAACAATTGCATTACATCCGCAATCTTGGTTAAACGGATGAACAGAACAATCAACCGATATTTGTCTCTAACCACCAACTAGACAACAGGGCAGACAACAGCTAACATTTTATTCGGGCGGGAGATATAATTACTATAACATCTATTTGTGCATCTCCAATTTTTATGCTGATCGGCCTTTTTAAAAAGGGAGTTTATTTTTAGCAGAAACTTAGTAAAAGTAATTTAGTTGGCTTTTAATTTTAGTAGGAAACATTTGATATCTTGACTGTCAGAATATATTTTACAATTGTCATGCATACTCTAAATTTTTTTTAATACTTGTAGTACGCATACTTTGATACTTTCTCATTGCCTATAATACTGTCTTTAAGTCGTGGTAATCAATTTCTTCTCCAAAAAATGATTAGAGGATTTTCTTGACTGGTTGATGAATAGGATATGGCAATGATTACTGGCTTTATTCGTAGGTAAAATCGATTTTCTGGCCAAACCCGAAATTAGCTACGGAAAATGCTTTTTAATTTTATTTTTTATAATTTATATCTCCGTTACAAATGTTTTCTTTTAAAATATGAAGTAATATACAGTTATACATATCAACAACATAATATTTTTGTTCACCTGATAATAAATTTAATATTTGATAATACTTTTACCAACATTCACAATTTCAAAGACAATAGCTACCTATACAATTGCTTACCCGTGGTAAGTTATATCTATTTAAAGAAATAATAACATAATTGTTGAATAGTTTTAAACAAATAATATGTATAAAATAATGAGAATAAGAAATATTTTATGTTAAAGAAAGACATAGATTTTTCTTTATTTTTTGTTTTCAAAAAGTCCCTGTAAAACTAAAACTAGCAGAATTTAGATAACGATTGTTATATTGAGACCAATAAAGTCTGATATGTAGTGTTAAAGCTGATATTTGTATACAGGCGTGACAATACAACAGGATCGCGAGAAGGATCGACTGGGGGACCACGGTGGTGGAGGCCAGACAGCGTTGGGCCAAAGCGGCTACTTGCAGCTATTGCAGCAGCGCGAGGAGGAAAACAAGCAAGAGGTTGAGCGACTCACAGCCGAGATCCGCTCGCTCAAGTTGCAGATACTGCAGCAAACGGGTGAATATCATATCTCCTATACTAAACGATTAGATTCACTATATATCTATTTATCTATCTATAGATTCATCACGAGCATCGAGTAACATTTGTAAAGGCCTACAGCCTGAACCATGCAAGTGATTGTTATAATTTATTTTTAATATGTGGGGGTAATGAGATCTGGTGCCTTTTGGGTGTCTCATATTTTTACTGTTAGTAGTTTTCGTGTAAAAAATTAAATTCATGATACTGTTTTTAAATCTTTAATATCAATGTTCTATAAAAAGATATAATCATTTAAAGTTCATAGACAAATTGTCAAAAGTGAAAGATGACGGCGTGATTCTTCTTAAATTTAGACATGGCCTCTGGGATCCATTGTTTCAAGGCAGTATTTGTGCACAGTTTTAATTTTTTACACCGATATTAAAGATTTAAAAACATTATCATGAATAATAGTCCTGATCAAAGGTTTTACCAATATTTTAAGTTTATAACGCAACACATTTAATTATTTTAAAATTTGACGTTTCGAATTACATAAGTCAATGTTACCAAATGTGTGATGAAGTAATTAAATTAAAACCAAATATTCCGAAACTAACTTCACTGAATACGGTGGCAGTTGTATTAGGGTTGACAATATTAATTTATAAATTTAAAAATTAACTACTATTTTTTAATACAAACAGCGTTGCCAAATTATGAAGTAACTAAATAAAAATAAAATGTTCCTAATTAAATAGAACACTTTGCTGTGTTTGAAATCAAAAGAAAAAAAAATGTGTTATGTCGAACTGCATTTGTTTTTCGGAAAAAGTTGTTAGAAGTAGGTCGTCCTTGGGTTTTAAGGAAACGACACAATGTGAACGGGTGTGCACGAATGACAAAAATGTTCTACGTAAATTAGAATTTGTTTTCTGCAAAATATTGTCAGAAAAATGTCATGTTTGGAAAAAGTTGTGAGAAGAATGTGGTGTTTAGTATCAAATGAAAGGGCTCAATAATGGCTGGCGTGTAGAATTAACAAAAATGATCGATGTTGATCGGCTTTTGTTTTTTGCAAAACTTTCTCAAAGGTATGTCGAGTTTGGTCTCAAATGAAACGTCTCGTTAAGGGCTAGCGTGCAGAATTGACAAAAATGTGCTATGTCGATCGGTTTTTGTTTTTTGCAAAAAGTTGTCAGAAGTATATGGTGTTTGGTATCAAATGAAAAGTTTCGATAAGGGCTGGCGTGTAGAATTAACAAAAACGGTCAATATTGATCGGCTTTTGTTTTTTGCAAAAATTTCTCAAAGGTACGTCGAGTAAGGTTTCAAATGAAAGGTCTCGTTGAGGGCTACCGAAGAGAATTGACAAAAATATTCCATTCCGATCGGCTTTTGTTTTCTGCAAAAAGTTCTCCAAGGTATGTCGAGTTTGGTCTCAAATGAAACGTCTGGTTGAGGGCTAACGTGCAGAATTGACAAAAATGTGCTATGTTGATTGGTTTTTGTTTTTTGCAAAAAGTTGTCACAAGTCTGTGGTGTTTGGTATCAAATTAAAGGTTTCGATAAGGGCTGGTGTACAGAATTAACAAAAATGGTTAATGTTGATCAGCTTTTGTTCTTTGCAAAAAGTTTTTAGAAATAAGTCGAGTTTGGCCTCAAATGAAAGGTCTATTTGAGGGCTAGCATGCAGAATTGACAAAAATGTTCCATGTCGATCTGCTTTTTTTTACAAAAAGTTGTCAGAAGTTTATAGTGTTTGGTATCAAATAAAAGATCTCGGTGTCGGCCATTCTGCAAAAATTGCAAAAAGGTTCCATGTCGATTTTGTTTTATTGAAAAAAAAAATGTCAGAAGTATGTTTTGTTGGTATCAAATGAAAGGTCTCGTTGTGGGCTAGCGTGCAGAAATGACAAAAATGTTCCATGTCGATCGACTTTTGTTTTATGCAAAAAGTTATTAAAAGTATATCATGTTTGGAATCTAATGAAAGGTCTCATTGAGGGCTGACAAGCAGATATAAAATTTTTTTTAACGTCGATCGGCATTTGTTTTTTTACATCGACAGCGGAGCTCTAGGGAATGCTCGGCGTAGCCGAGAATTCGCTAGTAATAATGCTATTCAATAAACGGAGCATGCTTTCACAAGTGCTTCAAGAATTCAAAGTTAAGAACACGTTTTCCATAGCGTAGGAATTCCTAATTAACCGATTTACCAATATCTACGATTGAAATACAAAACCGTTTAATCAGAATACCGGTTTAATGAAAAACACAATTATTCGACAATAATAAGTTAATCGATTTTTCAGCGAAGTCGGTTTCACGATTATCGATTTTCAAGAAATTGCCTTTTCTTAAATATAACATTGCTAATGAACCATAGTTATTTATTTATTTATTTCATTTTATTAATTTAATGTTTGGGAACCCGACAGTTATCCAATTATGGGCTTCCACGATTTCCATGAAAAACAAAAATTGAACAAATATCGTCAAAAGAAGATATAAGTATTATTTCTCGTGATAACTGATGGAGTGTGAAAATTGAATTTGTGTATAATATCATTGTTATGTATTAAATTGTTAAAAAAATTGTACATGAACATCATATCAGCAATCGTTCTCCTTTTTCAAGTGATAACAAATTGAATTCAAGCAGAGCTGAATCATAGGAAATATAATCAGTTTTAAATTTATACAATAACAAAGAAATATTTTTTTTTGTTTTGACTCTATACGTACAATATATTTTATGTATAATGGATTCCAAACCTGAGATTCATATTCAACAATCAGACGTACAAAAGTTTAGTGATTGAACTTTATTAAAACTCTTAGCCATTCTGTAAATAAATCCTAATGTTTTATCACCTTACCAAATATGTAGTCAACGTGTTCATTTGGTTGCATTTTATTACTAAATATAATACCAAGATCACGAATAGAAATTTTTCGATTAATATTGATACCATTTATGTTATACTGGAAAATTATACAACTTCTATTTCGAGTGAAGCTTACTACAGAACACTTATCTAAGTTTAAAGATAAATCATTCACAATACAAAAATGGTATAATCTTTCCAAATCTTTCTGAGTATCAATACTGTCGTACTTATATTCAACAGCTTTGAAAAATTTCAAGTCATCAGCAAGTAGTAAAAAGTCACAATGTGTAAAGCATTCCGATATTGAATTTATGTAAATATTAAATAAAAAGGGGACCTAAGTGAGAACCCTGTGGAATTCCAGAAGTATCTTTAATTAATCGGAACTTGTAACTATTGCAGATGACTAGCTGTGAGCGATTTATTATATACTATTCTATCCATCTTAAAAGTGAGCAATGAATACCGTACGATTTACTAAAGTCTGTATACAAAACATCAACTTGAACTCTCTTATCCATGTGCAGGGAATGAGCTTTTTCACTACTGATTTATTAGAGCAGAAACCAAATTAGTGGGGAAGGATTAAATTAGAAAAATCTTACGTAATTTTTATGATTATAAAATATTTAAAAATTTTACCGAATATCGGAAGTATTGAAGTGGGTATGAAGTATTAGTTATATTACGTTTATAAACTGGAATAACTTGAGATATCTTCCACAAATTATAAATACGGGATTAAGAAAGTGAGCACAAGTCCTGACAAACAAGGGACGAATTCTGTCTGAACCGCATTCTTTTTTGATATAATGTTGATTAAATTGTTTAGAATTTCAGCCTCATGGAGAAAAATTGAGCCTAAATAGGGAAGTTTAGCGTGGTTGAAATAACATGTGAAATATATTTTAGTCGTAAGTATATGAATAATTATAACTTAAAATGTAATTGAAAGTTAAAATTATGTTGCCAATTATTTATAATTAATGACTTATCTTCGAGCAACACTGACGTCACAACGTAGGTTGTATTTCGAGCCATTACACCACATGCTTCTCTGTTGCCACGGGAACCCAGCGCGTAAAAATCGTGAAGAAAATTTTCTCGAAATTTTGCATTCTTAAATAGCAATGGCCGCTAAAATACTTTGGTGTTTGTGTAATAGATGTCAGCACTATAGATGTCGGTAATAATGCTAAATAATTTGAAAAATGTTCAAAGCTGATATACTCACATAGTAGCATTTGTGAAATATACAAAACTTTACTACTTACTATATTCTTGTGTCTAGTTACATTGTACAATTAAATTAAACCAATTTATGTTAGCATATCTTTAAATTGACAAATAAATTTGTAGAATTATATAAGAATATAAAAGGTATATGTTTTGTAAACGTGTGAATAAGGTTCTGTTATATGATATCTTCAATCTTCAATAATAAGTAAAACTATTATAATTATATAACAGAAAATATGTTGATAATATAAGAGGAAAGGAAGTATAGTAGGGATATTTTTAAAAAATAGCAAGTTTCATTTTAATACAACTTAACATTGGAATATTACATTTTTTTTTAACATTTTTTTTCCTTTGCCTCTATTATATATTTCGGGTCTTTACATTTTTGGTGCTTAAACGATTGCCCATAACAACTTCAGGCAACACACAATTTAAATAGAAGAAATTTAATTTTGGTCGCCTGAATTCTTCCCACAGTTTTTTGTCCCGGTAAATTTCTTCGACGTACAAGGGCTTATCAGGACTTGTAAATGCTATGAAATAACACTTTTCTTTTTTACAAATATTAAGTTGCCCTTGAATCTGTAATAATATTAATAAATAACAAAGTATTTAAACATAATAATGAAATTACATAATACCTGATAACAAAAATTATGTTTTTTTTTTAATTCATACATCCCATTGGAATTTCTCTTTATACATCATCATCATCAATGGCACAACATTCCTCTGTGGAACAAGGCCTCAAGTACCTGAAGTACTTGTTTCGTGACATGTTTTACTTGCATTTTAGAGATGCAGGTTGTCAGTCTACAGTCTCTGCAAGGCCAGCACAGTATCTAAACATAATAATGAAATTACATAATACCTGATAATAAAAATTATGTTTTTTTTAATTCATACATTCCATTGGAATTTCTCTTTATACATATTTTGTTTTTAAATTGCTTTTTTTCAAAGGCAGAAAAAATATCGTATCCATTTTTAGCTAGTGAATACAGGCACTTTATTTCCACCAAGCACTCTGTATTTGTTATTCCTATAAAAGAAAATTAAATTAGATATATATATATATATATATATATATATTTATATATATATATATATATATATATATATATATATATATATATATATACATATATACAGACTGTCTACTGAACTTGGCCACTTAAGGGAGTTCCTAAACTAGAAGAGGTACGACTTCGGTTAAATTAGACAAAAGTTGCCTTATCAGGGAGCTATTCCTGTGATGTATTTGTTTTTCCAAAAATATGCATAGGTTACTAGACAGAAGAAAAAATATGAAATTAGTGAAAATTAATAAATCATTTTTAATCTTAAACGATGACAGATAGACAAAAATTTTCCAGATAAAACTTTTAGAAGACAAAGTGCGCCATAAAGAGAAATAATATTAAAAAAAATTTGTCTAACTGTTTGTGAGATATGGCAAGAAAAAATATTTTTTTAAATGGTAATCATAGATGGCTATGGCATCGTTAAAAGTAGTATTTTTATCTCTTTTCAACAGTATGTATTTTTATATCATTCATTTTAAAAATTATTGTTTTATGTACATAAATCATAAAACACTTCTTTCTAATGGCATTTTTAAAGTAAGCTTTGGTACAAAAATTTGTTTTAAATTGTTTGTACCAAAGCCTACTTTAAAAATTCCATTAGAAAGAAGTGTTTTATGTTTTATGTAAATAAAACAATAATTTATAAAATGAATGATATAAAAATACATACTGTTGAAAAGAGATAAAAATACTACTTTTAACGATGCCATAGCCATCTATGATTACCATTTAAAAAAATATTTTTTCTTGCCATATCTCACAAACAGTTGGCCAAAATTTTTTTATTATTATTTCTCTTTATGGCGCACTTTGTCTTCTAAAAGTTTTATCTGGAAAATTTTTTGTCTATCTGTCATCGTTTAAGAATAAAAACGATTTATTAATTTTCACTAATTTCATATTTTTTCTTCTGTCTAGTGACCTATGCATATTTTTGGAAAAACAAATACATCACAGGAATAGCCCCCTGATAAGGCAACTTTTGTCTAATTTAACCGAAGTCGTACCTCTTCTAGTTTAGGAATTCCCTTAAGTGGCCCGAGTTCAGTAGACAGTCTGTATATATTGTGACGGAACGATAAAAAATTCAAAAATAAATTATATGTCACACACTTACCTCGGCAGCTCAGTTTTGGTAGTGGTAGTGCTGGGCCGTAATTTTGTGTGGGATAGGAGGTAGTGATAGGAGTGAAATGGGCGCCAGTTATGTCGAAATGAAAAATAGTGGACATAACACACTATGAAGGTTAGAATTTTATTTTTATTGCAGCGTATAATCAAAGAAACCATTAAATTGCCTTTACAAAAAAATGTACTTATCTTTTTTTTTGGGATGACAATTTTGTTGGGCCCTGGAATTGGCCTTACGGGTACTCGGACTGGAGAGCAAGCTGAAGATGGCCGGGTAGTATTGGGGTAGTGGCAAGCACCAGCTATGTGACTCCCAACGTCGTTACAGCCCCGCAGGAAGCAGTAGCCGTGGGTTTTGATTGTGAGTGTCTTTTGGTAGGCTCGTGTAGTGACGGTAGTGTGGCTCTGTCGCGGTGTTTAGTGTGGAGTGTGGTGTAGTACCGTGGCCAAATTTCAGTCTCCGAACCCAAATATCCCGCGACCAAACCAGGACCAGGTGGACTAAATAACTTAAAAAAAATTAGGCAACAAATTGCACTGCAGATAATTATAAAATAAATTTGCAAACAATGGTTCGTTGATAAACACAAATATTACATTAATATTAACGCTAATAAAGAATAAAGATTTAGTACTAAAAGAATAATAAAAAGATAGAATAAGGATAACAAAAAAGAAATGAAAATTGTTCGTTTTAAACCGGAAACAAAAGTTTCAATGATAGAATTGAATGTAAGAATTTATTAGTGTTTCTGGCAATCGACTAATAAATCAAACGGTAATAAAGCGATCTCCAAAAAAATATAACGATAAGAAATAAATATTCAAAAATAAATTCTACAGTGACTATTAAATTAGCATAAGGCTAAGTCAAAATTCTATCAGACAGAGAGGCTAAACGAAATAAAATTTATAAAAACTACATGGAGAGAATTGAGGCAAGAAATAAAGTAATCAAAAATATGAACTGGTACTCACACTGGGTGCTGAGAAGCATGTGGCTTCCGCCATTAATAAAATAAAAAAAAAATTGAAACGATAAAATAATTATTATAACTCACCATAAAAAATAGTAAATTATATCAACAAACAACACTAACTCGAAAATAAATGTATCAAACCGTGGATGACAAAAGATAATAAATTTTGAAACAAAATTTAGAAATTTCAAGAAACACACCTTATCAGCACCGAGTCTGAATCAAGTCTCCTCGCCGTCTCACTTCGCACCGACCTTCAGCTCCAGCCGGAACTCGCCGCAAGAGATGTCGGGAATAATTTTTAGTAATAAGCATTTAAGTTTAAAATAAAAACCGCGAAATGATGTCGAAATCGTTTCACTGCCCCACCCTCAAAAAAAAAAAATGGAAAGGAAAACGGTTAGGTAAGGGAAGAGTCTTCCGATAACTCAAGGGATGGTTCCAAGTCAGCAGGAACAGGTTTAAGGTCCTTTACATGGTAGATACCGGCATCATTTCCATTTAGATCATAAAGATGATAAGCTAGTGAAGAGAGCTTTCGGAACACTAAGCTGGGAACATAACCAGGAGCAAGAGCCGAAGAGTAACAACGAGAGCCTACAGAGAGAACACGATTACGGCGATAGACAATGTCACCTTCGTTAAATTCGAGCTGTCGGCGATGCTTGTTGTAGTACTTTGCATTGCGTTCATAAGCTTTATGAATTCGGTCTTGAACGGTTGTAAAGAACTCAGACAGTTCCGCTAAGGAATGGGTATACTGAGCATGGTCATCAGAACAAATGTTATCACGTAAGGTACGGTAAAAGTTTCCTGACAGTGGTACATGCCTGCCGAAAGTTAAAAAAGAAAGGCGAAATCTGGTGACTTCGTGGACACTAGTTCGAATGGCCTGAGCTAGAGCCTGAAGGTTTTTGTCCCAAGCTCGGTGGTTGTTGTCAAGATAGGAACGAATAGCGGTCTTGATTACACGATTGGTATGTTCTACGAAATTAACCTGTGGGTGGAATTTGGCATTATACCATAATTTTGGTATTTCGTACTTTTTAATGAGGTCTGTAAATAATTTAGAAACAAATTGTGTGCCGTTATCACACATTACAATTTGAGGTACTCCAAATGAAAGACGTTCTCTTCTAAGAATTTACAAATTTTTGGCCCAGTAGCTTCTCGCATTGGATGAACTAAGACAAATTTCGAAAACCAATCCGTGACTACAAAAATATAACGGTTTCCAGCCGATGAGGGAGGTAAAGGGCCGATAATACCTATGGAGATGGCCTGCCACGGAAATCGAATAACTTTTTCCCTACCCATAAGACCAGGTGGAGGTAATTGCGGAACCTTTTGCGCGAAACAAACTGGGCAACGTTTAACATAACTAGCAATGAACTGGTGCATCTTTGGCCAATAATATTCGGCAGCAACTCGATGAAAAGTTTTAAAAATCCCCAAATGGGCGGCAGTGACGTCATCATGAGACCTTACAACAATTTCCTTCCGAAGCTCACGGGGAACAACTAATTTCCAAGAACTTAAATTAGAAGGTAAAGAATAAGGAGTGGTTATATTTTTGTACAAAATGTTATTAGTGACACGCCAGTCGAGATAATCGGTAGGATTTAACTTGACATTTTTGCGCATACGACAGTACCAATTGTCGCGGGTATTAGAGAAATTCTCGACATTAACAATAGAAACTTCGAGAGGACATCTGGAGAGCGCATCAGGAAGCTCATGAAGTTTTCCTGATCGATGGGTAATATTAAAATCAAACTGCTGAAGCTGAACAGACCAACGGGCAAGTTTACCATGAGGATCCTGCATTCGAAGTAACCATAAAAGAGAATAATGATCAGTGATGATTTCAAAATGAAGACCTTCAATAAAAGGACGAAATTTTAAAATACCAAAAACAGCTAAGCATTCTTTCTCGATAACAGAGTAGTTCTTTTCAGCTTTGTTAAGTGTGCGGCTCGCAAAGGAAATAGGATGTTCCTCACCATCGTCACCTATTTGGGTGAGAACAGCACCAAGACCGTATCTAGAAGCGTCGGTATAAATGGTAAAAGGTTTGATTGGCTGACGATAATCGGGACTAGCTAAGGTAGGCGCAGAAATTAAAGATAATTTTAAGTTGCGAAAGGCCTCTTCAGCCTCGGGGGTCCAAGTGATGGGCGATTTCTTTGACTTTCCCTTTATTAAATCTGTAATAACGGCTGACATGGTGGCAAAGTTTGGAACGAATCTGCGGTACCAGGGAAACAAACCTAAAGCTCGACGTACTTCCGTTACCGTATTGGGTTTAGGAAGACTGGCTATGGCAGACACCTTGTCCGGATCCGTACGTAACCCATGTTGATCAATCACGAATCCAAGATATTTGAGAGAAGATAAACAAAATTCGCATTTAACAACGTTTACAGTAAATCCGGCAGTTTTAAGGCGGTCCAAAACTTTATACAAAATGACGATATGTTCTTCAAAGGTAGAAGTTACAATGATCAAGTCATCGAGATATACGAAGACATTCGGATCAAGTTCGGGACCAAATACTTCGTCCATGAGTCGCTGAAGAGTTTGGGGAGCATTACAAAGGCCGAATGGCATTCGAACATATTCAAACATACCTCTACCGGGCACAGAAAATGCTGTTTTTACCTCCCGCCTATCAATATATAGATAAGGGAGGTATTGTTTTTGGTCAGATTTCTCGAGTGTGGGTTTTCAACATATGAGCACGAATTAGGGTCCCTAGAATACGATTTTACTATTTTTAGCGTGATGTCTGTATGTCTGTGTGTGTGTCTGTGTGTCTGTGACGATTTTTCGTCCACGATAACTCCAATACGATACATGTAAAAATTATAATATTTGGTATTTAAGAGTTCTATTCTAATATGATGAACTGATTAGATTTTGACTACAATTGGTTAACCGGAAGTAGTACTTTACTTGAAGCTTTAAACCGTTTTTTCTAAAAAAATACCTCTAAATACTATATTTTCGCAAATTTCGTTATCATAAATTCAAAGATTTTTTAATTTTCTACCGATCTGCATAATTACGTTTATATATGTCTTCTAGCTAGATAGAAAAAAAATATATAAATTATAATAATTTTACACATCGTTTGGGCTGAGGAATTTCGATAAAACAGATGAGTTATTCATATGTTCACAAAATTTGACATGTGATGTCAAATTTGATGTAAGTAAGTGTAAAAGATAAAATAAGTAAAAAGTGAAGTAATTTTATTGTAAAATTTAAAAAGATGGAAGAAATATATTAGGAATGTATTTGCATGCGTGAATCAAAGTAAGTTCAGTTCCGGTTTTAGTAACGTCAAAAATAGCTGTCATATTGGTCAAACAAAATTTATGAAGGAAATTTTAGGTATGAAATAAATTAAAAATATTCTGAACTGCAATAACAAACTAATTTTAAAACTACAAATTAAATATATTGAAAAACTATATATATATATATATATATATATATATATATATATATATATATATATATATATATTACTACAGTGGCGGGAGGTATTGTGTTGGACACACCAGATTTTTTTTTCTTTAAAATTAGCTGATAAAGGAATTTGCCAGAAGGCACTTTTTAAATCAACTGAAGATAAAAATTTAGCATTTCCTAACTTACTGAGAATATAATCGACTCGAGGTAAGGGGTAGCTATCTTTACGAGTAACCGAGTTTAGCTTGCGGCCATCAAAACATAGTCGATATTCGCCGGAATGTTTTTTAACCAAAAGAATGGGACTAGACCAAGGACAATTAGAAGGCTGAACTACACCAAGATTTAACATGTTGTCAAGCTCTTTGTTGACGTATTCCATCATTACAGGAGATAAGGGGTATTGACGTTGTTTAATAGGGGCGGCGTCGCCAATGTCAATAACATGTTGAACTTTAGAGGTGCAACCGAGTCCTACAGAACCAAGTTTTTCATAATGCGCTATAACAGCGTTCAGGATTGACTGCTGAGATAAAGATAAATTTTCCCGGCTGTGTACCGCAGAAATAGAAGAGATCTCGTGACAGGAAGACCACGAATCAGTAGAAAAATCTAAAGTAATTTCAAACGAACGGCAAAAATCTACGCCGAGAATAACGAAATGTCTTACAGAAGGCACTATAATAAAAGAAAAGTGTTTCTCAGTTTGACTGAAACTAACAGGAAGCAAAACTTCGCCTAAAATATGATGAATTTTTCAATCAGCAGTGGAAAAGTTAATTACAGAACTAGGTTGAATTTTGACTTTAAGTTTTATCAAAATTTCAAGACCACGTCCACCTATTATCGAATTATTAGCACCAGAGTCAATAAGAGCGGTTAAGGGAACATCGTTGATTGAGATAGAGATATAGTCGAAATTTTTAAGCAGTAGAGAGACGTCATCAATATTTGTAACTAGATTATGACGTCACGAATTACAAAGTTTATATGTGCATTAGTTTAGAAAATGTGTTGCGTGTTGCATATGGCAATGCCAAATTTAATAACAACAAATAAAATGATAACATACCTCTCGCACTGCTTTTAACGGCAGTAATGTTCCACCGTGTGCCAGTTCTTTTTCAAAATATGTAGTCGCATTTGCAGTTAGCACTTGCGACTGCTTCGATAATGCTTTAGGCATTATTACTTACGCTAATAAAATAAACGTATAACAAGAAACAAAGAACACGACTACGAACAATTATAAGGAACAATGCAACTTAAACGAACAAACAAAGATTTTATATTATATTATTTGACAACTCAATCAATCGGCGTGACAAGAAACAAATATATGTAAACATATTTTATTTGAGTCGTAGCCAACGTGCGTTAAAAAAATACACTGCAATTATTATAAATAAATTGAAATGTCATTAAATACCTTATATTTTAATTTGAAATAATAGTAAATATAATAAATAAGTAATTTTTTTATGATACCTTTTTTTACTACTCGGTTTTCTAAATAAAAACATCTTTCGAAAATTTCTACAAGTTTTATTTCGTTTTGTAACGTTTTTTCAGGTCTATGACGTCTCTCTACTGCTTAAAAATTTCTACTATAAAAGGTCTATCATCTAAACCGGATTTCTTAAAAACAGGGCAGACAGTACCAAAAGAAAAAAATAGATACTTTATTTAGCCAATGCGACCACTCTACTTGGTTGTTTTGGGGAGAGATGTTGCCAGCTCTTCGGAGGAGTTTTTCGCGTCGGCTGGCGAAGACGATACGCCGTAGCCGTTTTTTGAACACTTCGGGCAAGTGAATTTTGTTACATTTTTTCGTCCACACGAAAAGCAAAAGCGCGTCCGTGGCTTTGGACATTTAGAATATTGATGGCCAATTGTATTGCAATTCCAACAAATAATACTGGACACCGAATTTTGAGTTAGATCTTGGCCTACCGTGGCGACAGCTAAACGGGAAGAATTTCTGTCAAACCGAAGACCTGATTTTGAAAATCCCGGAAATGAAATGATGTTCCGTGTCTTCAAGTCGTTTACAAATTACAATTAACTCAGCGAGAGTTGCAATGTCTTCGGTGCCAAATATCATTATTTACATTCTCTTTAGCTGTACAGCTATATTCATCTTCCTTAGCTAAATTACATATAAAATTATTTGACTTAAAATCTATGTTTAAATAAAATAAATCATTATAAGAATTGCAATTAAATGTTAAATTATTTTTAGATATAACAACATACTTTTTACCAGATTGATCATTATCAAACATTATTTTAAAATCCTTTTTTAATAACTTAGAAACAGATAATAAATTAAAAGCCATACCTTCAACTATCAATGCTTCCAACTTAATTTCTTTATTTTGACAAATACTTCTAATAATACCTTGTTTCTTCGCGTACAATATTTCGTTGTTCTTCGCCGTTCCAATCTTGACCTCTGACTTCAACTTGGTAACATTCGATATTTACTTCTCTAATTCTCCTATGACCATATGCTGTGTACAGCGTGAATCCAAAATAAAACCTCTCACATCTTCAGTGGAAGTAGTACTTGAGGCAACAAATGAAATTTCATCGGCTACGTTTACTTGTGAACTCGCTTGTGAATTGGAATGATTTTGGTATCGATTTTGTCTTCTGTTATTTGGTTGATAATAACCTCTACCACCTCCTCTGCGACCTCTTGAATTTCCTCTATTCATAGAATTAAAGTTTTGGCGACATTCTGCAAACTTATGGCTTGCTTTACCACATTTATAGCAAGTTAATGGACTTGCTTTAAAAGACGCTTCATATTGAATGTTGACGCGCCCCTGTTTCGTTTTAAACTTTAGTTCTTCGCGACTTTACAAAGTCCATGGTTACTTTACTATTCATTGTTTCTATTGCTGTGATTACTGCTTCGAAATCTTCATTAAGTGTCAACAAAAGATGACATATTTTGTCCTTTTCTTCTACTTTTGATGCAACACCTTCCAACTCCCTTATCAACTTATCAAAATTTTGAAAATGATCTTCTAGTTTTTCATTTCTTTTGTGTTTTAGTGCGAGAAGCCTTTTCTTAAGTGTTAATTTGGTGAATACACTTTTACGTTGCAAAACCTCCTCTAGAGATTTTAGCATTTCTTTAGCTGTTGATGAGTCTTTTATTATGTCTAAATGTTTGTCACTTACACACTGAACTATAATAGACTTGGCTTTTGAGTCCTTGATTTTAAATTCATTTTTCTGTTTTTCTTCAGTGAAATCATCAATCTATTTTTCTAATGTATCTTCTAGTTGCTTTTCTTCTATTAAAGCCTTTACTCGAAATTTCCAATTATTAAAGTTATCTGAGTTTAATTGTGGCACAGTTATCGCCGTTACAGAATTCATTATTATTTTTATTTTATTTTATTTGTTTTACTTTCACTTTTTAGGTTAACTTTTCTTATTTTATTAATTATTTCACTTAGTACCTGGGCCCATAACCTGTTATTTATAATTCCTTTTGGGCACTTTTATAAATAAAATAGATCACTACAATGAATAATTTTATTGCTTCAAAACAAGAACACGTGGGTAAAACAAAAAACAAAAGCGTTTTTTCATGAACAATGAACTCTGGTACAAAAAACAAAACAGCAGTGCTGCCGTGTGAATACAACCACACTTGCCAACTAAAAATATCCCTAACAATAAATAAGAATTTCCATATTTAACAACTCGAACTTAGTAAAAACATTCTTCTGTGGAAACGTTATGTTGATGATGTGTTGTGTTTCTGGATGGGCACCTTTCGGAACTAAACACTTTTTTAAACCAAATAAATAATCTAGGAAAAATTAAATTCACTCTTGAAATAGAAAAAGAACAAAAAAATAACTTTTTAGATTTAACTTTATTAAAAAATAACAATAATATCGAATTTAACATTTACAGGAAACCAACCAGTACCGACATTATTATACCATATAACTCTGCACATAATCACACCCTTAAGAAGGACGCCTTTAATTTCATGTTTAACAGATTATTACTTACACCCCTATCAGAAACAAATTACAAGACAGAATTTCAAACAATCATTACAATTGGCCTTAATAACAATGATCCCATAGACTTCATTTTAAACGTTTTCAATAATATTTATAAAAATTATATTCTGAAATAAATATATCCACATATCACACAAATGCAGAAATTTATCTCTATTCCTTTTTACTACGAAATCCATAATAAAATTAATTCAATCACGAACAAATATAAGCTAACTTCTAAATCACAATCAATCTACAACTCCATAACAAATGTAAAACCACTACTTCGAATAATAATTCATATACACAGTATACAACCTATACCCACTCCTATATGATTTCATAACTTTGATAGTAGTCTTTACATAAATTTCTATAGGCTAATAGAATATTCTTAATTTTTGGCTAATATACCGAAAACGTTTTTACGACACGATTTGCTTTGCAAAGCTTTGTATTATATTTTCTTTATGGATATTTACTCGAGACTGTCTGCAGGAAAAAGGTGTTATAATGTAAAATTTTAGAGAAAAATCTTCTTCTCCGATTAGAACAAGAGGAACGGCTGACCTTGTCTTGGTAGATTTTCACTGTTTGGGACATTTATAATCCTACATCAAATCTCTGCCCATATTTAATGATTCAAAAATGCCCCCATCGCTAATTTTTCTAAATATTCGTACATAAATACATAAAAATTTATAATCGGGTTCAGCAATAGATTAATACAATAGATTTTTTTAATAACAATAATGAGTGGAGCAATTATAATCTTGTCTTCGAAGAGGATTGATGTAGATATATAGTATTCCGATACAAACATAAATTATAATTAAGAAATCAACTAAAAAATACGTGTTGTCAGGGAGGGCGGATTAATTGGTCTTTGAGGAGGTTGACCCAACTAAGACTGTTTTGTCCCGGAATAGTTCGTGATGACGAAATCTGCATACATCACTTTTAGTGCATCTAGAGGTCTTAAAGACGTGATAGTCTAAAGTCGGTTTGAGGTCTTCTTGTCCTTTAGAGTTGAAGCTATATACTAGAATATCCACTCCGAGCTAAGTAATAATCCAGTGACACGGTGAACAGATCTAGATGTTCTTCTCTTGTAACACCATACTGTGCTTAGTGACCAGTAGATTGACTTTCTATGAAGTCTTCAAATGTGTATTCCTGAGCTACAACCTAACGTACCATTGCTTCACGATGATCTTCATAATTATCACCAGCGAAAGTGGCTAACCGATTGAAATGGATACTCTCAGCTTTCTATTAGGTTTTTACTTAATTCTGTAGACCACATAATTTATCTTATTCACGTTCCCGTAAGGGCGTTTCCAATTCCTTTGCAACTTGATGAGAAGCCGTGATGCCTCTGTGGATTATAAAGCCACACTAAATTTCCAGGTTAATATTCACCTCTCTCAGCCTTGAGATCGTACTGGTCCTTCATCCAATCGTTGGCACCTTGACTGTTTGTACGGACTTATTAATAGATGTTGTTCATTATTCCCCGTAAGTCCGTTACGTAGTCCTTCCCTGCCTAGATCTTCACCAGATTTATTGTCAACTATCAAGTCGCATGGTAAGCGCTACTCTCGCCCAAATAAGATGTTAGGTAGCCTCGTACACGGATGAACGATAAGCCAACAAGAACAGATGATGTTAGTCCCAGTCTCTTTGGTAGTTTGGAACTACCTTCCACAAATATCGGTTGATTGTTCTATACATTTACTCAACCGTACCATCAGAATGCGTGTGTAATGCAATTGTTGTGGTTTTGTTGATCCCTAATATCTTTTGGAACAGATCAAACTCGAAAATGGTACCCCAATTTGGTAGACGCATTATTTTACCAATTTCTTCAACTGTGACTACTTCCTGGTTAGGTAACACATAGACCTTAATCCACTTAGTAAAATAATCCATTACTACATCATCAATCGCAATTCGTGAACTCCCCGCGTTGTATTAACGCATTGGGTGTTCTTCATTGTTTATGTGCCCATTACTTCCAGCGTAAAACACACACTAGTTGTTAATATCTTCTTTACAAAAAGTCTAGTACTCTACATTTAGAAACTACCAACTGAGTCGTCCTTTTAGTATCATCCGCATTTTCTACACCACGTTTCAGGAGGCCGTTATGAACCATCATGGAGTCCCACTGCGCCCAGTATGATTTTACTGCCTGCGTGTATGGTGCAGCATCTTCTTTTTTTGCTATGCTTCCCTTTATTTTCCATTTGATGATAATTTTTAAATTTGGATTATTTTCTGGGTTCATGATTGAGTAATATTCTTAAACCTCTTATTACCTCTGAACGACCTGAAATGACGTTATTAACTGAATAGCCAAACTGCAATCGTATTAATTTCCTGGAAAATGACATTACTGTGCATTTAATAATAACAATAATAATAATAATAATAATAATAATAATAATATACTTTATTGATTCTAAATACCAAAGGCGAGGTTCAGTCATAGGCTGTTCTTGCACCTAACCTAAAATTTACTATTATAGAGCTCTAAGTTGTTATTAATAAACCACTGAGTTAAATTATTTAAATCGCCTTAAAGAATGTGATATGTAGGGACGGTATATAAATAATTAAATTGTCAGCAAATAATAATTTGTCACATTGAAGGCATTCGTGATGTTGTTAATAAAAAGCAGAAAAATGTTGGAGCCCTGAGGTACGCCAGAAGAAGAAGATAAATAATGAGATTTGAAGCTTGTATAAGTAACAGATACTTCGCGGTGAAGTAGATAAGAAGAAATAGGATTAATAAACGAGGTAAAAAAAAGAGTGCCGTCTATGTAAATACAATCAACTTGATTGATTTAGTATCGAGAGCAGTAGACACTTTTGAGTCAAGTACACAAGATTGTTCGCAGTAGAATGGTTCTCAACAAATTCATGTTGATTAGAAGAAGTGTACTGTTTCACAGTTGGATAAATGTTATTATACATATATTTTTTTATTTTTACTAAAATTTTACAAAATAGCTATAGGTCAATAATTAAAAATATTAGGTACTTCACCAGATTTATGTAAGGGTGCAATTCTGGATGTTTTCCAGACATTTGGAAAAATACTTATCTTAGAACTCAGAGTAAAGATGTGTTAAAGGATCATTGCCAGAGGAGATGTCGCGGTTATTATAGCGAAACTGAAATACACTACAGATTGCCCGAATTTTGAACATATTCAACCAACAGACTGATTTGATAATACAATCAAACTACTCGAGTATTTAATCTTTAATTATTCGAAACTGGAATTCTATACTGATTTGATTACGTTACCAATCAACTTTGAATGAGATAAAAGGAAAAGACATTCCAATTCATTGGGAAACACTATGAATTTCTGCCTAGTGCTAGGTCTGGTCTAAAAAACAGAACTAAGTATCAGGGTGATCACCCTCCGTGGCCTCATACTTCCCCTTATAGCTACCCCTGAACTACGCACTTAAATGTCTGATCTATTTTTCCAAGATGTGCTGATATAGAGACTCTTCCCTTACTCTGAGACGTACGGATATAATGACTCCTTCTTTATCATAAACCATACTAATATAAGGACTGACTCATACTGCTATAAGGACTCTTTCCTTACTTTGACTTATACAGGTATAAAGACTCTTTTCTTACTCTTACTCATACTGCTATAAGGACACTTTCCTTATTCTGACGGATCACTTGTTCACTTTTACCTCTGTCTCTTTTTTCTTTATGTATTCATTGAAACAAATTAATTATCTCCTTGCACTTACCTCATCATAGTAATTATAAAGTTTATTTATTTAGCTATAAATATTGAACATGTCTGAACCAACTTTCAACATTTAAAGCAAGTCAAGTCTTAGTGAGGGCTATGATGTCGAAATTAACTTAAATGCTAGAGTGACGTAGTTTTAAATTTATATTCAGGTTGTTCAGAAAAGTTGGCTGACTGAGACTAGAGGAATTGGAGAGCTCGATAGTTGCTATTGCGAGCCGATGTTACCCTTGAATAGTTTAAAATTTCCAGGTAGGCATGACAGTTCTCATTCCAAACATCATGTACTGTGTCAGCAAAAGTGTTGTGCATGTCGTTAAATTTAATACAGTTGATACATTTGTTCTCAGTGGATTGACAGTTTATAGCATCATGATTCCCGGCACATTTACCACAAACTTGATCTCATTAGAATGCATTGTTTAGAAGTATGATAGAAGGCGCAACACTTAAAATATCTGCGTAATTTAATGGGATCGTAAACAGTACACATATCAATGCCTAGAAATACTTTTTAGGCCTTTATTAGATTATTATATGTACTTTTTGTGGGCCATACTGCAAGTACTTCACATTTACACATCCAGCAAGAAAATATGATTTATTTTGGTGTAGCAGATGTCCAGCAAAGGTATCCTCCTCTCAAATTTGTTCTTAAGATTATCGCTAATTAGATCTTTTAAGATTTCGGTTTGATCTAATCCAATAATAAAACGCCTTTATTTGTATGAGGGACGAAATTGATAGTAATATTGGAGACCTCTGGTTCAGCAGTTTAAAACCTTTTGGTTTCAATAAAACGGATGATTTTGGTAATTATCTTAACGATATTTAACAAAGCTTTTTCAATTGCAGCATGAAAATGTTTCCCTCGCAGAAGGTACCTTCTAACTGTGCTTCCGCGATCGATCCATTTCACTTTGGGAGGGTTATATCTTCCGTTATCAATACTACTTTCATCTTCATTAGGTGCATACGTATATTACTAGAATAGTTGTTTTTCTCTTTCCTATTTTTATTGTTACTGAAAATACTAATTCTGATTAGAGTTTTCAAATATATATTTTGTTAGCCAAATTCTTCTTTATTGGGCACCCAACTTCACTTTTTACGTTTTCATTCGTGTCTTTGCCGTTATAAATCAACAATTGTGCCTTTCATATATCCATGCCCTTTCTTTTCTTTTTTGTTTCCGTTATACCTAATATTCATATATTTGAACTTTCAAATTCTTTTACAAGTTCAAATTCTTTTACCGAATCAACATACATCACCCTTGGTATATCTGTATGTCTTGAAGAAGTAACAGTCGACGGTCCGTTTGAACTCTTCTTGTCCTTTAAGGTTAAAGCTGCAGACCAGAATTTCCACTCTGGTGAAAGACTGTCTTTATCATGCTTCTAACAATTCTCCAATCTAAACCATCTAATTCACAGTCTGTCTTTGGTACTGCCAGCTATTCCCATAAACTGTGGTATGAAGGCTTCTGAATTGTATATTATGTCATAAACAAGTAATAGATGAATCGCTTATGTTCTGCGGTATTATGCTTCAGTTGTAGCGTTTTTCCAACGGATATAGGTTGGTTGACTAGTTCTTGAAATCGTAAAAATTTTCTCTTATAAACTAAAGCTATGCTTTGGGACATCTTAATATCTTTCGCTACGCAATGAGCAAAAGAATAATCCGGGGACATGGTGAACAGATCTCGTTGTTGTCAAATGTGAGTTCTGAGCTACAACCCGATGAACCTTTGCTCCACGTTGATCGTTATAGTTATAACCAGCTAAAAGGGCTAACCGATTGAAGTGGACTACTCTCGGCTTTCCATAAGGCATTTTTCTAATTCTATAGACCGCATCATCTATCGTATTGACGATCTTCTGCACGTTTGGTGATAAATTGCGACACCTCTGTGGATTGTAAAGCCACACCAAACTTCCAAACTGATGTCTACCTTTTTCAGCTATGACGTGGTACTGGTTCTCCATCGGATCACTGGCACCTTGAATAATTTCACGGACTTGTTAATAGGTGTTGATCATTCTTCTCCGTAAGTCCGTTACGTAGTCCTTCCCGGTTAGATCTTCAGCGGATTTACTGTCAAATATCAAGTCGCGTAATAAGCAAAATTCTTGCTTAAATAAGATGTTAGTTGGTGTCTGCCCTGTTGTCTCGTGCACGATGAACGATATGCAAACAAAAAGAAATAAAGATGTCTCCACCAGTCTCGTTGGTGGTTGGAGATTACCTTCGACAAATATTGGTTGATTGTTCTGTTCATCCGCTCCACCATACCATCAGACTGCGGATGTAATGCAGTTGTTCTGATTTTGTTGATTCCTAATATCTTACAGATATTTTGGAACAGAGCAGCCTCGAAATTTCTTCCTTAATCGCAATGTATTTTTCGTAATATCCCAAATCGGCAGATGCATTCTTTTACTAAGACTTCAGCGACCGTTACTGCTTCCTAATTGGCTAAAGAATAGGCTTCAATCTACTTAGTAAAGTAGTACTTACTATCACTATGTACTTATTTCCTTGGTCCGTTTCTGGGAATATACCGGCCACGTCAATCGCAATGCGTTCAAAGGGACTTCCAACGTTATATTGGCGCTTTGGAGTTTTTCTTTTCCTATGTGGCCCGTTACTTCCCGCGCAGACTACACTTGCTCCATTCTATAACATATTCTTTGCAATTTCGTCAGTAAAATCGTAGGCGCAATCTCTCGAGGGTTTTATTCGCTCCAAAATGTCCTCCACCAGATCCGTCATGACTCTCTTCCAATACTTCCAATACTCTTTTCCTAGGGATTATTAGCTGGGTTCTCCTCTCAGTACTTTCAGTATTCTCTACGGCACGTTTCAGAAGGCGCTCTTCAACCACAATGAAGTTCGACTGCGCCCAGTACGATTTTACACTTTGTCAGTGTCGTGCAACATCTTCCCAAACTGATCTGCTACCGCCATGTTTCCAATTTAGTATGATCTTCAAGTCCAGATCATACTCTTTGTCCTTACGAAGGTCTTCGGTTTGCAGATTATCATCGTCTACTTTGTTCTGGCGACAGTGGACAGTTTTTCTTTCAGTCGATTTGTTTGCATTCGTCTTGACAAGGTTTTCTGGATAATGCGTCAGCATTACGATGGCTATTACCTGCTCGATACTCGATAACACAGTTAGATTCTTACAGTCTTTCGATCCATCTAGCCACCTTACCTTCAGGATTCTTAGATTGTAGCAGCCATTTGAGAGTATCATGGTTAGATCTTATGAGAATTTTGTTACCGTACAAATATTTGTAGAAGTACTCCACGGGTTTCACGACTGCCAACAGTTCTTTTCTGGTAACACAATAATTCTTCTCTGGTTTTGACACGGCCGATAACCTTCTGTTGTTTCTCTTGCATACGGGAAAGAACGCCACCAATTCCAACGTTGCTGTATGTGTATCTAAAGTAAAGCATAACTTGGTACAGGTGCGCTTTTCAACTAATGTTTTAGTTGTTTAAGCGCGGCTTGGCGGTCCATCCAGATAAATCTTCGTCCTTCTTCAGTAAGTCTTGTCAATGGCTTCGCTATATTGGGAAAGCCAGGAACATAATATAGTACACAGGCCAGAGTAACTTCTCAATTCCTGTTTATCAGCCCTTATTTTATCATAGTCAGCAATACCCTCACTAGAAACTAAGTGTCCAAGGTAATGCACTTCTCTTCGAAATAAGTGGCATTTCTTTGAACTGATCTTCAGGTTAGCCTTTGTCAGTCTTTGGAAAACCTCTTCCAAGTTCTTCATGTTATCCTCGGATGTCCACACTAATATCGCCAAAGTAAACCAAATATGTTTACGAAGACACAACACTGTTTCCATGAGTCGTTCAAATGTTGCTGAGATATTGCAGAGCCCGAATGGTATAACAGTATATTGCCAAAGCCCGGTACCGATGGTAAAAGCTGTCTAAAACTACTTGCCTGTATCCGCTCTTTAGATTCAGGGTAGAGAATACCCTTACCAGAAACTACGTGTCCAGGATAATGAACTTCTCTTTGGAATAAGTGACACTTCTTTAGACTGAGCTTCAGGTTAGCCCTCCTCAATCGTTGTAAAACCTCTTCCAAATTCTTCCTACGATCCTCGAACGTGTTTCCTACAACAATAATATCGTCGAGGTAAACCAAACATGTTTTCCACGAGAGTCCAGTCAACACTGTTTCCATGAGTCGTTCAAACGTTGCAGGGGCATTGCTGAGCCAAAATGGCATAACAGTAAATTGTCACAGACCGGTATCGATGGTAAAGGCTGTTATTTCTTTGTCTTTTAGGTCTAAATCCACTTGCGAGTATCCGATCTTTAAATCAAGAGTAAATAAAATCTTTGATCCAGCCAAAGTGTCCAGTGTATCGTCTTTTCGTGGTAGCGGGTAGGTATCCTTTTTCGTCACGTTGTTAAGTTGACGATAATCGACGCAAAATCTTGTAAAACCATCCATCCTTTTCACTACAACCACTGGGAAAGCATATGGACTTTTTGAAGGTTCGATTGCATCTTCCATCTTTATGTACTCAACAATTTCTTCTGCTTCTTGACACTAGTAGTCTTTTTGCTATTTGGCGGATTGGTCTTGCGTCTCCGGTGACCATTTTTGATATTTGTTCTGCCTTTGTTCTTTTTGTCGAATTGGAATACATCTTGAAAGTTCTCAATTAAGTTCTTAGCCTTCGTTTTTTGGTCGGCCGTCAATTCCTGGAACGATGTGGACAGCTCCTTGATAGGTATATTTTCCATTTACAACTCCAGTGCCAGTATTTTAATTACGGCAGATATCCGTCAAATGTATCGCCAAATTGAAGTGGCGGCTGAACATCGTGCGATAAATGATCTTGTGGCGTTTTAATGATGGAATGTTACGAAATTATCAGTTGTATACTGTCACGCACTGATTGAATTGTGCTTCATACTTAACTATCCGCACGATAGAACAACTGGCTCTTGCAGCAAAAGTGTTAATGTGCGATTTCTACAAGGATGATATTTTGACACGGGCAGAGGACCTTGAAACAGCGGAAAATATTCGAGATGAATTGTTAAACATTTTTGATGCGGGATGTTTTGAACTCCGCAAATGGGCAAGTAATAAACCGTCGTTATTGATGGATTTGCCTACAGATACCCGACGTATGTCAGACCTTGATTTGGCACAAGATTGTCAAGTCAAATTATTAGACATAAAATGGTCTCTACCAACAGATGATTTTCTCTCACAATTGTCAAAATTCGTGTTCCTCGGTTCGGAGAAACTAAAAAAATTATGGATTTAATCGTAATGCTTCAAACAAGAGTTTTTGTGCAGTAATTTACGAACGTAATTCAACTGCAGAAGTATATTTGTTATGCGCTAAGACATAGGTAGCGCCGTTAAAAACTATTCCTATTGCCAGGTTGGAACTTTGCACTTGTGTGTTGTTGGTGCATTTGTAAGAAGCTGTAATTAAAGCTGGGAAATTAGAGATAAATTCGATTACAAGTTTCACAGATTTGATGGTGGCTTTGGCATGGTTGTCGCAACCACCACATAATTGGAAAACGTTTATTGCTAATGGTACAAATAATAAAAACAAACATAAAATGGCATACAATGAAGCAGAAATCTTAGATACAGAAACAAACTTATTGAAAAGAACTTTTCTAGAAATGATGCACATTAATAATATCAACAATCCAATAAATAAACGTACAAATATTCATGGCCTGAGCCATATATACATTTATTTATTACAATTATCTAACAATATTCACAACACCACACACTTAGATACAGGTTAAAATATTATAGTTTTTCAAATTTCCCTCTTTGTAAATTATACGCAATGCTAAAATGGGCTCAGACAAGTAATAGAATAGATAGCAACCTGTAAATAATTATTCGAGTTTTGTGATTAATATCACTGTAACAGGTACGGTCGCCTAGGACGAAATCTAGTATCTGACATTTAAAGGTTTTAATTTTTTCAGTTTTACTTGCCTCAAAAGTAATCCACGAATTATATTAATGAACAACTTTTACACGAGACAAGGGTAACGATAGTCGCTGTCACTACTATCACTTTATTTAAAAGTCTGCCGTGATAGAAGCAGACAAGAAAATATTAATAATAATAACAGACGCGGTTCACTGTATGGTCAAATCGGTGCAGGGTTGTAAATTGAGAACAATTACTGAAAAAGTTAAATTACGAAAATTACTTTCCACTTCTAATACTGCAGACTACAAATCCTCACAAATTCTTCGATAAATGAAGCATCTAGTAGGAAGTAAATCCATTGACGTCGCAATACTTGAGGAACTCTTCTTACAATAGCTACCAACTAACGACCAAGTAGTTTTAGCCGCATCCACTGGAACTTCCGTAGAACAACATAGTTTAATTGCTGACAAGAGATCTCTGAACCGTCGATCTCGATAATCTCTGTAAGGAATTCAGAATTTGACGAATTGAAGAAAGAAATCGCCGAGCTATGCGTCATACTTCAGACCAAGGGAACGACGAATCATCAAAGATTTAACAAGGACAACAAGCACTTGTCATCGGGCATCTGCTGATATCACTTCAACTTTCGTGCGGCGGCCAAAAAATGTATTCGTCCTTGCCAACACAGTTACAAAGAACAGAGTATGAAATCTAATATGTTTATCCTTAACAAAAATTACTATCTAATCAACTTCTACATTTCTTTTAAGCACTCATTTAACTCGATCTACAATAACAAAAAAAAAAATTATTCTTTATAACAGAAAAACTAGCTATCGCTTTCTTGTGGACACTGAGACCGAAGTGAGTATTATAAAAAAAAAATCATTACACCAAAATTTAGCCAAACACAACATAACACTTCGAGCGGTCAATAATTTGTCAATTCTTACTTATGGAAATAAAACCTTATCCTCTTGACTTCGGATTTCGAAAAAGACTTAATTGGAATTTCATAATAGCTGACGTTGGAGATTCCATTATCGGAGCAGATTTTCTAAAAATTTATATAGGATTGGGTATAGGTTGTATACTGTGTATATAAATTATTATTCAAAGTTTACTTTGATTAGCGATCGATTTCGACATATTTATTTGTCATCATCAGGCCTCTCAGCTGAAATCCATGTGTTAATTATAATTTATTTTCTAACAGTTGTGTAAATTTATAAATGTAATGAAATATACATAAATATATAAAGTTTCAGTGAGTGTTTCTTTACAATTAATTTAAGCAAAGTATAAACTTAAAAGAAAATTTTTTGAAAACATGTGTTTAAAGAAAAAAATTTGTATATGTATGAAAGAGTTATTTTTTATGAAATATAATCAAAATATCTACTACAAAAGAACAACTAAATTTAGAATATTTTTTTTTTTCGATGATGCAAATCCAACTACTTTAAGGAGTTTTAGTATTGTTAATATAGAAAAGCTACGTTCAGCCGTAGTCATATTTGCATTATTATTATTATTATTGTTAATAATTTATTTTCTTGTAAATAAATATCAGCACCAATAGTATAAGACTAGCGAATTCTCGGCTACGCCGAGCATTCCCTAGAACTCCGCTGTCAGTGCAAAAAACAAATGCCGATCGACATGAAACAATTATTTCATATTTGCACGTCAGGCCTCACCAATACCTTTCATTAGATTGCAAATACAATATACTTCCAATAATTATTTGCAAAAAACAAAAGCCGGTCGACATGAAACATTTTTGTCAGTTATGTAACCCAGCCCTCACCGAGACTTTTTATTTAATGCCAAACACTCTATACTTGTGACAACTATTTGCAAAAACTGATCGAAATTGCAAATTTTTGTTAATTCTGCACACCAGCCCTCACTGAAACCTTTCATTAGATACCAAACACCATACACTTCTGACAACTTTTTGCAAAAAACAAAAGCCGGTCGAAATGGAACATTTTTGCAATTCTGCACGCTAGTCCTCAACGAGACCTTTCATTTGAGACCAAACTCGATATACTTTTGAGAAATTTTTGCAAGAAACAAAAGACGGTCGACATGAAACATTTTTGTCATTTATGTACCCCAACTCTTACCGAGACTTTTCATTTGATACCATACACGACATACTTTTGACAACTTTCTGCATTAAGCAAAAGTCGATCGACATGAAACATTTTTATCATTTCTACACGCTAGCCCACACCGAGACTTTTCATTTGATACCAAACAATATATACTTGTGACAACCTTTTGCAAAAAACAAAAGCCGATCGACATTGACCATTTTCGTTAATTCTGCACACCAGCCTTCATTGAAACCTTTCATTTGATACAAACACCACACACTTCTGACAACTTTTTGCAAAAAACAAATACCGATCGACATAGCACATTTTTGTCAATTCTGTACGCTAGCCCTCCCCGAGACCTTTCATTTGATACCTAACACGACATACTTCTGACAACTTTTTGCAAAAAACAAAAGCCGATCGATATGGAACATTTTTGTCAATTCTGCACGCTAGCCCTCAACGAAACCTTTCATTTGAGACCAAACTCGACACACCTTTGAGAAGTTTTTGCAAAAAACAAAATCCGATCAACATTGACCAAACAACCTCAACGAGACCTTTCATTTGAGACCAAACTCGACACACCTTTGAGAAGTTTTTGCAAAAAACAAAAACCGATCGACATAGCACGTTTTTGTCAATTCTGCACGCTAGCCCTCAACGAGACGTTTCATTTGAGACCAAACTCGACATACCTTTAAGAACTTTTTGCAAAAAACAAAAGCCGATCAACATTGACCTTTTTTGTTAATTCTACATGCCAGCCCTTATCGAGCCTTTTCATTTGATACCAAACACCACATACTTCTCACAACTTTTTGTAAAAAATAAAACCAGATCGATATAGCACATTTTTGTCAATTTTGCACGCTAGCCCTCAACGAGACGTTTCATTTGAGACCAAACTTGACATACCTTTGAGAACTTTTTGCAGAAAACAAAAGCCGATCGGAATGGAACATTTTTGTCAATTCTGCTCGCTGGCCCTCAACGAAACCTTTCATTTGAGATCAAACTCGACATATTTCTAAAAACTTTTCGGAAAAAACAAAAGCCGATCAACATTAACTATATTTGTTAATTCTGCACACCAGCCCTTATCGAAACCTTTTATTTGATACCAAACACCCCACAATTCTGACAACTTTTTGCAAAAAACAAAAACCGATCGACATAGCACGTTTTTGTCAATTCTGCACGCTAGCCCTCAACGAAACGTTTCATTTCAGACCAAACTCGACATACCTTTGAGAATTTTTTGCAGAAAACAAAAGCCGATCGGAATGGAACATTTTTGTCAATTCTGCTCGCTAGCCTTCAACGAGACCTTTCATTTGAGACCAAACTCGATGTACCTTTGTGAAAGTTTTGCATAAAACAAAAGCGTATTAACATTGATCATTTTTGTTAATTCTACACGCCAGCCCTTATCGAGCCCTTTCATTTGATACTACACACCACATACTTCTCAAAACTTTTTCCAAACACGACATTTTTCTCACATTTTGCAAAAATAAATTGTAATTTACGTAGAAATTTTTTGTCATTCGTGCACAACCGTCCACATTGTGTCGTTTCCTTAAAACCTACGACGATGTACTTCTAACAACTTTTTCCGAAAAACAAATGCAGATCGACATGACACATTTTTTTTGTCATTTCAAAACCGGCCCTTATGGTTTTCCTTCTTTTGATATCAAACACAGCAAAATATTCAATTTATTTTATTTAGGAATATTTGATATTTATTTAGTTACTTTATAATTTGGCAACACTGTTTGTATTAAAAAATAGTAGTAAATTTTTAAATTTATTTACAAATTAATATTGTCAATCCTAATACAACTGCCACCGTCTTTAGTGAAGTTAGTTTAGGAATATTTGGTTTTAATTTAGTTACTTCATCATACATTTGGCAACATTGACTTTTGACATTTATTTTAAATAAATACGCTATGTTTTAAACTTAAATTAATTGTAACACCTTTGCTTAAGACTATTATACATGATACTGTATACATTTCTTTAATATCAATGTTCTATTTGAAAATACAATCGTTTAAAGTTCACAGACTGTTTGTCAAAAGTGACAGATTACAGCGTGATTCTTTTTAAATTTAGACATGGCTACTAGGATCTTTAGTTTCAAGATTGTTTCAAAATTAAAAAAGTGTGTGGTTTTTATTAATTTACGCAAAAACTGCTCGACGTAAAAATATGAAACACCAAAAAGGCACACCTACGCATCATTCTCTACAACTTGATAATATTATACATAACAATTTCATAAATGGTTAAGGCTGACAACTTTTTGCAAAAAACAAAAACCGATCGACATAGCACATTTTTATCAATTCTACACGCAAGTTCGCAACAAGACGTTTCATTTGAGACCAAACTCGACATACTTTTGAGAACTTTTTGCATAAAACAAAAGCCGATCGGAATGGAACATTTCTGACAATTCTGCACGCTAGCCCTCTCCGAGACCTTTCATTTGAGACCAAACTCGACATACTTTTGAGAATTTTTTGCATAAAACAAAAGCAGAGCGACATAGATCATTTTTGTGAATTCTCTACGCGAGCCTTCGCCAAGACCTTTCATTCGATACTAAACACGACATATTTCTGACAACTTTTTGCAAAAAACAAAAGCCGATCGACATATAACATTTTTGTCAATTTTGCATTTCAGCCCTCAACGAGACCTTTCATTAGATACCAAACACGACATACTTCTATTAACTTTTTGCATAAAACAAAAACCGATCAACATAGATCGTTTTTGTCAGTTCTGCACGCGAGCCCTCAACAAGACCTTTTATTTGAGATCAAACATGATATACTTTATACTACTTTTTTCAAAAAACAAAAGCCGATCGACATAGATCAATTTTGTCAAATCTCTACGCGAGCCCTCGCCGAGACCTTTCATTAGATACCAAACACGACATACGTCTATTAACTTTTTGCATAAAACAAAAGCCGATCAACATGGAAAATTTTCTTTTTTGTACACCAGCCCTCACCGAGACTTTTCATTCGACACAAAACACCTATTTCTGATAACATTTTGCAAAAAACAAATTCTAATCGACGTAGAATATTTTTGTCATTCGTGCACTCCAATCCACATTGTGTCGTTTCATTAAAATCCAAGGACGACCTACTTGTAACAACTTTTTGCGCAAAACAAATGCAGATCGACGTGACATATTTTTCTTTGTCATTTCAAAACCGGCCCTTATGGTTTTTTTCTTTTGATAACAAACACAGCAAAGTGTTTAGGAATATTCGGTTTGAATTTAGTTACTTTATCACACATTTGGCAACATTGACTTTTGACATTGGAAACGTCAAAATTTATATTAATTAAATACTTTATGTTTTAAACTTAAATTAGTTGTAACACCTTTGCTCAAGACTAATATACTTGATACTGTATTTACTTCTTTAATATCAATGTTCTAAAAAAAGTTATAATCGTTTAAAGTTCATAGACAGATTGTCAAAAGTGACGGATGACAGCGTGACTCTTCTTAAATTTAGACATGGCTACTGGGATCCATTGTTTCAAGTTATTAGTTTTGCACAGTTTTAATTTTTTTACACAAGAACCACTCACAGTAAAAATATGAGACACCCAAAAGGCACAACTACACATTATTCCCTGCAACCTAAAAAAAATTACAACAATACCTTTCATAGTTAATGTAGTTAGGCTTGTGACAAAGTTTGGCGATCGTCATGATGAAAATAAATAAACATCACCGACATGTTTTAAACTTAAATTAGTTGTAAAACCTTTGCTCAAGATTATTAATCATGATACTGTATTCACTTCTTTAATATCAATGTTCTATTTGAAAATACAATCATTTAAAGTTCATAGACTGATTGTCATAAGTGACAGATGACAGCTTGTTTCTTTTTAAATTTAGACATGGCTACTAGGATCCTTAAACAATTTTTTGTTTCAAAATGAAAAAAATGTGTGGTTTTTATCAATTTACGCAAAAACTGCTCGACGTAAAAATATGAAACACCAAAAAGGCACACCTACTCATCATTCTCTACAATTTGATATTATTATACATATCAATTTCATAAATGGTTAAGGCTGTAGGTTTGTCCGAAAATTTGGCGATCGTCGTGATGAAAATAAATATAGATTAGGACACATGCCTTTTAGTATATAGGACTCCAAATGCACTGACGGAAGTATTATATTCATTATAAATTACGCATTTGTGTTTCCAATCCTTATTTTAGCATTTAGTTTTTGCTCTTGGTAATTCTGCTCCAAATTAAATTCTTTATAATGTCTACGTAAATCAGACGCCTTTGCGCTTCAGATTTATTTATTATTATTTTCTAAATTCGAAAACCTTGCTCGTTTAAGCTGCTGTTATTGGAAGTCATTGGGAATTGTAAAGATATGCATGTTGTTTTGCCTGGGTTTAATTTCTTGGTTCAGAGTCACAATGTTGATATTTTATATAGGGTCTGAATCGCAACGACCGGACCTTGAGCTCAAGGTGCTACTTGTCCTAAGAGCACACTGTAATAATAAACCGGCCATCATAAGCACAAAGTAACACCGATAAGTTTCATTTGCCATTGAGTGGCCTCCTGCCTTTGTCATACCTGTGTCGTACCACGGTTGTGTATTTTTTATTATATATATTGTTTTAAAAAATAATTGTCCTCCTCTAGACTAGTAATTATCATTTTCATGTTAGTATTTTTTATTTTTATGTGTTCTAAAATATTTTTAAATTGTAACTCATTTTTTCGGATATTTATTTTTTATTTTTTCGCTTTTGGACTAGCATAGATCAACTAGAATTTTCTTTAGTTTTTTTTTTACTTTTTCTTATTATGACATACAATTTTTCCTGTGTTAAATTACGCTTATACGAGTCGATTTTGAAATGTTCAGAACCTATCCTACCTATAAAAAATTACTAGTACTATAACAAGAAGAGTGAATGTAGTAATATTATAGTTTTAACAAATGCAATTATTTATATTTAAGAAAATATGTTCTACCAATCTTAGTATTAATTTCATCTTCTCTGCCATACGTTATTATCGAAAGTAATCATATTTTGATTCTTTTGAAAACCGGTAATATGTATTTTTTTATTCCAATTTACTTGCACAAGGTATATGCCGGTTTCTGTCTACCGCATAACGTCACAGCGAGAACGCACTGATGGGGAGGGATATGTATGCACATACCTTAGTTTCGTTACACAATGACTATCAACGGTATTTGACTGCTATGTTTACACTTCAACAGGCTAAAAATTAGTTATAGGATTTCGCGGACAAGGTGTACACAAATATCAAATATTTTATTTTTTTACGTGTATCGTATTAGAGTTATCGTGGACGAAAAATCATCACAGATGATGATATTGATCATGATGCTCTTCTGTATACAGGGTGTTCCATTTAAGCGTGCCACCATTGCTATCTCGAGAACTATAAGAGCTACGAGGTTGGTTAAATTAGCAAAGAACCACCATTTTACAAGACTAATACAATGGGCAAAAAAATTTTTTTTTCGACCAATGGTTCTCAAAATACGGGACACAACTTTCTTATTTTAAATGGGAACATATGTTTATTTTTAGATAGAGTATTTTTTTCTGAATTCAACGATATAAACATTACTGTATAAAGTTGGCCTCATGACGTCACGAGAACGCTTTGGTAGTGGGGACTACACTCTCGCCTGTATAGAGTCCGCCGTGCCGTAGCATATCTATATTTAACACAAAAAACAACGACAATTTGTTATTAAAAAGGACAGTTGAGCATGTAAAACGCTCTACTACTTTCAATAGCTTAGAACCTCATCATATTTAAATCTAGGTTTACGTATGTGTGGATCATGTATACACGATAACGCAATATGAATTAAACAAAAAATGAATGTTTTAAATAATAATTATTTTTACTTTTGTGCGAGTTTGCGAATTTTTACACAACTTGGTTGGTTTAACAGATAAAATTGTATTAATTTTTTTTATTTGTAATTTTATAGATTTTTATTGTAAAACAAATAAAAAGTTATAAATACTTAAGGAACAATAGATACATAATAGCGAAAAGATATATGTTGTACACATGAATTTTTTTGTATGTTTCAGGTTCCAACATTATATCGTCCTCTAATGTAGCCCAAGCAGACCTTTTGAACAACTCGTCCTTTTTGCCTTTAAACCCGGCACCTAGTAATGCCGAATGTGCGACCTACATCCGACGTCAAGTATTGTCTGCTGAAATTCTCCGCGGATTACCGTTGAACAATGAGTACGAGCTCATACCCTTCAACCATTTCACCTTCAACCGCCTATACCCTATTGACCTAGGACTGGGCAAGCGTGTTGTAGAGAAGCCCATTGGCTTCAAGCGTAAAGACTTGTTGGAAACTCTTTTGAAGGCACTCGATATACTCAACAAGAATGTCACACAGAACAGTGCCAATGCCAAAACGGTTAAATACACTTTGGATGATTTCTTAGAAGGCTTGTACAGAATTGAGCCGACGACTGGGACGCAGTATGAGTTATACTTTAGGACGAAAAATGTAAATAAAAGTCATCAAGACCATCATGCACTTCACTCACCAGGTATGGACTATTACTTATTTGCTAATTTAATTTACAAATTATGTTATATAGATTTTTAAGATTATAAAAGTATTACAGCATCTGTAAAAATCTAAATTTAAAATTTATCTATGTAAATTAGTGAGATATTAAAGTCATGTTTTTCAAAGTTTTAAATTTGTTGTGATGTACCAGTGGAGTACACATATAGGGCCGGCGGAAAGATGAAACAATGAAGCAAATTTTTCAGGGGGGCATATTTTGTAGGGCGGAATTTTGAGATGCAAAATAATTTTAATAACATCATGGTGCTATATAATATTAGTTTATGGTTTACATTATTATTCAATATTACAACCAAACAATAAGTGTCTTAAGTTTGCAAAATATATTTTATTGTAAGATATTTTCCGACTTCTTTTCCGACGTTTTAAAACTCTGAGCATACCCGCGCGTTCAGTATTCGCGTAATTTCGGTAGTATTATAATATGGTATGATTTTCTCTAACAAATTCACATAAGATGAAAAATCTTAGAATATAAATCTGTACCAAAATGTGTGAAAATTTTGAAAAACATTAATTCTTTTTTGAAAGATTACCGTTCAAATAATTTTAAACAAATGCTATGCTCAGCAAAAGAAATTGCGGGAGAATTGGAAATTGAAACTGAATTTAAACATATGGAATCCGTCATAAATTAAAACAATTTTCGTACGATGGCAGAGATACACGTATAGAAGACCCTCTTAAGATATTTAAAATTGAATTTTTCAAAATAATTATTGATGCCTGTATTAATTCAATTGAAGAAAGTATTTCACAATTAGAAAATCATAGCAATATTTTTGAATTCCTATAATGTACCATCCTTAGTTAATAAAGAGTCAAAAGAAAATATTTAAAATTGTCACAATCTACGTGTTCATTAAATTCATGATATTTATTAATTTATGTAATGATCTTTTATTTTAAGAAACATTTTAAGCGGTGGAATGTCGTCTTTAGATGTTTTAAATTATATTGATAATAATTCTTTGACTGAAATATTTTCTTAATTTGTTTATAGCTTTAAGAATTTTAATAACTGTCTAAAACTGTTGCTACAGGTTAACGTTCATTTTCAAAATTAAAATTAAATAAAAGCTATTTATGTTCATCAATGTCTCAAGGAAGTGGTATAGTATATTTGGAACTTGTCAATTGAGCCTGAAGAAGCAAAATTAATTAATTATCATGATATAATTAATTATTTTACTAAAGAAAAAGCTAGAAAAGTTCAGCTCATGTGCATGTACTTATCTAAATAATTTTGTTTCTCTCCTAAATCATATTACGTTATTATTTCATTCTTTATATTATTTCTATTGTTATAATAAAAAAATACAATAATTTTAACAACTGTTAATAACTTAAGAGGAAATGGTAAAATGGTATAGAATGGTCTGCTACACAACTAAGAAGTAAATATGATAACGAACAATTAAACAACAATTATAATAAATTTTTAAAAATCCATCTATTAGCTGCTAGGCTTTAAAACTTTTGAATTACATACGATGATATTTGGACTTTTAATTCTTCTAAATTTTGCAGATTACCCCAAGTTTTAAAGGTCACTAATAAAAATAATCTAGATGTGTAAGATCGAGTGATCTAGCAGACCATTCTACTGTTTCCATTTCCTCTAATATTATTAATGATGTTTAAATTGTATTTGCAGACAAGCAAATATTTACTCAATTTCCCGTAGTTAATCCTCATGTCATCAATTTGTGATCCAAGAATTATTCTTTAGCGTATACGCAGAGAATAGATAAGACTTTTATTCGCTATTTCATTATCGTATGGGTTTTAGAAGGGTACATATACTACCTTTGCGTCCAACCACCGACAAAAATGAAATAGAAATAATAGTGTAACCACGGTAACCACTATTTTTAAATATTTAAAAAAATTGTCATTTATTAAGATTATTTTATCGTTGACAATTTGTGATTCATTATTTATTGGTAGTTTCGTTAGTTTGATACACTCTTTTTGAATATTTCCTCTATTATTATATTTGTATGTAATACTGTTAGTTTGACATTTATTTACTTCGGAAATCACAGAACTCCACTCATGAAGTTGATGTTAGTTAATTAACTTAGGGCTAGTAATGGGTCGCTGGGAATTTCCCGTCAGGAATATTTTTATTTCCCTAAACATGTTTCTCGGCAAAAAAAATCGGGAATTCCATTTTGAAAATTTTCAGGAATATGGGAAAATTCCCGGAAACAAGTAGGGAAATTCCCGATAATAAATTTAACGCAGGCACAATTTTATCGACATTTTCTATCCTGTCCCCACTAATTTCTAACAGTGTTAATATTCTAATAATTTTATAACTATGAGTGGAAAACGGAAAAATTTTAAATTTCTTTTTAATAATTTTACCTACAGCAATATCACCATTTAAAATATTTTTAGCCTTAGTTTAAATTATGACCTAATTTTTATTTAAATTTCTTTAATTTTTTTTCATTTTTCTAGAGAAGTTTATCTTTATTTTTTTCCCAGGAATTCCTCGGAAAATGTCCCTAGAAATTATTCAGGAAATTCGCCAAAAATTTCTCGGGAAATATCCTGGAAAATTTTTCGAAATATTTGTTCCCGGAAATTTATTCATCACTACTCAGGACACGGTAGAGATGAACTTTTAGCATCGATTAATTTATTCTTCAAACTATCTTAGTAGCGGTAAATATTAAAAATATAAAATATAACCTCAAATACCACATTTTACATGCATTTTAAATAAGCTTAAAAATTCAACTAAAGATTTTCAAAATAATTATTATTTTGATGAAATTTGACAGTAGTACTAAGATAAATAATTTGGTTGACCTTGGAAATTATGCTACTTTGAAAATAGGAAAAATTGTTTCAAATATTATGATATTAAATAAATCGCTAGTATACAAACCTATATCACAATATAAAGAATATACAGTAGCAACACTCCGCTGATTTTTCCTTCCAAGGTGCTCGGCGTGCAGAATGGAATAATGTGGAGCGCCAAACTTAAATCCTACCTTATACGTATAAAAAAATTAAGCAAACTATTATGATTAAATTAGTTTAACAACATTTAAAGTTATCTTCTAAACAAAATACAGTAAGATTTATAATAAGGTGTTAGTTTTAACAATATTATTATTACTCTTTAGGAAATCAAATACACTATACGAATGTCATTTATTTCTAATAAATAATAATGTAAAGAATATAAATATTATAATGCTTTAATATTTATATATTTTAAATTATTATAAATACATAACATTATTCTTATGTGTTTGATTTCCTATAGAGTAATATTCAATATGTTATTATTTATTTCAATTTATTAATCACAATAGAAATTTTAAAGATGAACAAAATAAATGCAATGTAGTTATTTCATACAGTGAATAGTTTATTTTGTTGAAATATTTATAATACATAATTAGCATTTAACCAGTTTTTTATTTATTCATTTTATTTTTTCTTATTTAAAATTTATGTTATTTACATTTATATTATTGTTAACAATAGTTTCTTTTGTTTGTAATTGAAATACTCATAATGGTTGTTTGATAAAATTTTGTTTTTTATATCTTCGTTATATTTATTGTTTTGAATTTTATTTTATATATAAGATGATTAATATATTGCTACATGGTTTATTTTAATATTTTGTTATTGTAATAATGTTCCAAGAGAAAGTTCTATTTTATTTTGTTGTTAATTTGAATTGGCCGAGGGACGCCACTGTATATTCTTTATACTGTACCTATATTTTATAATTTAAAAACTGTTTCAGAATGTTTAACATTGTAGGAAGGAAATCAAGTAGTTAATATTGTTTATTTGATATGATCTGATATTTATTGGTTTTAGACATAGGATACCCTTAAAAACATATGAAGATAATACAAAAAGACACCCAACAGAATTATAAAATATTGGGTGTTCCATTTGAAAATGACGAGTTATAGTTTATTGCTCGTGCTCGTAAATTGAAACACGAGCGTAGCGAGCGCTACAATCGAGCTAGAGCAATAAAGATACTTTACACTAGAGATGCACACAGAATTTTTTCTACGACTTAAATAACGAAATAAGAAAATAATGATACCTATTTAGGAAGTTCCATTCAATCTTAACCAATTTCCTGTTTTGAGTTGCTGTAACCATGACGATATGAGTAAATAAATAATCTAAGCGAGCAAATTGTAGTATATTGCGTCATAAGGGAAGATATGGGCATAATACATCCCGAAGATTTCTGATGCACGAGCGAACGTATTGCACAAGGTATTTTTCCCTATCCTTGAGAAGACTGTATTAAATATAGAAGTTAATTTTATAATGTAAAACACAAATCTATGTACTAAGGTATCGCTTTTCTATTCACTACTGAAACCATGGCAACAGAGAACAAAATACCTAATAAATAATTTGGAATTCTGACAGTTTTGGTTTTTACAATAATTAATATGAAACATAATTATAGAAAGTGATAGTGGGTTCTGGGTTATAGTATACCTACCCCATGTCAACCAAGTTCAAAACTGCACTGATCCAATAAATTAGGGGCGTAAACCATAAATGGGAAAGCAATCTACCATTGGCGTGAGATTATTTCAATAACAAATTGAATTTTTGTAAATATTTATATTTTAAAATGCATAATGTTTATGAATAACAAAAGAAAATATCACATTTATGAGCATCATAAAAAAATTCTAATAAGTAGCGGCAAATGGATTACATCGGTTTGGTCACTGACAATATTTTCCTTTGAAATAACAGCTTCTTTAATCTCTAGATTTTCAAGCCAAATTATAGTTAATCCTTTTTCTGCTACATGTAAGATTACGAATCACCCTTTCCATAAATGATTATTACCTGCTAATATAATCCTCGGCAAATCCTGTGCTGTTTTCTGTTCATTGCAATTATATATTCTTTAAATCTTAATTTCAAATTTCCTTAATATTATATAATAATTTCTTATTATAGTTTCCCCATATGAACTAAGAACTAAGTACGCTACTGGTAAAAAACGCAATGGGGGGTATCTTCTCCCATTGGTTGCTCAAAATATGAATGAAAATGCGTCTTTCGCGCAGGTTCATTTCTATATTGGACGAGCTATAGTTAAGTTTTCTATGCTAAAGATGTCTGCAATTTGACATAACCCCAAATTATAAATGTCATTAATGATATTTTCTATAATAAATTTATGGGAAAATTGAAATTTCATCAGTATATTTTTGTATTTTTAAAAATAATTAAAATCATAATTTAATTTAGAGTTAACTTCAACAGTATTTTGTTGTAATTAAATAATTTTAATTTTAAATTTTATCGGTAGATGTCACGTCGTATGCTTGCACCGCTAAAAGCTAAAACCTACAGCTGTTCATATCATCCCGCCTTTCATATTTACCCTTTACTGTTAACCTCAAATTAGGTAAACAATTTGTCAATTACATACTATGGATATGGAAAAGTACTTTACCGCTCGTTGCTATGGAGACGCGCCGTAAAGTATTTATTTGCTCGTTCCTCAGTAATCATTGACTTTACGATGACAAAAGAGAGCATAAATGTCAACTTTTCATGGTGGTCGAAGAAAAATAATTTTATTCCATTTAAATGTGCCACCATTGCTATCTCGAGAACTATAGGAGCTACGAGGTTGGTTAAATTAGCAAAGAACCATCATTTTACAAAACTAATACAATGAGCAAAAAAAATTTTTTTTCGACCCATGGTTCTTAAAATACGGGACACAGCTTTCTTATTTTAAAAATATATATGTATATATATTTAGTCACTATAGTGAAACCTATTTCTTTTCTTTTCTATCTGCAATTTTCGGTGCTTACTGACTGCATATATGCTAATGTTGTTAAACATATAAAATCAGAGAGGAAAAGTATAATTTTGTCGGACAGGAAGTCAGCAAAGAGGTAGTGGAATTAATTTCAACCAAAGTGTCGGGACACAATAATTGTCACAATACGATTTGCGAAATATTAATATTTTTTTTAATAAAAAAAGTCTAACATCCAAAATTGCAGAACATTTTTTCGTGAATACAGTATTTAATGTTCAATTAATTTAATATATATTTTCATTTAAAAATTATTTTATTCAAGTAGAAATAATACGAACAAAGTATTAACGGTAATTTAGTAGCCCTAGTGAAAGCTTATAAAGTAGACTAAACTATGGTGGCCAGTAAAAACCCTATGAAATGTCCAGTTATTTCTGAAAAACATTAATTTTTTAAGTTTTTTACTTTGTTAGTAGCTTACAGGTTTGCTTATTAACAATATTTTTCAAATAACGGTTTTCTTAATCTTTAGAGATTCCTGGCAATTCATTTTTAATCCGTTTTTACTACATGAAATTTTTTTAATTGTCTATTAAATTAATTATTGGTAATAATACAATGGTCAGCAAATCCTGTGTTGTTAAGTTTTTTCTTCATTGCATTTGCATGTTCTTCAATCCTTAATATAAAACTTCCCATTACTTTGCCCTGTACGCATATTCCTGAAATATTATGCAAATTAATGGATATAATGTTAAGGAAAATTGATATTAATCAAATTTATTGTAAGCAGTTCATTATTAATTCCTATTTGCGTTTTATCAATTCCATGTAAGGAATTTAAGGGATAAAAAAAATAAAAAGTATGTATTAGAACAATTAACTTCATTTAAGAAGCCATCATTTCAAAGAAGAAATTATCTATGACCAAACCAATGTAAGCTATCCACTCCTTCTTAATTTGTAAAATTGTGTATATATAGATCAATCCACAATCTTTTGAAAATTGTCTTAAAGTACATAAAAAAGTTTTGTAGCATTGTTATTGTGCTTATACGAATATATATCTCGTAGAATATATAGAGAAAAGTTATTTTTAATTTATTTTAATACTTCATATTCTATATATTACTTTTTTGTTTTAAGAGTATTTGTTAAGATTCTTTATTTAAAAATAGCAAAGATACATGACAATTAGAATAAAGGCTAAACTTGACATACATGATTTCTTTATATATATATATATATATATATATATATATATATATATATATATATATATATTCATACCCTACTTGAATTTCTATTTTTCTTTTTTTATTTCTAACACTTCCTCCAAAAGAAAAATAGAAAAAGAAATAAAACAAAGACTACTTAATTTCATATAAGTTCAATTTTCTGCACTCCAATTCTTTCACGCAGAATCTCGAATCGAACTTTTTCCAATAGTTACGTTAGCAAATCAGCTAACTGATTAGTCCCGTCGATGTGCTCCAATCTAAGGTCTCTATTCAAAAATCTTTCTCTGACATAGAAATGACGAACTTCTATATGTTTTGTTTTTCGATGATATGCTGGATTTTTAGAGAACTTTACTGTACTAGCGTTGTCAATGTAGAGCGTAGGAAATTTGTCTTCAATATCATTTTAATATAATTCAGAAAGCAATCTTTTTAGCCAAATCAACTCCTTTGCTCCTTCACTTGCTGCAACTATTTCTGCTTCCGTTGTAGAGGTTGCTACTGACTTTTGTAACTGACTGATCCAAGATACAGCTCCTTGAGTAAGAGTCGCGGTGACACCTGTTGTTGATCGTCTTGTCTCCTTGTCACCAGCATAGTCGACATCACTGAAGACTTTCAGACCTTCTTTACTTCTATAAATAATTCCATAATCCATGGTATTTTTCAAATACCTAAAAATACGCTTCACTTGAATCCAGTCTTGCATTGTAGGATCTGCCATAGTTCGAGCTGCTTTGTTCACTGCGAAGGCAATGTCTGGACGTGAGGATGTACTTAAATACAACAGACAACCAACTGCCTCGTGATAAGGAATTTTGGCTGTGATTTTCTCTTTGACGTCACTCTCTTTGCGCCCAATTGGAGTAGAAACTCTATTTGACTCGATCATACCAAATCTTTCTAGAATTTTTCTTGTATAGTCTACTTGATTCACTGCTATTGACCCGTCTTTACTTTGTTGTATTTTCATACCCAAGAAATTATTGAGAGACCCTCTAGTAGTTTGAAATTCCAGCTGTAACGTTTTCATGAATGCTTCAATTTCTGTTCTGTCGCTGCCCACAACTAGTCCATCGTCAACATAAATAGCAACATACAAACAATTTTTATCCCTCTTGCGACAGAAAAGACATGGATCAACGTTACTATTTTTAAATCCAGCTTTCGTCATAAATTCTACAAAACATTTGTTCCAGAAACGCGGTGCCTGTTTTAAACCATACAGACTTTTCTTCAGTAGACATACTCGTCCCGTACCATCTTCAAAACCCTCTGGTTGTTCCATATATACGTTTTCGTCAAGCACACCATTCAAAAAGGCTGTTTTCATGTCAAATTGGTCGAGCTTCATTTTCTCTGCAGCAGCCACAACAAAGTTTGAATTGTGTCGTATCGTACCACAGGACTGAATATTTCTTCATAATCAATGCCCTGCTTTTGTAAGTATCCTTTGGCTACCAATCGACCTTTAAAGCGAACATTCCCATTATCTGTAATTTTCTGGCGTAGAACCCATCGATTTTGCAGCACTTGAACACCATTTGGACGTTCAACTAACTGCCAAGTACTATTTTCTTTCAAAGACTCCAGCTCTTCATGAATGGCTGCAAGCCACTGGTTTTTATTGCTTGACTGCTTCAGAATATGAAGATGGATCCTTATCCTTGATGGTAGGAGGTCCAGCCATGTACACATAATCTCCACTGGTCATCCATTTTGGTTTCTTCTTGACTCGCTTTTCTTTATTCTTTTGTTCGTCTGATACTTGTCTTCCTCCGGAACTAGACGCTATATTAAATTCTACTTCTTTTAAATATTTTGTCTTCTCGTTTTGATTGTTTTTTCTGAATTTTTCTTCACATCAGAAGTCGAACAAGACTGACTTTCTCTTGTAGTTTCTTCAAGAGCAGCTTCAAACTCAACAATGTTGGTACGCAGATTGCAGTCAACTTCAGGCTTGAATTTTACATCGTGACTTAGAACAATCTTCTTCTGAGATGGAATCCAAATCCTAAATCCATCCCTGTCATTTACGTACCCAACCACATGTCCATGAATAGCTTTGTCATCAAACTTCGAGCGGAAATTCTTGTTCACATGTACGTAACATTCTGTTCCAAAAATTCTTAGATGATTTAGGCTTCCTACTGGTCTACTGTACCACAGTTCATAAGGTGATTTGTTTTCAACAGAAGATTTTCCAGTGCGATTCAAAATATATGTAGAAGTATTACATGCTTCTGCCCACAGTTCTTTTGGCAGTTTACTTGGGTTTAGCATTGAACGCGCACATTCCACAATGGTGCGATTCTCTCGTTCTGCCACCACATTTTATTGTGGTGTATAAGGTGTAGTAATGCTGTGTTCTATGCCTCTGTTTGCAAGAATTTCACATATTTTCTTGTTATTAAATTCTTTTCCTCCATCGCATCTCAGTTGTTTGATAACATGGCCATTTGCCTTAGCTTCATTCAGAAACTGTTCCAGGACAGTACTGACTTCACTTTTCTGCTTCAGAAAGAAAATGCGACGAAACTTACTAAAATCATCTTTGAAACAAACGTAGTAGCGCGCTTTTCCAAGAGACTCTGTAGACATGGGTCCATTCACATCGGCATGGATTTGTTCACCAGTAATTTTTGGTCGATTCACTCGATTCTTAAAGGATAATCGATGCATTTTGCCTAATACACATCCATCGCAGAATTCTTCCTTGCACCTATCCACACTGATGTTCATTTGCTTCAAGACGCTTTTTACGTGTTGTTTATGTTGATGGCCAAATCTTTCATGATAGACTTGTAGTATATCCGAAGATGTTACGAAATTCACTTGAACATGTTGCACCGGTTTAATGACATGTATGTCAAGCACATACAAACCACGACTGACATGTCCTGTCATCATTGTTTTCCCAGAATTTTTTTCTTTAATTTTAACGCTTTTATCATAAAATCTGGTGCAAAAACCTTTTCGTGCAGCTGCTTTTACAGAGAACAAATGAACACTTGCTTCTGGAACATATAATACGTTTTTCAATTCAGCATTTGTCCAAGTCTTGTTCAAATATATTTGAATTTTCACAGTTCCTTGTCCATGTGCCAACATGTTCACACCTCGTTTTCCTAGTGAAATATTTTCAGGAACGACAAACTTTGTATATGTTTCAAAATATTGTTTATTTGCAGTAACATGATTTGTTGCGCCACTGTCACAGTACCATTTGTCGGCTTCAACATAATTATCAAATGAAACACCTAAAACATATGACAAAAATGCAGAATTCTTTCCAAACTATATATATATATATATATATATATATATATATATATATATATATATATATATATAGCAGGGGACTGAGCGCACAGCTGACAATGACAAGGACTCTCCAAAGACACAATTTTAACTATTAATTTTACTTGTTTTTCTGCACGACAAACTTACACAAAATGTTTCTGCACTTTTCTTCTTCTATTATCTTCCTGTATTTTACACTAGTTTTATATAAAACACGATAACTCCCTAAATTTTGGGTTGTATTATCGGTGCTCACACAAAACAAACTTTTTCACACATTCACCAGGAGCGGAGTCCATTATATTTATTTTTAATTTTCAGTTTACAATTATTAATTAGGGTAGGAGGGGGGCGACATTTTTAAATCTTGTTTACCCGGACTTTTGTTCTAGATCTGGCCCTCTAGCGAAGGAAATTTAATAGGGGAATTATTGAAAAACTTAACCCTTCGTTAGTGTGGTGGGGTATACCATACACCAGCACCTCTATTTACGTTTCTAAAATCACAATGAAACAAACTAGTGACATCTGACGCTCAGTACCTTCAAATTAATCATATTTTCACATAATGAGCTCACTAGTAGATGTCTATGAACTTTCAGTACGGTGTCAGAACTTGTTGAAGTCGGTCGGGATATGTCATACCCCAGTACACTACTAAAGTAACTTTTTGTGTGCTTCTACTTTGAAGGTAAATTACACAGTTTTTTATTATACTCGTATTTCACAATATATATTGAATATTTTGGTATTTTTTAACAAAACTAGTGCAATGTCATACGAAGAGGAGCAGCGCAGGCTACAAAGGCTTTGGGATGAGTATGGTGGGATTTCTGAAGAGGAATCTTTTATAGATAGCCTGTCCGAAGGAGAAGAAACAGAAGAAATAGCAGAAAGAGATAAAATAAGATTAATAACGGATTTAACAGGAAACGAATTAAATGAGGAATCAGAAGAAGAACACATGATACAATCTGATGATGATGCAAATTCGGACGCTAGAGGAAGTTATTATTTAGATAAAGACAAATCAAAATGGTCAAAGCTTCCAAGCACTAGAAACGTAAGAACTAGATCTGAGAATATAATAACTCACTTACCTGGCGTGAAGGGAATTGCAAAACAGAAGAATACCGCGCTTGAGTGCTGGCTACTATTTTTCCCCGAAAATGTACTGGATGATATTGTTCGTTATACGAATATTAAATTAGTAAATAAATCCACTAAATATGATACAAATCATCAATATTTAGTCAAAGAGGCTGATAAAAGCGAAATTAAAGCTGTTATTGGCTTGCTCTATTTGAGTGGTTTATACAAGGCAAACCGACAAAACATCGCAGATCTTTGGAATACCGATGGTAGCGGCATTGATTTGTTTCGTACAACAATGTCACTACAAAGGTTTTATATTTTATTACAATCTCTTCGATTTGATAATATAGAAAATAGAGCACAACGCAAAGAGACTGATAAGTTGGCACCCATCAGAGCGGTTTTTGAGCAGTGAATATCTAACAGTTGACGAGAAGTTGGAGTCATTTAGGGGACGCGTGTCATTTCTTCAGTATATTCCTAACAAGCCAGCAAAATATGGTTTAAAAGTATTCGCTCTTGTTGACGCAAAAACATATTATTGCCTAAACATGGAAGTTTACGTCGGAACACAGCCAGAAGGACCTTACCGGAAAAGCAACAATCCGAAAGATATAGTTGAACGTTTGGTTGAGCCAATATCAGGAACAAAACGTAATATTACTTTTGATAACTGGTTTACCAGCTACCCACTTATGATAAATCTACTGAAAACTCATCAGCTTACATCGGTTGGAATAGTCAGAAAAAATAAGAGACAAATACCATCAGCTTTTCTAAATATACGAAATAGAGAAGCTCGTAGTTCATTGTTTGCCTTCAAAGAGGATATCACAGCTGTGTCGTATGTACCAAAAAAGTCAAAAAATGTCATTCTTTTTTCTACATTACATCATGATGATTCTATAGTTGAAGAATCTAGAGAGAAAAAATTGCCAGAAATCATCAATTTTTATAATTCAACCAAGAGCGGTGTAGATACTTTAGATGAGTTATCTGCAAATTACAGTGTGGCAAGAAACAGCCGTCGATGGCCTTTGACCCTATTTTTTTCATTTTTAAATACTGCAGGGGTTAATGCTCAGGTTATATATAAGGCAAATACACAAAGTTTTAATTTTAAGAGGCGTACGTTTTTGAAAGATCTGGGTTTGCAACTTATCTGAATTTAGAGATCGACGAAGAAAAAACCAACACATACGCAGACGCCTACGTGAAAACCAGCCAGCAGAACGTCACGAACCTGCGTCCAAGCGCCGTAGGACTAGCATTAGATGCTCTGTTTGTCCAAGAAATAAAGACAGAAAAACATTTTATGGTTGTATGCAATGCGATACTCCACTTTGCATAGAACATGCATTTTTGAGTTGCGAAGAATGTGCCACATTGGAGACGTCGTAACTTTTTTTCTGTTGTTTTCATTATTATATATCCTTTTTTTATTTAGTTTACTAAAGATATATCTTTAAAGTGTGTTTAAGTTATTTGTTAAATTAAATATATAAATAATTTGTATGCAATAATATTAAACCATGTTTTTTCCGAAGCAGAATTGCTATTGTTTTGAATAATTATTTCTATTTTTAAAATAAATGTTACTAAGTACCATTTGTTGATTTTATTTGACCTGAATTGATGTTTAGAAACATATTTAATCGCTTATTTAACAAAATTTCAAAATTTTCGATTGTTTTAGTGAATTTTTGTTTGGGGTATGATATACCCCACAACACTAACCGTGTGACTTATTTCCACCACACTAACGAATGGTTAATTGAGGAGGTAATGAAAACGTTTTTCAATATTGGGCTTCAAGAGCGTGGTGTTGTATGTGATCAAGATGCGAATAACAGGAGAGCAAGTAAATTGTTAAATGGATCAACAAAAAAATCCTTCCTTTTATTTAAATAGTCATAAAATATATTGACTATACTATATTCGTCATTTAATAAAATCAGTAAAAAAAAATATTTTGCAGCCCGATATATTTATAGATGAAAAAAGAGTTTCATTTAATATTATTGAAACATATAATCTGGATAGAAACGGGGAACTCGCGAAAAATCTCTCACGTATATAACTGAGATGTAGTTTTATTCGTGCCAAAGATGCCTTTGAAAATACATTTCAACTGTGAATTACTAGTTATTTACAATTTGTTTTATATTACATATTATTTATTTAAATATTTACATTTTTCTTCTTTCTAATATTCTTCTCATCCATTCTTCTCCTCTACCTATATCATCTAAAATATAGCTTCTTTCTTCCTTTGATCCACAACACTCATACAATAAGTGCCACAGAGTTGCTTTCTTCTTGTTACAAATTCGACAATTTTGTTCCTCTGCTGCTTTCCATTTTTTATTACCGTTCTCTTCATTACCGCATCTGAACTGTGCGATTAATTTTAATCTTTCTTTTCTTCCTTCTTCATGTAAGTACCGAGGTAAACTTAGAGTGATAATATTTTTGTATTGTTGATTATAGCTCGATTCTGTTATCCTATTTACTTGATCTAGACTTTGATTTTCTTTATCAGTTTATATTACTCTTCCTTGTAACATTTCTTCTCTTTGTCGTTGTCTTTCTACTTCTATTATAGATAACCCATTTCTCTCGTAATATTTTTTCCGTTCTATTTCCCATTTAGTATTTGATTTTTCTCCCTTTTTTGTATATCTCTGCAGCATTGAACTAAAATTGTTTCTTTTTCTTTCATTCTTATTTTTTCTTCATATTTTATTGCCAGTCTCAATACTTATTTTGTTTCATTTTGTTTTTTCTAAAATTATATATTTTGGTGTTTTTATTTCTAATCCCAATACCCATCGCAAATATTTGCATTGTATATTTACTAGAGAGTCTTGTTCCGTCCATCTCCAAATTTCTGAAGCGTAGGGTATTATACTTTTTATTAAACTGTCAAACATCATTATTCTTGTCTTATAATTTCCTCCGAATTTTCTCTTCCCTATGCCCCATATTTGGGTTATTGTTAAATTTGCTTTTTTTGACATTTTTTTTACATGTGTCCCTCTTCCGTTATTTATTTGAAAATTATATCCGAGATATTTGTAGGTTTTTACTGTTTCTATTTTATTTCCTTTGCATTCCCAGTTTTCTACAATTTCTCTTCCTTCATCTTTTCTAAATTTCATTATTTTCGTCTTCTGAGTGTTAAGTGTTAATTTCTTGTTGTTGTAAATATTTTTCAAACCTGTTTAATAAGGATTCCATTTCTTTTGCCGTTTTTGCAATTATTGCAAGATCATCTGCATAGGCTAATGTCCAGAATTTCATTTTGCCAACTACTATTCCCCCAGTTTGTCTTTGACTGAAATGTTCTGCAATGTCGCTTATGTATAGTGCGAATAGTGTTGTGCTGAGCAGACATCCCTGTCTCAATCCTTTAGTCGTCCAAAATATGTCTGATTCCTCTTCATTTATTCTGACTTTGTTGCGGGTTTCTTCGTATATTTTAGCTATTCTTGATGTTAATTGTTTACTTATCCCTATTTTATACATCATATCAATAAGTTGTTCTCGATTTACTTTTTATATTTCTCTGTCTATTATGTAGTTTAGTATGTAGATATTATCAATAGCACTTCTGTTTTTCCTGAAGCCGTTTTGTGTGTCAGGCAATAGTTTTGGTTCCTCTATTTGTTTTGTTAGTCTTTCATTTAGAACCATAGCATATAATTTATATAATGTATCTAATAGTGTTATTCCCCTATAATTGCTTACATCGTCTTTTTCTCCGTTTTTATAAATCCGGTTAATGATTCCAAGTTTCCATCTTTCAGGAAATTGTCCTCCTTCCCATATCTTATTAAATAATTTTGTTATTAGTTCTATTAACTTTGGTGTGTTGAATATCCAGGCTTCGTTCGGAATTTTGTCTTCTCCTGTTGCTTTCCTTTTCTTCAACTTTTCAATTTGTATTAGGATTTCGCTCTCGTCTAATTTATCTCCTGCTTCAAAAATGTTACTTTCCAATTTGATTGTTTCTCGACTTATGTTTCCTTTTAATAAATTCATAAAATAATCACACCATACTTCTGTTTTAATCGTTGTACTTACTTGAGTCGTTTGTTTTCGTTCTTAATTGATGTATTTCCAAGTTTCATTTTCATTCTTTATATTTTTTATTCGCTCAATTTCTTGTTCCTTTTTTACCATTTTTGCTTCATGACAAGTTTTCCTATATATTCGCCTATGTTGTAAATAGTTTTCTCTGGTTTCTAGTCCTTGCCTCCATCTTCGAAGTGTTTTTCTTAACTCTTGTTTCCTCTTTCGGCAATCTTCAGTCCACCACACATCTCCATATCTTTGTTTAGTTTTTGTTACTTCCTTTTTAGGTAATGTTGCAAATATACTTTCAACAATTTCGGTGATATCTAAGTTTTCCGGATGTATTGTGCTTTCTAATTTTTTGTTTATAAATTGCAATATTTTCTTCAGTCCAAGAATAGATTGTTTTTCTTGTTTGGTTTGTTTGTTTTCTTCTGCAAATGTATTCTCTTTGCATGAAATCCATATTGGTTGATGGTCCGATTCTATGTTATTTTCAACTTCAAATTTATTAAACTGGCCTAATGCTTCTTGGTTCGTGATTACATAGTCTATAACTGACTGTCCCCTTGGTCCTATGTATGTAAAATTACCTTCCTCTTCTCCTGTTACAATTCCATTTAAAATACTCCATCCTCTATTTTCTACTTTTTGTGACAGTGTTGTGCCTTCTTTATTTATAATTTTATCTTTTGATTTTCTTTTCAGTTCATTTATTTCATGTCTATATATAGTTCCTTCTTTTCCGGTTCTGGCATTCATGTCTCCTCCTATTATTATGTATTGTTGTTCGGTTTCATTCAATTTTTCATCTAATTCGTCTAGTTGTTCTTTTAATCTACCTTCATTATATAGTGTTACAACACGCCACAATTTTCCGTTTATTTTTAGTTTTCTTTCCTCTGTCTGTTCTTTATATTCAAAGGTTTCTTCTTCTACTATTATTTCTTTTTTTACGCCTGTTATAATGCCTCCTTTGTTTCTGCCCTTTTTATTTTTTTTTGTTGCGAATCTGCATTTCCAATTAAATTTTTTTGGCATCTTATTTTCCCATTTTCTCCAATTATTTTCATCTATTCATGTATCAGTCATACCTATTATATCAAAATTTTTTATATATTCCCAAAAACTATTACCTTTATTTTTAATTCTTGCTACATTCCAAAACCCTATTTTCAATTTTTTGCTTCCTTCTACTGTGTTTTTTCCCGTTTTTATTGAAATTTTTCCCTTGTCTCCTTCATAGTATTTTCATTTTCACTCCAAAAGTACCATTTTTCACCTATTTTAATTTTCTTATAACCTATTTTTACATTTTCTCCTTCTTCTATTTTAGTTTTCCTTATTTCTCGCAAGTTTTGTTGTATTTTTCGTTCTTTCTTTGTCATGTCATTATTTATATATATTTTCTTGTCTCCAATTTTATATTTGTTCTTCATAATGTCTTGTTTTTCTTCAAAAGTTCCTATTTTTGCTATTATAACTTTTTATTTTGTTGTCTTACCTGAAACACATGTTGGATATTTACGTTTAACTTCATTTTCTTTTTAATTAATTCCTTCACTGTCTCCTTAATATTTGCGTTGTCTACGTTTAGTCCGCTAATAACTATGTTATTTTTTCTGGCTTTTTTGTCACGTTCTTCTTCTTTATATTCTAATGATTCTAGTCTTTTTATTAATATTTCTTTTTATTGAGACCATTGCTCCTCATTCTTTTTGAGCCTTTCATTTTCTTTTTGTAAGTCTTTAATTACTTCCATTATTTTATAGTTATTATCTCTTAATTCTTCTATAATGCTTTTATTTTCATCCTTTATTTGTTCCATATATGTGGTGTTTTTCTTGAGTGCGCAAGAGTTTCTTTTGCTCCGGTATTGTAACCCGAAAAGGCCATACCGAGTATTTCTCTTAGTGGATTACTAATAACATTGTGAATTTTACGTATTAAACTACACGTATTTAAAAAAATCTTCCGGTTTTTGGTGCCGTACAAACCGTAAAACGTGTAACCGGTATTTTAGGTTAGAGCAAAGTATATGCAAAGGGATAACCTCTGAATTTAGGGATAATATTAACAATAATAAAGTGATTAAAGTGTGATGTAACTATACTAAAGTTAGTGCAAACTAATAAAAGAACGTGAAATATAAAAAAGAGAGGTTAAAATTAAACAATTGTCAATTTTCGTCAACGCTCCCAAACGCAATGGAGGCAGATATTAACACTGGCTTCGACAACGACTCCGAACGCGAAGATGCCACATTTGGCTATTCATCTTCAAATGAAGAAGGAAAAAGGAAAAGGAATGAACGAGTGCAGGGTTTCCGAAAAAGTGCTAAGACAATAAGATCGCCCACTAAGAAATATGTTGAGGAACAGAGAAAACAGAATGATATGACAGAAGTTAAAAGTATGTTTACAGAACTACTTAGAGAAATTAAAGATATAAAAACAGAACAAAGGAAAGTTACTGAAGAAATGAAAGCTATGAAAGAAGAAATCAGTGATCTAAGAAAAGAGAATATCGATCTGAAGCAAAAATTAAGAATAATAGAATACAAAACCGAGAAAATTGAACAACAAGAAAAAAGAAATAACATTGTCGTCAAAGGAAAAAATCTCAAATCACCCGATGAAATAGAACAATTTTGCAAGCAGAAGCTAGGAGTCGATATAAAAGTGGAATCAATGCGCAACGGGTTAAATAAAACTCCCGAAAAATACACTGTGGTAGCTAAAATAAGAAGTTGGAAAGAAAAAGAAGAAATAATGAAAAATAAAAATAAGTTAAGGGGCTCTAAGATATATATTGATCATGATATGACAAAATTGGAGTATGAAACGCAAAAAAAGTTGAGAGAAATAGCGAAAAGAGAAAAATCAGGAGGTAGGAGAGCGAATGTTGGGTACAAGAAAATTTACATAGATGGGGAGTGCTGGATATGGAATGAGGAGAAGAATGACATAGAGAAACAAGAGTCTTCATCAAAAAACTAAGCAATTCTATACTACCTGGAAACCCATGGATAACGACTAACGCAATGAAAAACGGAAGCAGGAAACCAACGATGAGCTGGAAAACAGCTAACATAAAAGATAAAATACTAATAGCAACATGGAATTTAAAAGGTACTAACGAAACAGGAACCATAAAAATCTAACCTACGTATTAAATGATTATAATATAGATATAGCAGCCCTACAAGAAACGAAGCAAAAAGACAATTGGATTACAGAAGTAGATGAATACATATTATTTAATAGTGGAAGTGACAGGAAAATATTTGGAACTGGATCTATGATCAAGAAAAATCTAAAATCATCCGTCATAGATTTCAAGCCAATTTCAGAAAGAATTGCTTACCTGCGAATAAGAGGGAGATACAGAAAAATAAGCATTGTAAACGTACATGCGCCCATAAACAAAAGTGATGAGGAAGAAAAAGATTGCTTTTACGAAAAGATAACTAGCATTATGAATCAAATACCGAAATACGACATAAAAATAATAATTGGAGATTTCAATGCAAAGATAGGAAGGGAAGAAATTTATAAATCCATAACAGGTGGTTTCAGTAAACACGGTGAAACAAACGAAAATGGGAGAAAACTAATAGAATTTGCAATTGAATCGCAGATGAAGGTTATGAGTACACACTTCCAGAGAAAAGAAATCTACAAAGGAACGTGGCAACATCCCAATGGAGTTACTTGCAATCAACTGGATCATATACTGATAGAAGATAAGCATGCTCATATAATAAAAAACGTCAAAAGCCAAAGAGGTGCAGTAATAGACTCAGACCATTTTATGGTGAAAGTAACAGTCAAACAGGAAATACCGTTGGAAACTAATGACTTAATTAAGAAGAAACAAATAAAGTATAATATACACCTTTTACAGAATGAGAAGGTGCACCAACAATATATGGAAAATATAAAGAAGGAACTAAATAAAAATACAAACACTAAGGTAATTGATGAAGAATGGAAAAAGACTGAAAGCATAATAAATTCAACTGCACAAAAGATATTGGGTAAGCATAGGAAACAAACAAGAAACAGCTGGTATGATCAGGAATGTCAAAAGGCGGTGGAAATAAAAAATAAAACAAGAGTACAATTTTTACAGCACAATAACGAACAAAATAAAACCAATTATGAACAAGCGAGAAAAAATGTTAAAAAACTTTGCAGACAGAAGAAAAGAGAGGAGACTGATAAGGCAATAACCACGATAGAAACGAATTATAAAAACAGACATGTTCGAAATTTATTTCAAGAAGTGAAAAGCCAAAAAGATGGCTATAAATGTAAAACTATATTCTGTAGAGATATTGAAGGAAACTTAATATCAGGCAAGGACAAGGTTAATCGTTGGGCCGAATACTTTAAAGAAACGCTAAATGGAAATAACAATAATGAAGACGGAGGAACTACTTTTGGAATGGAGTCTGATGGAAGTGAAGAACGGGAAAACGTGCCACCGAATGAGGAGGAGATATTTAATATTATTAAAAACCTAAAAAACTTCAAAAGTCCAGGCCAGAATGGTATTGCTGCGGAACTGTTCAAACTAGGAGGAGAATCTCTCCAGGACCATCTTTACCAAATAATAAAGCAAGTATGGGAAAAAGAGAAAATGCCAAATAGTTGGGCTGAAGCTGTAATCCACCCAATACACAAAAAGGGAGACAAGACCCTTTGCGAAAATTATAGAGGTATCGCCTTGCTGGATGTAGCCTATAAAATAATTTCCTCAGCTATTCGAGATAGATTGACCAATGAAGCTGAAAAAATATTAGGAGACTATCAAGCGGGTTTTAGACCTTCCAGATCAACTACAGATCAAATATTTGCACTGAAAGAAATTATGGCTAATAGTTATGAGCATAAGCTACCGCTGCATATATTATTTATAGACTACAAACAGGCATATGACTCCATCAAAAAAGAAAAATTGTACAATATATTACAAAGTCTTAATATCGACAAAAAGTTAATTAGATTAGTTGCAATGACCCAGAAAAACACAAAATGTAAGGTTAAGGTAGATTCAGAACTATCCGAAAGTTTTTCAGTAAATCAAGGTTTACGACAAGGAGACCCATTATCACCGGTGCTATTTAACCTAGCATTGGAGTGGATAATAAGGAAGAGCAACATACAAACACAAGGAACTATATACCGTCATAGGCACCAAGTGTTGGCATATGCAGACGACATAGCCTTGATAACAAGATCTAGGGAAGAACTGGAAAAGACTTTGACAAGATTAATACTAGCTGCTGAGGAAGTTGGACTCCACATAAACATGCAAAAAACCAAATACATGCGCATAGTAAATAAAAATGAAACAAATATCACTGGTTTACACGTAAAAACAGAAAATGGAGAAGAATATGAATTCCAGCAAGTATCCCAATTTACATATCTTGGTGTAGTATTAACGAACAATAATAATGAAGATATTGAAATTGAAACTAGGCTTACTAAAGGCAGCAAATGCTTTGGATCTTTAGTTAACGTTCTAAAATCCAAGAGCGTATCTAGAAAAGCAAAAGTAAGAATCTATATGACGGTAATAAGGCCGACGGTGACCTACAGTAGCGAGTTATGGATATTCAACCAAAAGAATCAAAAGAAAGTACAAATATGGGAAAGGAAAATATTAAGGAAGATTTTTGGAGGAAAAAAGGAAGGCGAAATGTGGTTAAGAAGGACGAATACGGAATTAATGGAACTTTACAATAATGCCGGTATAACGGGAGTAATAAAATCACAAAGACTTAGGTGGTTAGGTCATGTGGAGCGAATGCCTGATAGCTGCATAGTTAAAAAAGTGTTTAATGGTGGAGTAGTGACGAAAAAGAGGCGAGGACGACCTAAAGAAAAGTGGTTTAGTGCGGTTAATAAAGACTTACAAGAACTTAAAGTAAACAACTGGAAGAGAAAAGCGAGAGACAGAAAGATTTGGAGAAACATCGTGAAAGAAGCCAAGGGCCTCTACGGCCTGGAGAGCTAATCTTCATTCATTCATTTGTTCCATGTCTACTTTTACATCTTTTAACATTTCCAATATTTCCTCTTAAAATTTCCCGCCTCCACTACTTTTCTCTTCAGTGTTGGTGACCTTTTAGTTTTTACACTTTTAGCGATGTTTTCTGCATAATTTTGTAGGTCACCTACAATATGGGTTCTTCCTTTTGCTAATTCCTCGTAGTTTGACATTTTGCCGTCAACGGTATGTTGCTTCTACTGATCTATAGGTGCCGTTGTTGTTTAAACAAATTTGTTTGTTCACGACCACGTGTTTTTTTTTTAACCTAAAAGTTTCAGATGATTAAATACTGATATACCTTTTTCTCACTTCCCTGATGTTATGGATTTTTATTTCCTTTGTTTTTTCCAATTCTCTTTTCTTCCACTGTACTTTCTTTGTAATTTTATTTGTAAAATATCTGCTAATTCACAGTTGTATTCTCTTTTCTCTCCTTTTTCTTTTATCGTACATAACTGAAAAGCATATTTTTCCTCAAGCATTTGATAAAATATTACTGAAACTTATCACACAAGTGCTAAGCAAGGGCTATTGCACCAACTATAAAATTAGGTTGTTTGACAATTCCGTCTTAAATACCTCATTTTTTATTAAAAAAATAAATTATATATTTGACGCCGTGTTTAAGTGGATAATGATTCGCTAAAACGTGCACTATCAGACATAAATAAATGAATACAAACCATTTTACGGGAAGCAATAGAATTGTCAAAAACTTGCAAAAAGTTCAACAAAAATAACACCCAAAGATTAAATGCATATTGCTATAATTGTGTGCTGTTGGTGCAATATTAAATTTATTTGAAGAAATGCAAATAGAAAATTATAAAATCCTTTTAAGTTCATGATTGCAACAACGAAACAGAAATATATACATGACTATACAACTCATCGGAAAATGGACCAATCAGATAGTTGAATTTTTCTTAGTTACGATGTATAATATCGGTTATTTATGTTGCTAAGTTGTGTTTTCGCGGAACACCACTAATGGTGTTCCGGAAACAGTTGAATCATATTTAATCGTATCATCCGTGAATATAAACAATTACAGTTTTTGACATTTCGTAAAAATGAATCGATTTATTGATTTATTCGTTGTATAGTCTTAATATATACAACTCGAGCTTCGAAAATAATCTGAATATAGTTTGCGGACTCGATGTGTTACCTTTAAAACACAAGGCAACACATCTCGTCCTCAACTGTATATTTGATTATTTTCGAACCTCTTGTTGTATAACTATTGAATATACATGAAAGTACTATTTTCACTCCTAAAATGCGGTGGGAAAGGTGCATGTCCCTGAATAGTCATGAAAATATTGAAACATCTAGTTTTACCTTATATTAAATTTTTTGGGTAGAAAATGATTCGTCAGAAAAATATCTATACTTTGACTCAATGAATATATATTTAGTCTATGCTATTAAATACTCGGTATACAGGGTGGCCCAGTGAAAATTATCAGTGCAATTTTTGGCCACTTAACATTAATTTTGCAAAAAACGCTCGAACACGTCAATTTTAATATAAAGGGGGACACCTAAATGGATTAGTACCAATGGCATAACTTCAACCCTAAAATGGATGTGAACTGCACCTCAAAAATTTTAAATGGAAAAGGGTATCAAACATGATACAGTTCGAAAGGCCTTTCAATTCTCTTTTCAACAGTTTTTTTATTTTTCAAATCCGATCATTAGTTCCACAGAAATATCGTTTAAAACAAATTTTATCAAGTGTTCAAAATAGCCATCAAGTAGGCTAAAACAAATGACAGAAACTAAATAAACAATTCTTTCGACAAGTTGATTGTAATAAACAAGTAATTTGTGAGTTGGATTTTTTTTGTGGGGTTATTTGAAGTCTAAAGTTTATGCCACGCTACCCGGATTTTTAGAAGATTTACGGCAACGTACCGTATCTCCAAAATTTTGAGCAAAATCTTTATTATTGCATGGAAGTTGGAAATAGTCATTTTGAACACCTAATAAACTGATACTTGAGTTTCTGTCATTTGTTTAAGCCTACTTGATTGCAGTTTTGCACACCTGATAAAATTTGTTTTAAACGATATTTCTCTGGAACTAATGATCGGATTTGAAAATTAAAAAAACTGTTGAAAAGAGAATTGAAAGGCCTTTCGAACTGTGTCATATTTGACACCCTTTTCCATTCAAAATTTTTGAGGTGCAGTCCACACCCATTTTAGGGTTGAAGTTACGCCATTGATACTAATCCATTTAGGTGTCCCCCTTTATATTAAAATTGACGTGTTCGAGCGTCTTTTGCAAAGTTAATGTTAAGTGGCCAAAAATTGCGCTGATAATTTTCACTGGGCCACCCTGTATAGTGTCTCGTATTTCAATATAGGTCCTCGACAATAATATATGATTTGTGTAACTCTTATATAAATAACTATTCTAACTTAAAACTTTTGGATATGTTGTAGTGGGCCGTATATAATTGTGTCGGGTAGTTTGAAAAATGAATCAAACACACAAAAATAAACTACAAAGATTTTATTTAATCACGATGATTGTTTATTCTATTAGTGCTTATGAAGAAGCGTTTAATTTCGAGCTGCTAATTCTACGAGGTTCAGAATAAGAGTGACTGTTAGCTACCACTGTTAGTTTTGTAATCGGTTCTCAAGTCTGTTATGAACAAGATAAAATCGGTTCGCTATTGGTTAAAATTGACGTCATTACATCAATCGCGCAAGTCTACTTTACTGTGCATTTATGATGAACCTTGTTCAACTGTCATGAATTCATAAGTCGAATCATCCAGAATTTAGTCATAAGAACTAAATACAAAACAGGGTAATAATATTATACAAATACAAATAATAAACAAGTAAATTCATGAGACATACATATAAAATAAGGCAACAAATTTATACATATAGCCAATATTTATAAATGAGCAATTTTCCAAATAAGAATAAACAATTAAAATACAATAAGGTCTTTAACAATATAATATAAATTAGTTTATATATATATGTATATATATATATATATATATATATATATATATATATATATATATATATATATATATATATATATATACAGAGTGGACCAGTGAAAATGATCAGCGCACTTTTTGGCCACTTAACATTACTTTTGCAAAAAACGCTCGAACACATCAATTTTAGTATAAAGGGGGACACCTGAATGGATTAGTACCAATGGCATAACTTGACACAGTTCGAAAGGCCTTTCAATTCTCTATCCAACAGTTTTTTATTTTTCAAACCCGATCATTAGTTCCAGAGGTATACCGTTTAAAAAAAAAATTAACAGGTATTTAAAATTGCAATCAAGTAGGCTTAAACAAATATATATATATATATATATATATATATATATATATATATATATATATACTCGTATATATATTTATATATATAACTATATTCCATATTCCATTCCATCTACATGCTATGTGGAACATGGCCTCAAGTACCTGAGGTACTTGTTTTTATGACTGATTTTATTTGGATTTTAGTGATGCAGGTTGTCAGCCTACAGTTTCTGCAAGGTAAGCACACACAGAGCCGTTGTGCGTTAACCCATCCTACGTTGCTTATCTACACGATCAGCAAGACAGGCGACGACCACAAAATCGTACTGGCTGACCCTATATCCATTTCGACTAGTTTCGGCGTGACGTCTGTAAGTAGGTATGTACGTACGTACGTACGTACCTACCTCGCATAACTTAAAAATGATTAGCCGTAAAATTTTGAGATTTTGTATATGGAACTATTATAACATCTAGTTGGCACCTCCCTTTTTATTGCAATTGACAGTGCCAAAAGGGTACTATACTTGTAGTGTTTTTTTTTTAATTTTTCTCATAACTCAAAAATGATTAGCTGTAGAATGTTGACATTTTTTTTCTACGACCACTATGGAATGCAATATTTTTCTCAAACTTTATAAAGCTTCAAAGTCGTGGGTTAGTGTGAGCAATCATATCTCACAATATTTGACAACATTGCACATCTGCAATTATTCCACAAGGAGAAACAAATTAGTTGACATAAGATAGTATAAAAATAAACATTACATGCAAATAATAAAATTCAAACGACTATTATGTATTGGGACCGGGCATGACTGTGGTGAGAGTTGCACTATTCTTGGGCATTTAAATTGTTGTGAAAAATTGCGCAAACAATGGGAAGAATTATAAAACTACTAATAATAAGTTGAAAGGTCGATTGACGTAAAGGAAATACTTTGTCGATATCCAAGTTTATTTTCTAAATTTACCGCTTAGCGGCGCCGCATACTAATTTGCCTTGTAGTAGTTTTACTATAAAATGTTATTATTTTTTAATCTCACGTCATGCAAGAAATAAACATTACTGTTTAGTTAAAAGTTTACCGTATAAACATAATTTTATATGTATTTATAAAATACACATTTTATAAGTCATGGTTTTGAAGTATTTTTTTAAATTCATTATCTACGACACTGCGCTAATACGTAATTGGTACACTTACTTGAATGTCATTATGAATTATTTATTTTGTAAGACAAATAACAATAGAAATTCAATCAAAATTTATATTTTTTGTTATGAAATATCTTAAAATAACAAAACTTATTTATTATACACATTTACAACTAAATTTTTACAATTTGAAACATGAATTCCAGAAGATGCCGAATATTTTGATAGAAAATTAATTTCTTGATAGGTACAACTTGAAGAGCCAATATTTGATATGGTAGAGGCACCCAAAATATTTGAGGCTACTTTCTTCTTATTTTCTACAGAACTTTCTATGCTTTCTCGGTTACTGTATTTGAATCTGCTAGTAATGACGCAGACGATCTCCGAAAACAGTGACCGGTGTATTCTTGATGATTTGGAAGACACAATAAAGATGCTATAGTATTGGCATTTTTCCAAATGTATTAACGCCAACCGGCTGTTTAAAACATTTTCCATTCCTGTATGCGACAAAAAATCTACTGTGTGCAATGTTACCCGGCCGAAGCCCTAAATACCTCCGAACTATTTCTACCATATTTATGCCTTCAACATTCCCACTTGTAACAAAAAATTCTCTAGATATTTCGCAAGTCCAATAATTAATTAAACTTTCATCATCAAGTAATTTTTATCATCTCCTTCCAACAAAAATTTAATAATATCTTCTTTTCTTAAAATTTTTGATTTTTTTTATCTATAGTTTTATGCTTATACAAAAAAATAGATTCATAAAGTTGTATTTTTAACAAAGAAAATATGTTGACTATTGTGAAATGAGAAAATTATTAACTTTTCTGTTTTCAAACATAGAATATTTATATCCAAAATGATATAAATAGAATCAATGATTAGTTTTTTTTCTATATCTAAATTTATGTTGTTCTTTTATAATACCAATTATCTTTAATTAAACTCATTATTTCTGAAACAATTTTTTTTATTTTCTCACTTTCCTAGAATTTTCTTTGCTTTTGCTTATTATCATGTACAATATATTCATCCTGCGTAAAATCTCGCTTATATGATACGATTGTGAAATTTTCAGAACTATAAAAAATTACTGGTACTATAACAAGAAGAGTTAATGTAGTAATATTAATAGATTATAAAAAATGCAATTATTTATATCACTTCGTATTTATTTTGTCTTCTCTTTCCTACGCTATTATCCAAAGTTTACATATTTTTAAATCTTTTGGAATCCGGTGATATGCAACTTTCTTTTTCTTTTAAATTTTTTCAGTTGTAAACTGCATAATGCAACATATTATTATATTATAGAATAATATTTAATATGAAATAGAAACCAAAGGTGGGTAATTATTAATGTTAATTACTACAGACCAACTTGCACATGGTATATGTCGGCTTCTATCTGCCTACTTTGAATGTAGGGTGAGTATTTAAACAATAAGGGTGTTACTTACTATGGTAACCTAGAAAGAACCTCTAGATATAGAGATAATATGCTTCCAAACAATGTTCCTCGATAACTTTTAAAACGCCACAATATATAAATTTTATTTTTATTCTTTTCGTTGTCTGGCATGTTCAAAAATAATAAGCTCGGGCACCTCATTTATATTTTACTTATTTTCAATAATTTGCTTTACAACAAAGTTAACAAATATATAACTGCACTTAGAAATTTTATAATAAAGCACAGACCCGGATTTGGCCGCCGAAATATCGGAATTTTCCCGTGGTCTTGTCAATAATTTACCTATTAAATAATATGAACCTGCTCAATTTTTATTTATTGAGATGATCGCTAAGACAATGCCAAGAGTACGGATATGTGATCAGCTTTTACCGCCCGCTCTGCCGATGAAATTTCGGCTTCAAAATTACGTTACGTTTTCTACAGATATTAAATATTTATTTTCTATTATTATGTCAGAATTATTTTAAATACTTATTAAAGATGATGGACCGTTTATGATCAGTGAAATTAATAAAATCGTCTAAATTAAAAGAGAACCGCACAAACTGACTTTATTAGTAATTGTATTTATTCGGTATGATTTGGTGAAGTATGTGGTGTCATCAGCATATAGAGCAACTTCAGTTCCAGGTCTTTTTGGGATGTCATTTATGTATATGCTAAACAAGTTTGGTCCTAATATCGAACCTTGGGGTACTCCTACTTCTATTGTTCTTGTGGTGGAATGTGTTTCATTTACTTTAACTTTGGATTTTCTATCTCTTATGTAGGAGTTGATTAGATCAATTAAATACTTAGGAAAATCGTATTCTATCAGTTTGAATATTAGTCCTTTGTGCTATACACTGTCACACGCTTTTTCAGTATCAAGAAATAATGCACCTACGTGTTTATTTTTATTGTATACACTAGTTACATAATCACACACTCTTACAAGTTGTCCGATTGTTGAGTGTCTTTTTTTTGAATCCGACCTGTTCAGCGATTAAAAGATTTTTGTTTTCAATATGTTTTCTTCTACTCTGGCATAGATGATCCGTTCTACTATTTTACTAATGCTACTTAATAAGCTGATTGGTCTGTAATTTTTGAGTTCTTCTTGGTTCTTTCCAGTTTTATGTATTGATATTAAATTGGCAAACATTAGAATTTAATTGCTGATTTTTGTTAATCTAACATTAGCATATTTTATTTGTTTTCAACATATGAGCACGAATTAGGGTCCCTAGAATACGATTTTACAATTTTTACCGTGATGTATGTATGTCCGTGAGTGTGTGTGTGTCTGCAACGATTTTCGTATAACTCTAATACGATATATGTAAAAAATATAATATTTGGTATTTAAGACTTATATTGAAATATAATGAACTGATTAGATTTTGACTGCAATTGGTTAACCGGGAGTAGTACTTTACTTGAAGTTTTAAACTGTTTTTCCTAAAAAATACCTTTAAATATAATTTTTTCGCAAACTACGTTCTTATTAAATATAAAGATTTTATCATTTTCTACCGATCTGCATAATTACGTTTATATATAACTTCCATCTACATAGAAAAAAATATATAATTTATAATAATTTTATGTATCGTTTAAGCTGAGGAATTTTTATAAAACACATGAGTTATTCATATGTATAATAATAATATATAAAAACCCGATTCCAAGAAGACATAAGAAACACCCCGCCTTCAGCATTAGGTACACATCTTAAAAATCATAATCATAACATATCCCTAAATAACCTTCAACTACATACAGAAACTAACTTACACAAACTACTGATACTAGAAAAATACGAAATACTAAAACATTTACGCAACAATCACCAAATACTAAACGAAACCAATAACTTTTCAGAAGAGCATATTTATAAACATTTACTGCCTTTTAAAAATTAATAAAAATAAATCACTATACATATTAAAATTTCTACTTTCTACAAAAATTCTTCAGTCAATTTCATCTTCCTGGTTCCACAATATCATAGAAAAATTACTAAAAATTTTTAACTCTATTTCCTCAAAATTTTCAATTTAACTTTAATTTTAATATTTCTAGACGGTTAGTATTTATTATTTTCAATATTTATACATATATACATATATATCTTGCTTGTATTAATTTATTGTTTTCATAACCTTACAAATAGCATATGTGTTTTTTCAATTCAAATATTCTTTGCACATTCACAATAATAATGTTCAAACAATTACTTTATATATTCGTATCAAATATTTCATTATAATTTATATGATTTCAAGTAATATATAATCAAACACAATATATTTTAAAAATATTCATGTATTTTCAGCTGTGACCTGAGGATAGCTTTATAAGCCGAAATCGATCGCCTTAAGAATTTAAATAAATCATTTAAAAATCAGATTGCTTTTACTTCACATTCCTTTCAATAATAATGCATTCTGAATTGGAGCCCTTCATCAACAAAATTTGTATTTCCTCTTGTGCAGTTTCAATGTTGCTTTATCATCTTCACTAAATGAGTCGTATGTGTTACTTCTTCATTGTACCTGTCTTGAAACTGCTGTCGCATTTTCTCCTTTTCTGTGGATGCATGCCGCTAGGTTCTGCTTTCGTCCTTTCTCCAACAGGACCTTTTGGTTTTACTTTTTCGTAATCATTGGACATTACGCCCTTGAGTGACATGTTGTGTTATAGCAACACTCTGTCTAGTCTCTGCTTTAGAATACACTTTATTAATTAAACAGTAACAATACCGAATAGTTCTCTTCTCGTTGTTTTAACTCAACTATACACTTTAGACACCAATGCTACTCATTTAATAGCTAACGTTAAAACTGAAGTAAAAATATATTTTGATATGTTGTGAATATAAATAGCATATAAATTAATACTGTCGTCTGAGGTATATAAATATATGAACATTAGTTAATAAATAGTTTGTTAAGCGTGTGTTACTAATAGTTTAGTATAACTTGTTTTACTTTCGTTTAAATTAGATTGTATGTTATTTTTTTATCGTTATTTAATAAACTTGTAATATAAATATTCGCATTTTGTAACTTTTTACACTTCACCCATATAATGGGGTATTCCAAGTTTTTTTCATTTTTTAATGTTATTCTATGCATAAAAATATTATACCCGTATTTTTTCTTTTCGCCGAAAGGTTTCAAACACGCCAGAAATAATTTTTTAAAGTTTTAATAAATTACACCCTAGAAAATCGGCCGTGCGTGTGACGTCACAGGCACTGAGAATCAGCTGAGAACATCATTCGTAGGTCTGAGTCAGAGGCGTGGCGCGTTCGAACAAGAGCCAATAGGCTGACGCGAATACCTACTTCGTCACAACAAGGCTGATACTGAATTTTACGTACTCGATTCAAATGCATTACAATTTCATTTTGATATTATGGTATTAAAAATCAGAAAAATAATTATTATATTCACTTTAATATTACTTAATATGGTAAACAATGATATCCAATAAGAATTTCTTTAAAAGCCGTAGGCTTGGAATACCCCATTGTATTTCATGGGTAGAAATAAAGATTCATATTAATCAATTTATTTATTTGTGTCCATTATGTTACACCAATTTTTGACAGTCATTGAATAACAATAAAATAATATTCACAGACTTCTAAGATTTACAAATAATTATTTTACATACATAATACATAAGTAAACGTTACAAGATCAAAGCTCTAAAATTTAAAGTTGGCGAGATTTTATCAATTGGCATAGATAATAAAAAACATTTTGATTGTCATTGTGCCAAAATAATTTAATCCGTATCAAGGCGAGATGGTGAGTGCCAGCAATAATGAACTATTACGATGAATACAAACACTGTATCGTTTATAATTGCCTTGTGAAAATGCTCTGTAACAAATCAAATGTAACCTGGAATATAAATTCAGATTACGAGAAATGGTCATAAGATAGTTAAACCAAAATGATTTTTCTATTAATTATGTGATAGTTGATGGTTGTTTCAATAATAATAATAAGAGGTAAATCGAATATGTTGTAGATCACTGGAGAGTATATTAATGTTATTAAAACAAACAGATGTGTGCAACGTAAAAATGAAATACGACGCGTGGTTAAAGATTACAAATACATTGCTATTGCTCATGAGCCCCTTGAACTCAAAATTAAAGATACTTAAAATTGAATGGGTTACTTGTTTCCCTAAATATTCGTGGTCTCCTTTGAATATTAATTATATCATCAACTTCTTTATTTTCAGTTTGCAGAAGAAATTGATTCTACTGATCACGAACTTACAGATAAAACGCACAAGATAATTAAAACAGCTATTCCACAGGCGATAAAATATACTATTTTAATAAAATGTTAATAACTGCAGGAGTATGATAAATATATTTACCTTTAAAATTTTACTAATTATTGATAAATTATTTATAAAATGGAGTATACTATATATTAATAAACAAACAACATCGATAAAAAATAAGGATCAATCATCGATTATAAATTTTTCTGATCGCACAGTTTTAATGGAGGCTTAAACGAAAGGTTATTATTATAATCAGTTTGGCTGCAATATATCGAATTATTGACACATGAAAATACTATTGTTGGTATGAAACAGTTTAAAAATTGTTAATTAATAGTTAATAAATCTATTTTAAATAAATGACTAATAGTGAATAGTCATTTTCTTGAAGCTCAATTTTTATTAAAAACACATATAACAGTTATTTATTGTGAGAAAAAAACACTACTTGATTTAAATATCGAGTGGGCTGACTGATTTTTTTTTAAATATCTAATTTTGACATTTTTATATTTTACTTTGCTTAGCTGGTTTAACCGTAGGTGCGTTTATACACGTTTTTGTTTAAAATATTTTTATATATTTTCACTGTGTTTTTTTAAATTATTTTACACTGACCTGTGTTTTTACTAAAAACCACGATATTTTGTAACTATATTGTTATAAAATTGAATTCTCTGACATATGTGTCTCCGATACAACACATGTTTTATATTTATAATCTGACTTTCACTTCCTGAAGAAGACCCATGTGGGGTTGAAACCGGTTGGAGCAGAAATAAAACCAATTTTCAACTGACTAAATTCCAGTAATTTTTTCCGTCATATAAACTGTCACTTTTCCAAACTGACACATTTTGAAACCCCAAATTTGTCATAACCAGTTACGAAACCAAATTTTATGACTGAGTGATGAAAAGTTAATTTCTTAACTATTGAAAAGTGTGCCGTTCCCAAACGTTAGTCAATTTTAAAAAATGACAGTTTATATTTCAATATTCAAAATTAACAGAAAAAATTAAAATTAAAAGAATTCTATTAAAATTAGAAAAAAGTTGTATGAAACACGTTAGAAAATGCAATTTTGTGTAACTTGTATGATTTTACAGGGTGTCGTTTCGTTCGATCCGCAAATGTCCCACCGTTACACACAATGAGGTATTTTCTAACTGGTTATGTAAATATCTATATTCGCGCCTCCGTCCGATATTACTAGTATTACAGAACTGGAAATCGTCTAGAAACCTTCTGTAAAACGTAAAACAGAGAAAAAGTAGAAATGCTAACTTAAATATTTTAGCATTACATTCTGTCAAAATTTTTAATATCGTATTATTTTATTGAAAAGGTAAAACGCTAATTAATACTACTGTTTTTGATTTATTATTGACATTATACTCGTGTTGTACGAATGTATGTAATACGTTAATTGTTGAAAAATATCAATTCACAATCGTTTTATTTTTTAGGTTAGAGCAAATGTTTTTAAATATTTTTAATTATAATGTGAATCGAAAATGTTGGCAATCTAAAAACCTATAGTGTGTAAAATTTTAAGTAGTAATAATATTTATTTAATATAATAAAATTGTCATCGGCGCAAAAAATCTTGTGTATCACACTCCCAGAAACTCTTTTGCGAGATCTCGCAAAAGTTCAGTTTCTGGACTAGTAATACAAATAACTATTATAAATTAAAATTATTCATTTATAATATTTCCAAGCTTTTTTTTCTAACTTTCGAAACATCTTACATACACAGCGTATATCAGCGAATACGAACCCCCTCTTAACTTTTTTATTTAAAGGAAAAGAAAAAATCACATTATATGAAAGTTTTTATTATATTAAATATATTATTTGATTACACATCCACATAAAAAATAACTGATTTACATGCAACGACTACTAATTTTTAATTTTTTGAATGAACTAAAAAAATAAAATAATGGAATGTAATAAAATTCGAGAAAAATAACATAATTGAACGACACCTATCAGAAATAATTTTTGAGCAGTTACATAAAATTAAGAAAACGTAACGATATGAAATAACTTTATGACTCAAAATAATAAACGTAATAAAGTAAAAAATGCTCGAAATTACGAGTCTGTTCTCCTATACAGAATATTTGTATAAAATTATTTCTCCATTCCCCAGTTATCTTATTTACTAGACTCACTTATAGCGGCTTTTATTTTACCAAACTAATTGATGTAATAAAGTTACTAGACATAGTAAATTGTAAAAACTAAGAAATAATGATGGACTTGTTGAATTCTGATATAAATTTTGTCAGAAGTTAAATGTAGAATTATGATGAAATGAACAAAAATATAATAGGCTCATCAACCATAATCAAATTATGGTAAATATGTGTTGTAAATAATATTTATATATTTAGCAAGTATGATTAACAATAAAAAAATTATTAAAAATTTATTCAGTTCAGAGATATTAAGGTTTAAAAAATTCATCGCGTCATCAGTACTAGTTTTAAAATGAAGCTTCTGATTGGCTAAAAAATGAAAGCCCGCTGCTCGCCATTGACTCAGGCAGGCAACATAATGGATACAAATTTATATGAAAATTTTCTAGTGTTGGTGTTCTGTAATAAAAACGAAAATTAATTTCTATAAAGATTTATTTTATGCTATGAGTATATAAATATTTTATGTAAATATTGTAATATTGCTTTAATATTGTAAGTTTTAAAGTTTGTCGTAGTTCAAACACATGACTCAAGCCCACTAGCGCGTGAAAAAAGTTGTCAAAATGTACAACAATATTTTCCTACTTTCCATAAAAATATATTTGTTAATCTATTTAGAGAAAATTATTGAACAAAGATAACATTTAATACATGTTTAATTTTTTATCAAATATAAAATGAAGGAAATGCAAATCACATGAAAACCTAATGGTTGAGTACCACTATTTAGTACCGATGACGTCACATTGCAGCGCTGTACATTAAATAATTATTTTCTCCCGTAATACTAAGAATTTTCAAACCGGATTTGCACTTATCAACATATTTCTTTATGCAGATTTATAAAAAAAATAATTTTAAAAATGGTTGATGAGCCTATTGGTTTGTTTAAGGTTCATACACCAAAGTGATGGTGATGCGTCCTTTTGCGCCACTGCAAACTATTTCGTCGGAATCGCTGGGCCCTGCACGAGAGAAACAGCTGATCCACATCATCCTGCCACTGTCGGGCCGCACGGCCACCTTCCAGAGCTTCATGGACAAGTTCGTGAAGATCGCGCTGAAGAACGACCGACGAGTGCACCTCACCGTCGTGTACTTCGGCGAAGAGGGTCTGGCGGAAGCACGCGCCATCATGTCGCGCGTGTTGCTCACCAGGAACAGCGGTGGCAACGCAAATAACCTCCGGCTGCTCGCACTCAATGAGACCTTCTCTAGAGGTCAGTTTACATTTCAATGTTCTTCTTTCTTTCGCTTTAACAATTTAACCAACCGGGCTATGGACTTCAGACTTTGTATCTACTATTTCTTAGCATCTTCTACATATGTTGCTCGCTTTTTCACTTATTTTCAACTATTTTTTTTTCTTTCTATCCATATATTTTTTGCGTCTTCTTCTTCTCTTTCTATTAATTAATCTCATTGCAATTACTTTCTTGTCATTTTGATGTATATAACTATCCGACATATTTAATCTTTTCTGCATTTATTGATGACCTATAGTTATCAAAATATAATTTTATAAAATAATGCCTCTACCTTCACTTCATTAAGCTTCTGTGTGTCTGCATATATTTTTATATACCTATTTTAACAGAGAAGTAAGTAACAGTGGCACACTTTGTCATTGATTACTGACAATCGTCAATGTTTATTCCACTATAAGTTATAGATCTTGTGACGAAGCGTCACGATGCAGTTTTATTTGAACAGTATTTTTGAACGTAAATTTGTAGACAAATTTACCGAAGCTCTACCTTCCAAATATTTTAAAACTATTGCCTAGAATTTGTATTTGAATCAAGCAACCGCGCAAGGCCAGCGCGCGCATGTCTAGTAATGGCAGAACAATATGGAGTTTTATTTGTTTACATCGTGTTTTTGTGAAGTTGTTCTACAAATCATTACTCTGATTTTCTTGATTCAAACATCATGAAATGTAAGACAACGTTCTACGTAGTGTAGTGCCAAAAACATCGCAGTGGTTTTTGTGAAAGTGGAGTTTTAAAAAACATAACCATCGAACATGTGTTTGGGTTGTTGTCAAGTTACTCGTTCAGTTAATTTCATGCGGTGAAATTAACTCGTTTAGTGACTGAAGGCAATAGTAAGTGTATTGTTTTTTATTACTGTTTGTATAGTATTTAAATGTTATTTATTTATATTTATTTTTATATAAATTGTAATTGAATTGTGCCTATGTTCACCTCTGATGATAGGTACGGAGGGGAAGGGGAGAACATTTATAAAAGCGCGGTCGTTGACCGACTCATGGCTTTTTTGAGTGAGTTTTTGGCCAAATAAAGACGTAACGAATAAAAGTTGTGAAGCAGAGATTTTTATTTGAATTATTTTCATTTGTTTTCCTATCCTTCCACTGGTGAACGTAATGTAAGTGGAAGTGAAGTATTTATGGGAAAATTGGAATACGAGTAGTGTTTTGCCGTTTTTCACACCCTTATGAGAGCAAAAATTGTGTTTGAGAAAATTGTTCTTTTTCATCCCGTACACGAGTTGTACGTAAGTTGCGATAGTTTGTGAATTCCGATTACTAGGAGCAGAGAAGAACTAGTGATTGCGCTACCACTATCGAGATAATTTTAAATGAATTTCAGCGTAGAAAGAATCATCGAATCCGTCATTTTGCTTCGTGAGCCGCGGAACATGATTCGGCTTGTCCATCGGCCACCACCAGGGCTAATCAAGGATAGTTCTGCTGAATTTGGTTTTGCGTTCGTTTTAACCTCGCCCTCGCATCGCGTGCACGTGGGTGAGCGAGCAACGCAGGTTGTAAGAATAACCGATTTTTATCCGAAATTTATTTATGCTATTATTTACGTCTTAAAACCAAAGTTGGAATCCGTACCTTGGACATTTTTCTCCATTGAGATATACGTGGCCGTCGTCACTGGAAGCCTGCGAGTTAGACGTCTCTACCGTTACGTAGAGTGGCGCCCGAGATTTGGAAACGAATAGTGCGACAGCGTTTGTATATTTTATTATACCGTGCCTGTCGACTAATTTTGGTGCTTTTGCACGAGTTATTGTTTTGTAGGCTGTGACGACATATTTTACATTGTGTGACGCGAAGGTAACGCCGTAGTCCGTCACACGTTTTTGAGAACGATGGGGACTGGCGACTTAACGACGTCACAATATATGTCTTGGGATGTGCAAGGATTTTTTAATTTCGTAGAAATTCGATAAATTTGAGGAATTTATCAGAGAGTCGTAAGATTTATCAGGATATATAAAATATGCTTGTACCACAAAGTGGTCTGTTGCATATTCACTTTTTATATACATCATTCATCACATGAATCTATGTTTATAATTGAAAAGAAGAAATCAACAAATTTCTACAGATAAACTACAAACAAACTCTATTATTAAAATATTTGAAAAATTTATTACTACTTAAAGAAATGTAGACTTATCGTGATAGAATTCGGGTAGAAGTACAAATCCACAAAGATGGAGGTGAAAGATCTTATAGACCATAACTTTAATCACAACGTAGAACAGTAACTTACATAAAAATTAAACTATGAAAATGCACCAGTTCTATTTATGAGAATTTTGAATTTTTAGATACGTCTATTTTTGTGAGAAACATTTAAAAAAATTAAATTAAAGTTTCTTCAAAAGTTATCTTAATTACTAACAATGAATTTCATCGCTAGTCTAAACTACAAGAAATGATACCTGTTATACTATTAATTTGTTCCGAGAGGGCAAAAAATAACTCTGCTAATTTTTAATTTCACTATGTGTAATAAAGAAACTTTGTTACCGCTAAAATGATTATCATTGTCTTAAATAAAGGAAGAAAACGATCGTGATATTTACACGTATCGGATTTTTTTCAATCCACTGACATTAACAAACACATTTAATATGGTGACTATCGAAAATTTGCCAATTTGTAGCTACTACCCCGTAATTATAAATAACCCTACGCCAGGTTTTGTCACAATTTTTTTCACATAAATATTTTATCGATTTTTTTTTGTCTAAATCGACTTCCCGAATTTTTGATGGGCGCACTCAAGTTAAAAAATTGAGAATTTCTCGATACTTTAAAGTACTCGCTGTTCTCAATAACCGTTTAATCTGTACTCGAATAGCAATGTTCTCGAGAAGTGTTTTAGTTGTTCTCTAATAAAAAAAGTTCTCGAGAAGTGTTTAATCTGTTTTCGAATAAAAAGGTTCTCCAGAAGTGTTTCATCAGTTCTCGAATAAAAAAGTTCTCGTTGACATTTCGTTCTTGTTCTCGTCCAATACAAGTGCATAATGAATTAAATTCATCGTTACGCTATTATAGCGCCCGAGTTGAAGGGTTTCGCGCGGATAAGTTAAATTTGATCTTATTTTTGTCTCAAATCGCAAGATTAAATTCTGGTTCTGGTTGATTTAACTTGCGAAACTTTGTCATCGAAATACGCCCATATCTCAGCTGGAGGCGTACTGCCTAAATATGCCACGTTTTCGTTTATTGTACCTACAATTTTTGAATCCACATTTGTGCTTTATTTGTATGTTGCTCTAATCCAAATTCAACCTTTTTAAATCGAGGATCTAGAAATTATATTTATTAGACCATTTCTAAGTTTTTCCGCGACATTTGTAATAACTTTAATATTTTCTAGAGAAAATTGTGAACTTGTCACCAAGGGTATAATTACTAACACAGTTAAATATTTCGCTCCGAATAACATGAATGTTAAATTGTCAAGTTTCATAACCAAAAATTTTTTTGTGCGCAATACAGCTTGCTTTTATATTCGTCAATAAAGTAAACAGTAACAGATGTGTTACCCTCAGAGCTCTATAAATCAGTTGTTATACCTATATTGTTTATTTTAATCGCAATGCCGATTTTGCATAAATATTAGGCAAACATTCTGTAGATAAAACTTTCCTGCTCGGTAACTCGTAATATAGATTTAATTTTTTGTGCATTCCTTAAAACCCTCATTCTCTAGTTTAGATAATGGCTGAAAGTTAGTTGTAATTATTTTTATTAATTTATAATTTATTTCTTCTCTTTGTCGATTCTGTAATTTCATTACAATATGAACCATACAATTTTAATTGTCGAAGTTTTATTGTAATTATTGATGATAAATCCGATGCCTACAGCTCTGCTTCTTTGTTTGGCAGTACAGAAAAACTTCCAACATTTAACGTGGACGAATCTGTACTTGATGCACTGCACGAATTTTTTGAACTTGGTTTAATGAATTTATTTTATTTTTTTATTCGAAATTGTGTTGATATACTTTTTGTTAAGATTGAAGCAGACCTACCTTTTTCGCGAAAATAGATGATGGAATTAGTTCAGTTTGTCTTGTTGGACTAGGGCTTCTTAGAGGCTGTGTTGAACTTATAACTTTATTAGTTTTTACTATTTTAGTTGGTATCTGCACAATACCCATTCTGCAATAATTTGATAGTTTTTTTTTAAAGGTCTCTCTACTTCACTGATTTCTGTTTTTTATCATGCCTCATTTATTAATTTAATTATTAAAAAGTAACCCTTAACACATTTTATTGACTTTATGTATTTTTCTTACGCACTGAGATAAGAGTTCGGGACAAAAAACAATTCTCAATGTATCTAACAGTAATAATAAGACAGTACTGATTGTAAGCAGAGAGAGAGAGTGAGAGAGAGAAAGATTCTTTAAATTTCTCGAATACCAAGTTCTTAATTCTCTAATATTCTCAATTATGGTCATCACTAGTGAAAATCAGATGTTAAAAATAGCAGCGGCTCTTGGTATTTTTAACACAGGAAGAAATTATCCTACATAAATTTGAATGGTTGTGAAACTCCGATTTCGTCCCTAATAATTTAAATATTAATACAAATAATAAAAATTCGTGCATTTATACTGAACATGTAAATTCGTTTTACTGGCCAGTCTGTAAATACTGTACTGATTATAATGGTATATTCATTCACAATTTCTTTGTATAGATTTTTCTAAAAACAAATAAAGGTATTATTATTATTATTATTATTATTATTATTACAAATAACAGAAATAGCTATTTATATAATAATGTAACTGAAAATAAAATTTATTAATGTTGTAGTGATTTAAAAATTAGATATTATGCTAAGAATTATTGTCTTACGAAAAATGTATTACTTTATATATTTATTTATACGTGTGTGCACATGCACACATTGGCCCTTATTCTCACATACTTTGAAATAGCAATACTTCAAATTTTTACTATTTCAACTGCCAAATGTCAACTTTCAAATAAGAAATTATGAATTTTATCGTGAATTTCATTTTGAGTATTATTTATTTGGACTAATACATATTTCATTTAAACGCAATCTATTAATGAGAAAGAATTATATTTAACGTCACTGACATCTTGAAATTTGACATTTCTGAAATAGTGCTACTTCGGATGTGAGCATATGGATCATTGTTTTTGGGCAGCTGTTCTGATAATATTCTATGATAACTATTCTGCAGTCTTGTCGGTTATATAGTTGGCGCATATTCTATAAATGTTAAATAATTGTGAATATTTCCCTCGAAAAATGTTGACCAATCAGGTAAGAGCATTTTTTTAATTTGAGCCAATGAAAATTGAATATCAGTGAATATACGCACATGTGCATAAACTGAGTATATTTTTCGAGTATTTTTATGTCATAATTGACGTTTATATGACAGTTTAAAATAAATATAAAGTATCAACAAAAATTATTTATTTATTAAAATTACAATTTGTGCAATGGAAAATACAATTGTTATAAACTACATTTTTAGAATCTGAATTTGTGTCATTCCTTCTTAGTTCGTTTCCTATTTCTGGATTTCGCAAATTTGTAATTAGAGCTTCGTGTTCAGAATCTATTTTTATATAAGAACTGATAGAACTGCTATTACTATGTCCAGTTATTTTTGTTATTTGATGTTCATCGACTCCACTTTTGGCTAAATTTGATACAGCAGTGGAACGAATAGTATGATTTGTGATTTTGCATCGTTTAACGTCTAATCCTATTTGTTCTGCTGCATCTGAAGTCCACTTTGAAATAATGTTTCTTCCAATGGCCGTATTTTTGTAGAAACCAACTGATTTCTTATCCTTCCATGATGGGTTAACAGTTAGGAAAAAACGATTAAGAGTTATATTTTTCCCCCTTTTTTCCATAAGTTTATGAAACAATCTAAAAAGCAAACATTTTCAAATATTGTATTATTATCTAGCTTAATGTACACACCTAACGGGACATCGATCAGGATTGTTTTTATTTTCTACTTGCCATTTTTTTGCACACAATGGCCGTGCTCCTCCCTGAGCTGTTTTGCTGAACACCGGATTATATATAATTCGTCCTGTTGGTTAGCCAAAATTATCATTTTCTTGTTCAAAGAACGTCGTTAAGCAACTAGCGGCTTCACCTCCTCGCCAGGCTAACTCATAAGATGCAATATGATAAAACTTGCGTTGCAATCCTTCTGGAGTATTTTCGTCCCATAAGTTTATAATTTTTTCGTATTCTTCCACACTTAGCGCCTCAGAACTACTTTTTCTTTTTTTAGTAAATGTCTGTAATTGTTTTCTTTTAGCATCTCGTGCATTGCGGGCATTTTGAAATATTATGTCTTTGAAGGGATCAAACGAAATATTGAACTCATTATAAAATTTTGATTGCAATAATTTAGCAACCCTGTTCCACTGAGTTTTAATTACCCCCTCTTTATAGTCGGAACCGTCATGTTTCTTCATATTAAATCCAAAATCCATTAATATTTCTGCTAGCTTTGATAAAGATGTAGTTTTATTCAACTCGTATCCTCTTGCATAACAAAAATCTTCAAATAACTTCCATGTGGAATCATTTGATTTTCTAGTATTAACAGGAGTAATATCTAGAATTCTTTCACCAATTTCTTCAAAAGAATTGCTTCCAAAACGCAGATGACTCATTTTAAATATATGAAGTTTGACACCGCGTGGTCCAAAAAACTGAATTGTTTAATAACGTTGGTGACAAGACGATTATTTTGTTTTCTCACACTTCTTGATATCAAAAAATTGCATTGACATTTATCAAGTAGGTATTTTAATAACATAAATGACGTTTATATGACAGTTTAAAATAAATATTAAATATTTAGAAAAATATATGCAGTGGGACATTTTTCTCGAGAAATATTCTACGAATATATCACTCGTGCATGGCAAATACATCAGAATATTTTTTCTCGTGCACATTCGTGCACTCGAAAAAATTTTCGGGTATTTGCCATGCACTTGTGATATAACTATTGAATATGACTCAATATATTTTTTTCAGTTGGGAGATTAATGAAAAATCTTAAGACATTATAGTTATTTATTTAAAATCTTAACTATAATATATACCTATCATAATAATAATAAAAAAAAGAAATACATGTTAATAAATATTTAAATTAAAGTACAAAATTTAGTCTTCGTACACCTCTTTCTTGCAATATTGAAATTACTTCATCTGGGTTCACATGAATTTCTCTATGGATATTCAGATGAGCAAGACCGTTTAATCTATATTCTGTCATCGTATTTCTTAAGTATATTTTAATACATCGGAGGGTTAAAAACGATCTTTCTGCTATACTGGTGCTAACAGATAACGTACAAAATATTTTTAGTAACATAAACATTCTACAGAAATTGCAAAATAAAGCAATGCGTTATATCTTAAATTGTAATAAACACACGAGAATCACAGATATGTTAAATTGCCTACAATGGCTTAATGTATGAAACATTAACTACAACTAAATGATATTTATGTGTAAAACAGTAAACAATTTAGTACCACAATATCTAACTGTCATTGTTTCCTATGTTAAACATATGCATAATTATAATACTAGAAGAAATGATAACTTGTACGTTGGTATTGTAAAAAGTTATTCTATTTTTTCTGCCTGTGTACGTAATTTTAATATGTTACATGAAGATATTAAAAGCAGCTCTACACTAAAATGTTTTAAAAAAAGATTAAAATGTTACTTATTAATTTTTTTCTAACTTTACTGATTTAATATTAGTTTAGTAATTTATATATATACACTTATATGCACACTATTTTCTATATTACATAATCTCATGTTATTTTTGCAATGTAACTAGCTTATAGGTAAATAAATATATTATTATTATTAGGTTGGTACAAAAGTTCTCAGGGTTTCGATAGGTAAAGTTCAAAGTGGCATAACTTCAGTAATAATTACTCAATTTAATCGAAATAAGCGCCATTACAATCTGTACATTTTTGCCAACGTTTTACAAGTCTATTTATTCCGTCATTGTAAAAATTTGGATTCGATGAAGTCGACAAATGCTGTCCGATTACCTGTGAAAGTTATCGAAGTGCTTGAAAAGGTGGGAGTCGGTTGGCGAGAGGTCTGAAGAGTATGGTGGGTGAGGCAAAACTTCGACGCTCAATTCGTTTAATTTTCGGACGGTGATTTGTGAAATATGCAGACGGGCATTGTCGTGGAGCAGGATCGGACCTCTTCTTTTGACCAGTGTCGGCTGCTTTTGATGCAATTTGCGGTACATTTCGACGATTTTCTCACAATAAGACTCCGCTGTGATGTTTTAACCAGGTTTCAAAAATTTGTAGTGAATCACGCCAACTGCAGACCACCATACTGTAACCACAGTCTTTTTCTGGTGGGGTTTCGCCTTTTTTTGGTGGGTTTTCGCCTTTGGAAAGTGTCTGGAAGGCTCGTCGGCGTTTAACCACTGTCCCGAACGTTTCCTGTTATCGTACATCATCCACTATTCATCGCACGTCACGATTCGATCCAAAAAGGGTCGTTTTGATTTCGCAGAATCAAAGAAGAACACACCTTGAAACGTAACAATTTCTGTCGATCGTTCAAATCATGGGGCACCCACTTTTCGAGTTTTTTCACCTTTCCAATGCGTTTTAAACCATCTAAGACTGCATGGTGATGGACTCCTAGTTCCTGTGGAACCCCACAAGCCGTTTGCGATGGGTCAGCTTCCACCAGGGTCCTCAATTCGTCGTCCTGAAGTTCTCAAGCCCCACGAGCCCTCCCCTTGGGTGCGCCCCTGCGTAGGAAAATGTATTTTGGTTACTTTAGTGTTTCGGAATTTGAAACGGCCACGTTGACAGGCAAAATACAAGTAGTTAGTTAATAAAAAAGAAACTGAAATTTTTTGTATGAAAAAGTGCTGCCAAATTCCAACAGTTGAACGTTTTGGTTTTGAATTTGTTGGAACAAAACCAACTGTTACCTTCTTAGAGATTTTATAGGAATAAACAAACGAGGATTCTTATTCAACGGCTTAGCCCGGATTTTATTAGGTAATGACGCTTCCGGTTTATATTTCAAGCCGTCTACCATCAAATAATATAATTATTTTCTAAGCTAAAATATTAGCATATAAATACACTATACAATAAAATAAAATAAAAAACTATGTATTAGTTTTACACATTTCTAACTTCTATATTTTATATTATTTACATTGCTGCATACCCTGTTTTTGGACCGACGAGCCGCCACTAGATTAGACACAAGAAAATTGGAGTAAGGATTTGAAATCGGAAGTAACATTAAATTAAAGGTACTAATTTAATCTAAGTGAAAATTACAAAACGAGGTGCAGGCGAGGGCACAGGTCGGTTTTTGGGTGGGCACCCAAAGTATTAAAAACCAATATTGTTTTTTAATAAATAAATGCTATTTAACAATAATAAAAGAAAATTACATTATAAACAACTCTGAGGACCGGATGTATTTACCTTTTGTTAAAGTGCCGTTTACCGTAACCATCGATTTATGGAAAAATATTACATCGAAAAACTGTCGTAGTAAGTTGTCATAATTATAAGTTATATTTTATTAATATAATTTTAATATTAACATTTTAGTAAACAACAAACAACGAAATTATTTTTTTGATATGTTACATGCATTCGGTCTACATCATATGATAGAAGAACCTAAACGCATATCTTTTAATAACAAAGAAACCTATTTAGTCATAATTATACGTTATTTATTTATTTATATGCGATATTTTCCTATTAACGGATGGTTAGTGTATTCGGAACAAAACTTTAAATTACATTATGTTTAGAATTTCCCGTTTGGGATGTCTTGAAGCAAAGGTGCCTATTATTTTATCCAAATTCAATTTTTCCATAGTACTTCTTACATAAGTCTTTATTATTCTTAAACAAGAAAAAATGATTTCGTGTCCTGCTCTTGAAACTGGAATAATTAATAATTTGAAATGATATATACTTCAGAAAAAGCGACGTTGTGTCTCTAATCTGTATTTAAAGGAAATTATATTTTAATTTAAAATTCGTCCTCGTATGTTTAAAATGTTTTTAGTAAAAATTTTAACTCGTTTTGTAAAAAATATGTATCAATCAATATTGCAATGTTCAGTCCAAGGTTTATTATTGTCATAGTTTGTACAAGCTGTACATTGAGGTTTAAATGAACTTATACTCATTAATAGTTATTTAATGACCAAGGATATTAATGCAAGCGATTAATGATTGAGATATTTTAACGCTCGAGCGAAGCGAGGGCGTTAATATTTGAGATTATTAATCGCTTATTAACATCCGAGGTAATTACAATACTTTTCCGTCCAGCGTTTCTTGTTAAATTCCAATTTTATTCATTGATAATTTTTTTAGGTTAGGGTAAGTAACACATTTGACATTTGACTGACCTACCTTGATACGTCAAAAATCAACAAATTTGTCAATTGTTTTCAGTGAATGCGTTGAGTTTACTGAACGCTACGTAGCCCAAATACTTTTTTAATTTTATTTGACAAGTATTATGGGTTCAAATTAATTTTAAATGTATGTTACGTGAATATACCTAGCTAGTAATTATAAAAATCATATCTTTTAATTTTATCTAGCATTTTCGGCAACTAATATATTCCGTGTATCGAACGCACCAAAAATTGGTCATTAATAAAAATCAGGGCATTAATGGATGTTATTAATGACCAATTTTTGGTACGTTCGAGGCCCGTAATATAACCTATTAATAACCGGTGGGCGGAAAAGTATGTTTATTATCATTAAACCGAAGTTTAATATATGTACAGGTAATTTTACATTACTTCCATTGCAATTTCTATATTTGACTCATTACTGACGATATTTGTAATTAAAAAGTATCTCGATACGATGATAAAGTTGCTCCTAATAGTTTGTGTCATACATACTTTCATATATAATGTGTTCATATATATGAGCAGCACACAAAACATGCCGAAAAGAACATTGGCACGGCATATAGCATAGTCTCAAAAAAACAAACACATAGTATGAAAACATAATCTGCAGAATAGGCGCTAGTAATTAAGCCAACACAAACAAAACAAGAATCCAGTATAACTAGAGATTAAATTAAAAAACTGATCGATCCGATACACCTGTCACTTGAAATCAACAAGGTCATAGACTCTAAACAGTAGGGTATTATTATAAATTGTAAAGACGAAGACTCCATAAATAAAAGAAAATCTAATTTAGAATCAGCTAAAAAAATATAATGTTTACTAACCGAAAAAATTTTGTCCCCATATTATAATATATGGATTTAATAAAGACGATGTTCCAGAAAATAAAAATCAACTAGTTTATTCGATGTATGAATATCTGGCACAATAATTCTCTTAGATTGTGTATTATATTAATCTATTGCACTTGAAATACGCATTGTTAAATTCAGTGAACAAAGCTTGTCTACCTAATTTGAGATTAGGAAGTACAATCAGACAAGCATATATATAAGTTATAGTGGTTATAGTGATGAGCTAGACACTATAGTGATACGTGACATTCCTTAGTTTAAGAACTATATAAGCTTGTAGAATTAGAATAATTAGTTAGTCTTACGTTTGTATACTGAATTTCTGTTACTCTGTATCAACATTATATTGTACTCGTAAATAAAATACTTTTTAAAAACGCGTTCAATCAATAAAGAAATTTAAGTTATATACAGGGTGTTCATTTTAAATGAGCCACCATTGCTATCTCGAGAACTATAAGAGCTACGAGGTCGTTTAAATTAGCAAACAATTTCTATTTTAGAACACTATTAACATGAGATAAACAAAATTTTTATTAAACCAGTGGTTCTCAAAATACGAGTCCCAACTTTTTTATTTTAAATATGAACCTATATTTTTTATTTACTTATTCAATAGAGAATTTTATTCTGAATTCAATGATATAATATTAGCATATCCTAACATGACGATTTTTTTGAGAAAAATGCATCTGAAGTTTATATTAATTTGATTAAAATATGACAATAATAAGAGTGCCATGACGGAAAAAACGGAATACATATAATTTTTTAACCTGCAATTAGAGTGCCTGACAGAAAGAAGTGAATAATAGTATATTGTGTTATTAAGAGTAAAAGTGATACTTTGTGTGGCGAGCATGGAAGTTTGCACGACGAGCGAAGCGAGTCGGACAATTGCATGCGAGGCACACAAAGACACTTTTACTCTGAATAACACATGCTATTTTTTCTTCAAACTTAGAAATTTTAAAAAATATATTACTATTTGACGTTTAATATGTAGGTTACCTGTCAGTTATTCATAATTTTTAGTAACTTTATTCTTAGGTTATCTAGTTTTTATAGTGACATTTAGGGCGATATTACAGATATCTATTGTACAAGTTACATCTTATTGGCTATACGGCGGCGACAATATTAAAGTTACATCTTATTGGCTATACGGCGGCGACAATATTATACGGCGGCTAGAATAAAAAATTATATTACGGAGGTATAGAAATTAAACTTTAACCTTGTCAATCACGTCACAGAAGATGTCACTTTTATGACGTTTGAAGAAAAAAGTACATTCTTTCTGTCAAGGCACTCTAATTGCAGGTTAAAAAATGACTTGTATTCGGTTTTTTCCGTCATGGCACTCTTATTATTGTTATATTTTAATCAAATTAATGTAAAACTTCAGATGCATTTTTCTCAAAAAAATCGTAATGTTAGGCTATGCTTAATATTATGTCATTGAATTCAGAATAAAATTCTCTATTGAATAAGCAAATAAAAAATATAGGTTCACATTTAAAATAAAAAAGTTGGGACCCGTATTTTGAGAACCACTGGTTTAATAAAAAATTTTGTTTGCCTCATGTTAATAGTGTTGTAAAGTAGAAATTGTTTACTAATTTAACCGACGTCGTAGCTCTTATTGTTCTCGAGATAGCAATGGTGGCCCATTTAAAATGAACACCTGTATATACAAAGTGTCCCATTTAAGGTACGAATGCATTGGTATCTCGAGAACCGTAAGAGCTACGAGGTTGGTTAAATTAGACAAAAGTTGCCCCGTTAGGAGGCTATTTTAATAGTGTTTTGTTATTTGCGAAAAAATGCATAGATCACTAATATAGGGGACAATGTAAATTTAGCGATTTTCTTTTTTTGCTTATAACTTTGTTATATGAAATAATACGAGATTCTGGTTTGTACTTTCTTAAGGAACTTTTGTATGGTGAATTTGCAGAAGTACTCAATTTTTTTTTTATATCTAACCATTTACGAGTTACTGATAGCAACTTTTATTTTTCATATGGAGGTCATATTAAGCTGTGGTATTTTTAAATAGAGTTTTTTTTTAGCTTTACAATGATATAAAACAGTAATAATTTATTTATATAATTAACAGAAAAATTAACAAAAATTGTTATTTATACTAAAATTGCATTGAAAAAAGTAAATCCAAGGCTGCTGTGGAAGAAAATGGCTATTTCATAACATATATGGCAACAAGTTTATTTAATTAAAGTTAAAAATACAAAAATAATTTGCGAAAACTTTATAATAAATTTAGTTATTTTCTTCCACAAACTCTCTTTTCTTCTAAATTTTTCCTTTGATTACACTTTGATTCCAAAGACCATTGTACATATCTCTGTTTCGAATAAATCGACAATATTCCACTGTACACGAAACTTCTTTCATTTTTTGAATAGGAAATGGACAATTTTTGACATACAATTCCTGTAAGAATGAAGTCCAATCCTTTATCATAGTTTGGGTGACTTGTTGTACAGTGAATCGTAATGGTTTCCTGCGAGATACCGCCAGAAGTTCATACCAATCATCTGGAGTTTCTATTTTAGTTTTTAAATTAATGTTTCCCTTATTTTTGTCGCACTCTAAATAAGAATGACCCCTCTCCGGAAACATTATGCAATTTTTTCATTTCATGGACCACGTAATGCATGAATCTAAGCACAACGAAATTCTTGTTCTATCCGCCAACACCATCGCAAAAATATGCAAGTGTTTGACTTCATCAGGAACATAATTGTAATAAAAATGGAATAAAAAAGATGCAACTTCATTTGGACTTTTCCTTCCAATGATCCCTTGATACGTATAGAAAATTGATTCTCCTGAATGAAGAACAAGTATATTGAATGAGAAGACTGATAATTGTCTCCGGTAATACACATCATTCATAGAAACGTTAGGCAATGATAGGTATATTATTTTGATAATCCATAGCAATAGCAAGATGGTCAGGTTGTCTTTTGCTAATGCTGTGGATAATCAAAATAATATATCATTATCTAACATTTCCACGAATGATTTCTTTTTCTATTATAAAAAGTTTGTGCCTTTCTTTTATGCAGTTCATTTTCCAGAGTCAGCTTTTTAATTTCTTCTGCTTCGGTAGCAGCTGATAAAGTTCTTAACATTCCATTAAACTTATCACAGAAAGAACAAGTGTCCGATATTGGATATCCGAAGGATAAATTAGATTTTATATTAAAAATATGTTTATAGGTATCATAAGAAACTTTCCGGATAATTTTCTGCGAGCATCACAAACATTTTCTTAATATTCAATAAGGGAAGATATTTTTTTTAGATTCTTGTAGACTGTAATGGGACTACCTTGACTTTAACGAGTTTATGTGTTCGTAAATAAATAGCTTCAAAATATTCATTTTTTAATTTTCTTTGCTTACCACTATGTTTGCTTCGTTTATCACGAAGAGCAACTCCACTATACTTTAACGATTTTTGAAGATATTCCAGTTTACCTTTACTTACACCATGGATTGCTCGGAAAGCTTGAGCAAGAATATCTTCAGATAAATTATTGTCTCTTTGTAGTCTTAATTTATAGGAAAACGATGCCTGGTGAAAATTTGCATTTTCTGGGTCTCTACTACGATGTCGTTGTACAGGAATTATGTTAATTAAACCAAATAAATATAAATTTTGGGCATCATGATTTGGAAGACTATTGAAATTTAGTAGTATTTGTTTTCTTTCGTAAGATGTTGTTTCATAGCACTTAAGACGTTTACATTCTTCATGCGTCTGAAGTCTCATTTTTTTAGTACATCGGACATTCTTCCGGTCTTTTTTCTTTTTTTATACAAACTTGCACTTACACTATTCTCACTACTTACGCTACTGATAGAATTAAAAAATTTAATTGGTGGCATGCTTATTTCAAACTAAATTACTACTAAATTTTCTATACCAGTACAGAAAACAATATAACCTTAAATAAGTAGAACGACATCTAATGAAACACATACTTTTTAATATCGGGTGATCAGACATTCCTTGTTCTTTACACTTTGCGCGCGGACAATCCTTGTTTTTTCCCATACAGTGATTTTAATTTTTAAAATAAAGTGAAACCTATCTACTTATATCCTCTTATAATTTTTCCAATGATAGAGACCGGCGTTTTCAATAGATGGCACTAACAATTAAAATTTATATAAAAATGTGACATACCTTGTTCTTTCCCCATACCCTTCAAATATTAATTTAATTTTTCTAATTCTTTTCTCTTCAAAACCAGCTATAGAAAAAAATAGAATTTTTTACACGACGATAAAATGGAATTATCGACTTGCGTAAAATAATTCACTCGGGATTTTATTGCTCGTGAATTAACACTTTCCGCTTGTCGATAAAATGTTATTTTATCGTCTTGTACAAAAAATAAATATTTTTACACGTAAAAAATGAAGTATAACATGTTTCTGTTATTTTTCTTATGAAAATCTACCGACTACAATGTTTATAATATTTTCATCGCATTAGTGTACATTGCTTTGTAGATATTTTTATAAAAATGGACAACCATTTTAAATTTCAATAGAGCACCATTTACCTAAACGTTACGAATCACAATAATTAGGCTCATTCTAGCGGATGAAATGTAAACTAAGGTAATATATATTTTCTTGGTGAGATATAATATTATACAAATGGTTACATGTAATGCATAAAAATCTATAGTTATACACTAATAAAATATTAATACAAAACAAAATCGATTAGAACATTCTGCGTACTTCCTGTGATAGCTATATAATTTTCCGTTAGTATACTCTGACAACCAACTGTGAATTTAACATATAAAAAAGTTCTTGAAGAATTTAATCAATTTATTAAAAGTCACTTACATTCCAACGTTTCGTCTTTTCAGGGTGCTAAGTCAAACATACAAAAGTACACATTAACAAAATACAAATATGCATTAATCAGGTACGACTCACATAGTTGTTCGATTTTAAAATTCATAATATTAAAGTAAATGCAGGAATTGCTTGTCAAGCAATAAAATAACTTAAAACACATCGACATCATACCATTCAAACTTATACAATACAACTGTATTTCACAAGATAAAACGTAATTATTACTGACTAGAACTTAATTTTAACCAATTACAATAAAGTTAAATAACATGTTTGTACAATTACAAAATATGTCACAGGTAGAGATCGCTAACAATGTACCAAAAATCACTATAATGATATGTAATGTTTTGTTAATACCGCAATGAATATACTACTAAGATTTTGTACGTCTGTGAATTAACAATTCGTTTATCCCTGTATATACAGAGCATTTCTAAGGCCAGCCTTTTATTGAGATATTGCTTATATTTTATGATTTTTTCAAGGAACATTGTTTTTTTTAAGTTTATTCTGTGTTCCTATAATCTGGTCTCTATATGTCTTTTTATCTGGTCAAAGTGAACCTTGATACAGATTTTGCAAGGAATTCTGTCGTCTTCAGTGGATATTTCGAATTTGTTAATAGGATATTTCGTATTACTGAATTAAATCCTAACAATTTTATGTTTTATAAATGTAATGTACGAGTATGTGGGTAAATGTCTTGCAGTTGTGTACTTTACATTATTATGGGAAAGATTTTAGACATATAGAATGGAAAAATATAAGCTGGAATCATTCTTTGGTGGTTTAGGTGTTTTACATACATTGTTGTGAAGGATTTTAGTAACTACGGTTTTAAGATAGTTGTTTATTAAAAGTATTTTTTCTTTCTGCATTTCTGCTTCACTATTGAAACATTTTGACGTTAACATCCGAGAGAGGTTTTTTTAATTAACCCCCCAGATTTACCAATTGATGAACTGGATGGTGTTCAATAATTCAGATATCGTATAGCGGATAACGATTTTCGGTACCATCGTGACACAATGCGGCTATCTGGTGTATATATTAGTAAGGTGTCAAGGAATGATTTTTGATAACTAACCTTAACTTCAATCATGAATGTATATTTTGTCCTAGCAGTGATCAGGTCGTCAACATACTTTTTAATAAACGTGAGTTTGTACGGTAATAAAGAAACACAATGTTCAATAATCAAACCCATGAGAAGACTGCAACAGGTTCGACAGGTATTAGTATCTACATACATTAAAACATTACGGGTCATTATTGTGATTTTTCTGTTACATTTTTAGTGATCTCCATATGTGATATATTGTGTAATTGTACAAACATGTTATTTAACTTCCTTATTGCAATTGGTTAAAATTAAGTTCTAGGTAGTAATTTTTAACTGTTATATTGCGTAATCCAGTTGATTGTGTAAGTTTGAATGATGAAGATATGTTTTAAGTTGTTTTATTCTTTGATGAGCAGTTTCTGCAATTATTTTAATATAATGATTTCTTTTTGTATTTTAAAAGCGAACTATTATGTAAAGTTGTGCCCTCTTAATTTATATATTTGTTTTTTGTTGATGTGTTTTTTTGTATGTTTGACTTATGATCTAGCGCCTTGAGAAACACTTATTTGAATTCGAAATGTTGGTGTGTACTTGATTGAATTCTCCAATAACTTTTTAATTTATTCATTTATCCAGTCAAGCCAGTCGAGCAAATAATCTATTCTTCTTTTAATTTAAGGTTTGTATTATCTGTGTATATGTAATGTGTCAGATGTATCGTTGTGTGAGTTTGTGATTCATGACATCACAAAAATTCGAAGCGAGAATATCTTTCAAGAAATTTATCAATAAAAATTTCTATATTCTAGGACATTCTATATTGCAATATGCATGGTAAGAGTCACAGATTTCATTCATGTATAAAAAATCATATCATATTTTTTGGAATGACCCGATTGAAGCAGTAACGTTTGATAGTTTATCTGTGTGGCTCCTAAAGAACTAAGATTGTGGTTGCGCTAGGACGTCGTGTCCAATAGTTGCGACTGGATTTAATCACGTCAGTTATGCTGAAAGGAAATAGCGGACAAAACAGCACTGATAAGATATGGGCTGAATACAGTAAATAAAAAAAAATACAAAATTATTTAACTTTGGGACTAACATATCTGATGGGTCAGAACTGAATCGGATCCTCGAAAGGATGTTGCTACAGAGACTGCAAGCAGTAATATATCAGAAACATTCAGCTAATAGGTCCCGGTAGTGCCAAAAGCACCAATATAGACTGTGTATAGCATATACGGCAGCGTGAAAACGGTCTATTGTACCTTGTGTAAGCGGGACGGTACAGGTAGCTATGTCTTAGAGAGAGGATTATCGGGAATGCTGTTTCGGTACATTTATAGGGACGAAATGTATTCCTGAAATCTCTAAAATTTAAAGTACTTTCAAATTTTACAACAATATTCTCTCAAAAGAGGTTTATTTTAAAACTTATTCTGCGAATTCTGGCAACTCTCTTTTTTACGTGACATTCTGGATACAACTCGATGTTAATTTAGCTAAGCAAAGGTTTAACCCCGATTTCTTCGGACCCCAGAGCCAACGAAACTCGATCAGTTCGTTATCAGGAGAGATCATATAACAAAGAATTTGTAAGCAGTAAGTAACCTTATTAAATAAATAAAAATAGAAAATTAAATTACAATGGCAAATACAAACTATAATGATTGCAAAAACTAGTACATGGTACTCTATTGGCACCGCCAATTGCAATGAAACAGAAAGATGCGTAATTAGATGTAATAGCAGTTTTACAAACATACATTTCATCATTCTACGGCTAACCGTTTTTGACCTATGAGTAAAGTACCCATTTAGCACTGCAGATTGTAATAAAAAAGGGAGGTACATAACTAGATTTTACAACAATCCAATAAAAAAAAATTCAATGTTTTTGGGCTAATCATTTTTTAGTTTTGCGAGATATATAAGTACGTATAGACATCACGCTGAAACTAATCAAACTTTATTCAGGGATAGTCATTATGGATATTATCATTGAAAACTGAAAACCAAAATTTTTCGCTATTGTGATACTTCCTGTACTTCGTACAAAGAAGTAAAAAGTTAGTAAACAAGTAGAACAGTAGACATCGACTTTAACAATTGAGCGAACGATAATAGTATGATAAGAACAAGGCCATCCAAAAAGGAAAGATAAGATAAGTGTTAAAGGTATTCATCGCTGGTATACAAAATTATAAATGATACAAATCTTTACCTACGATTAAAATATCATATGAAGAAGATTTGAGTGAAGATAGAAAAGATACGCTTTCCTATCTAGTTTGATTAATAACTATTGTTTAAAATTTATTATCTAGTCAGTAATTATTATTACTACGAGTATTATTATTATATTTCTATATTACTATAATTACATATTTTAATGTAACAAAACAGCTTTGTACTTCACTTATTTCTTCTATCGAATTATTCGCTATTAAAATAGGCGAATACCGCATAATTATTCTGCTTCATATAAATTAAATAATAAATATGTTTTAAACATACTGATAGTGCTTTAAAAATGTATATTAATAAAAAGATAATAAAAGTCTTATATATTTTTAGAATATATATTTTTTTTTTGCTTTTTGCTCTGAGTTTTTTTAACATACTATCGCAACTTAATTATTTATTTCTTGTCTTTCAATTGATAGTATTTCTAAATTTTACTTACTGATATTGTTACATACAGGGTGGCCCAATGAAAATTATCAGCGCAAATTTTGGCCACTTAACATTAAATTTGCAAAAAACGCTCGAACACGTCAATTTTAATATAAAGGGGGACTGCACCTTAAAAATTTTAAATGGAAAAGGGTGTCAAACATGACACAGTTCGAAAGGCCTTTCAATTCTCATAAATTTTGACTTCATCAAAATGGTTTATTTTATTTACATTTTTCAAGACCTTAATTAACTGTCAATTTCTCTTTTATATACCTAGTTATGCGAGGTTGTAAAAATAGACGGTACTTTATTTTCCATCAGTTTTAGTTGTCTAAGCATTAATTGTTGACCTGTTCCATCATTTATATTTCGATGTTCAGTTTTAGTTTTAGTAACACCACTAGTAGTAGTATAATACTATGGACTCTACCCGAAATTTGTGTAAAATATATTTTCTAATTATGTACTTTTAAGTTTTAATAGATTAAAATATTATAAGGATAGAGAGTAAAATAAAGAGAGTTTAAACAGTTATTTCAAGTTCTGTACGAGTATATTTAATACGGTCCGTTTCTTTCCCTTCAAGTGATGCCTTAGAATAATTTATGACGCCTGAGCACTAAACTTCCCAACATTCCACAAAAAGTTGTAATACCTGCATAACTCAGTTTCAAATAACTCTTCATGTAACTATACCTGTCTGAAGGAACCTTTACCGTAAGTCCTTTACTTTATAAGGATTCTTTATTTTAAATATCACACTATTTTAAATATCATTTCCGAATACAAAAGTAAGACTTGATACTCTAAAATCAAAAATAAGTAATACTTATAAAATATCTGTATATTACACTAGATAAAAATCTAATCTTACATATCTCATAAGTAATCTTTAATTAGAAAGTATTAATAGAAATATGATAGCAATTTAATTAAAAATATATTTTTATTACGTTAATGAAATGTTTTGTTACAAGTAATTTCCAGGAAAATTAATTACTTTTTATTGTCAACAATATGATACAGAATGTTCAAAGTAAAACGAAATATTTTTATATTTTAAATTATCTAATATAATACAATTCTCACAATAATTAACTATGATTGCAAATTTAATATTTGATAGGAAATATTACCATTGTTATATAAACTTTTTTTTCCATATTATAATTATACTTTAGTGTATTAGCGAGTTAAAGCTTTTTACTGATGAGTGGAGGATTTGACTGCGGAGCCCTGTATGACAGGGACAAAACACAGTTTTCAATAATGAAACAATGCAACTACTAACCAGCAAAACTGATATAAAGCAGTTTGTAAATGTTATTTTCCCTGCTGAAAAAATTTATTTTATTTCATTTTGAAATCATAAACTTGTTTATACGCCCTCAAATGCGGGCGTAATTTGGCTTTTCACCTGAAGGCGTATAAAGTTTCTAAGCAATAGTTACCCAAAGAAATTAAAATTGTGGTTTATGTATAAATGTCAAACAATACAATAAATTTTAATTTTGAATAAGTGAGTATTTAGCATTCACAAAACTATTCCAATTCCTTTTCATATAAATCTTTTTAGAAACCAACTTGGTCTGTCCAGTCTCAAATTCCATTAATATTTCGCCACAATAATCATTACATGATGTTCCATACATATTGACAGTGACAGTGGCACTTCGATTATATTCAATTTGTTTAAGAACAATCAAACAATGCCAACTAACTATAAAGAAACTACAGCATGGAATATATACCTACAGAGATTTTTTATTTCAAGTATCCAAATGAAATAAAACTTTGTATGTATCACGAGCATTATCAAGATTATAGCCCTTAGGAAATTTAAAGCTTTTAACATTTTAAACATTCCCTTGTGCTATACTCTTTTGATTACGTCCTTAATACATAAATAACTATTAACTTTTAGCAAAATTCAATTAAAAATATCTATTTCTTCAGAACATTGATAAAGTGTATAATTTAATAAGCTTACAAGGAAGTCATATGGTGTCCACAACAGATTTTTTTATATTTAATAAATTAATTACAATTTTCTATAACTTTTGTACATTGAATGAATGGATTTTCTTATAGCGCGCCTATGGATTTTGGGTACCTTCATTTGAGTCTTATTGCGAGGTCATCATTCCATTCTTATTATCTATCTTACCTGTCAACCTAACATCCAGTAAACATCTTCTCGCAGTTCGATAGCTTAAGGGTGCGTTTCGAAAGTAACACCACGATGATATAGTGAGCATTTAACGAACTAAAATGAAATTTCTTTAATGTTTCGCTCACAGTAGGAATATACATAGATGGTGCATGCCGCTAGTTTACGGGCAGAGTGCATGAAGCCGTGAGACTGGAAGGGGGAATCGTACCACGCCATCTTACCACGCACTACCTTTCAATTAGGATATTCACATAAAAACTACAATAAACATTGCAATATTATTTGTAAAGTGTATTTATTTATAACAGTACAATAGATATACATATTTGTATAAATTTAACACTCTAAAAATCAATTTAATTACTTATTATAATTATAAAATAAGAAGATAAGATAATGAAAATACTGTTTTTTTGTTTCAATTTGGTTTTGATATAGCTATATAAGAAACAATTGTCATACTTAAAAAAAAATTAACAAATAATGACCACTTCTAAATACAAAAAGAAATTAATGGCCCTTAAACAAAATTAATTTTGAATAATGTCGTATGCTTTCGCTTTCAATTATTCTTGTTTTTGTAATGGATTCTTAAATTAATATATTTTTCTGCCACAGCTCTAATAAGATGCACAATATGATTTTCTAAAGGATTCTGATCGTGAATAATGTTGATATAATGATAATGAAGTGTTGTTGTATAACCCTTTTTTCAGTGTGAATAGTGTGAGTCAGAATAAAAATACTTGATAATTTCTTTACAACGATCTTTACTTCGACGCCATACTTTTTTACACACTTGACGTGGCTATTGTTGCCAACCATACATATACAAAAAAAAAAACAGCGCTACCAACATTGGATCATTTCGCGTCAACGCCGCCCACCTTGAAATATTATAATTTCAAAAACAAACTAAATAACATATCTATACAAAAGAAAATACAATTTTGGCAATAAAAAATAATCATATAACTTGAACTAACTTATTTTAATGCAGCTGTCAGTTTTCACTGTTGGGCAAAATACAGATTTTATTCACTGGTCGTTTAATTTCACCTTTCTGAAACTTTATTGTCACTACACGGATGATGCCGTCTTGTCCTGGGTGAATCTGAAGAACTCTGCCTAGTTTCCGATAGGCTGGTGGAATATGATCTTCCTTGACGATGACCATATCGTTGATCTTGATTGGTTCGCCCCGTTGTGACCATTTTGCTCGAGTTTGTAAATTATTTACAAACTCCTTTAGCCATTTATTACAAAAGTCTTGGACAATCAACTGGAGCTGTTGGAACTTATCCAAACGGGATATCGTAATGTCTGTAATATCAGGATCTGGCAATGTAATAAATGGTCTTCCTATCAGGAAGTGGCCCGGTGTTAGAGCAATACAATCATTAGGACCGGTAGTCAATGGTGTTAAGGAACAAGAATTTAGAATGGATTCTATTTGGGTGAGGATGGTACTAAAACTCTCATAAGATATGTATTAGTCAAAACTCTCTTTAAATGTTTTTTAGTTCTTCTGATCCCGGCCTCCCACAAGCTGCCAAAATTAGGTGAATGTGGGGGAATTAGATGCCAGTTTATATGATCCAAACTCAATTATGATTGAATATCTTTATACTCATTATTTAGAAATGTTTGCAAACTAGCTAATTCATTTATTGCACCCACAAAGTTTGTGCCATTATCACTAAATATGTGTAAAGGTTTTCCCCTACGTGCAATAAATCGTTTTAGCGTTGCAATGAAAGCCTTCGTAGTTAATTGTGACACTACCTCTAAATGTATCGCCTTTGTACTAAAACAAGTAAATAAACATATGTGTGCTTTGTAAATTTTTGATCCTCGACCTTCACGATCGTTTAACATGAAGGGACGAGCGTAGTCTATTCCTACAGAATGTAAAGGAGGCGTAATTGTCGTTCTTTGAACTGGTAATTGTCCCATAAGTTGTTTGTTAACCTCTCTCTTTAATCTTATACATTTTATGCATTGTCGGACAATTCCTTTGGCTGTATTTTTTCCTGATATAGGCCAAAATTTTTCTCGCATTACTGCAAGAAGTTGTGTTGGCCCCGCATGCATTGTATTTATATGTTCTTAATAAAAAATGATATGAGTTAAATGGTGAGATTTTAGCAGAAGGATTGGATATTTTTTATCAAAAGGATAAGCTGATAACTGTAATCTTCCTCCTACTCGAAGAATCCCAACAGGATCAAGGAATGGGGCTAAATTAACCAATTTGCTTCTTTTGTGAAAAGGTTTGTTGTTTTTTAAACTATTTATCTCTGCCGTGAATTCTTGTTTTTGAACTATCTTTACTAATTGTAAAGATGCCTTGGATATTTCATCCATTGTTAACTCTCCGACCTTACGAGTCGTCTTTGGATTCCTAGAGATGTAAATATATCTTTGGCAATAAATCATTACTCTTTTGGCCTTGTTAAATTTTGAGAATTTCTCTATTGGAAATCATGAAGTTTCTTCATTTATAATATATTATTTCATCATTGTTTTTATGTTCTGGAAATTCTGTTATAATATGTTGTGGCTGTGATTCTCATGCACTTGAATCTTCCTTTAACCATGGAGGTTCTTACCACCAGAATTTTAAGTCAGCTGAAATACTAGCAGAAACCCTTCGTGATATCAAATCAGCGGGAATGCTTGGTGATCTGACATAGAACCAGTCATGAGGTCTCGTAAGTTCTTGGATTTCAGCAATTCTATTTGCTATATATGTTTTGTATTTGTTTGGTTCGGATTTATAAGCCATGCCAACACTATCTGAGAATCAGTCCAAAAATATTCTTTATCAATTTTCACTTTCAAAATCATTCTGAATTCACTTGCCAGCTGTGCAGCTAGAACTGCTGCACATAGTTCTAACGGAGGTATTGTTGTGGTCTTAAAAGGCGCTACCCTCGATTTTGCGACCAATAAACGAACTTCAGTGTTATTCTGGTTTGTTGATCTAAGATAGATATAAGTACCGTATGCCCTTTCAGATGCGTCGGCGAAAACGTGTAGTTCGATTCTTGTTGCATTCTTAATAATAAATAGGCTTGCGTTCTACCTTTATATTTTTTATTCATTTCAGGATATCTTCGAAATATAACCATTTTGTGTTGATGCCTTTTAAGCTTTATGGTTTCATATAAAAGTGTGTCTGTATTTGGATTCCATTGTATTCCTAATGTCTTGCATGTTTCATTAGAAATATTTAAAGTGTTTGGGTACGCTTTGTTCTCATCTCTTAGTGCTACAATATTACTGTTAAACTTACATAATGTAAATCCTCCTGATAGTAGAATTTTTTGAAGGTTTGATTTTATAGATTTTAATTGATCGATGTCATTACATCCTGTAATCAAATCATCCACGTAAATATCATTTTTTATTATTTGTGATTCTATAGTGGATATTCACTTTTATACTCTTTAGCTAGTTACGTTAGGCATCTGATGGCTAAAAATGGCGTTGACGTCATCCCAAATGTAACTCGGTTTAGTTAAAAAATTTCCAGAGGTTCATTTGGATGATTTCTCCATAAAATCTTTTGATACTTTCTGTGTGATGGATGCATAAGAATTTGCCTATACATTTGTGTAATGTCGCTAGTAAGTACATACTCATGTGTTCTGAATCTAGTTATAATGTTAAATAACTCATCTTGTAAGGTGGGTCTCACGTATTGTACTTTATTAATTGGTAAACCATCTTCAAACTGACATGACCAATCAAATACTATTCTTAGTTTTGTGGTTTGACTTGATTCCTTTAATAAGGCATGATGATGATGAGGCAGATAAAAAGAATGAGCCTCGTCTTGTGATTTGTTCATATGATTTTGTATTATATAGTCTTCTATAACCTTTGAGTAAATTTCTTTGAACACCTTTTTTCCACTGAATCTGTTTTCAAGCTTATGAAATCTTACCTTTGCTACTTCATATAAGTCTCCTAATTCGTCTATGTTTGGCTTTAACGGCATTCGAACCATAAATCTCCCTTCTTCTCTTCTGGTTGTTTCCTCAAATAAATCCAAACAGAATTGTTCTTTAGGAGTGTACCTTGGCTCTTTTTGAACGAATTCGTTAATTTTCCAAAATCTTTCAATCCCCATCTGCAGGTTTTCCAATGTAAAGAACGTTTTTTTTTATTTCTTCAATTTTCGTTGTTTGACTTTCACTTATGCTTCTGGAAACAATCCAACCTAATTTTGTCTTCTGGATAATAGGATTGCTGGCTGTTTCACCTGTCCAACGCATAATAAATCCCAAAACAAATTGACGCCAATCAACATGTCGATTAGACCTGGTTGATAATAACCTGGATCTGACAATTTTATGTTTGGAGAAATTTGGAAATTTTTGACATTCAAAGTGAATGCTGGCAAATTGTCTGCTATTTTCAGTATGACCAAACATGTAATATTTGTTTCGAAGTTATTATGCTTAGATCGACGTTAATATTTACTCTTTCCTTTTTCAGTTGCAAACGATCGCATATTGTCTTCAGTTATGAAATGTGACTGAGACGCTGAATCAAGTAAAACTCTTACGTCATGTGGTCTTTGTTTATTATCAATTACATTAACTCTAGCAGTGGATAAAAAAACATGTTTATTATTTATTATTCTCGATGTATAGCTTGCAGTTGAGTAGGGTATGGTGCTTTTTTGAACATTTTTGCACGTATTTCGTGACTGACAATTTTGAATGAAATGTCCCTTACGTAGGCAATTGATATATAACTTTAGATCCTTAACTTTCGTATTCCTTTCTTGACTATTTAATTTCAGAAAATTTTCACAATTATTGATAGTATGATTGCCATTGCAAACAATGCATAAAACGTTTAACGTTGTAAAAGATCTACTCGTTTGGTTTTTATTAAAATTTACTACTTGTCTAATGTTATCTGGTCGTTTAATCGAGATTGCTTCTAATGTATAAGTTTATTGTTTAAAAAAATCTACAAATGAAATTAAACTAGGAATGCTTTCTCGCGTTGAATCACCTTTATTAACCCTAGATTCTCATTCTCTATTGGTATAACTATCTAACTTGGCCAAAAACAAAGGAACTAAAAATGCATCCCATGACTCAACCGGTTGCTTTCATGTTTTCAGACATTGCATGTGAGTTTCAATAGTATGCACAAATTTTTGTAGGGTTTGTATCGATTCTTTGGCAACTGGCTGTATTTCTAATAAATTACGAACGTGACCATAAATTATTCTACGCTTACTATTGTATTTTTTGTTTAATGTTTCCCATGCTACGAGATAATTTTCATCCGTAATTGGAATATCATTAATTGAATGAATGAAGGATGTAAAAGCGTCTAAAAATTCACGCCAGTAACTAAATTTGCCGTCAAACGTAGGCAATTGTATAGTTGGTAACGTAACATTCACATATTTTGGCTGCGACTGAGAGGAATTGCACTATTTTCTGATCCCAAATGAGATTGAATATCGTTTTTTAATTCTCTCTTTATGATATTTGCGCGACTTACTAACTCAAAATTTTTATCTTGAAATTCTTCCCGTTCTTTATATTCAATTGTTATATCATCAGCTAATAATTCAATCTCAATTTAAATATCATTAAATTGGTCGTAAATTGGCAAAATTCTTGTTAATCGCGTTTCTATATTTGCTACTTCGCTTTCAGTAATCGTTTCTGATATGATAACTTATTTAAATATTTTTCAAATAAGTTTAATTGATTTAATTAACAGACCTCTTTTTACATGTAAATCTTTTAATCAGTCTTTGTAGTTGTATCTTATGAGAATTTTAGTAACTCTCAGGGGTTTGGGATTGTTACTTTTCTAGTTGATGACCTTAAGATGACTGAACACCACAAAATGGCTGCTACGGTTTATTGGGTTTCGTCCGAACCCCTTTGGACCACTGCTGGGCTATGCTATGATTTATCTCGGCGACTGTACTTTTCTTCGTATGCTTCTGTGCTTCAGTTTTGCGTTTGATTAGTATTATGTTGCAATAATCCGGCTCGAAGGACCAATATGTTGTTGTATAACTCTTTTTTCAGTGTGAGTAGTGTGAGTCAGAATAAAAATGCTTGATAATTTCTTTACAATGATCTTTTTACTTCGACGCCATACTTTTTTACACACTCGACGTGGCTATTATTGCCAACCATACATATACAAAAAATATACAGCGCTACCAACATTCGATCATTTCGTGTCAACAATAAAGAATATTTTTTCTTTAAAATTCTACCACCACTATCTGCCAACGCCTGTTTTATAATTTTTTCTCATGTCTTACAAACTTTAAGAACAACTTTTGAAGGACACACTAAACGTACTGTATTTCTTAATTTTATGAACTGAATATTATCGTCGTCGTTTTCAAAATTGTTTTCTGAAGAATATAGATACTCGATTTCACAACATATCCACTTATGCAATAATGTTTATGGAGTATTCAGATAAGTCTTGGGAGGTTTTGTAGTAAATATGATCTGAATCTGTTATTATCGGTACGACGGGTATCTCATCTTCTTGATTATCACACTGAGTAATATTAATTATTTCTATTGAATTTGTTTTTGTTTTTGAGCTTGAAATATGCAAAATACTAATATTTTCTAAAGGTACACAGTTTCCTCTATTTGATGCTTGAATCTCAGTGTACCAATATTTTTCTTTTGCTGTTTTAATTTATTTACATGTAGGATTGTACGTACGTAATTATTTTTGAACGAAATTTTGTATACACAATATATGTAATAATATTTAGTCAAATGACTATTTTTGACGAAATTATTAGGTCAAATAATCATACTTCCTAAAAATATTATGGTTAATATTGGTCAATTAATTATGAAAAATAGTCAATTGATTAGATATTAAATTAATAAATACAAATATATCAATAAACCAGTATAAAATTATTTTGTTTTTGAGTGCATGTAGGACAAAATTTCTTATATATTTATGGAACCTGTCATTCATTCAAACGTACCCTTAAAAATATCATTGATTTCTAAGTAAATATCTTAGCCTGGTCCGGTGAAAGTATTTTATAGTTTTATGAATAGATTGTCATACTGGTTTTTCTTAGACAGCCCAAAATGTAATAATCTTAAAATTACAATAAAAAACGTTTCTATTTACAGTATACACCATAAACGATAGCTGCTGAGGCTTCTTATGCTTCTTTATTCTTCTTTTTTCCATTCGTTTTTTTTTTTATTGGCATCTTGTTTGTTTATATTTCTGTAATGTTCTTTTTCTTCATAATCTTTCTACCCAATCATTTTAAATCTTCTTTGATCTTTTACCGATTTTTCTTGTGTTCCAAATTTTTTATTTTCAATATTGCTGATTTTGTATCTAGTTCTTTTCTTCTTGTATCACTCCGTTATTTTCTTTGTTTCTATTTTTACTCTTTTTAGAAATTACATTTTTGCAGCTTGGATTTAAAGCAGATGTTACGTATATGTAAAGAAATATTAATGCAGGCTTATAATTTAGGAAAAATCTGTATTTATAGGTATTTTTCTAGAAAGTATTGTTACAAGCTTTTAATAATGTACCATTTCTAGTTCAGCAATTATAATTAAAATCTAATCATCTATTCCCAATGTAAACTATTATCTAAATTTATGTTTTCATAATTTTCTGCATTTTTGTTTGAAGGTTATCGCTATTTTTGAGCAAATTTTCAATATGTTCATCTTCAATTATGTTATTTATGAATGATGTTAAAACTGTCGATCTGTGCGGACGTGTTTATTTTTCTTCTCTCGTCTGTGTCTGGTCTATATCTCAAATTTTATTAAAATATGAATGAAATGACTCGTGGTAGTGCTAGTAAAATCATCGATCTGGAAGATTTAAATACCATTGTTCAACGAGCAGTGGATGATGCTGTAAGTAAAGCAATAAAATCTTTTGAAGTGATAATTTTAGACTTGAAAAACGAAATTCAAACTTTAAAACATGTGATTTTAAATAATCAAGACAAGGGCGTTAAAAACAGTGATAAACCAACAATTGAAAGTGATTCACTGACTGATGCAAACCTACGTAGTAAAGCAGCTAATAAAAGCAATAAGTCACTGTATAGTGCGAAGGTATCAAAATCAGCTGTTCCACATGGCGAGCATGCTCAGTCACAATCCCTGCCGCAGCCGCAACTAACTGGGACTGGAGCTGAGACATCTTCCGAACAACGCACGAGTAAATCCGACAAAACGCGTAGCACCGCCCATTTGCGCTACACCTTGGGAGCAGCTCAGGCCAGTACTGACAGAAAATTGCTCAGTGCTCCAAGACGGGTTTGGCTTCACTTCAGCCGGGTGGCCAACAAAGATGCCGTAGACAACAATATCCTGGAATACCTCAAAACTTTTAGTCTTGACGCCAGATGTGTGTGTAAAAAAATCGACCATGGAGGGGATTACAGCTCCTTCAAACTAGGAGTACCGTACGAACTTCTCAATAAATACTTAGAACCGGCGCTGTGGCTAGAAGGAATAGCAGTTCGTAAGTTCTGGTTCCTAAGGAAAAACAGCGACAATCATTTTTTAGACAGCCAACCATCGGCGCAGAAAGTAAATTAGAACTTCGATCCTACTATCAAAACGTCCGCAGATTAAACAATAAGATGAATGACATGTACACATCTGTTTATGATTGCAAATATCATGTTATTACCTTGACAGAAATCTGGTTACGCCTTGATATCGGTAATTCCGAAATATTTCCAACTGAGTACTACACTCTTCTCCGACAAGACAGAAATTTTACAGCGCTCAACGTCTCTCGTGGTGGGGGTATACTCCTGGCCTTCAGAACTCAATTCACCTACGAATTGATTGACACTGGAAATCTACAGACTTCACTGCCATTTGTTGATATTGTTGGTTGTCGCATTTTCTTACAAAATTGTAATTTAACTGTATTTGTAGTTTATATACCTTTTACACCTGATATTTTTACGCTTGATGTTCTTACAACATTTCTTGAATCTGTATGTATTTCTGAACAAAACGTCCTTATAATGGACGACTTTAACATCCCTAACTTCTGCTCTGATAACTTGGTTGACAATTTAACTGAGCACATATTGAATTCCGCTGCTTTCTCTCAGCTGTTTCAATGCAATGATATATTAAACTGTAATAGACGCTTGTTAGATTTAATTTTTTCTAATCTACATTGCACTGTAAAACATGAAAGCATATAGCCAGATATTATAAGAAGTTCTAAATGTTATACTATAGAGGTCCGTACAACTACTGAAATAAAACAAATAAATTTCTGCAAAAGAGGTTGTTGTTTAATGTTTAGTAACATATGACAGAAAAACAGATAACCAATGCGATCAATGTAAGAAATGGCAAGGTAAAGATCATTTAACAAAGACTTTTGTGAAGCCCTGTAATCACTTGTATCTTCTTCAACTAATATTTTTTGAGTTAGAGTCAACTGTGTTTTTTTTTGAGACAACCTTCGCAATACCTCTGAATTTTAATTTTTCTAAAACTAAATCTAATTGTATCTTTTTATTAATTTATATCTCTAAAGATGAATATAACATATTAGAAACGTTAAAGTTAATGAAAAATTGTTATTTAGAATGAAACAATTTATATAAAAACTTTTTACATTTTAATTTGTTAATTAGTAATTAGTACATAACCATTGAATACTGTATTGATATATGAGTTCTTCCTCTGCTCCCATTTAGTATAGACGTTGCACCCCATAATATACATACGTGTCTGTTGCAGGTAAGGGCCTAAGGGTTGGCGCAGAACGAGCATGGGGTCCCGAAGAACAAAATCGAGATGTGCTTTTGTTCATGTGCGACGTGGACATTGTATTCAGTGCGCGGTTTTTGGATCGCTGCCGCTGGAACACCCGGCCCGGGAGGAAGGTGTATTACCCGGTGGTATTCAGCCTATATAATCCCCACGTGGTGTATACATTACAAGGGCGGGAGGTACCGCCAGAAACAGATCAGCTAGTTATTTCCAGGGATACGGGGTTTTGGCGTGATTTCGGTTACGGCATGACATGCCAATATAGGTGAGTAGTGTTTACTTTCATTAAATACTTTTCTATATTTTATTCAATATCACTCATATCGTTGAAATGAGAAAATTAAGCTTAACAAAATATTAAAATCAAATTAAAACATGTATATATAACTATATAGAAAATACAAAAATATACTTTTTTCTCTCTAGGTAATTTTAATAAATGATTTAATTGTGAAAAAATGATTTGTTTTCGTTGTAAGAGGATTCATAGGTATTGAAAAGGTACTTATCTAATTGTACACGTATTAGCCATTGATCATCTAGTGGAAGGTTTAACTTACCCTACCTTGTGTTTATTTAAATAAGTAAACCTTTATCGTCGTAATATAGAGTAGCTGTTAAAAGTGATGTAATTGGGGCAGGTATTTAATAAAGTCAAAGAATAATATTCACTTCAAGACAGATAAAATATCTGATCTTACGCATTTATTGATAACTTAAATTGTTTAATTCATGAGTAATTATTTGGCCAAATAGTGCTGTGATATATTGCGATCTCTGGAATTCACCTTTTGAAGCTGAGGGAAACCACTGGCAAAACCTCAGGTAGAGACAATTTTAATAATCTAACCATTCTATATAAAGTTTACATTCAATTCAACAGTTGTTTCAATAATTTAGTATGGCCATTTATGGTAAAATTCAGTGATTGCGAGCAAACAGATATTAAAAGTCATTGGCAATTGTAAGAGTGTGCGTGTTGGTTACGTAGATATTAATAATTCGTTCACAGTCGTTTAAACGTTGCTTTGAGATCTTTTGTTTCTGGGGGAGCGCGGCATTGCCTGAGGGCCCTTGTTTTGGGTTAGACACCTAGTTAAGCTGACGAGTCTAATGCGATTGCCACTGATTAGCGCGACATTCAGACATGTGTCTCTTATTTTCTTTTATATATATATAACAAATATTATTTAAATTATTATCTTAAATTATATAATAATAATAATAATCCCATTATTCCCTTGTGGAACATAGGGCGTCAAGAAGGAGTCACCATTTGACTCTATTTTTGGCTACTTGTTTGACTTCTGACCATGTTTTCCCAGTTCGATAAGTCTCCTCTAACACATGGGCCTTCCTCTCTTTCGGCTGCCTTGAGGGTTCCAATCTAATACTTGTCGTGCGATGTTCTTCTGGGGTTTACGGAGTGTGTGGCCCAGCCACCCCCAATTTCTGCGTAGTATTTCCAGGTGTATTGGAGTGTGACCAGTTTTTTGCCAAAGTTCTTTGTTTGATATAACATTTGGCCAGAACATACGTAAAATTTTACGTAACGACTTATTGATGAATACCTGGAGCTGCTGCATGACTATTCTTGTGGTTTTCCATGTCTCGCAACCATATAAGAGCACCGATAATACATTGGTCTTAAAGAGACATATCTTAAATTTTAAGTACAAATTACAACAATATATTTCGGACTTACAATCAATTTATAAAGACAATGATTTTTTTTTAATAATATTATTTATACGTTTACTATTCCTTCAATACAAACAAGTGTTTAATAAATTTCACATAAAATTCAAATAAATATGATATGACGTGTAAGTAGTATCATTCGTTATGGACTCCGTCTTATACAGTTTACTTCCCAAATGTTGTGACCTAAAATTGGTTATTTAATGCAAATATAGATATGTACTAAGTTTACATATTACAACTTGTTTTTTCCATGAATCTCTTTGTGTAAACATATTTAAATAAAATAATGCATAATTAATTTTACATTTTTCTTTTAAAAAAATAATATGTGAAGGCATGCACATATTATTTTTTATAGAATGAAGTAATAAAAATAAATATATGTAGCCATTTAAAATACAAGAGTTGAATTCAATATTTTAAAAGTTGTCGAATATTTTTTTTGTTTAGTTCATTAATAGTTATTTTTGATTCTAGATTGCAAAATTATACTTTTGCATTCGAGAATGATTTTTCCCGAGTAAAGCGAGTGCAATTAAATATCAAACAAAATTTTTGTCGAACACTATGTCCCAGTATTAGTAAAAATACAAAGAGCACATTTTGATGATTATCAAATCAGATATTCCTTTGACTCTTGACAGCTGGTTGACAGCAGAAATTAAGCAATTATTTAAATTATATCAATTTTCAAAGGAAATATTTCAATTCTTCTTTGTTCAATATTGATAAAATGATATCAGAAAGCGACGAAGATAATAAAGTGAAAGATTTGAATTAATTATTTTATTCTTAAAAAATTTCTGGATGTAAAAGACCTTTAAATCTAGAATGCATAGACTTTTGCATCCTGTAGACAAAACATCATTTCGCGTGTTAATAGTTTTCATGTAAATATAAACGTTACATAACAGTTTTCGATAAAATAGTTTTCTCTTATAGAAACTGTTTCTTAACTCTTATCTCCGTATCTCTTATATTATACTATTTGAATTGAAAATGTATGGCCAAGTTTGCTTAAAAATTCGAGTTAACTTTGATATAACTTTTACTTGTAATATAACTTATTTTATATATCAAATTATTTATAAGAATTTAGTAAAATAAGTGTAAATATTATTGTGAATTCACAAAATAGCAAAATGCTGGTATAGAATTTTTTCAAATTTCGCTTAACATTATCTAAATAAATATTTATCTAATACGATAAACTACCGTATCTTTTGAAAAATAAATTAATGAATCAATGAAGTCTAGTCTACATAATCTATATATAAGATATTTTTATATTACTTTAAGATCCTTGATAAATTTTCAATTATATATATCTGTCTTTTCCGTGTACATATTATACAGATGAAATCTAATGTAAATATTATTAATGCGTCATTGTACATACAAACTTTTAATTATGTCGATTAGTTCTTAGATTACAATTTATATATTTTCAATTAGGTAATTAAATGATAGACTGAACATTAATTATAATTAAATGATTAATACAATTTTGTTGTCTGAACTGTGCTCTGCAAAATTGCAAATAATAGTAGCATTAGCCATTTTTTAAAAATTTATTAACAAAATGTTACATATTTTTAATCATGTACCTACATAAGGTTTAGAAATATGAAACGAAGATAATATTTTTAAAATACATTATACTGGAAGTAGAAATTAAGTGTAGTCAAAAGAGTAAAATGGAATCTCATAGGGTCAAATTCAATTAATTTTGATATTATGAAAAGAAACTAAACTTTATTTACAGTAAAAAAACAATATTATAAATAAATTTAGATACTCTGTAAAGAATACAAATACAATATACAATTGTACGAAAAAGAATGGTTCCTGAATCTAACAGATGTACAATTCCCATCAAAAATAGTAGAACTTCTAGCATTTGGGCCAAAATTCAATATACCCCTACAAAAAAATTTAATACTGGTCTTCAATATTACAAGCGTAGAAAACTCAATAACATCAACGACAGGCGAGACTCTTAAAACTAAGGTTAGGTTACAAGTAGCTAACATTCTGACAAACTTTGTTTACAATAACAATCACCTACACAAGGATACTATTTCGTCAACGTTAATTAAATCGTACAATAAAACAAACAAATTCCTAAAAGATAAACCCGAAATTCATATCATTAAAGCTGACAAAACCAACAAAACAATTGCTTTATATAGAAACGATTATATAGCCAAAATGAGTAATCTTCTTAAAGATCAAGATACTTATGATTAGGTACAAAATGATCTTATAACAAAAATACAAAATAAAAATAACAATTTAATAAAAAAATTGCACAATAATAACTATATTGATCAAAAAACAAAACAACAACTATCATCAGAAAACGCAAGCACTCCCCAACTATACGGACTGATAAAAATACATAAAAAAGGTCACCCTATGCGTCCAATTATTAGTGCAGTCAACGCCCCCATAGCTAAACTACCCAAATTTCTTTCCATCAAACTAAGCTACCGAAAAAATGAAGAATATCATGTTAAAAATTCGTTTGAATTTATAATTTTCATTTAAAAGTCAGCTTGGACCCTGGCTACGACTTAGTGTCTCTTGATGAATCGTTATTCACAAACATCCCTCTGGACTTAACATTACAAACAGTAGATAAGAATTGGAACCATCTTACTAACAGATCTAACATACCAAAACAATAATCAAAAACTCTAATAGAATTCTGCTACACACAAATCTCGTTCGATTCTAAAATCATTAGACAGAAAACTGGTTTCGGTATGGGTAGTCCCCTGAGCTCAATTACTGCTACTCTTGTCATGGAACAACTTTTAGAAGCAGTCATTCCTACATTGCCATTCGATGTTTCATTCATTAAGAAGTATGTCGACGATATAATGACAGCCATCCCATTAGAACATATTCCGACGATCCTACTGAAGTTTAACAGCTACAAAAAAACCTTCAATTCACGTTAGAGGCATAAAAAAATAAGACCACACCTTTTCTAGATGTCCTACTAATCCATGAATGTTATAGGAAACCAACTTCCTTCTCGAGATACATCAGCTACCTTTCAAGATATCCAAGAAACCAACTTATAAATGTTCAAAAAAATATTAAACACCGAGCTCTCTGTCAAACATCACCTGAATATCAAAATGAAGCTTTGAACATAAAAAAAAATTATTAAAAACTAACAATTACTCCAGAAATCAATAAACAAGATTCTAAATTATAACCTAACTTTCTCAAAACGCAACAGCAACAGTAACCTTGGCGACGCGCCTGCTCAAAATAAAAGGTACATCTCAGTTCCGTATGTAGAAGGAGTCTCATATAATTTAAAGCGGGTACTAAAATCAAAATTAAATATTAATGTAGCTCTAAAATCAATCAAAACAATAAACAAACTCTACAGTAAGATAAAAGATCTAATAGATACTGAATTACAATCAGGAGTGGTATATATAATTCCATGCAAATACTGCAACAAATGTTACATTGGACAAACGAAACGCTACCTCAAAACTAGAACAAAAGAACACGGAAGAATCTCGACTAAGCTGACAACAAAAACCACTTTAAAAACAAAACAATAATTGACAGAGAAAATAATCTACAAAAGAGACTGTTTTTAGAAAGGCTGCATATTCAAAAAGACAAAAATTGAATTAATTTCCGTAGCGACATACAAAATTTAAATGACATATAACATAACATTTTAAAATTATATAAAACCTAATTTATTTACATTTATTTAATTTACATTTCTAGGATTTTATTATATATACATATTATCCTTGACGAAGGTGTAACAGAAGGGTTGTACAGTGAAGTACAAGCCCTTGTTGACGTACTGAATACTTACCTGTTCACTGCCCATCCTTCATTGGTGCTGTACTCCGGGAAGATGCGAGTGGAAGGTGAAAATGAGCATTTCAAAAGACACTACTCTTTACGCTTCCACGTTTAATAATTTTTATTATAAAGTCAAATTTGAAATAACTAATTACAATTAAGAAATAAAATTAAGTATATTTAAATAATAAAGAATTTTGAAATAAGGTAATTAACAATACAACTAAAACCAAATTACTACTAATTAATATCCTAACCACGACGGTGATTTGCGACAGCCGATGTGAGAATAATCGCAAATTTTCGATCAACCACATACGCTAACAATTTTTGTTAATTGAACTTACATCCGCTACACTATCTTCCCCTCTAAACTCGACTGTGATTGGAATTCGAAGTCGAGTCTAGCTGGATTTCATTGACCTTGTTGGTTGTATGCAAAAACAAGCTAGACCATTGACTGGCGTACAATGTTGAGGTTGGCAGAATAACCACTGATATTGATATTGATTTAAAACGAATTTATTTTGAACTTGCATTATCTCTATAAGTTTGTCACAAAATAAAGATAATGCAAGTTCAAAATAAATTCGTTTTAAATCAAAGTGAATCATTATCTTATAAATTTAAAAATCAAATATCGAGTCATAACAATGGATATGATAAATATTCATGTTTCACGTTAAAAAATACTCACGGTATACGTATCTAGGCCTATAGTGCGTGAGTGTGAGTATTGTATTGTGTTCCAGGCACCAATCATGCACTAGATTTAGAGCTTTTTGTGTAAGGTACGAGATTGTAGTGTCACAACGTTCTCTGGTCATAATTGCAACGTCGTCTGCATATCCGTTTGCAAAATAGCATTATTGAGCCAATTCAGGAGGTCATCAATGACAATACATCAGAGTAGAGGTGATAGAACCCCACCTTGTGGGCATCCTCTATTGGTGAGTGTGAGTATACAGGATGTATCAACGAACACGAACCCCCCTTTAACTTTTTTATTATAGGAATAGAAAAATGTTATTTACACAAAAGTTTTATAATGTAAAATATACTATTTGATAAAACAGAAAGAAAAATCAATTAAAGTCTGATTTACACGCAACGACTGTTAATTTTTATTTTTAGTTGGGCACCTGCCATTATTTTAGTGAAATTAAAACCGCAATTTTTTATTTTTTAATGATGTATTAGTTGTCAGAAATTATTTTTATTCAAATATTTTGCATAAGAGAATAAGGTTCTAATTTCGACCATTTGTTTTAAGTGATTTACCCTGTTGTTACTTATATCACGTTATAAAGTTAATGCCTTTCGTTACATTTATAGTTAATTTGACATAGCCGCTTAAGATTTGTATAAGTTTTTTTCTTAATTATCTTATTTTTCTCTATTTTTAGATCATATCTTTGAATATATAACACTGAAGTATTATATCATATTCACCTCATCATCAATACAGTAAATTGATTATTGTTTTTACCTAAAGAATTATTACAATCAAAATAGTTAAGATAATCAACCAAAAATATGATTGAATTAGTTGTAATTAAAGAAATAATTTGATTACTTTTATAAAATATTATTGACTTTATAATAATTAACTCCATTTATTAGTGCAATAATTTTTTTATTATTATAGTGATTTTTGTTGAACAGAGTGATATACACAGGGTATTTTTATATATATTTTTATTAATCTGTAATATTAATTGACAACTGTTTTTTATATTACTTGACAACTATATTTTTTATATTATTTTTTTTATAACTATGGTAACAAATATTTTAATTATATAAGTAGACTACTATTTCAACAATTTTGACACAAAATATGTTATTAACATAAACTATGAACCGTTTATTTATAATTATAATTGTAATCAAATTAATATTTTGACTACTTATATTTATGTTACAAAAGTCTCAATTACTAGAATGTAATTTACGTTTTTAATAATAATAGAAACTTGCTGGATCGAACCCGGTCTACCTACGTACTGAGTTTTGTTTATGAAACATTTTCTATGAAAATTTCTTATTACATAGATAAATATAAATGACAACTCTCAAAATACAATTTTATTTACATATTAAATATTTCAATAAGAAAACTTCATTAATATATTTGATATCAATAAATTCAAATTTAAATAATTTAACCAACAGTACCACATACACCCCATCATTATGTAATCAGACCGATAAAACTAAAAATGATTAAAGCCGAGAGATAAACAGAGATGTAAGTCAACTTGTTCGTTCATAGAATTTTCTTTTCTTTCATAAATCTTTGGATTTCCATGGCTTTTAAGCAGTGGCGGACTGGGAAATATAGTCAGCCCGGGAAATTTGACAGTGACCGGCCTCTTAAAAGCTAATCTCACTTTTAGTTATTATGACAAAATATTACAAAATAAATCAAATGATGGAATATTATTACAGTGTAAACATTTTACTAATCGTATATGTTTATAATTTTTTATATTATTTAGGAAACAAATAACTTGTAACATATTAATATGATTATTTAACACTTGTCATTTTCACCCAATCAGAATGCTTTATTTGATGGCCATAGGTAGTTTTTCAGTTAAGAAATTTGATAAAACCTCAGTATCGACGTCATGGTTGCATTTTGTTGATATCAAAAATTTTATGGCTGAACTATTGTCATTCGTGAAATAATCAAGCAAATATAATTCGAGCTATGAATTTAATAGCTAAAATTTTCTCATAATTCCTGCGAAATAATGACAACTCGGCTGACGGTAAATGTCAATTTTGACACTTGTTTGTCTATTATTACGCATCAACTATTCGTAAATTTTTCCAATAAATTCATAGCTCTTATTATATTACTTATGAAAAAATAAACAAGGCCTATTTTGTAACTCAGTAGTTAATTTTTGACCAATTGTTAAAATTTTTGACTAAAAACAAACATTACAAATGATGTTTTGATATTTTCTCCAATGCTATCTATTTTCATTGGAGAAAACATTTAGCAATTGGTTAAAAATTTACCACTGAGTTACAGAATAAGGAGGATTATTAGAAATTTGAAATAAATAAACAATTTAACATATTAATTACTTTTATACAAACAATCGAAAATGAAAAACAAATAGCGATATTACATAGCTACAAAAAAAAAAACAGAATTCTATATACATAAATATATTAACAACATTATAATATTCATTTAATACGGAGTAAAATTGATATTTATATCACAAGAATTAAATTATCGTTCTCTTATATATGTATTTATATATATAAATGTTTTGACATTATTACATAGTATCAGTTTATTAAGTGTTCAAAATGACTACCACCAACTTCCATACAATAATAGAGATTTTGCTTAAAATGTTGTCATACGTTTTGCAACATTTGTGGAGTAATCTGACGATATTCAGTTACGATACGTTGCCGTAAATATTCTAAATAAGATTCGGGTTGTCAAAAGAATTGTTTATTTAGTTTATGTCATTTGTTTAAGCCTACTTGATTGCAGTTTTGAACAGCTGATAAAATTTGTTTTAAACAATATTTCTCTGGAACTAATGATCGGATTTGAAAAATAAAAAAACTATTGTAAAGAGAATTGAAATACCTTTCGAACTGTCAGGTTTGGCACCCTTCTCCATTTAAAATTTTTGAGGTGCAGTCCATCTCCATTTAAGGGTTGAAGTTATGTCATTGATATTAATCCATTCAGCTAGGTGTCCTCCTTTATACTAAAATTGACGTGTTGGAGCGTTTTTTGCTAAATTGATAATTTTCATTGGGCCACCCTAAATAAATTATACTTTGATACTAAATTATAACAACAGTATATGCAATTTTTACAGCAGGTTTTTGTTGTGGCACAATTTATATCACTCCTGACCAATTCTGAATCTGATTCATCATCGCTTCTATTATCTACTTTGTATGTATCTTGCATAGATATTTTCAAATTCTCCCATTTTGTCCCTTAACTCTTCCCTTAATGTAGCTGCAGATGCTGTATTACAATGCTTTATTAGCAATGAACTTAAAATTTCCGGACTGTTTTCTGGACAATCAAGCTGGCACTCGATCGTTCACGTACAGTTACAAGTATGTGTACATACGACAATCATATTCGTGTTACTAGGACGATAAATATTTCGTATTTTCATTCACTCATGCATAAAACTATATGTTAAAATTTACACATAAAAAAATAATTTATTATCATAATAAAAATATCTGATAATATTGACCGGCCTCAGTACCTCCGGCCTACCGGGAAAGTTCCCGGACTCCCGGCGGCCCAGTCCGCCACTGCTTTTAAGAAATCCAATTTTAATCTCTTTTTGCATAAATGTTTTACATTTAAATTATTTATATCTATAAAATGGTAACGAACAATAGTTTAACAGTTTTGCAACATTACATTGATATTTATTTAGAGCCAAGCGATCGTGTATTGTTTAAATCTAAGATCAAAAGTACGACCAGTTTGACCGACATAAACGACTTGACATTCGGAATGAGAATATTGAAAAATTTTAAATTTATAAATTCTAGTTTTATCCTAATTATTTTTCTGTTCTAAGTATATTATTTAAAGTAGACTACAAATATAGAAGTTATAAATTATTCCAACTTGAAGGCATCAATTGACGAGTAAGAAATGGGCAGTATTTAAAAAAAAATCTATAACTGTTTGTGTATAAAATTTACTGATAAATTTATATTTTTTTCCCTATAATAATTTATTCTATTACAAGTTACTATTTGAAATTAGAAGAAGTACATTCGTCGAATAAACATTAACTGACGTTGAAGAAACAACATAAGGGAGTTTTATTCGATGAATAGTTTAACTGTCGCTTAAAACATTTATTCATCGATGGTGAAACTGGGCATTAATTAGACAAACACAAATTACAGGAAATAAACTGACAGTATCAAAAATAGATTGACATGTAAAAGTGTAATTTAATAAAGTTTAAATTTTACTTTAACAAAAGCCTAAAGGTGACATGTCAGTTGTATGTCAGTTTTATTTGAACGAAAAATTATAATTTTTAATCTGCATTGTAAAGCCAAATTAATCTTAATAATATCTGGAAGTAAGTTGTAGAATGTTTCTATTTCTTCGCCTGTAGATTAAAACAGAACAGTGCGTAGATTTTTGAAACGACTATTCGAGTACGAAATAAATTCCTCTACAGTTTGTGTAATTTTTTTGGAATAAAATTTGAGTTTTTCTTTTTTGTATCATTGAGTCTTGGTTTCATCATATTTCGGGTAGTCCGACTACATGGCAATTTATCTTCTGTAAACCCTTTTTGCGCGCATTTAGACTATCTTCAGGTAGTAGTGTTTTCGTGTTTATCGTACAAATTTTCAGGACATACTTCTGTGATTTCATAAAGAGTGTAGCGGGATAAGAATTGTGGCGGCCACTAAGCAATTTCAGGTTGCGAATGTAAAAACATTATTAGAAATGTCAAAAATTAAGGTTTGTCTGATAATTAACTTTAATTACCGATTTCTTAAAACTGCGCTAAAATTGCGCTACATTTTGCGCTTAAACGCATACTAAATATCTTCATTTATTGGCGCGACAACTCAAATAAAGTAAATTTACTTTTTTATAATTTACTAAAACAAACGATAATTATACGGGTGATTAATAAAGTTAGACACGTAAATGTCACTTTTAGGGAGAAAATATATTATTGAAGAATGTAGTACACATGTTGGAATATATACAAGTTAGCACTACCTAGTCCCACGTTTTTGTGCTGACACTACAGTTTGTGTTGTACACGAACCTGGAAACAAATCACGCGATCACCAAGTCGCGACGCATCTTAGGTGTCATCCTCCAAGAGGAAGAAACATCAAATATTTAGTCTTACCTGGAATTCGCAACTGTAAACATTGAATTAATTTACGTATTGTAATTCCTAATTCATTTTACTTACAAAAGTATTTTTTTTATTGAACAAATAAATTTGTTCTTTAACTGGTGCACTCGGTACGATCCTCATCGAAATATAAAAATCGATTTCGATCGTTTTAACGATTAACTGAGGATTCGAAATCAAGAAGATTGTTCGGTCGCGTCGCGCATCACCTACGAAGACATCGGGGCCGAGGGAACATCGAACCCCAGATCTTCAAGGGACACGATTCGCCCATCCAGGCGTTGCAACTGAACAGAGTGACACGCCGAGCGAATATCGTCGATCACAGACCAATGAACATTGTTTTACTCTTGTAAGTACCTATGTCAATTAGAGAATTTAATAGCGATACGGAATTAAGTAATACAGATACAGAATCGGATTTTGGTGACTCACTAACATCTTATAATAACCCTAGTAACAATTTAGAATTAGGAAACTCCCTTATAAAACAAATTATTAATCTTACAATGGTTCTACCACCTCTAATTAAGAAAGAATATCTGGACTTGTTCCCAGAATTCAATGGCGATAGAAGACATTTACCGCGATTTTTAGAAAAATGTGAAAAATAAGTAACGAAATTTTATAACACAATAGATGAAACAGATTTTCAAAATGAGTATTTAGTGGCAACTATCTTAAGCAAAATTAAAGGAGAAGCCGCTAAAAATTTGGCAACTTCCAACATATCAACATGGGACGATGTAAAGAAAGCATTGTTGAACTCGTTCCAAGACAAACGAGATTGTTTCATATTAACAATAGAAATGACGGAATTAAAACAAACTAACAAATTACCGTTTGATTTCTATACCAAAATTCAAGACTTATTACAATTACAAATTTCTTACATCAATAATACCAAACCTACTCATGCCCAAATATTTAACGAATATTTCCGCGAGTACGCATTAAGAGTATTCCTTAAAGGTTTAAGAGAACCCTTAGGTACGTTGATAAGAACCAAAGTCCCTAAAGATCTTAATCAAGCTCTTAGTAAGGTATGTTGACAAATGATTTTAACATGGAATCTTCTACACGCGGACGCCACTATAAACAAATACACCACCCAAAAAAACCTAAACAACCACCACCACCTCCTAAATTCACACCCCAGAAAACTACACAGCCATTAACTTATAATTGCAGACCCAGTTTTAATACTTCAAAACCTTTTACTAATAATCCACCATACAATCCCAATAATCAAACTAACGTGTTTAAACCTAATAACAATCGAAGGTTCCCCAAACCGACGCCTATGAGCAGTCTTCACTTCTTAGAGCAGGTCCTTCTTATAACACACAATATCGTCCAGTACAACAAACACAAAGACCAAATTTCATTGCTGAAGAATTGTATAACACGGAAACAAACGATGTTGTTACAAATAACGAAAATTATCAAAATCGTGATGAAAATTATTATCAAAATTATGAATGCGAAACAAACCAAAATTTCAATAATACTGACTAAACAAAATTATGATCCCGATTCTTTTTTTGTCGAAAGTAGCCTCGGAAGAACAGTCGAACTCTAAAATTTAAACAATTCTAATACACAAAGAGAACTACCGTTCATTATACTCCCCGAGCATAACTTAAAAGCCTTAATTGATACCGGCAGCACAAGATCTTTCATTAAACCCGAAACAGCATACAAATATTTTGGCAATAAAATTATAAAGTATCAAAAAATGTTCGCTACTGTATTTGTACAGTCAAGACGTTGTTTTTGCGCTAGCGAAAGGATCTTTACTTTTAATGTTTTAATTCTTTTTTGAATTAATAATGACTGATACGCGTAGTAATAAAGTCAGTGATATGGGGTTAGTGACAAAAAGTGCTATTGGTGGAGACAAGAATGGACAACTTTAACCGGCATATTTGAGAGATGTGTAGCAGGTGTTAGCGGGTGTTAGCCGCTACACAAAGTAAAAACGTTTGGGAAATTTAAATTGTAAAAATAAAAATATAACAACCAATAATTTACAAATTTATTTGACTAGCAAAAAATAAGTTGACAAGTCAAGTGATGGGAATTGAATTAATTATTTTTTGTTGTTATTTATCAAAATCAAGAAAACACTAACAATGGTAGCAAATTGACCCAGCTACTCGATATACAAATTACTCATGGGTAGCTGAGATGCTACAGATGCATGGCCGATTTAAAGAGTGAGATTGCTGGTTTATAGCTTGAACTTACTGCTTGTAAGGAAATTATTACTGAGTAGTCAGTTGCCTTAAAGAAGTTATCTGTCATTTCTGTTCCACCTGTTAGTTCTTCGCGAGTTACCATAGACTCCGATAATTTTGCTACCAAAGTAAAGAGAGCGAAGCAAGATTTGTCAAAATCAGCTGACAGTGAAGTGAGGCCAAAGACCTCATCTGTGGTTCCTAATACTTGTACTGCGCTTGTACAATTGTAAAGTGCTCCTCGTAGTGCTTGGCTTCATGTAAGTCGAGTTGCCGACAAAAATGTTACTCCGCAAGACATACTGGATCACCTTGAAAGCTATAAACTTAGCGACAATTGTGCTTCGTGAAAAAAATAATCGTGAAGGTGATCTATCGCCATGTAAACTTATGAAACGAAAAAATCAAAATATTAGTTCCTTTTTTCAGCATATTTCCAAGGTATAATAAAAACGGAAAATGTACAGTCTTATCGTAATTTGACAAAATAATAGTATCTTAAATTAGTTGTATAACTCATTTTTTTTTATTTACCTTAGGTAACAGTCCAACAATTTAATTATTTTTATTTATGTTAGTGAATTTTCTGGTTTTGTAAATTACAATTTAAACAAATGGAGCCTTAGCGCAAAGCTTAAAGTAGTTGGTATGATCGGGCGAGTTGCTTAAGTATGTCTCACACGATGAAATTTATATTAAGAAAAAGAAGAAGTACAAGAAATTTTACGCTGTGTAAATATGGTTTTGCGGCAAAACATTTTAAAATAATGAAATTTATAACTATTCTTTTTCGGGCTACAGCGTAACACTACTTAGTAAATATAAATATGTACAATTAGAACAAAAGAAAAGTAATACACTTAAAAAGAGAAGGAATCTTCTGAGATCCAGTGAAATTTTAGAACGATGTTTATTTTTACCGTCACAATTTTTAACATAATATCTACGCATCCTGACAGTTTATATTTAACAAATGCATCAAGGATTAAGAATCAAGCATTCAAGAACAGTCATTCCTGTACTCGTCCAGCAGTGCACTAAGACTCCTATTAAATTAATAAAGGAAATCATTTATCGTGCATATAACTATGTATTATGTGTAACGAGCGCAACATAAAGTTTATACACATATTATGTCTTTCTAATATAATAAATTAATAGTATACTTCAAATTGAGTATTCGACAATCGTAAGAATAAGAATCCCAAAAAAGATCACAAACAAGAACTACAAATGGGCATGATACATTCAGTAATTTTTAAAAACTTTGTACTGCAACGCCACCTTGTAGTGCTAGCATAAACTTAATTAAAACTAGCTTAATAGTTATTATTAATATTAGGAAATAAATTAACCTTTAATTATAATTTATTGATGTTATCAATTTGATTATAAATAAAACAAGCAGCTTGAATTAGAAATTATATTGCAGTGATATTTTTGTATGTATTTGACACAAAATTACAACGACTACTACATAGAAATTAACATAAACATATATAGTAACTATAGCGAGAACATAGCTATCTTATATATAAAATACAATAGACAAATATGATTGACATCTGACATTGACAAGCAATCAAAAAGGTTTTATTTCCAATACTTCCCCTAAAACTTTATATTAATTGTCAAAGTCAGGTGTCTCTGCTACAAATCAAATTAGTATTTACACCATTCCAAGCATACATCTTAAATGTTCAAACTGTATGCGAGGTATTGGTTTTGTACATATATCGGCTATTTGTTGTTCACCAGCCACATGTTTTATTGTTAGTTGTCCTTCTTCGATTCGTTCGCGCACATAATGAAAACGCACATCTATGTGCTTGGATCGATTGTGAAATTCACTGTTCTTGGCTAGTCTGATGGCACTTACGTTATCAACAAGAAGCACAGGTACGGATATCAATGGAGCGATTTCATTGAATAACCTACTCAACCAAACAGCTTCCTTGGCAGCCTCACTTGCGGCGACATACTCTGCTTCAGTAGTTGATAGTGACACACTGTTCTGTCGTCTACTCGCCCAAGATATTGCTCCACCGCTGTATTTGGCCACAATACCACTTACTGACCTTCTTGTAGTTGGATCGCTTGCATAATCTGCATCACTGTAGACTTCTAGCTCACCTGTTTGCCTAGCCACTTTATATTTGACACCTGTCATTATTGTCCCTTTAACATATTTCAAAATTCGCTTTACCATTGTCCAATGCTCTTTTCTAGGATTTTCTAAGAACTGGGACACATAGCTTACAGCGAAAGAAATATCTGGACGTGTAGCGACTGCTAGGTACATCAGGCAGCCTACAGCCTCTCTGTAAGGAGCTGCTATTTTTTCTGTATTACTTTCTTCTGTCACATTTATTTCTTCCGTTTGAAGATATTTGTCTACTGGTGTAGAAACTGGATTGGTTTCAGCCATGTTGAAACGATGAAGAACAGTTTCTGCATAGTTTTTTTGATTTATAAAAATAGATTTGTCTTCATCACGTTGAATCTGTACATTTAGGTAGTAACCAACCTGTTCTACTGTAATTTCAAATTCTGTTTTCAATTTCCTCAAAAATTCGTCGATGTCTTCTTTATTTGTTGCAGCAACCAAACCGTCATCAACGTAGAGTACTATTATTAATTTAGTACTGTTAGTATTTAGATAAAACAAACATGGATCGGCTGTACTTTCTGTTAATCCAAACTTCAGCATAACATCTGTAAATCTTTTATTCCAGCATCTCGGAGATTGCTTTAACCCATACAGACTTTTCTGAAGTTTACAGACTCGATCAGTGTTGTCTTCAAACCCTTCCGGCTGTTGCATGTAAATTTCTTCATCAAGAAGACCGTTTAAAAAAGCTGTCTTTACATCGAATTGAGCTAGTTCGAGACCTTCATTCGCTGCAATGCTCAACACAGATCTAATTGTATCGAATCTGGCAACAGGGCTAAAAGTTTCATTGTAGTCAATACCTTTTCTTTGACTATAACCTCGTACAACTAACGGTGCCTTGTAGCGGTTAATTTTTCCGTCTTTATTTCGTTTGACACGAAAAAACCAGCGATTAGAGATGGCTTTTCGGTCTACTGGCAACTCTGTTAGCTTCCATGTTGAGTTTTTATCCAGAGATGTCATCTCTTCTTCCATCGCTTTCTTCCAGTGTTGTCTATGTGCTGATTTTATTGCTTCATTATAATTTCTGGGCTCATCGACTTCTGCTGACATCATTTCTACTAAACGTTCTGGTTTACTAATTTCATCTCGATTTCGAAGTCGTTGTTTCATTGGAGTAGGTTGTAATGAAACTTTTTCTTCTTCAAAATTATCTTTTTCTTTCACATCATTTTCAACAGGAAACATAACTACCGTCTTCCCACCATTTTCTTGTTCAAATATGATGTCTCTACTTCTAATAATTTTATTTTCAGTTTTCGTCCAAACACGAAAACCGTCAATATCTTCAGAATAGCCAACAAATATGCCTCGGTGACCCTTTGCGTCCCATTTCTTGCGGCGATCCTTAGGTACGTGGACGTAACATTGAGTACCAAATATATGAAATTTATTTAAATGTATTTTCTTCCCCGTAAACAATTCATACGGTGTCTTATCTTCAATGCTGCTTGGTCCCGTTTGGTTTAGTACGTACACAGCTGTATTTACTGCTTCTGCCCATAATGACTTATGTAAATTCTTGGACAGAAGCATTGTTCGTGCGATTTCAACTATTGTCCTGTTTGTTCGCTCTGCGCAACCGTTCTGTTCTGGTGTATATGGGTTGCTAATAATAAATTTGATTCCTTTTGACTTAAGAAGACTTTTTACTTTCTTATTGTTGAACTCAAGTCCACCGTCGCAATGAAATCTTTTGATTTCTTGACCCCGCTGATTTTTTATGTAACTCAGCATTTCTTTGATCTTCTCCGCGGTTTCAGACTTTTCTTGTACAAAATAAACAATTCTATATTTAGAATAATCGCATGTGAAGCAGACGAAATATTTCGATCCTCCAAGTGAAGAGTTTTCCATAGGGCCGCAGAGATCTGCATGAATTATCTCTCCAACTTCTTTTGCACGCTGCTGACGAGAATAAAATCTATTTCTATGCTGCTTCCCCTCTGCGCAGGCTCCACAAAATTCGTCAGAAACTTCAATATTCAAGCCTTGTTGTTGAAGAAATTTGTGCACATGGCGTTTGTTCTGGTGACACAGACGTTCATGCCAAACTTGTAGAGTTTCTTTTGAAGCAAGATAACTTTCGTAGATACATGGTGTTTCAGGTTGCTTTATTCGTATCAACATCTTGAAAAGTTGACCAAAGCGGACACCCTGGGCCTTGACGATGCCATCCTTCACAAACTCGCATGCGTTTTTGTTAGAAGTAAATGACAAGCCTTTGTCAAGTGCAGACGTTACTGAAAACAAATTTCTTCGGGCAGTTGGCACGTATAAAACATTTTCCATATAACATGACAGCCACTTACCCTTGACAGAAGCTTCAAATTTAATCATGCCTTTTCCAACAGCATTCATTGTTGTCTTGTTACCAATATGAACTTTTACTGGAATCTTGAAACGTTCAAATGAAGAAAACCATTCGTTGTGATGTGTCAAATGATCTGTTGCGCCTGAATCGACAATCCAAAGATCACTGTCAAGTTCTGCGTTCATGCTTTCACTGATAAATGCTTGATCATTGGCACCATTATTTGAAAAATGTTTTTCTTTCTTCTTTTTCAAAGTTGGACATTCTCTTCGGAAATGACCTGTTCCTCCGCATGCATAACATTTAAAATTCTTGTCTTTTCCTTTTTCATTTAAAAATTTCTTCGTCTGCTTGTTTTGAGTTCTACCTCTTGCTGCAACCAATGCTGCTAACTCTTCTTGTTTTTCACATCGTTGTTTTCGACGCTGTTCATCAGATGTCAGAACTCCCACTAAATTAATGAACGTTTGTTGTTCACTAGACCTTGCCCACCATGCTTGTCTAAGACTTTCATAATCGTCTGGCAAAGTCTCCAATAATTTTACCATCAAAGATGATTCGTCAGGTTTTACATTCAACTGCTGCATACGTAGAACTAAACCTTCGAATTTGTCTATATGGGTCACCATATCATCAGTTGGATTCATTATAAAACTGAAAAATTCTGCCTGCACTGTATGAGCAGCCTGTGTGGTTTGCTGTTCAAAAACTGCATGTAACTTTATCCACATTTCCCTTGCAGATTCACATGCAACTAGCAAAGCAAGCACCCGTGCCTCTAGTGTTCTGATGATTATATTACTTGCAGAACGATCTGCCTTGTCCCATTCTTTTACTTTTAATTGATAGGCAGCCTGTTGTTCTGCAGTGACAGCAGCCACTAACTGTTCTGGTTTTGTAATTTCGCCAATGCAAACTTCATACGCTCCCTCTGTTCCGCGGAGCAAATTCCTCACTGCAAATTTCCAAATGTTCCAATTCTCAGCACCACGTAGTTTCTCAATTCCATGAAAATCCATTTTAGGTCCAATGAAGAAATCAAGTTGAAAAAACTAACACTTGTTTTACAGCGAACTACGCTCTGCTACCATATTGATGTTATCAATTTGATTATAAATAAAACAAGCAGCTTGAATTAGAAATTATATTGCAGTGATATTTTTGTATGTATTTGACACAAAATTACAACGACTACTACATAGAAATTAACATAAACATATATAGTAACTATAGCGAGAACATAGCTATCTTATATATAAAATACAATAGACAAATATGATTGACATCTGACATTGACAAGCAATCAAAAAGGTTTTATTTCCAATATAATTAAATAAACATAAAATATTAGAATATATATTTGTTTTGGCAGTTATTAAAAAATCTGACGTGGCCAACACATAACGTACGTTCATATCTGAACATTGTACTGTAATCTTAAATCAACAATTCATTCTTTTTCGTCGCTGTCTTCGTTAATCACAAGGTCAATTCTCTCACTTCAAATTATTTTGATAATATTTGGGCGGGACGAACTATTATTCATATATGTCTTGCATGAGATAAGAAATACCGGGTGTCCCAGCTCGACCGACACATGAGAGATTTACATAGGAAATCAGTTAATTATGAATAGTATCTCCCCAGTGCAAGATATTAACTTGAAATTTTGTATTCTTATTGGAAAATATTATTTCTATGGATTACAGTTATCTGAAATATGTAATTTCGTCTGCAAGACGAGATTTATTAAGTTATAAAATCTAATATTTTCGTTCAAAATCAGTCAGCCATGGAAATAAAAGAAAATATTTATGTGACAGTTCTGACAGTTAATGACATGCCATTGTAGATATATATTTTTTGGTATATTATTTAACAAAAAGAAACTAAATTCAACTTAATAGTTATTTATGATATAAGTATTAAAAGTGACATTTTATGAGTGAGTGGGGAAGTTTATGAAACGAGGCGAAGCCGAGTGTAACAAACCCCACGAACGAAATAAAATCACTTTTAACACAAATATCATACACTATTTTTCCTACGATCCTAGTTATGTATTAGTAAATAAAAACTAAGCATTATAGAATGACATTTATGACAGGTCATGATATATTTATTATGAACAACTGAACATAAGAAGTGTTAAAAGTAAATTTGTTTTTTACTTTTAACACGTTGTCAATGACAACGATTTAATAGTATATTATTTAACAAGCATAATATGTAGGCTATATTACACGAGGATGTAATTAAAAATACGAGCGGTAGCGAGTATATTTAATCATCCGAGTGTAATGTAGCCATATTATGCGAGTCAAATACTATACTTTATCTACAACTAACAGGCATATCAAAAATTTGATATTATTTGTTAAATATTCAGTTAGGTGTGAGTAGTTCATATATAGCTTAACAGATGGCGCCACAGTAGCACTTAAATGTCAAAATAATTATTCAAATTGTATTTATTATACTTTTATAATCATTTATATTGATATTTATAATAAAAAAACATATTATTAATAATAAATAGACAATATTTGGGTTTTAGTTCTGTAAAAAGGCAGCCCTGAGCTGTCGAAACGTTGTAATTAATAAATTTTTACAGAACTAAAACCCAAATATTGTCTATTTATTAATAATGAGTTCTGAAAGCTTCTTTCAATATATTATTAATAAATTAACTGTTTATTAAAATGTTATGAGTTAAATTATATGCTCTATTTATTACAGAAATTTGTAGCGTGTAATATAACATTTCATATTACACTTGTGTAATATGAGTAGTATATTATATGTAGTATCACACGTATAATGTACCCATATTTCAATAGTTGTAGATAAAAGTATTTACTGTGTTATAAACTGTTATTTTTAACTTGCTAAGCAACCGTTAAAAAGACTATTTTTAACAGTGGTCGTAGGAAAATAATATTAAAATACAGGGAATAAGAATTAAAATCAGTGATACTTCACTAAACTGTCAGATAAATATTTTCTTTTATTTCCAAGGCTGTCTGATTTTGAACGAAAATATTAAATTTTAAATTTAATAAATCTAGCCCTGCAGACGAAGTTGCATATTTCAAATAAGTGTGATCCATAGAATTAATATTCTCCGATAAGTACAGGGTGAATACTGAAAACCTTGACATAGGGAAATAACATGGGAAAACAGTTTTTTGCTGTTTCCATCTGTCCCGCTAAATAAAATCGGGTGTATATGGTATCGTTAGTTAGATTACTTAATTTTGCATCTAATAAAACCAAATGTTGTGTAATATGGCCTTTTCTAACTGAAATATTTGATAAAATAAATTGTATTTTGAAGGTTATCCTTCATATTTTCGAATAAGAAACGTCAAAAACAAAATGCTCCATAGCCGAGTGGATACGAGTGCTGTTTCATAACATAAATAATCTACAAGACCTGGTTCGAGACCACCTCGGCCCTATTTTTTTTTTTAATTAAATTATACTTAAAATATCATGTTTCGAAACATGAAATACAAAATTATACACCAAAAACTAAATTCGAATTAATTGTTAAGTTTGAAAGACAGCAAATAATAATTCTATTAAATATTTGGATTTTTTTATTTATAAAAATATGAATATTGCTATTTTATTAAAATAGTCTGATATAATAAAGATATTTTAAGCATAATTTAATTAAAAAAAAGTAGGGCTGAGGTGGTCTCGAACCAGGTCTTGTAGATTATTTATGTTATGAAACAGCCTTCGTATCCACTCGGCTATGGAGCATTTTGTTTTTGACGATTCTTATTCGGAAATATGAAGGATAACCTTCAAAATACAATTTATTTTATCAAATATTTCAGTTAGAAAAGGCCTTATTACACAACATTTAGTTTTATTAGATGCAAAATTAAGTAATCTAACTAACGATACCATATACACCCGATTTTATTTAGCGGGACAGATGGAAACAGCAAAAAACTGTTTTCCCATGTTATTTCCCTATGTCAAGGTTTTCAGTATTCACCCTGTATACAAAATTTCAAGTTAATATCTTGCACTGGGGAGATACTATTCATAATTAACTGATTTCCCATGTAAAACTCCCATGTGTCGGTCGAGCTGGGACAGCCGGTATATAATGATAGAAACGTGCGAACAACAGCCAACTATCTGAAGCCCACTAGGATAGTCACATACATAACACTTGCAATTGTATCTCGCATTTAAGCACTGTGTTCGTTCCGTTAAATAAGGTATAATTTGGGCTAACAGATAGGTACCAGTGAACACAAGTTTTAGGTCTTTCTCTGTAATCGCTGGAAAATTTTGTATATTTGACGATGTTAGAGGTTTGAATGTATTTTCCTTCTGTGCCAGTTACCTTCCTCTAGATCTTTCATCGTCACTTTTTTTTTGAAAACATGAAGATAGCATTTCATTTTGTATTCCTGTATCTCAGTTCAAGCGTTTTCCAAAACTATTAACCAGAAAAAAAACAATTTTACAGTACATTTGTGCAACCGATAATAGTTTTAACTTTGATGCAATGACCTCGTGTACTGCTTCTACAACCCATCACAATTTTAAATAAATAAATAAATTTATTGCTCATCAGAGGTCCAATTACAGGGCAAAATAGAACCTTTGTAAATAATTACCTATATTTATGTGTATGTTGTATGGAAATACGACCATATTTTTGAATACAGGACCCGTGCAAAAATGAAAACAGTGGATGATCGATTAAAATCATTTTATGTCTGTCTCGTGCATAAAATAAAATTAACTGGTATGCCACATTATTTGATGAACAAATTAAAACATAAGCAATATAACTACAAATTAAGGATTAAAAACTTGTTCATAGTTCCATCGTACAGAAAATCAAAATACAAAGCAGTTTTTTTCGTATTTAGCACCCACTTTATACAACTGCAATCCTGAAAATCTAGTCTCTAAACTACATTGCATTTAAAAATCATGTAAAACATTTATATAATTCTTTTGTTTAAATTTGTTCTTTCTGTGATTTGTTATTATTCAAGAATTTACATAGCACCATTTATCAGTATCTTTTGTGTCTAACTTTATTCAATTCTACTGTTGAATATTTATATATTCATTTTTGTTTTTTGTTGACTGCATTATACATTTATTTTGTTCATAGTTATTGTACGGGTTAGGTGGAAGAGCAGCCTGTGGCTGAACCTCGCCTTTGACAAACAGTCAATAAAGATTATTATTACTATTATTATTATATATAGTCGTTCAGATATATTGTGTGAAATAGGCAAGAATGTTTGTAGTTGAACGACCTTTCATAAAAACGTGCTAATTGCATGAGGTTGACGAGTATGTGTTCATCCGAATAGTATCGTATATTACCATTTCAAATATCTTACTAAAGTTATTTAATAGTGAAATTTGTATGTTAGATTTATCTCCTTTCTTAAACACTGCTATCATTTTCGTTTTCTTCCAGCGTTCAGGAAAAGTAGATGTTCTTATAGCCAAATGAATTATAATACTCATTGGTTTAACAAATACGAATCAACCGTCTTTAACTAAAAAACTAGGGATTTTACCTTCACCAGCAGTTGATTGGAAAAAGTAGACATTTTTACAACGAGGTCATCTTGTAACAGGATTAATATTGAAAGGAGGGTGATTGGAACACACATCAGAAGTTACACATTGCGAGCTGGTGGAGTAAAAGCTAGACAAGAATTGTGCAAGGGCAAGTACAATATCAGTAGGTGTGCACACTTAGTGCAAGTTGTCCGTTAGGGTGTGGCACACCATTTTTTATTGTTTAAAATTTTTTGTTTTTATTTTATTCTGACTATTTTACATTTATTTCGACACTGCTAAATGAAAATTTAACATTCGCTTATTTATTTTTATTATTTATGACTTTTCCATGTTCAAACATACGTTTATATTTAAATTATACATACTCTATGATTAGCAAACTGATAAATTTCATCTCCTGAAGAAGACCCATGTGGGGTCGAAACTGTCGAGGTTGAAAGAATAAAGTTGGCTGATTTCCAGAAATTATCGTCTATTAAATAAAAGTATAATAATTAAAACCTGTTGTATATATATATATATATATATATATATATATATATATATATATATATATATATATATACTTCACCTCTTGAAGTATCAGTGGAATAATAATTTGTTTCAATGAATATAATCTTTATTACAATTCTCTGACAGTACACTTTTTAATTGATTGACATTACATGACAAGTGACTAAAAAATTATAGGACACAAGACTTTGTAAATTATTCTAACACTCCTTCTCAAAGGCTAATGTCTAAATATACAAATAAATTATTAACTTAACCCAAGCGCAGTACGTAAACGCCTGAACGACTCCTTGGCCAACGGTTTGGTCAATATGTCCGCAGTCATATTTGACGATGAACAGTACTCCATTTTGACCACATCCCCTTCTCGCAGATCACGAAGGTAGTGGTGACTTACATCAATGTGCTTTGTACGTGAACTGCACCTGTCAGACTCTATCATTTTTATGCATCCTTGGTTGTCCTCAAACAACACGGTAGCACCTTTAGGTGGGACTCGCAAGTCTAACAACAGCTGCCGTAACCATTGTAGTTCACGACAAGCATGAGATGCAGAGACGTACTCTGCTTCAGTGGACGAGAGCGCTACAGTGCTCTGCTTTTTTGCTTGACCAGGCCACAGTAGAATCCCCTAACTTGAATAGAAATCCACTTGTCGACTTTCTATCCTTGCGATCTCCGGCCCAATCAGCATCGACGAAACCACATAGTTCTAGATCACAATTTGCAGACAGGAACAATTTTTGGTCAGTAGTAGAAGCCAGGTAACGCATTACCCGTTTCACAGCACTCCAGTCGCTCTCGGTAGGTGCTTCCACTTGACGACAAAGGATCCCCACAGCCAAAGCAATGTCTGGTCTGGACACTGTAGCCAAGTAGAGAAGCAACCCAATCGCCTGCCGATACAACTTGTTGTCCGGTAAAGCTTGACTTTCAGCGTTGTTACTCAAAAAACCTGTTTCCATAGGAGTAGCTACTGGTTTCGCGTTCAACAAACCATATTTTTCCAGCATATTCTGGATCTTAGTCTGCTGACGTACCAGAAAAGATCCATTATCGCTCCGTTCCACTTGAATACCCAAATAATATTTAACGTCTCCAAAGTTAGTCATTTCGAAATACTTATTCAATAGTATGTAAATTTTCTTGGTAATTTCTGAATTTCTGCCAACAACAAGCATATCATCTACATACAGCAGCACATGGACGAGATTTCCATCTTTTTCAGTTCTCGTGAATAGACAGGGATCCGCTGAACCCTGTTTAAATCCCGTTCGTTTCAAAGTAGCTGTGGCAGTTTTATTCCACGATCGTGCCGCTTGTTTTAAGCCATACATGCTTTTCTTGAATCGAAGCACCTTCTTTTCAGTTCCTGGAACCTTGAACCCTTCTGGTTGTTCCATATAAAGCTCTTCTGAAAGCTCGCCGTTCAGATAAGCACTCTTCACATCAAGGTGACGTACATGTTGACCATGAACAGCAGCATAAGCCAAGAGTACTCTCACAGTTTCATGCTTGACAACTGGCGCGAATGTTTCATCGTACTCGTGTCCAAATCTTTGACAGAAACCTCGAGCTACAAGTCGAGCCTTATATTTATGAATATGTCCATTTTCATCTAATTTAGCTTTGAACACCCACTTACAAGTGATTGCGCGTTTTCCTTTGGGTAGATCAGCTAGTTCAAATACTTGGTACTTCTCCAACATGTCCATTTCTTGCTTGGCAGCTTGATACCATAGTTTTCGCTCTCTGTCTAGAAGCTCTATCAATTCATCCCAACTGGCTGGTTCAGGTATATTACTAGCTTCCACCTTATAGCCAAATCTAACAGGAGGCACTCCAAAATTGGCCCGTGTCGATCTTCGAATCTGCTCTTGTTGGGACATTTGTTGCTCTCTTTCTTGAGTAGGAGACCTTTCTTGAGTAGGAGCCCCTTCTTCAGCAGGAGCCCTTCTTTCATGAGCAGGAGCCCCTTCTTCATCTCCACTTTCTGTTTCTTCCGAATCTTCTGCAATCCAATTTCCTGAAGTTGGAATCTTTTCTTGCAATGACTCGGCGAAAGACTCGATTATTCGAACTGATCTGGCGATCCAGACCTTGTTGGTATTTGGATCCAGGATTCTGTAACCTTTTGTCGTGTTGTCATACCCGATGAGCACACCTTCTCTAGCTTTGTTATCCCACTTGTTTCGTTTCGCATCCGGAACATGAGAGAATACTTTAGAACCAATTACTCGCAAGTGACTGATGTCTGGAGCTGTTCCATTCCAGAGTTCAAATGGAGTTTTCTCGACGCTCTTACTGGGCAACCTGTTTTGCAAATAATTGGCAGTACGAATAGCTTCACCCCAAAAACGAAGAGGTAGTTTTGCATCTAGCAGTATGCATCGAGCCATTTCAATCAGGTAACGGTTCTTTCTCTCAGCACGCCCATTCTGTTCTGGAGTATACGCCACAGTTGTTTGATGCACGATTCCTTTTCTTTGCAGAAACTCTTCCAGTTCTTTGTTAACATATTCGGTGCCATTGTCTGTGCGTAAAACTTTCACTTTTCGACCGAATTGATTTTCAGTTAAGGCGATATAGTCTTTAATAGCTTGGGTTACCTCACTTTTAGCACGTAGGGTCTTAACCATGGTAAATCGAGAAAAATCATCAATTAAAATCAGACAGTATCGATTGCCGCTTGGAGTGACATTTTTCATTGGTCCGCACACGTCCGTGTGTACCAAGTCTAGGGGTTGGACAGCTCTAGAAGTGCTTGGAGCGTAATGCATCTTCGTTAATTTACCCTTTATGCACGTCTCGCAGTTAGTGCTGCTATAACGATCACCTGTCTCTAACTCAATTCCTGTAGCTAGCTGTTTTGAATACAGTTGCTGGATTGCTGTAGGATCACGATGACCTAACCTGCGATGCCATAGCTCGAAGCTAGTCTTGCAATACTTTTCTGGTTGGTTACTGCCGGGCTCTATCATCAATTCAAACAGACAGTTCTTCTCCCTAGCTTGAGCTGCGATCTTTCCATCCCAACTCCGAATTGTGCAACCATGCTCAGTGTCGGACTGGCAAGTTTTGGCCCACCGGGCAAAATATATTTTTTGGCCCCATAGGAATGAAATATGAAAATATAAAAAACAATTTTTTCCTCAAACGTCATAAAAGTGACATCTTCTGTGACGTGATTGACAAGGTTGAAGTTTAATTTCTATGCCGCCGTAATATAATTTTTTATTATAGCCGCCGTTTAATTTTTTCGCCGCCGTATATAGAATCAGCCAATAAGAAGTAACTTGTAAAATGTCGCTTCGCTATATATACTATTATTTAAATTTTTTTTTTTTTTAATACTAAATAAAATGTCTGGCAAAATTTTGCAAAAAGTTCTATAACATGGTGCTAGGCAAAATATATCGATTTTATATTTTTTATATAATAGTTGCACAATGGCGACTTTGTTATTCCATTTTGAATTAAACAATGATGAAATTGTTGCCTTAATGCGACAAAGCACTATTTTGTCGTACTAGTGCGACAAAAATAAAATTGTTAAAATTAACTTTCATTTATTTATTTATTATAATAGTATATTGTTTTATTAAGAGTAAAAGTGATACTTTGTGTGGCGAGCATGGAAGTTTGCACGACGAGCGAAGCGAGTCGGACAATTGCATGCGAGGCACACAAAGACACTTTTACTCTGAATAACACATTGCTACGTGCACCACACAGTCGTGTATTATTGTAGCTCTTACGCATCCAAGATGACAGTGAATGCGGCCGCCAGCTTTTAGACAGTGGAGAAGGGGGTGGTTCAAATAATGAAATAGTATAAATTATAATAGGGCGCCACGTGGTTGTTGTTAAAAAAAAGGGAACCTAGTATACAACCACGAAAATACGAATCTGTGAAGGATAATCAAAGATAATAGCAGGTAACTCAAAAAAAAACAAATAAAGCTCCGTTTGAAATTATAATGTAGGATATATTAAATATTTGTAGTGTTACATTATGTAAATAAAGTTTGGAATCGAAATTCTTTATATTAACAAATTTTCTGAATGAATTATATAACTCATGCGAGATATAAACGAAAGGTAATACTAATAAGTGAATAAACTGTACCAAATAGGGGATGCGTGGCGCACGAACGAGCGAGGACTTCGGATGTTTAGATAGCTTAGACTTTAAATATAATACGCAAAAATAGGCGCAATACGGGTGGTTGGTCGACCAATCAGGGTAATGCGAGCGTAACAAGCTTCGAAATAAGTTAAATTCAGTCCTAACCCTTCCTAAACCGAAACAATCCCTAAATGAGTATCTCTCATAAAAAATTCTGAGACTCGCGTGAGCTAGTACATATAAAATAATAACATAAGCGTAAATAAATGTAATTAAATAACATAACATTCAAAAATCAATCCAAAAATATTTAAAAATAACAACAAGAGAAAAAAAAAATCAAAATAGAGCTTATCTGCATGTGTTTGGAGAGCTGATGACGTCGGAGTGACGTAGTGTGCGGTAGTGACGTGGTGTGTGACGAGTTCCAAAATGGCGTCGAACAATTTCCGCTTGAAACACGAGGTACCGGTCATCCAATTCTCCCCAAAAGTTCTCCACTAAAATGTGTATCCACCGAAAATAAGGGCTCAACAACCCAATCCAACCATAAGCATCCAATAAATCGGATCGAGATCGAATTAATATCGATAGTGGTAGAAAAGTAAATACAATAAAATAAAAGCCTGAAAGGAGAACTCAATTAGCATTGCCAGGTCGATGATTAAGTTAAAAGTTACTTTTACTGATTGTAAATTAACAATGATCAAAATATTATTACCAAAATACTTTATAGATACTACAACTGGGCTAATCAACAATAAAAGTAAATACCTGAGATGGTGGGCGGCTAAGTTGTTTTTCAATGATCGCAGTGCAATAAATCCGGAACAATTTTCCGCGGGAACAAATATTTCCCCAGTACTTTCCTCAGTTATAATCCCCAAATAACGGGCACGTTAAAATTTATCCAACAATAAACTAAACAATATGATAAATAATAACTAGACACTGAGATATGACTACAGCGACGATCAACGAACAGAATGAATCACTTCGCTCAAATCTGCGAGTTAGCTCAAACTTGCACATGCCCAAATGTATAAAAATATAAAAATTAATATTCCTGACAATAAGCAACCAGCAATGCCTAAGAGTTCCATAAATTGCGAACAAAAATGATAATAAGGAAATAAAATGATTTAGATTTTAAATAAATTGCAGATTGCAAAAATAAACCGTAACAATTCCCCCTCTTACCTGTCGAGGAAATTTTCGTGGCAACTAAAATTTCCTATTCGGAATTGATAAGGAATGTAACCGACAATTCTCTTCACCACCGAAGATGGCTCCCAGTGATACGAGAGAGATACAAAAGAAAGAAAACGGAAATATCCAAAGAACAATAGATCGTAAGCCGTATCTAATGCGAGGGTCAGAACAAAATACGGGACCGATAGAATACTCTTTAATGATTTCTAACCAGGGTCGATTTCGGGATGTTCCTTAAGGTGTTGGCTGCTCCAAGTGCCAGTGAGTATTTCACCTTCTAAGCTCTTCAGCTGATAATTATCTTGCGCTACCTTCTTATGTATCATAAAGGGACCTACGTACTTGTCTGCTAATTTAGCCGAAAAATATTTCGTGGCATCCGACAGAACAAAATTTTTTCGCCATACAAGCTGATTAGGAGAATAATTGACTACACGGCGACGAAGATCATATCGAGTTTTAGACTTGGTATAAGCCTTCTGTAAGCGTGATTGGACATCCTCATACAGCTTCGTAAAATGATGAGAGCGGTCGGCTAGTTTCTTTCCATCGGAAGTGTCAGTTTCAGGGCTGTCCAATCGGACCCTATGACAATCACCTGACAACAACATCTCCCGCCCAAAATTAATGAAGTAGGGGCTATGTCCGGTAGCTTCATGAACCGCAGTGCGGAGTGCACAAGAAATTTGAGGGAGGATTTTATCCCAGGATCTCTGCGAGTCGGCTACATAAGAAGTGAGCATTGTTTTCAACACCCTATTGACTCGTTCGGTAGGGTTTGCCTGGGGGTGATAAAATGAAGTAAACGCAGGTTTAACTTTATACGTGGAGCATAATTTGAGGAATTCCTTCGATCGAAATTGCTTACCATTATCCATAATGATAACACGAGGTACACCGAATAGTAAAAAGACGTCGTTCTCCATACGACGGACAATATTAGGGGCAGTGCCTTTACGAAGGGGAAAACAAACGGTAAATTTACTGAAACAATCAGTCACAACGAGAATAAACGAATTTCCTTGAGAAGAAGTCGGCAAGGGACCGATTAAGTCGGTACTAATAACTTCCCATGGAAGAGAGATAAATGAATGGCCACCCATTTGACCTGTGGGGGCTTTTTGACTGGGTTTTGCTTTAATGCAGACTACACATCTTCGTACATAAGACGCTATATCGGCCTTCATCTTCGGCCAATAATATGATTGGGCGGCACGATGAAAAGTTTTAAAGACACCAAGATGACCACTGGTCGGTATATCGTGACACAGCATCATACATTTCGCACGTTCATCTTTCGGTATGACTCTCTTCCAATGATCGCATTCGTTGACCAAACCTGGCCACTTATGTTTTACAAATTTGTACAGTACACCGTTAGTTATACGAAAAGCAGGGTAACGTACCGGATCACGCGAAACAGATTCTAAAAGTTTATTGTACCACTTATCGTTAACTTCGGCCACACTAACATCAGCGACGACAGGGACGGCACGAGACAGGGCGTCAGGAACTACGTGTTCCTTCCCTTTCCGGTGTACGATGTTAAAGTCGTACTGCTGTAATCTCACAGACCAGCGCGCAAGACGTCCGGAAGGGTTCTGAAGATTGTTAAGCCACAAGAGCGAATAGTGGTCGGTAATGGCTGTAAAGCGAGTTCCTTCCAAATACGGGCGGAGTTTTTCGACAGACCACAGAAGGGCTAAAAGTTCTTTTTCGGTCGTAGAAAATTTTTGTTCTTGACGAGTGAGAGAGCGAGAGAGATAACATATGACCTTTTCTCCGTCATCATGTTGCTGCGACAATACAGCACCCAAACCGTAATTAGACGCGTCAGTTTGTAGCGTGAATTCTTTTTGAAAGTCTGGGCACGAAAGAATAGGAGACGAAACCAAGTGACTTTTAAGTTTTGACCAAGCGTCCGAACAAGATTGATCCCAATCGAATTTTACACTCTTGCGAAGCAAATTGGTTAATGGTGAAATCACGGACGAAAAATGGGGTACGAAACGTCGGTACCACGATGCCATGCCTACTACTCTACGTACTTCCGATACGTTTCGAGGTGTCGGAATCTCAATAATAGCCCGAACCTTATCGGGATCTACGTGCAAACCTTGACGATTAACAACGTAGCCTAAATATTTCAATTCATCCCGGCAGAATTGGCACTTCTCTCGTCCCAGGGTCAAGCCAGCTTTCGTCAAACGGACTAACACTTCCTCAAGGATTTCTAAATGTTTGTCGAAGTCTTGAGTGACAATAATGATGTCGTCGAGGTAAACGAAGACATGCGGTTCCAAGTCGACGCCGATGACTCTATCTATAAAACGCTGCCACGTCGCGGGAGCATTATGAAGACCAAACGGCATACGTTTAAATTGGTAAAGACCGCGATTCGGAACTGTAAAGGCGGTATATTGTCTCGAATTTTCCGCAACCGGTATTTGCCAATAGGCCGATTTTATGTCGAGTGACGTTAGGTACCTAGCATCTCGCAACTTGTCCAAAGTATCCGACACATATGGCAACGGGTAAGCGTCACGACGGCTAACCTTATTCAGCTTGCGGTAATCAACGCAAAACCGGAAAGTCCCGTCTTTTTTTGGCACAAGCAGAATAGGCGACGACCAAGGACTCTGCGACCTTTCAATGATACCTTGAGTTAACATAAGCTCAAGTTCCTTATCCACATGCTTTTGCATTGCGGGCGAGATAGGATAGTACCTCTGCTTGATTGGTTCGCTGTCGGTAACTATTTCATGTTCGACTCGCGAGGTACATCCGATAACACTCTCGTCTACGTCCTTGAATATTCGGTCGATAAGCGAGCTCAACAGTCGTTCCTGATCAAGTGTAAGGCAACTGCGCGAACTGATAGCATCAACTGAAACTTCAGGCGAACCAGAAAATTTCCATTCTCCTCGGCGGAGATCTGGAACTACGCCCATGGTCTTCCAAAAATTCGTACCGAGAATTAAGCCATGCGATAACTCGGGAACAATAAGAATGTCTATAACTTTAACTTGGTCTCTCAACCGTATCGGCACCGAAATACTCCCGATACAGGCACAACGCTGACCATTCGCGACCGTACAAAACGATGCTGATTCCTTCAGCGATAAATTTAAATTTTGCAACATAATCCACCCCGGATTCCCCATAATAGTGCAAGTTGCACCAGAATCTAACAAACCCAAAAAACATTTTTCGAAAATATAAACTTGTAGATAAGGGCGTTCGTCGTCCTTAGCATGCGACAAAATGAAATCCAAAACATAATTAACAGATACCGATTCCACACTAGAACGATGCAACGGCCGGTTTACCGCTGCATCCGACGACCGTTTCCCGCGACACTACACGAAGGGCAGTCTCGGCAGGTAACATCCGGTTTGCCGCACCGGAAACAATGCTTCTTACGAGGCTGACGACAACGCGAGGACAAATGACCCGCCTTACCGCAATTCCAGCACGATTGGCGAGGTTGAACTAATGAAGGAGACTTAGAAGGATCCGCAACACTCGTTTCAACATTATAACATTTGTGCTGAGAAGCCTGTGGGCCATCAGTATAAACGTAAGCTAAATCAGGTTCATATGCCTGACTACGGCGCGGAGGTGGAACATAAGCTTCTACAGAGACTTTACGGGCTTCTAATCGTCGACATAACCTCAGTAATTCGGAGACAGTTTTGACATCTACTAAACCGAGCTGCGTTTGGTAGAACGGAGCGATGTTCTTCAATAATATATTCACACGAACATCTTCTGAAAGCTTATCCTTAAGTCTACTAAAAAGAGAAGACATGACCGCGATGTAAATTCCGATACTCTCGTTAGGCCCTTGAGTCCGATGTTTGATTTCGTCAAGTAATTTATCTTCGTAATCAACCGGTTGGAACTCATCCCGAAGTGCAACAACAAGTTCAGCCCATGTCCTAAATAATTCACGGTTTGCCCGGTACCAGATAAGTGCAGTGCCCTTGAACAAGTCAACGGCAGTACGCAATAATTGTACTCTCGATACGTTGCGTGCCAGACGAAGCTCTTCCACTCGCTCTAAGAATGCATTGACCGACATGTGTTTGGTATCCCCGGAGAATTTTAAGTCCCATTGAGACACGGGGGTTGACTTGAGTACCATACGTGGTGATTCAATTTCCATATCGGAATCAGACTCGACTGTCGAAGTATCCGAAACAACAGCTAATTCGCCCGAGATGGATTGTTCCAATATAGTACTGCTCAACAGTGTTGCCGAATGTTTCAAACTCCTAACCTTGGTTTTAAGTTTAGACTGTAACGTGACTAGCTGAGAAAATTGCTCGGATTTCTTCTTCTTCTCATCAGCAGTCTTACTTACACACCGATTGGCTCGACCTAACGAATGCGTAATTTTTGTAATCAACTTATTATATTCGGATGAGAATTTTGTCCCGCTAAACGAATCTATTAGATTTTTAATCTCAACGATTTGTTGTTCTAATGCCTCATGATCCTCCTCAAAGGTAAAAGGATAGTCTGGCAATGTACGTTTTGAGTCTTTCTCTAACCGAAGTAGATACCGCAATGACTTCCGCATCGACGAGACATCGCTATCATCACTAACACCTCGAATTTTCAATTCGTAACTCAGCTCGGTCTTACTTAACCTGTTAATTTCCAATTTGGACTCCATCCCCAATCAATAACAAAAAAAACAATTGGATAATAAAGGAAATAAAAACTACCCCAATAATGACACAATAGAAATATGCCACAAGAAAACGACAATGCTAGACCTTCTCCGCGATAGTAACAAAAAAAACTATACCACTATGCTAGCGAGAGCAGTGCGAAGAGAGACGTCTCCTCTACCAAAGCAACAACAAAAAAAATTATAATAAAATGTTAACAATGTCCACAATAATAATATTAACCGTGGTGTCAAAATACTGGCAACAATGGATATAATAATAATGGCAACAATGGCCTCCCCACGCCACGCAACAATAGTGACGATAATGGTCACAATAATGGTCACAACAATGAAATAAACAAGGCCCTCTTCTATTATATTTTTTTTTTGACGCAAGGGCCCCACGTTGGGCGCCAAATTTGCTACGTGCACCACACAGTCGTGTATTATTGTAGCTCTTACGCATCCAAGATGACAGTGAATGCGGCCGCCAGCTTTTAGACAGTGGAGAAGGGGGTGGTTCAAATAATGAAATAGTATAAATTATAATAGGGCGCCACGTGGTTGTTGTTAAAAAAAAGGGAACCTAGTATACAACCACGAAAATACGAATCTGTGAAGGATAATCAAAGATAATAGCAGGTAACTCAAAAAAAAACAAATAAAGCTCCGTTTGAAATTATAATGTAGGATATATTAAATATTTGTAGTGTTACATTATGTAAATAAAGTTTGGAATCGAAATTCTTTATATTAACAAATTTTCTGAATGAATTATATAACTCATGCGAGATATAAACGAAAGGTAATACTAATAAGTGAATAAACTGTACCAAATAGGGGATGCGTGGCGCACGAACGAGCGAGGACTTCGGATGTTTAGATAGCTTAGACTTTAAATATAATACGCAAAAATAGGCGCAATACGGGTGGTTGGTCGACCAATCAGGGTAATGCGAGCGTAACAAGCTTCGAAATAAGTTAAATTCAGTCCTAACCCTTCCTAAACCGAAACAATCCCTAAATGAGTATCTCTCATAAAAAATTCTGAGACTCGCGTGAGCTAGTACATATAAAATAATAACATAAGCGTAAATAAATGTAATTAAATAACATAACATTCAAAAATCAATCCAAAAATATTTAAAAATAACAACAAGAGAAAAAAAAAATCAAAATAGAGCTTATCTGCATGTGTTTGGAGAGCTGATGACGTCGGAGTGACGTAGTGTGCGGTAGTGACGTGGTGTGTGACGAGTTCCAAAATGGCGTCGAACAATTTCCGCTTGAAACACGAGGTACCGGTCATCCAATTCTCCCCAAAAGTTCTCCACTAAAATGTGTATCCACCGAAAATAAGGGCTCAACAACCCAATCCAACCATAAGCATCCAATAAATCGGATCGAGATCGAATTAATATCGATAGTGGTAGAAAAGTAAATACAATAAAATAAAAGCCTGAAAGGAGAACTCAATTAGCATTGCCAGGTCGATGATTAAGTTAAAAGTTACTTTTACTGATTGTAAATTAACAATGATCAAAATATTATTACCAAAATACTTTATAGATACTACAACTGGGCTAATCAACAATAAAAGTAAATACCTGAGATGGTGGGCGGCTAAGTTGTTTTTCAATGATCGCAGTGCAATAAATCCGGAACAATTTTCCGCGGGAACAAATATTTCCCCAGTACTTTCCTCAGTTATAATCCCCAAATAACGGGCACGTTAAAATTTATCCAACAATAAACTAAACAATATGATAAATAATAACTAGACACTGAGATATGACTACAGCGACGATCAACGAACAGAATGAATCACTTCGCTCAAATCTGCGAGTTAGCTCAAACTTGCACATGCCCAAATGTATAAAAATATAAAAATTAATATTCCTGACAATAAGCAACCAGCAATGCCTAAGAGTTCCATAAATTGCGAACAAAAATGATAATAAGGAAATAAAATGATTTAGATTTTAAATAAATTGCAGATTGCAAAAATAAACCGTAACAACATGCTATTTTTTCTTCAAACTTAGAAATTTTAAAAAATAAATTACTATTTGACGTTTAATATGTAGGTTACCTGTCAGTTATTCATAATTTTTAGTAACTTTATTCTTAGGTTATCTAGTTTCTATAGTGACATTTAGGCCGATATTACAGATTTCTATTGTACAAGTTACTTCTTATTGGCTATACGGCGGCGACAATATTATAGGGCGCTTCTTATTGGCTATACGGCGGCGACAATATTATACGGCAGCGACAATATTATACGGCGGCTAGAATAAAAATTATATTACGTTGGCATAGAAATTAAACTTCAACCTTGTCAATCACGTCACAGAAGATGTCACTTTTATGACGTTTGAAGAAAAATACATTTTTACTTGTACACATTTATTGTAATATTTTTACATTTTGATAATTTAATTATTCCTGAAGAACTTTCATCAGTATTATTTACAGATAATTTAGTTGTACTTGTAGATCGTTCACCTAAAATTTTTCTAGATATTTGTTTCCTATTTTCATGAGAATCTTCAATGTAACCTTCAGCTACTGAACTACTTTTCCAGCCTCAGTGTCTCTTAAGGGTTAAAATATCCGCCCGAATCTACGAGTAATGAAGCCGTGGAACGCCTGAAGCAGTGACCAGTGAATTTATTTGGATCTGCTAAATCTAGGAACGACGCTATCTTTTCCGGAATTGCTCCAAATGTATTCACACCAATTGGTTGCGTAGAACATTAGCCATTTTTATAAAATATAAAAAAACGTTTATGCGGAGTATGTTGTGGACGAAGTAAAGCGTCTCTGAATTTTTGTTTTGGTATCCGGTAAAATAATTTGTATGGAAGATCCTTTGTCGGTAATGTCATCAACGCACATTTGAACCAGTTCATTTCTTCTGCATGCTCCAGCAATTCCAATAATAAGAGCAACCTTCATCAGTAAGAAATCTTTGTCATTGGCTTCTTTTAAAAAATTTTCGATTTCATCTTTTTTTCAATTTTCTCACCGCGTGCAACAAACAATGCTGTATCTGCACTCGGTACACAAATAACTATTTCTTTTAGCCAAATAATACACAGTTACCAATGCACTAAATTTATATAAATCACCGACAGGTTATCCTTATCATGTATCAGTGTAGATGACACAACTAAGGAATCCTTTTTGCATAAAAATCCGAGTACAGTTTAAATTTTTTGTCGTTAGCGCAGCAATGTGCGCTGATTGTGAAGGATTCCTATCTCTGTAGATTTTGAACATTTTGTGTATGTACCTATTTGTAGAATATGATTCATATTTTTATTTTTAATATTTTAGTAACAGATTAAGCTATAATTTTTTAACTTACCAATTAACATTTTAATATTTTGTCTAGAAATTTGGCCCCCATTTGTTAAATTATTTGGCCCACCGGGATTTTGCCCGGTTGCCCGGCGTGCCAGTCCGACACTGACCATGCTTATCAAATAACACGTTGAAACCATGTTGTCGAATTTTGCTTACGGATAGCAAACCTACATCCAACTGTGGCACGTAAAGTACATTCCTCAGACAAACTCTCGTTGTCTTGCCATTGGACAGCTTGCAGTTAATAACTCCTGAACCAATACCTGTCGCTGGAACCGTATAACCTTTGCCAGCTAATGCAACTTGCCTTGTGGTTGGCTGCAGATTCTCGAAGAATTCCTTGTTGCTTGTCATGTGACTGGAGGAACCAGAGTCCACTAGCCAAACTCCACTGCTGTCAATGTGAAAAGTACGACCTTTTGTCATAAATGAGTAGTCCTTACTTCTTTCAGGCTTGCTGGAGAAATCTTCTTCAGCTCTAGATCCTTTTTGTAGAGCTGCTTGCTCATTTTTCAATTTGCGACATTCTGCTTTCAAATGGCCAGGTTTGCCACAGTGATAACAAGAACGCGTTTCTTTACGCTTCGATTGATTCTGCCTGTAGCTACTGCTTGGTTTTTGTCCAGAACCCTGGGACTTCTGGAATTTTCGTAAAGCAGCCAAATGCATGGCACTGTCCGGATTTAGTCCTTCAGTCCCGCTTTCGAACCGCCGTTGATACTCGTCCAGCAGCTTTGCACATACTAATTCAAAAGTTAGTGTATCGTCATCTCTACTTTCCAATGCTGTAACGAGACTATCATAGTTCTCTGGCAGACTGGCCAGCAGTGCAGCGACTTCCATACTTGGTTCCAAGTTGATGCCGGCCGTATTAAGTTGACTAGCTAGTTCCTGTAATGTCGTAATATGCTCACGCATGGTTCCTGATCCGAACCGCGTAGTCCAGAATTTTCTTAGAAGAAACGACTTGCTGACCATGGTATTTCTTTGATAGATCCTCTGTAAAGTGGACCACACATCTGCAGCTACTTCCAGATCTCGAATGTGCACGAGTTGATCTTCTTCCACAGACAGCATTAGTCTGGACATAGCCTTGTTGTTAGCTTCTGTCCAGGCATCGGTTACTGGTACTGGTTAGACACCATTAACCGTGTCCCACGTTTTATCTTTGATTAGAACCCACTTCATTGTGGCCTTCCAATTTGCATAATTCTGACTGTTCAAATAAAGCATTTTTCTTTTACTGTCAGATTCAACCATTTTCATAGTTTATTTTTAACTAACCGAAAAAATAATAATTTCAGCGTTTTGGCCTCGACCAATGCACCTAGAAATGGCTTAACTTAATTTTAGTGAAATCGCTGTCAGATTTGCAATCACTTCTTATCCTTCAATATTTTTATTCACTGTGTTGCCGTGCTGGGCCCATAACCTGTTGTATATATATATATATATATATATATATATATATATATATATATATATATATATATATAGTCGTATCTTGTATATATACAGGGTGAGTCTGGGAAGACGCCCCCCCCTTTAACTTTTTTATTATAAGTAATAGAAAAAAATGGCTCATATAAAAGTTTTATTATTTTACATATAATATTTGATGGCTGATGTAGATATTTTTTATAAAGTCAGGTTTACAAGATACTTATCAACTTTTATTTTTCAAATGGTAACCTATAATTATTTTAATAAAATAGAAACCGCCATTTTTTTCTCTTTTCAACGATGTATTCATTTTTATTAATGTATTTGAAAAATTTCGAGAAAAATGAGAATTTAGAAATATTAGAAATCATTTCTAAACAAATATTATAGGTGGCCATGTTTCTCGAAACCGGGTAAAAATCCTTCTCAGTGTTCTTAAACTCGGTTGCCAACGTCTAGCAGACAGCTCCCGCTAAATTAACCAATTATTAGAATCATATCAATTAATTCGTTCTTCGTGAACTTTTCAAAATGTTTTTTTTTTGTTTACAAAATAAGTTAAATTAAGTAACAAACAAATGTATGCATTTTTGACATTAATTTAATTGTTTTATATTGTTACGTTTTGTTTATTTTGTGTAAAAATGATTTCTAATATTTCTAAATTATCTCATTTTTCTCGAAATTTTTCAAATACATTAATAAAAGTTAATACATCATTGAAAAGAGAAAAAAATGGCGGTTTTTATTTTATTAAAATAATTATAGGTTACCATTTGAAAAATAAAAGTTGATAGTTGTATCTCGTAAACCTGACTTTATCAAAAATATCTACATATGCCATCAAATAGTATATGTAAAATAATAAAACTTTTATATAAGCCATTTTTTAATATTACTTATAATAAAAAAGTTAAAGGGGGGGGCGTCTTCCCAGACTCACCCTGTATATGTATATACTTCACCTCTTGAAGTATCAGTGGAATAATAATTTGTTTCAATGAATATAATCTTTATTACAATTCTCTGACAGTACACTTTTTAATTGATTGACATTACATGACAAGTGACTAAAAAATTATAGGACACTAGACTTTGTAAATTATTCTAACAAAACCAACTAACACCCTGTTTACTACAAGTACGACAAACACCTAGTAGAACTAAGTGACAAGGTGTTAGTTTATTAGTACTAAAGACAGATATATACAATCACTGCCGTATTAAAGTGAAGTATACGTGCAAAAATCTTGAGTAAAATAAATAAAGTAAATAAAACTCACACCTTAATCACGATATGATAAAACTAATTTTATCACTAAATAGATGAACACTATACAAACCCAATGAGACCAAGATTATAAAAACTATATAATCAATATAACCACTTCAACTAAAAAAAATATGCAGAAATGAAAAAACACAACCTATGTATATGAACGACAGAATGTTATTCGGTTTGTCAAAAAGTGGCTTTCATTAGCCTCTTTTGTGGATAATATTATAACCCTTTTGCTGATGTTACTACTCTTTTGGTGTAGTAGACAGATACCATTAGCAATCAAAATTAAAGGTCCTTCATCGCTTCATCGCCATGCAACTGTTTGACTTTTTGCGAGGTATAATTTAATATTAACATTGAAAGGCCTTAAAACAGATTCGAAATAACCAGACACTTGCTGTTCGCATTTCATATCAAAAAGCGACGCTGTCACGCTATTTGATCTTCCAGTTCTTTACTTAAAATGAAATACAAAAAAGCTTAGTGTATACTACAATTGTCAGAATTTCGCATCGATATGAGCATCGATCTCAACATTTTTAATTGTTCAGTCGTATAATCGATTAATGCATGTATTCGTTTGCTTGATAAGTCATAATCGTGTAATCTGTCTAAAATACTACCCTCACATTTCTTTGACAGTTTGTTTAAGAATACGATCAATTCAGTTTTTTCGGCAATACTCGAAAGTGGATTGGATACGTGTTTTGAACTGAACAACGACTAATGAATCTGGTTTTGAGAAACATAAGCAACAATATTTATAGCTCTAGATCAACCGCTTGAAGGGCATTTCAACCCTTCCCACAATAATATAGATATTTTATTTCTTTTTCGCTAAGCCCAATCTAGTATTTTTTAAATTATTCCTACCTATTGCTGTTGTAAACAATAAGTTGAATTTGGTGAAATGATAATTTCACCGATTTTTTAGCCGAAAGCGAGTAAAAAATTCGACGTCATTCGAAAAATTAAAATTATCTGGTCTCACTCTAATGGTACATATGCTTTACATATACCATTAGAGTGAGACCAGATAATTTTAATTTTTCGAATGACGTCGAATTTTTTACTCGCTTTCGGCTAAAAAGTCGGTGCAATTATCATTTCACCAAATTCAACTTATAGTGATACAAGAAAAGAAGAAAAATATAACTAGACAAAGGGCTCATAAAGTGATCGTAGGAATAATATTGTGTCACTTCCGGTTTTAGCGGAAATGTGTTCAACTTTAATTCTAGTATAGGGAATCGGTATTTTTTATAATCTTTCGAAATGTACATAAAATTAGCTTTACAATGATACCAAAATATTATTGTTTTACTTCTACCATTTCAAAATGGCGACATTTGGTTGGATACACTTCCGCTAAAATCGGAAGTGACACAAAATTCTTACTAAAATCATTTTATGAGTGAAATGGGAACATAAGTTTATTTTTGTGTTATTCGATAGAGTATTTTTTTCTGAATTCAGCGATATAAACATATCATATACTAATATAACAAAATAACTGAGAAAAATGCATGTTAGGTTTATATGTATTTTATTTATATCTGGCTGAAACAAGAGTGCTATGGTTAGAAAACATTGACATATTGCTCTGTTTAACATTGTTTGATTATTTTTTGTTAAGTTTTATGTTCTTAAACTGTCAGTTTTAAGAAGAATATGAATTGTTTCATTCATTCATCATTTCTGTTGCCTTTATTTTATTTTTATGTCTGTTTCTCATGTTTCGCATGAGTATATGAGTAATAGTATATTATACGCCAAGGTTGAGAAGATAATCATTATTGACCCAGCGCCAGGATTGTAACACGAGGGCGAAGCCCGAGTGATACAAGGCGCCTGGACAATAATGATCTTCTCAACCGTGGTTTATATACTATTTTTTTCACTACTAGCCTAGGAAGATATCATTATTAACCTGTTACTGAGTTGTGAAATTGTTTTTCTCTACCGCTTCCTTAGCAACGCTTAACAACGGTCAATAATGGATTATTATTAACCATGGTCAATTATGCGAACTGTCACTTTTTAAAGAAATTCACGCTTCTGAATTTATTTAACTCACTGAACGCAAGGAAAATATTATATTTAAATTTGCCGCCTAATTTCAAGTTGGCAATAGTTAAATTTCAGATTAAAAATTAACTATCTTATTCTGTGATCTTATTTCTTGTCAAATTTTTCGTGCGTTCACATTATATTCACAATGCAAAATGTTAATTTATGTATTTATTTATTTATTGCAATATTTATTGTTAAATATTTGAAAAGGTAAGTATTAATTGTTATATCATTTTAATTATCTTACTTTGTACATTTTTTTTAGGGTTATAATTACATTTCTATGTAAAAACACAAAACGGGTAACATTTATTTGTTATTTATAGTTGAAATTGATAGTGCAATTGTGACAAGTCAAATTTATTGCTGCAGAACCCGTATTCAATGAGGTTTGAGTGTTTCCTATATTTATTGTCGCATTTTGAATTTCTGGCATCATTGACTGAGATATGGGGCTTGTTGAAGGGTTCGTAGCTAGTAGTGAAAAAAAATATTTAAACCGTTTTAAAGATAGTTATTTTAGTGCCTTCGGAAATATATTTTTTTCTCACTTTTTTTTATTTCTGTTTTTTGATAGAAAGAGAACGTTTGATTAACTTAAATTTACATTATAATTATTCTAAATCACACCGTGTCCTTGACGCATCTTGTACAGATGAAAATTATTTTATATTTTAACTTTTTGTTATTTTTAAATTATATGTAATTTCGTGTCGTTTTGTCAAACTACATTTTGATGATGATCCTAAATTCAGCTATAAAATATTTTCGATATTATATTCTGTTCTTTTACCTAGAATAAACTCACGTTGCAAAAATGATCGTAATATATTATATATGATGTTTTATTTAGGACAAAAAAATTAACAATAATGAAAAGATTACATAATACGAATAGTATACACAATACATATGTTTTCTTGCCATCATATCATATCAATATCTCTTCTATCAACTGCTAACAAACTTCTTTGTCGAATTCAACTTCAACAATGTTTACTTTCCTGTCTTCTACAAAATTTGGAGAAGCAATACATAAAAGGCAATGTACTCTTCGCAGAATGACAAAATCATCTGTAGTAGCGATCTCACGTACTATTCCAGAATCAAAATCAGATTGAGGATCGAAGTTTTCTCCACAGGAACTTCTGCAAACTAATTTATAAGAATCCTTTAACTACCTGTTTCCTTTCTATAATTTACAATTTTACTTAAAAATATGTCACTTTTGAATTGCGAGGGATCACTTTTGAACATATCTTTTAAAGAAATTGATTCTGTAGCTAGAATTTATCGTACGCAAGATGCTCTAGTGTTACTTTTGCTTTCATATTGCAAAATTTTATTTTTCGCTGCATTTGTACGTAACTAATAGCTTCATCGCTATAATCTTCTCTAGTTGCTCCGTAAATTTTATTCCTGGATTTACTTTGTAAAACAAATGCAAACAACAACAGTATACAGTATTTAAACATGGTAAATTTCGGCTGTCTGCTATCACAAATTCAGGATCCATATTCTAAAGAAAATAACGCAACACTTTTTATATAAATAGAATTATTAATTTTTTACTTTTCTCACTTATTTTTTCAAAATATTCAATAGTTATATCACAAGTGCATGGCAAATACCTGAATATTTTTTCGAGTGCACGAATGTGCACGAGAAAAAATATTCTGATGTATTTGCCATGCACGAGTGATATATTCGTAGAATATTTCTCGAGAAAAATGTCCCACTGCATATATTTTTCTAAATATTTAATGTTTATTTTAAACTGTCATATAAACGTCATTTATGTCATTAAAATACCTACTTGATAAATGCCAATGCAATTTTTTGATATCAAGAAGTGTGAGAAAACAAAATAATCGTCTTGTCACCAACGTTATTAAACAATTCAGTTTTTTGTGACCACGCGGTGTCAAACTTCATATATTTAAAATGAGTCATCTGCGTTTTCGAAGCAATTCTTTTGAAGAAATTGGTGAAATAATTCTAGATATTACTCCTGTTAATACTAGAAAATCAAATGATTCCACATGGAAGTTGTTTGAAGATTTTTGTTGTGCAAGAGGATACGAGTTGAATAAAACTACATCTTTATCAAAGCTAGCAGAAATATTAATGGATTTTGGATTTAATATGAAGAAACATGACGGTTCCGACTATAAAGAGGGGGTAATTAAAACTCAGTGGAACAGGGTTGCTAAATTATTGCAATCAAAATTTTATAATGAGTTCAATATTTCGTTTGATCCCTTCAAAGACATAATATTTCAAAATGCCCGCAATGCACGAGATGCTAAAAGAAAACAATTACAGACATTTACTGAAAAAAGAAAAAGTAGTTCTGAGCCGCTAAGTGTGGAAGAATACGAAAAAATTATAAACTTATGGGACGAAAATACTCCAGAAGGATTGCAACGCAAGTTTTATCATATTGCATCTTATGAGTTAGCACGGCGAGGAGGTGAAGCCGCCAGTTGCTTAACGACGTTCTTTGAACAAGAAAATGATAATTTTGGCAAACCAACAGGACGAATTATTTATAATCCGGTGTACAGCAAAACAGCTCAGGGAGGAGCACGGCCTTTGTGTGCAAAAAAATGGCTAGTAGAAAATAAAAACAATCCTGATCGATGTCCCGTTAGGTGTGTACATTAAGCTAGATAATAATACAATATTTGAAAATGTTTGCTTTTTAGATTGTTTCATAAACTTATGGAAAAAAGGGGGAAAAATATAACTATTAATCGTTTTTTCCTAACTGTTAACCCATCATGGAAGGATAAGAAATCAGTTGGTTTCTACAAAAATACGCCCATTGGAAGAAACATTATTTCAAAGTGGACTTCACATGCAGCAGAACAAAGGATTAGACGTTAAACGATGCAAAATCACAAATCATTCTATTCGTTCCACTGCTGTATCAAATTTAGCTAAAAGTGGAGTCGGTGAACATCAAATAACAAAAATAACTGGACGTAGTAATAACAGTTCTATCAGTTCTTATATAAAAATAGATTCTGATCACGAAGCTCTAATTACAAATTTGCGAAATTCAGAAATAGGAAACGAACTAAGAAGGAATGACACAAATTCAGATTCTAAAAATGTAGTTTATAACAATTGTATTTTCCATTGCACAAATTGTAATTTTAATAAATAAATAATTTTTGTTGATACTTTATATTTATTTTAAACTGTCATATAAACGTCAATTATGACATAAAAATACTCGAAAAATATACTCAGTTTATGCACATGTGCGTATATTCACTGATATTCAATTTTCATTGGCTCAAATTAAAAAAATGCTCTTACCTGATTGGTCAACATTTTTCGAGGGAAATATTCTTCAATACTACTAACCTAAATGTCAAAACAACGCGTATTCTTACTTGAAGGTCACGTCAAAACCAGCGTGAAGCTATACCCGAGTGCCATTTACGTCACAAACATGGCTGATACTGAATTTTACGTACTCGATTTGAATGCATTAAAATTTAGGTTTTAGGGTAATAAAAATCAAAAAAATATATTCAACAAGTATTTTCTTAAAAACCGTAGATATTTGAAAAAGGTTCTTGTGCTAATTTGGTTCCGTCTAGCCAGATGTTGATGTCTGATTTTTTTTGTCGATTACCATGGTCTTCGTTTTTCTTTTACATATTTAGGTTACTGGAATTCATTGTGCAGTACTTCTAAGTTGTTTTGTAATTCATTCTCACTATTTGCCATTCTTACCATATCATCGAGATACATCTTTAATGCAAGGTTTATATTCTTGAGTCTCCCCACACCTAATTTGATTGGTTTCAAACTTTCTTTGTAGTTTTTTAGAGCTTTATCAATACAAAAGTTGAATAGTCCAAGACTTAAAATGCAACCTTGCGTGACAACTCTTGTAGTTTCAATATTGTAGCGATCCCAGGGTTGGGGCGCGGGCGGTGGCCGCTACCGGACAGGTCACAACAGGTCCGTCCACTCCCCATTGCTCTGTTTTCCGGCGAATATTCCAGAAATTAAGTGTTTTACTTTAAATACCCCAAGCAAGAGATCGCGAGGACAGTCTTATATTGATACGAGTAGTGAACAGATGGTGATATAAATAAATAGAGAGTGATATAAATATTGTGGAAATAAATATTGCGTAGTTTTAAGTGTTTAATAAATGTTCGTAGTGCTTAAGTCTTTATTAATAATAATTAGTTCTAAAATAGTGTTTATGTTTATTTATTCATAGTGTTAATTATTTTAATTATTCTTTATAATTCATATTTCTTTTATTAAACATAGTTATATAAATATTAGTGTTTTAATCAATTTTACACTTCACCTAAATAAATAAAACGTTACAATATGTTTCGATTTACAGTTACTTGTTCTCACTAGATTTGTGGTCTCTTGGTAAAGCCCTTTAATTACGTTGACCAGCTTATTACGAACTTTTTTATTATCTAGTATTGATCATAATTTGTTTCTATCCACTAAGTCGAAAGCCTGCTCCAAGTCAAGTAAGCATATTTTCCCGAGGGAAAATATTAATTAATTTGTTGGTTTTCTTCAATTTTGTTTTCCAATTATATTGGTAACCTTTCGTTTATAATTCTCTTATGTATTTTACCAGTAATGCTTAAAAGTGAGGTGCCTCCATAGTTGTCACACTTTTCATTATCTCCTTTTTTGAATATAGGTACTAGTATTGATGTTTTTCCATTCTCGAGGTACATTTTTCTTTTTCCATGCTTGGATAAATATATTAAGTAGTCGATTTATTCCAGTTTCATCTATGTAGAGTATAATTTCACTATTGATTTTTTCTATTCCTGCTAGTTTACCTAGTATTAATTTTTTTTATTAGTTCATTTTGAATTATTCCATCGACTTCTCCATTTTCAGTTGAAGTCGGATGTATTTTTCCTATTTCTCGATTGCTGTCTATTCAATTTCTTGGCACAATTCTTGAAAATATTCTTTCCATCTTTGCGTAATACCTTTCTCATCTGTTCATATTTCACCTTTTATTTTTTACTGATTTTGTTCTGCTCGCTTTATTTTCTTTTATATTTTTTATCATGCTGTGGAATACTTTTCTTTTACTTTGGAGGTGTGATTCTATTTTATTGTCAAAATCTATCCATGATATCTCTTTTCCTGTCTCTCTTCGTTGTCAGATGCCAATTATATATTCCAAGCTTAATTTTTTGTTTTAGTTCTTCTTCAACTTCTTGATTCCACTAATACGATTTTTTCGTAGTAGCATTTCTAAATTTTGCTATGCCACATTAATTTTCGTTGCATTTATTAGGGCTATTTTAAATATGTTCTAATTTTCTTCTAAATTATTAGAATTTTTTTTATTTTCTATTCATGTTGGACTAACCTCTGATATTACCCTTGTATTTTTAACTCTCTAAATTTGTTATATTTTATTTTTTCCGATTCCAAGATTATTACCAAAATCTAATCAGATCTAATTTAGGGTGTCACAAGGTTTATCTACAAATTTTTCTTTATTTCTTAGTATGTAAGTAATCATTACGACAATATTCTATTCAACTGATGAATTCATTTCCTTTTTAAAACAGCATCCAACCTTTTTTAACTTTCCTTCTATACCTTTCGATAACCACTGTATTATGTGTAAATATGTAAATGATATTATGTAACAATATGTTTACTTTTAATACCTTTTTATACACAATACTTTAAACATACATTTTTTGTTTGTAAAATATAAGGTGAAATAAATATGAATATAAATATGAACATGGACATATATCCATCCGCACATACACGGACAGACATTATCGTAGACATATTAAAATCGTGTTCAAGGAACTTCAAAACGTGCTTGTCCATTAAAAATTCACATTTTTAGCATGATTCCAATACCTCTCTTATTGAGTGACGAGAAGTAAAAAACAGGAATCTGTATTTTATTGATTATACTTGTGAGAATAAAATTTGTAAAATTTCAAGTACTTATACAAAACCGCTGCCAAGAAGTTATAATTTATTCTAAATCAACATGCCTAATCTTTGTAGCCAGAGAAAAGTTTAAAACGGATCCTAAAGATTAAGAGTAACGAAAAGATTAAATATACTTTAATTTCGTAGCTGCAATTTAACAATTTTCGTTTGATCGATACTTGAATAAAAGGTAGGAATGAAAATTTCTCGTCAATATATCTGGTAAAGGAGCATGACATTTTAAATTTTACATAAAATTTAGTAAATATTTAAAGTTTTCACAGTGTTATCTTTTTATGTTTGCAGAATACATATACAAAATTATGTACTTTTAACGACCGAAAATAAACATACGGAATTTAAAATTTCATAATAACGGAGATCCACGAATTGACAGTAGTGTTTGACTATTTTTCGGGTGAATTCTGTCAATCGATCAGACATCGGTCTAACAATAAGTTGTTGCTCGAAAAACAATATACATTTGAAGAACATTGTTATAAAATATGTCTGTAACTTAAAAAATAATATTTTAATTTATTGGTTTATTTTGTAACAGCGTAGATATTCAGTTGTGTGGTGGCCACAGCTGATTTTTAAGCTGCAAGAATCTTGGAGAATTCGTAGGAATTGTAAGGTGAGGAGGAGCTGAAGCGAGTCTTTAAGGTAACACCTCTGTTTCGCTTTATGCGGTGGTTTTAATATCCTCCTGTAGAGGAATGGAGCTCTCTTAGCCTCAGGCTGGTTTGTAACTTTCCTTGGCGTGTCAGTGGACTTTGGACTTCAGCAATACTGAAACTGTAGGTCCAGGACCGAGGTTCAGCCACAACCACCAAAGCCACTATTATCCATAAAAATACAAATCTCCAACAGTACACAGTACTTTTGAAGTAACACGATCGTCTGAAGGACGTGGTTATTATACTGTGTATTACATAAAATTTACGACCTGTACTCCGTCAGAAGTTATACAAAAATTATTAAATATTTAAATTTACACAAAAGAATAAGTAAAACAACACAAAAGGAAAAGGGAAAATTTTGGTTGACTGCAGTCCAAAAATAACTATTAACAGAGCTACAAAAAAAAATCCCAAAATTTACAAAAAAAATTTAAACAAAATGCTCTGTAATAATTTACAACCCTGAAGAAAAATTTTACTCAAGGTTTCGTGGCAAATCAACAATAAAACTATACAAAAAAATAGGACCAGCCAACACGTAAATTTTAGCAACGAAAAATAAATCCGGCTTTCAGGAGGGAAACGCGGTCAAGCCGTATCCAACAGGATCTCAACAAGATGACCGCCAATCGGACAATTCACACCACGTACATACAGATTGGGATAAGGGTGGAATGGTAGAAGGATTATTTTAAGCAGAAATTACTCAAATACGGCAAACAAAATTGAAGGTGTTCTAAGACACCGGGTAACTGGAGCTAGACTGTTATAAGCTCGGGCAATTTTAAACAGAATACTACAAAATATGGCAAAATAAACAAGATTGAAGATTTTCTAAAGGCGCATAAAAATTTTTTAAGTAAAGAAAAATTTAGAAATACTTCCCAAAAGTTATTCTATTGTAACAAAATGAAATCTCTCAGTTAAATCCCACACTAAATAAACACCAACAGCGTTGGAAAGATACTCGAATCGGCCTTAGGCCAAACTACGCATTGGACAACACGTGGCCTTCAATAAAATTAAAATTTTACAACAACGAAATGAAAAATATAACAAAAAAAGTAATTCGAGTAACTTACCAAATAACTGCTACTGTTTGACGCCAAAAACTCATTTTTTTTTTTTTTTTTTATCAAAACAAAATAGAAAACTTGAAATGAATTTAGACATCAACCATGTACGTCTTTCACTCTGCTCGCTCTCTCCGAAACTCTTCACAAGTTCACCAAACACGGACCAAACCCGTCGCCCTCTTAGTTAAAATATGCGGACTAATAATGATAAACCTTGTACTATTACCGATAAATTCACAAAAAAAAATCAGAATAAATTAAATAAAGCAATAAATATGAAATCATTTAAAATAGAAACTTAAAACATTTAACTTTAAATAAATAATTAAATCTTTGCGTATGTCGCCAGATGACAGCTGTGCCAGACAGCACTTCTCAACCGGTTTCCGTAAGATTTAATTTTAAAAGGGAATATTTCAAAATTTGAAATGTGACAATGGCGTAGAAAATTGTTAAACTTCAACTTTATTCCGCGATTATATCTCCACACTATCATCTAATGCGGGGGCAGACTTTAGATTAGAGATGTGCCGCAAGCCTTAAATCATTACCAGACATATCTTGGAGACGATAGGTGGTCTTAGAGGTCAGACAGCAGTTCTCAACCGATGTGCGTAAGTAAATATCATTTCCTTGATTAGAACTATGTGGAGCTTTACTTACAGCAAAATTGTTTAACACAATAAAAAACTTGTTTGATTGCAAGATTTCATCGGTTTGGTTTTGGTGTGATTCAACAATCGTTTTGGCATGATTAGCTGGACAACCATGTCAATGGAAATCATTTGTTGCTAATAGAATTTCAGAATACATCGACAAAAGGTGGTGTATGGAATCACATTCAATCTGAAAATAATCCTGGTTAGTTTGTGATCAGAATCCCAGAATCAAAATATATTATAATAGAAATTCCGGAACAAAAAACTATCAAACAGACATTCACGACAATTAATTCTTACACTATTCTCAACAGATTTCCATCTTTGAATTAATTAGTACGGGTTATAGCATATTGTTACAGGTTAAAAGACAACACGTTACATAATTTAAACATAACAGGCCCTTTAAATGTAATCGAATTACAACACTATTTGCTGTCGTTAATTAAGTTACCACAGAAACACAGCTTTACATAAACATCAACCAATATCAAATTTATCAAAATTAACATCATTAAACCCATTCTTAGGTAACACTGGTTTACTGAGGGTGGGCGGTATACTTATCAAGGCAAATTTTAAAACATCAAATTATTTTAGATAAAGACAACAATTTTACTAAATTACTAATAATGCATGAGCATATAAAAATAGTTATTTGTGTATCAAGGTTCTAAAAGTAATCTTTTTGGGTCGAAACCGAAATTTACAAATCAGATGAGACCCAAAAAGAACTTTTATCCGAGGTGCACACAACATTTTTTAGGCGATTATAACAAGAAATTATGAATTTTTATTCAAAATCAATTTTTGACATCTGTCAAAATTTACTTTACGGCCGCATTTACTTTACGGCCGCATTTACCTTACGGCCGCATTTACTTTACGGCCGCTATTTTTACTCGCAAATTCATTACTTTTTCTTTAATATTTGTAAATGAATAGTTAAGATTTTACTTACATTTGTTATTATATTCTAAAATAATTAATCACATTAATATGAACTATGTAAATCAATAATGAACAAATTAGCGGCCAAAAATTTTGACTTTGACAGATGTCAAATAAAAATTGATACTTTAAGGTTGCCAGCAGATACGAAAAACAACAATTTATGTACCAGCCGCCTAAAAAAATACTTTCAATTCCTCAAGCATTAATATGTTTTATTAGACTTAATTATTGGCTGATAGGGGGACGTAGCACAATACGCAAGGTTTTACGTATATGCATAACATGTTTTAAGCCGGCCCCACATTACTCGCCCTCATGTACTCGTGCAAATATATACAAATATTCAAGGGCATGTACGAATGCCGAGTCCGATCTCCCATATTACTCGTGCATATTTGTGATCGTGCGTCCTCGGTAAGACTTGGGAATATTTTGCAAGCAGTCATTTAATTGCGCCAACTTTAAATTTGTCAGTCAGTATCAGTATCACTATGGACATGGACAACCAAACAGGCAACAGTGACATACTGCTCATTAGTGCGGAGTATGTTATTTTAAGTGGGGGATATATTTTATTAAATAAAAAACAAAGACACAAAAGAAGATGGTGCATGGTTTCATTAAATAGAAGCAGAAGCAGGTAATTAAAATTAGCCTATATTGAACACGAACTCTGTCGAGGAAATACGGAATGATGTAGGAGGTTTCACGAGTAGTGTGGGAGCATTGGCAAGTATGATAGGCAAGCATTGGCGAGTGTAGTTTTTCCTTTGACTCGTGTCAAAATTACCGACAACGGATGGGAAACGCCGAGTACGAGTACAAGTAATCGCGAGCATGGCCAAGTACGACGAATATCGCTCCCACACCAATCGTCATTGTCGATATTTGTCAATACTCGCAAGTAGTGTGGGGCCGGCTTTAGACATAAACCTAAAGGTTTCACATATTTGATGAGTGACTTACCCAAAAATCACGTCGTACCAACTCGTCCATTTAATAATTGCAATTTGAACTATGCAGGTCCATTTGACATCAAATTTACTAAATCTAGAAGTCATAAAATAATTTAGGCATATATGTATACCTTTTTATGTTTTGCAACAAAGGCATGTCATTTGGAACTGGTAGGGGATCTTTCCACAGAAGGATTTTTAACTTATTTTAAAAAAATTATTTCTAGACGTGGTATACCTCAAAATATATATTCAGATAATGCTACTAACTTTGTGGGGGCAAATCGGTATTTAAGGGATTTATATTCATTTTTAAACAATAAAATCAATAACGATACAATTTTTGAAAGGTTAGCACAACAAAATATTAAATGGCATTTCACCACCCCACGATCTCCCCATTTTGGAGGATTATGGGAGGCTGGTGTGAAAGCAGCCAAATATCATTTACATCGTGTATTAGGAAATTTACCCTTAACTTTTGAAGAGTAATACACTTTATTGACACAAATACAGGCGTGTATAAATTCTCGCCCAATAACTCCAATTACGGAAGATCCGTCGGATTTAAATGCACTTACTCCCAGTCATTTTTTGACGGGCTCATCGTTGTCATTAGCATTACTACCTGAAAATGATATAAGAAAAGTTAATCCAAATCGACTTTCACTCTACAAGCTGATAACACAAGTAATTCAACACTTTTGGAATAGATGGTCAAAAGAATATTTATTATTATTTTAATAAAGAAGTAAATGGCGCACGCAGGGACAAAAAATCAACATCGGTGATTTGATTATCGTAAAAGGAGACAATTTTCCACCGTTTAAATGGCAGTTAAATCGAGTGTCCGAATTAGTTACCGGCGATGACATTAAAATAATAATAATAAAAATAATAATAATTTATATCCGGAGATCACATATACATGACATTGGAAAAGTCGACAAAATATAATAAATAAAAGTAATATAAGTTACTCACCAATACGCATTAAATCATTGGAATAGAATTACACTTAGGACATATCATTAAGGAATTCTTCAAAGTGGTAATGATTTGTGATAACAAATAAGTTTTTAATTTATACTTGATTTAAGACCTTTTAGGTCTTATGGTAATGTATTGTATAATTTCAAACCACAGTAATTTGGATTGATTTTGATTTTATTAACTGAAATATTGGGTATTACTAACATTGATTTTCCGCGAGTGTCGTAACTGTGAATGTTACTAATAAGTTACCGTCAGCAAGTCTAATATGCAAAATTGTGTGATAAATATACACACAATTAAGATTTAGTATTTTATTGTTTACAAATATATCTTTACAAGATGTTCTATTTTATAATAAAAATATATTTCTGACTGCAGTTTTCTGTAATTAGAAGACTCGTACGGCCATGGGCGAGTAACCCCAGAAGATTATACTGTAACTCATTAATGAGTGAAATTTCGCGAAATAAAATGTTTTCGCGGTCGTAATATCGGGATGTTCCACGAATAGCTTAAACAAAAATAAATAAGGGGCTGTTTAAAAGAAACTTAAGGAATCTGTGCATACTACCTATTCATTACAACTTGTAAAATTTAGATTTTGAAAACTAACGTTTTCAAAGGAGGACATGCCGTTCAGTTCTTCTGTTTTCTGATTATTTTTGAGATCATGACGCACTTCGGTGATTTTGTTAATAATTTAGTTGTCAAAAAAAAAATATTTTGTATTATTATGTGATTCAATTAAACATAAAGCATAATAAGAAATTCAGCAATTTTTAATAAATAATTAATAATAAATAAATATAGTAGGAATTCACCTACAAGCAATATTTTTGATAATAAATAAATGTTATAAATAAAACAACTCTGAGGGCCTATCTATTAATAGAAAAATATTGCATCAAAAACCGTCATAAATTGTCAAAAATATACCTTATTTACTATTTCCATGCAATAATTTTCTATTAATATTAATCAATGGTTAAGGTATCAGGAACAAAATTTTAAATTACGTTCAATTTACAATTATCCGTCTTGGATGTCTTGAAGCAAAGGTATCTATTACTTTGTAATTTATTTTTTTGCCAATTACCTTTCAATATATTTTTTAATTAAATTTGTAAGCCTTTTATGGATCATAGTGTCATAGTATATATTAAATAAGTCTTTATTATATAGACAAGAAAAATTTCTTTCGCATCCTGTTTTTAAATTAGGAATAAAAATAATTATACATCGTATATACTTCACAACAAGCGACTTGGTATTTCTAATCAATTTTTAAAAAGAATTATTTTTTAAATTTTAATTTAAAATTCCTCCTCGAGTTTTTGAATGTTTTTAGTAAAATTTGTAGCTCGTTTTGTAAAAAATATTATATCAATTAATTTTGTAATGTTCAGTCAAAGTTTAATATTGTCATAATTAATAGATGCTTATAATATTGCGATTTGATGCAACGGGATGCATATTAATATTTGTAGGTGATTAAGAAGGGATTCATAAGTAAACCGCTTGCAGAATAATAAAACGAGTTACAACTGCAATTGCGTTATTGGCTCCTGATTTAATTAATTTTCCTAATTTACCTGCAGAAATTTTTAAATATTGCAAGATGTAAGAATGCAATCGCCTGGTGGTGAAATTGCCGAACATTTCCAGAACTAAACATTCTATTTTTCAATGAACATGCAGGCTATTTGTGATGCAAATTTAAAAACTATTTACCTTGTCAGCAGGTGGCCAGGTTCAACTCACGACATTTAAATATTTCGGAATTATTGATTGAAAAATAAGAAAATGAACGGTGGATTACTACTTGGTGACACTGATTATCATCTAAAAAAATATATAATCATCTTAATTATGAATCCCAGAATTCGCGCAGAATTATTATTTAATGAATTCCAAATTCCGATCAGAAACACTGTAGCACGTACTTTTGGTGTATGGAAAAGAAGATTTCGTATGTTATCCTTGAATATTTCTTCAAAATATATGCAGACAACCTCCAGTAGATCCAAAATTAATAATACCGGTGGAAATGATTAAAGAAAATGGGAGAAATAATAATGGTGAAGGAATAAATGACGATACTGTTAGTTTTTCACATATTAATGAATATTTTTTCAAGACTAAATTAATGTTATGTAATATAGTTATTATAGTTATTAAGCAGAAAACTATAAAATAATAGTACATTATTCAATGAGCATGTAATGTGTGCTACTACTCATGAGAATGAAGTTTGCCAAGCAAAAACGAGTGTTATAAATCATTCGAGTGAATAATAGTCATTATATGCGAATATCCACAATTATAACATGAAAAATATATATTTATTATAAGTAAATATGTCATCACCCATTGACAGATAAATAATAGCTTGCGTCACTGTTTCACAGCTTACTTAACGCGAGTGTTATTTATCTACAGTTTAAGCTTAAAAAGAACAGAAAAGTATGAAAAATGATAAAACTAGTGTAACTTTGGTTTTGTTTTGAAAAAATTATTTATAAGTTATTTGGTTTCTACCCTTTTGACATGTAATATTAAATTTGACGTAACGATTGAATAATAATATTCTGTCAGAATGTCAATATTATTCAATTAGCAACAGTAACGAAGATCATATAATGATAAAAAAACTATTGAATTTTATAGTATATTACTTGACAGTTGTGTATAAAGGTCCTTTTTATTATTACAAAGGTCAACTGATTTGCATTTTATACTTCGCTGTTAAAGCAAAAATATATCTTAAAAAAGAAAAACGTACTACTAGAAAATATAGTTAAAAAAAACTGAGCCTGGTATTTGAACATAGCCTTTTGCTACCAAGCGAGCTTCGTATGGTTCAATATTTCCATTTTCATCAGTTTTTTTTAAGACCCATTTAGTTTCTAATTTTTTTTATATCTTTTGTCACTATTTTTAATTAATGATTCATATTCGCTTTTCATGATTTGTAACGTTCTTCTCCTTTCATGGCTGCTTGGACAGAATTTCTGTTGCAATAATGGACCTTTGACAAAACAGAGCGCCCTTTAAGCAAAGATCTATGTACCAACAAATATCCTATAACTCATACAAACCAGCACACACCCAATTACCGTTGTGATCTACAATCTCAGTCTTGGTCTCAATCATATAAAATATACCATTCTTTGACATGTTACTCATTCATAAAGAAGAAGGCGACATATTGTCAAAATGGTATCAAAAGTCGACATCTACATCGCGATATCTGAACTACCGTTCTCAGCATAGAGGCACGAGCTAATTAATCTGGCGGCAAATTTAAAAATTCGTGCTTTGAAACTCACGTCAGAATGCTTCTTTCCCGAGGTCGTTATGAAGAATAAACAACTAGTTCTTATTAACAACTAACCTAAAACTCTAGTTCATCGTATTCTGAATACTAATTCTCCTAATTCTCCATGCCCCTTAAACAACAATACTAACAATTATTACTGTACTATTCCCTATATTTCTTATTTGTCACATAGAGTTCGAAATACGCTGACAAGACACCTCAACTTGAAAATTACGTTCAAACAGTATAAAATAGTATATAATTTGTTCATTAATACCAAAGACCCCATTGATACAATGCAAAAAACTAACATTGTCTAAAAAATTCCATGTAAAAACTGTAACAAAACTTAAATTGGACAAACTAAGAGATACCTCCACACTAGATTAAAGGAACACAGTAAAGCAAATTTAAGCTCCAAATGTGACCTAGAAGAAGAAGAACATTCTTTTCAATTTGGAGACACTAGAATACTAGTGTCAGGGGCGGACTTTGGCCTAGGCTAAAGAGGCAATAGCCTAGGGCCCAAAAGTTTTGGGGCCCGGATTCAAACTTTTATATTTACGCTTAATTTTAATTTTATAATAAATTTTAATTTATTTAAAATGGATTCTAAATATTATTTCAAAACAAATTCCGAAATATTTGATGAATGTAATGACTCTAAAAGTGCTACTTTTTGTCGGCGTCTTTCATAGAGTACGATGTACATAATTCGTGGAAATCAACCAATTATATACGAACTGTGGGACGAAGTCACAGCGAAATAACGAAACTTTGCGATAATAGTCGATTGTCGATTTAAACTTTTACGTACTATTAAATTGATACATATTATTTTAAATTAAAAATATTTATCTACAGGACTACAGGTGATACTATTATTTAGTTATTAAAAAATTTAAATGATTAAATTTAAATAATTTGATTTTAGTTGTTTAACACGAAATTTAAAATGTCTACATACAAATATAAAAGTGGATATATAAAAAGACTTGAAAAACAACGAAGGGAAGAAATTAAAAAAAAAATCCCAAGATGCTCTTCAAACATTTCTGACAAAAGGACAGAGAACTTCTAAAAGTAATAAAGACGAATCAGATCTAAAAGAAGAGAACGTAAAAAAGAAAGAAGAAACACAGGATGATAATAATTCAAATATTGAACAACTTGTCAATAAAACAAATATGAGCAATGAAGAAATTAAGGGTAACAAAGATACCGTAAACATAAAGATACAGGAAACTAACGCAGGCAAAATAACAGAAACTGAGAATGAAACAGGCTCTGAAATACGAGCTGAAATATGTACTGAAATCAATGCAAGCTAACAATCTAAAGCGGCGGACAAAACAGAATTTTCAAAGGATATTGCTAAATGGCCAAAAGAAATAACAACTTCAAATTATTATATGAATGTAAAACCTCCTACATTATATGGTAGAGACATCAAAACAGACTTACGTAGTAGGGACAAGGATTTATTACAGAAAATTAAAAGAAAGCGTTTTTTATAGAATAACTGTAAATCAAGAAAAAATTAAAAGGGACTGGCTCATGTACACAGAAACTACCAAGTGTGTTTATTGCTATGTTTGCAAATTATTTTGTTTAAAAAAAAAAGTAAATTAACAGAAGGTTTTTCTGACTGGAATGATATTTATAAAAATTAACAGAACACGAGAATTCCAGAGATCATTCATGCATTTTTATTTCGAGATCGTCGGAAAAACAACGAATAGATAGTGCAATGGTAAAAGCACATGAAAAGGAAAAACAATATTGGCGGGACGTTTTAAAACGAGTGATAGAAACTATTAAGTTTTTAGCAAATTTCGGGCTAGCTTTTAGGGGTCATAATGAATTATTTGACAATGAACAAGGAAACGGTACTTACATTGGTTGTTTACAGTATTTAGCGGTATTCGATAGTTTCATTGCTAACCATCTGGAAAAATACGCAAATATGGGCAGTGGAAATGTGAACTACTTATCATCCACTACTTGCGATGAATTTATCCTTTTAATTAATGACATGTTAAAACAAAATATACTAAAAGAAATTAAGTATTTTTCAATAATTTTGGACTCAACTCCAGACATGAGTCATATTGATCAATTTAGTTTTGTCATACGGTATGTACTATCTGAGTCTGAGGGGTTAAAAGAAAAATTTATTTGTTTTCTTCCCATTACATCACATACAGGTAAAAATTTAGAAGCAGTTGTATTGTAACATTTGACAGAATTAAATTGAGATATTAGAAACTGCCGAGGACAAAGCTATGACAATGCTGCCAACATGTCCGGTAAATATAATGGCTTATAATAAAACGAATTAGAACAATTTCTACTTCTTTCAAAGCAAAATGATTTAAAGGAACCTACCGAAATGCACGCATTTATTTACAATAAAAATATATTATCAACTTTTTCCAATGTTGATATTATTTTAAGAATTTATTTAACGCTCCCAATTACAAACGCTAGTGGAGAAAGGTGTTTTTCAGTTATGAAACGAATAAAAAACTATTTACGTAGTACGCTTGCACAAGAAAAATTAACATCTTTATCGCTATTGTGTAGAGAGCATGAGGAACTTGATAAAATGGACCATACTGCAATAATAAATAGATTTGCGAAAGGCGAAGGCGAAATATTTGAAATAAAATTTAATTTGTTAAATTTATAGACTCTTTTGTTTAGAAATGTGAATTTTGTAATCTTTTTATTGTTACGACTATAAATATATATTTTATGTTTTTACATAAGGGCCCGAGATAAAGATTTTGCCTAGGGCCCAAAAAAGTATAAATCCGCCCCTGACTAGTGTAATATATAAAATTATAATAAATAAGTAACAACGGTGAATCTCATAAAAATCCCACCGCTGTCACCAAATTAAAATAGACTGAAATTATAATAAATAAGTAACTACGGTGTATCACATAAAAATCCCACCGCTGCACCAAATTGTAATATCTGTATGAAATTACATAAATTAAAGTTTGTTTTTATTATTATTATGTTTAATAAAAAAAAATATTTGAAATATGATTAATTTTATTTATTTATTTAATATTGATAATTAAAAGGAATTAAAAAGACTGAAAGGTTTGTAGCTCTAGTAACTATGAACTTCGTCAACTCTACACACTAATTTATTTCTACTACAATACACTACAATAAAATAAAAAATAATAATAAATATATATTCTTCTGGAAAATGTAGGTTATTTTAATAATTTTTAAATCTAAATTTTGATATGTTTAACCAAACGAGGAAGTTCACTATATAATATTGAATTTTGGTAGTTCTTAACTTTGGAAACGTCTCAAGGCGAATACCTTATTTTGATTGCGAGAGCAAGAAGATGAAAAAAACCGCTTGCTTATCATTTCTGCCCACTAGTAATTAATATCTCTCAGCTAATTATTATAAATTTTGTTACACTAGCTACGGAGATGAACTTGAATAAACGCCTTACTCTCAAAAAGTTATTTATTTAGAGGGATCAGCAATCTTGTAATGCACAGACCGATTTCAGAATCTCAGCGCCATTTATTCTAGAATTTTGAAAAAATATTACGAACAATTGTTACAATAGTTTATTCCTGTGTAGTTACATATCTTGTGATATTTAAATCTATGTTATTTAATTAGTTTTAACTTAAGTTGTACAATCATATTTCATTGTTTTTTTGGCCCTTGATTAGCTAATAGGTAGGTTTTTACAATTTTCGATTGTTAGAAACTTCTTATATAAGTCAGTTGGTTGATAACTGATAAGTAACATGTTCGTGTATGTGTTTTATTTATGTTTGACGAAAGATTTCTGTAAAATAATTTACATATTTTACCTAATTGATAGTACCATTTGTGTAAGTCTATTATCTGAGTTGAATGTTTGTCTGTATATTTGGTTGTATTTTTTCTATGTTATCAGCACCTTAACGAAGACTGATTTATCGTCAGAACGTCTGTCTATTAATTGTTTTTTACTAAGTGATTGCAACTCCAAAAATACCTTCCTTTTGTTAAGCATCCAGTCGATAAAACAAATCCTATATTAATTTGTTATATCTCGGAAGTTACTTGGAATATTCTCATTATTTTTCCAGGCCGTTATGTATTATGAATGTATTTACCATATAAAGATACAATGCTTGTATGTATCATTTTTGAGATAACCGTATATTCAAGTCATATTGCTATTTACTGTGTGTAGCCGTTACGCATATACACTGTTCGCTCATGTTAATTTTATAGCAATAAATACCCTAATTTATAAATTTTCAAAATCACCATACACCTTTTAGTCTCAGAATAAAGTATTATGTTTAATTTCAATAACTTAGAGATTGAAGAAAGTGATTTTGTTCAGTTTTGAGTTGCAAAAATGGTTATAGGTTAGAAGTATAACAAGATTATAAAAATATTCGTTATTATGCGAATTAATTAGGACAATAGAAGCAGAAGGTATGATAAATATATACATATCTTTTTTACAATATTTTTATATCTGAATAATATTCAGAAGTTAATTTTAATAAATGATTAATTTCTTTAACTGTTTTCGATAATTTTTTTAATAGAATATTACATGAAAGACGATAGCGTACCGGAGGGGCATATGTTTTCTAATCGCAAATTGCTAACGTCAAATATTATATTTAAGCTTAAAGATCCTTAGCCAACGGTGCATGTGGAAATTTATAATAACTGTAATAATTTCTAAATTGCTAGTAATTGTACCGTTTAATTAAATATAATATTTTATTTTACATATTTTTCATAATATTTAACACTATTTTAGATCCATTTTGAAGCAGTACTGCTCGCATGTATAATTTTGTTATTAATAATATTAGAAATAACCCTTATTATAATATAAACATTTTAATAATAATTTCACATAGGAATTTTTGTGATATTCATTTATACTTTTAAGCTGAACAGTGTAACCAAAGTATTAATGAACTCTTTATTATACACAAGTCTATGATTATTTGTTTACGTTTCTATGTAGGCCAAGATAGGAAATATTAGTGTAGGGTACGCAGCCACTTGAAACAACAACACTCATGAGGTGGAATCCCGTAGCACGCGCGAACTGTTTATTTTATACATTCTTTCATTCACATTGGGATTAAGACAAAGAAGTTAGCGTGCAGTCAAGTGAGATGGAATATTCAAAATATTCTAGAAGACTCTACGACCACGTGCTTGGATCGTGGACTACCCCCGACACACCATAGTCCTGAAGGAGTGAAGAGGGATATTTTGGTATAAAACTCGAGTCAAAAGTTGAGCTCGAGGAGTCGGTTCCAGGGCTCCACTCATGCTTGGTTTGTCCGAGGTGAGACCATCTTCATCCTCTGAAACCACTGTCATGACGCAGCGGTGGCTCTGTCACTGCACCATGATAAGTATTCCTCCACGCTAGACTCGTCTCTGACGCAGCGGTGGCTCTGTCACTGCACCAAGACGATCTGGTGTCCTCTGAAACCACTGTCATGACGCAGCGGTGGCTCTGTCACTGCACCGTGATAAGTATTCCTCCACACTATATCGTCTCTGACGCAGCGGTGGCTCTGTCACTGCACCAAGACGATCTGGTGTCCTCTGAAACCACTGTCATGACGCAGCGGTGGCTCTGTCACTGCACCGTGATAAGTATTCCTCCACACTATATCGTCTCTGACGCAGCGGTGGCTCTGTCACTGCACCAAGACGACCTAGTGCATACTCTAAAACCGTCCCCGAATCTGTATCAAATACTATTAAATAGTAGGTAATAGCTAGGTATGTGTTTGTTATATTTTTATATAAATGTTAATTATGGTTGTCACAATGATATAATATTTTTACTAAACATGACTGATCTGATATTGGTTGTCTAACAATTGTAATTTGCGAGACTTTGTGCTCTGCACAAACTTTCATACTCAAGAATGTGCCGTATCAGCACGAACGAACGTTCACTTGGGTATAAATAAACAATACACAACCGTGGTGCGGCACCGGCACCACGAGGAGCGTGCGACCACTCAGTGGTAATCGCTTTAGACTCGCCAGCTCAGCTGGGTGTCTACCCTAAAACAACGGCCCTCAGGCAATGCCGAGCGCCCCCGAAACTAAAGACATCAGAGCAACGGTATTCCGGTTCTGCAATAAACAATAAAACCTACGCAAACCAACACACACACATTTACAACTGTCAATGACTTCCAATATAAGTTTGGTCACAATAACTCAATTCTACCATAAATAGTTATAATAAATTATCGGGACAACTCTTTCTGAATTGAATACAATATTTTTATATAATTGTTATATTGTCAAATTGTCTCACTTCCTGGGGTTTTGGCTGTGGTTTCCCTCAGGTTCATAAGGTGAATACCAGAGAGCGTAATATTCCACAGCACACTACGAATTTCTTTATTATAAATAAATGCACAAGATAGATATTTTGTCTGTCTTTTGGAGTGAATATAATTCTTTTATTTTATCAAATACCTGTCCCGATCCCTCCACTTTTAACAGCTACTCTGTATTACGACGATGAAGGGTTACTTATTTAAATAAACACAACGTAGGGTAAGTTAAACCTTCCACTAGATGATCTTTGGCTAAAATATAATTGTATGTATCGGAGGAGGTGGGTGCGTACTGTTACAATTTGGACTTTGTTGTGACATTATATAAGGTCCTGAAATTTATACCCGTATTACATATTAAAATCTTTGTTGAATTTAAAATTTATATCCTGACTCCAGTGATGTTTGTCGTACATTGACCTTATAGAAGGTCAGATGATACCGAGAGGGGAATTTAATTTATTTCTTCGCCAGGAATCTACAGCTTGTAGTTATTCCGAACTATTCAGACACAGTTGAATCTTTATGGTTAAAGACTGACAAAGTTGAGATTTATTCAAGATATTACACTCAGTTCAGCTTGAATCGGAGTGCGCGAACAAAATGAAGCACCGCTACCCGTATGTCAACTTTAGTAATAATTGTAATTTGGTGACTATTATGAGGATAAAATATCTTTTTCATTGTTACACATTGTTGTTAGGGATTAATATGTTAGAGCTCATGCATCTAGAGAAAGGAAAAATGGCTGCTATTGCGTATGAACTACCCACCCTAAAAAACACTTATTTCATATAATAGTTATTTGTGTATCAAGGTTCTAAAAGTGATCTTTTTTGGCCGAATCCGAAGTTTGAGACCGAGGCAAAGCCGAGGCTACAAATCAGATGAGGCCAAAAAAGAACTTTTAGCCGAGGTGCACACAACATTTTTTAGGCGATTATAACAAAAAATTATGAATTTTCATTCAAAATCTATGTTTGACATCTGTCAAAATTTACTTTACGGCCGCATTTACTTTACGGCCGCATTTACTTTACGACTGCATTTACTTTACGGCCGCTATTGTTACTCGCAAATTCATTACTTTTTCATTACTATTTGTAAAGAAATAGTTAAAATTTGTCTTACACTTGTTATTATATTCTAAAATATTAATAATCCCATTAATATGAACTATCAAAATCAATAAAGAACAAACAAGCGGCCGAAAATTCTGACTTTGACAGATGTCAAATAAAAATTGATACTTTAAGGTTGCCAGCACATTCGAAAAACAACAATTTATGAACCAGTCGCCTAAAAAATTATTGTAATTATTGTTAATAATTTTCAAACTTTTAGAATCATAGATAGCATTTAAAAAAATCATGTGTAGTAGAAGAGTATATCACAGCAGCTGTCATTTATTCTGACATTCCTATTTTTACGAGTTTGACTCGTCCGGACGAATATTAGTTTCTGCGATTTTCCCTTCTCTAAATGTACGAGCTCTAACATAAAGAAAATATACACACATCCAAAGAAAATAATCGTATAAGTAAAAAATATAATAAGTATTCTATTATGTATCACTCGAATATTTCGATCATGTGAATATTTTAAGTAGAATACTAAATAATACGAAACCTATTACGCTAGCACTACCTCCGAGCCCTTGATAGAAAGCTTTCGCATTTAGTTTAGAGCGCGGATTGGGTATAAGAATAGGAATTTATAATGCTAATAAAAATAAAACTCATACAAATAACATATTTAATTACGACCCGGAACATCAATAGAATCATGATCTAACAATGAACACATAATGATAGCGAGTCACAGTGAAATACGAAATGTAATTCGACCAACCAATGTGTTCAGATCTCGAATTACGACAGATGCAGTTCATGAATCCTCATATTTCGAGTATTCGAATGATAATTTAATTATGAAAATCATTCGAATACTAATATCTCAATTATAAAAATCATTCGATTATGCCCATCACTAATAAAATATATGAATATTCTTTATTCTCGTAAGAAGTGATTTAAAAACATTCTCTACTTGTTAAGCAACCTACATGCTAAGAAGTTTGAAAAGAAATTTGAGAGATGGTTAAATCATTGTGGCAATATTGAAATTTGAGTTATTTTTAGAAAAATATGAATTATCGACATTAACCAAATTTGATCTCTGAACTTAAGCTCTAGGTAATATTAATATGTAGACAAGTTTTTAGCTTACTCTAGGAATTTTACTTAAATATTTATTATTGCTTAATCTTTTTTTGCCAAAAACCCTATTCTGAAGTAACATAGTAACAACACGTTATCTGATGAGCATAAGTACAATTTTTGTACATCAACTAAAATAGCCTTTTACAAACATGGACAAGGAAGTAAACTGAGTACAAACTTAATTTTACCACTGTTGATTATATTTTATGTAGCAGAATGTTAATAAATATTTTACCGAGCTGTTGACAAGTATTTTTAGCAGGGCTGAAGATAAATGAGGTATGTAATTAATGGGAATATCATCCACATGTTCGTGAGGGAGTTTCTTAATGCAGTAGTTGGCGGAAGTTTGGACGAATGTTGAGGTTGGGCGAGCGCGAGGAACAGATGTGTGTGGCATTCGCGTGCACGAGTGCGGACTGTGCAACTTCACCACTCTCGCATGCTGGTATGTGGACAACGATTTGAGGTCGGTCAAACCCTGTTTACAACATTTTCTGCGTGTTACTCTAATTGTAAACACTATACATCGTACTGTAATATATTATTCGTAATAAACAAAATACTCATCATTTATTTATAGTTATCAACATTTTTATATACATAAAAATATACGGGATGTTCATTTTAAATGTACCACCATTGCTATCTCGAGAATTATAATAGCTACGAGGTCGGTTAAATTAGCAAATAATTTCTATTTTACAACACTATTAACAAACAAAATTATTTAAAAACCAGTGGTTCTCAAAATACCGGTTCCAACTTTTTTATTTTAAATGTGAACCTATTTTTTTATTAAACAATGTAATTGTTCCTTTAAAGAACCCGTGAGAGTGTTCCCGAAGCAGTATATGATATAAAGTTTAGAGAAAAGATCGTTATACAGGGTGTTTGGCGGAAGGCCGGCACCCAGAATATGTCGATCATTTTAAAAGATACTAGAAAATGTTAAGGAGCAAAGTTAAACAATACAAAGGGACTCATAAAATGGCTGTAGTAACAATGTTGTGTCACTTCCGGTTTTAGTGGAAATGTGTCCAACTTTAATTCTAGCATAGGGAATCGGTATTTTTATATATTTTTTCGAAATGTACATAAAATTAGCTTTACAAGGATACCAAAATATCATTGTTTTACTTCAAACATTTCAAAATGGCGACTCTTTATTTTTAAAATATTTACTAATCAAAATTCATAAAAAATACACCATAACCAGCTATTTGAGATTTTATTACCTGAAACCAAACAAATAATGTCAAAAAATAATAGATCTACCTTTCTTGACGTTATAATGGCAAAATTTGTTATGTGACAAATTGTGCAAAAAATGACGGCGGCCATTTTGAGTATTTTTAATTTTAATTTTGTTTGTTATATTTAGAACGTTTTTGTATTGTGTTGATTATTGTAAGGTATTTTAAAATTATTTTTTTTGCGTTAATTACCTATAGTTGTAAGTACATAAATATGAAAATAAATTGTCGCCATTTTGAAGTGGTTGAAGTAAAACTATGATATTTTGGTATCATTGCAAAGCTAATTTTATGTACATTCCGTAAAAAAATATAAAAATACCGATTCCCTATGCTAGAATTAAAGTTGGAGCCATTTCCGCTAAAACCGGAAGTGACACAAAATTTGTACTAGGATCATTTTATGAGTCCCTTTGTCTAGTTTAGCTTTGCTCCTTAACATTTTCTTGTATCTCTCAAAATAAACGAAATATTTTGGGTGCCGGCCTTTCGCCAAACACCCTGTATAATAAGATTCAATGCAATAAACCAAATATAATACTGTACGGACTACAAAACTCGGTAATTGTTGAGTAACGACGCGTTTCGATCTTTCGATGATCATCAGGTAACTGGAGAGAAGGATTTAGGATTTGGGTTTTATAGTGTCAGGTAGGTCTAGGAGTAATTTTATTATAGTAGAAGTTCAGATATATGAAATTCACTTAAGCCGATAAAGTTTTATGGGACTTGCGGTATTAGTACTTTTAGGCAGGTAGTTTTTGCTGCCGTATGATGTTAAGGGCCGTACCAGAAATTTTCTTTCAAAACGTTTCCTAATTATATACTGTTAAATCTGGAGTAAAATATTCAAATAATAATGAATTTTAAATGCCATATTCTAATTTAAGGTTGTAAATTGAGAAGAGATTAAATTATTAAAATAAATTCAACCGTAAATTTTAAATACAAACAGTTATTAAATAAATATAAGAAATACTTGGTTGTTTAAAAAAAATGAATTTCATTTTTATTCATATTTCGACTTTTAAGGCCATTAACAGGAAATACTAATAAATATACTTCACAGAAAATTTTTAGTTTTTATACATAAAAGAACAAAGACAGAAACTAAGGATGGAGATTTGACTAAATCAAGTTGTTCATTCTTAAGATTTTTCTATTAATTGAATTATCTTTGGATTTCCAATCCTATATACTAAAAGGCTTAGACAATTTTTCCAATATATATTTTCATCAGACGATCGCCAAAATTTTGCAACGGGCTACAGCATAAACTGATTATCCGATTTTAATGATTTTTGCACCATATTATAGAGCTTGATTCAAATTAATTTCCTTTTTAGTTTATATATTTTTACTGTGTGTGGTTTTTGTGTAAAAAATTTTAAACTTTGTGAAATTGGTACTTTGAAACAATAGCTCAAGCAAGCATTGGAAAATTTCAAGTGAATGCCAACTACTAGCTGTCATGTTTGACAAGTCAGAAGCAAACTTTAATCATTTATTGCATCTTAATGAATGAAGATATCAAAAATATGAAAGCATTGTTATACATTGTACACATGAGCAATTATTTCACTAAATATTTTAGTGTCTTTTGTGGCGAATTTAAAATATCTAATTTTTGACATTTAAATGTCAGTACAGACAGTGTTGCCAAATGTGTCATGAAGTAACTACATAAAATCCAAATATTCCTAAAGGAACTAAACTGAAGATAAAATCTGTTATTTTAGAATTGCCGATGGTAATTTACAAATTTAAAAATTAACTACAAACAGTGTTGCCAAATTATGAAGTAACTAAATAAAAATCAAATATTCCTAAATAAAATAAATGAAAATATGTGTCATGTCGATCTGCATTTGTTTTTCGCAAAAAATTGTTAGAAGTAGGTCGTCTTTAGGTTTTAATGAACCGACACAAGGTAGACTGGTGTACACGAATGACAAAATTTTTTTACGTCGATTAAAAATTATTTTTTGAAAAATGTCAGAAATATGGCGTGTTTGGTATCGAATGAAAAGTCTCGGAAAGGACTGGTGTGCAGAAATAAAATTTTTCTATTTTATGCAATAAGTAAATAGAAGTATGACGTTTTTGGTGTCTATTAAAAGGTCTCGTTGAGGGCTGAAATGCAAAATTGACAAAAATGTTCCATGTCGATCGGCTTTTGTTTTTTGCAGAAAGTTGTCAGAAGTATCTCGTGTATGGTATTAGAAGAAATTTCTCGATGAGGACTGGCGAGCAGAATTGACAAAAATGATCTATGCCAATCGGCTTTTGTTTTTCGCAAAAAGGTGTCAGAAATATGTCGTGTTTGGTCTCAAATGGAAGGTCTTGTTGAGGGCTCGCGTGCAGAATTGAAAATGGTCTATCTTGATCGGCTATTGTTTTCTGCAAAAAGTTGTAAGAAGTATATCATGCTTGGAATCAAATAAAAGGACTAGATGAGGACTGGCGAGCAGATATGTCAAAAATGTTCTATGACGATCGGCTTTTGTTTTCTACAAAAAGTTGTCAGAAGTATATCGTGTTTGCTATAAAATGAAAGGTCTCGATGAGAGCTGACATGCAAACTTGACAGAAATGGTTCATGTTAACCCGCTTTTGTTTTTTGAAAAAAATTGTCAGAAGTATGTCATGTTTGGAATCAAATTAAATGTCTTGTTGAGGGCTGATGTGCAGAAGTAACAAAAAATTGCTAAGTTGATCTGCATTTGTTTTTTACAATTAGTTGGCGGAAGTACACCGTGCTTGGTATTAAATAAAAGCATTCGACAATACCCGTTTTGCAGAAATGAAATTAGCTATCAAATATTAATATTTCACTGACGCCGGAGGCCTAGGGAACGCTCAGCGTTAGAAGTAATAGAAGTATGTCGTGTTTGGTATTTACTGAAAGGTCTCGATGAGGACTGGGGAGCAGAATTGACAAAAATGATCTATGCCAACCGGCTTTTGTTTTTTGCAAAAAGTTGTCGGAAATATGTCATGTTGGTATCGAATAAAAGGTCTCGGCGAAGGCTCGCGTAGAGAATTGACAAGAATGATCTATGTCGATCGGCTTTTGTTTTCTGCAAAAAGTCGTATAAAGTATATCATGTTAGGTCTCAAATGGAAGGTCTTGTTGAGGACTCGCGTGCAGAATTGACGAAAATGGTCTATCTTGATCGGCTTTTGTTGTCTGCAAAAAGTTGTAAGAAGTATATCGTGCTTGGAATCAAATAAAAAAACTCGATGAGGACTGGCGAGCAGATATGTCAAAAATGTTCTATAACGATCGGCTTTTGTTTTCTGCAAAAAGTTGTCAGAAGTATATCGTGTTTGGTGTCAAATAAAAGGTATCGTTGAGGGCTAACGTCCAGAATTGACACAAATGCTTCATGTTGATCGGCTTTTGTTTTTTGCAAAAAGTTATCGTATTTGGTATAAAATGAAAGGTCTCGATGAGAGCTGACATGCAAAATTGACAGAAATGGTTCATGTAAACCCGCTTTTGTTTTTTGGAAAAAGTTGTCAGAAGTATGTCATGTTTGGTATCAAATTAAATATTGGTTGAAGGCTAATTTGCAGAAGTGACAAAAAATTATAAAGTCGATCTGCATTTGTTTTTGTACAATTAGTCTGAAATACACCGTGATTGGTATTAAATGAAAGCATTCGACAAGACCTGCCTTGCAGATATGAAATTTGCTGTTAAATGTTATTATTTCACTAACGCCGGAGGCCTAGGGAACGCTCAGCGTAGTTTTTAGAAGTATGTCGAGTTTGGTCTCAAATGAAAGGTCTCGTTGAGGGCTAGCGAGCAGAATTAAAAAAAATGTACTACGTCGATCGGTTTTTGTTTTTTGCAACAAGTTGTCACAAGTGTGTGGTGTTTGGTATCAAATGAAAGGTTTCGATAAGGGCTGGTGTGCAGAATTAACAAAAATGGTTAATGTTGATCGGCTTTTGTTTTTCGCAAAAAGTTTTTAGAAGTATGTCGAGTTTAGTCTCAAATAAAAGGTCTCGTTGAGGGCTAGCGAGCAGAATTGAAAAAAAAATATACTACGTCGATCGGTTTTTGTTTTTTGCAAAAAGTTGTCAGAAGAGTGTGGTGTTTAGTATCAAATGAAAGGTTTCGATAAGGGCTGGTGTACAGAATTAACAAAAATGGTTAATGTTGATCGGCTTTTGTTCTTTGCAAAAAGTTTTCAGAAGTATGTCGAGTTTGGTCTCAAATGAAAGGTCTCGTTGAGGGCTAGCTTGCAAAATTGACAAAAATGTTCCATTCCGATCGGCTTTTGTTTTCTGCAAAAAGTTTTCAAAAGTATGTCGAGTATGGTATCAAACAAAACGTCTCATTGAGGGCTAGCGTACAGAATTGACAAAAATGTGCCATGTCAATCGGCTTTTGTTTCTTGCAACAAGTTGTCACAAGTGTGTGGTGTTTGGTATCAAATGAAAAGTTTCGATAAGGGCTGGTGTGCAGAATTAACAAAAATATTTAATGTTGATCGGCTTTTGTTTTTTTGCAAACAGTTTTTAGAAGTATGTCGAGTTTAGTCTCAAATGAAAGGTCTCATTGAGGGCTAGCGTGCAGAATTGACAAAAATGTACTACGTCGATCGGTTTTTGTTTTTTGCAAGAAATTCTCAAAAGTATGTCGAGTTTGGTATCAAACAAAACGCCTGGTTGAGGGCTAGCGTGCTGAATTGACAAAAATGTTCCATGCCGATCGGCTTTTGTTTTTCGCAAATAGTTGTCAAAAGTATGTGTGTTTTTCAAAAGTTAATAGAAGTATATCGTGTTCGAAATCTAATGAAAGGTCTCTTGTGAGGGCTGACGTGCAGATATGAAAAAGCTGTTTCATGTCGATTGGCATTTGTTTTTTGCACTGACAGCGGAGCTCTAGGGAATGCTCGGCGTAGCCGAGAATTCGCTAGTCCTATATACTAAACGATTACATTCACTATATATCTATATATCTATCTATAGATTCATCACGAGCATCGAGTAACATTTGTAATCGCCTACAGCCTGAACCATGCAAGTGATTGTTATAAATATTTTTTTAATATGTGGGGGTTAATGAGATCTGGTGCCTTTTGGGTGTCTCATATTTTTACTATTAGTAGTTTTCGTGTAAAAAATTAAAACTTTTTACAAATGCTGCCTTGAAACAATGGATCCCAGAGGCCATGTCTAACTTTAAGAAGAATCACGCCGTCATCCGTCACTTTTGACAATCTGCCTATGAACTTTAAATGATTATATCTTTTAATAGAACATTGATATCAAAGATTTAAAAACAGTATCATGAATAATAGACTTGAGCAAATGTAATACAACTCATTTAAGTTTAAAACATAACGTGTTTAATTAATATAAATTTTGACGTTTCCAATGTCAAAAGTCAATGTTGCCAAATGTGTGATGAAGTAACTAAATTAAAACCAAATATTCCTAAACTAACTTCACTGAAGACGGTGGCAGTTATATTAGGGTTGACAATATTAATTTATAAATTTAAAAATTAACTACTATTTTTTAATACAAACAGTGTTGCCAAATTATAAAGTAACTAAATAAAAATCAGATATTCCTAAATAAAATAAATTGAATACTTTGCTGTGTTTGTTATCAAAAGAAAGGAAACCATAAGGGCCAGTTTTAAAATGACAAAAAAAATGTGTCATGTCGATCTGCATTTGTTTTCCGTAAAAAGTTGTTAAAAGTAGGTCGTCCTTGGGTTTTAAGGAAACGACACAATACGGACTGGTGTGCACGAATGACAAAAATGTTCTATGTAGATTAGAATTTGTTTTTTGCATAATGTTGTCAGAAAAATGTGTTTGGGTATTTTCAAATTACAAAAGTCAATGTTGCCAAATGTTTAATAAAGTAACTAAACAAAGAACAAATATTCCCAAATAAAAGGTTACTGAAGACAGTGAATATTATATTAGGCTAGGTCACGATGAGGGCTAGCGTGCAGAATGAACAAAAATGTTCTATATCGAACGGCTTTTGTTTTTTGGAAAATGTGAGAAGTATGTGGTGTTTGGTATCAAATGAAAAGGCTCGATAAGGGCTAGCGTGTAGAATTAAGAAAAAAGGTCAATGTTGATCGGCTTTTGTTTTTGCAAAAATTTCTCAAAGATATGTCGAGTTTGGTCTCAAATGAAAGGTCTCGTTGAGGGCTAGCGTGCAGAATTGACAAAAATGTTCCATGTCGATCGGCTTTTGTTTTATGCAAAAAGTTGTCAGACGTATGTCGTGTTTGGTATCAAATAAAAGGTCTCGGAGAGGGCTAGCGTGCAGAATTGACAAAAATGTACTATGTCGATCGGTTTTTGTTTTTTGCAAAAAGTTGTCAGAAGTATGTCGTGTTTGATATCAAATGAAAGGTCTCGGAGAGGGCTAGCGTGCAGAATTGATAAAAATGTGCTATGTCGATCGGTTTTTGTTGTTTGCAAAAAGTTGTCAGAAATGTGTGGTGTTTGGTATCAAATAAAAAGTCTCGTTGAGGGCTAGCGTGCAGAATTGACAAAAATGTTCCATGTCGATCGGCTTTTGTTTTATGCAAAAAGTTGTCTGAAGTATGTCGTGTTTGGTATCAAATGAAAGGTCTCGGAGAGGGCTAGCGTGCAGAATTGACAAAAAATGTGCTATGTCGATCGGCTTTTGTTTTTTGCAAAAGGTTGTCACAAGTATATAGTGTTTGGTATCAAATGAAAAGTCTGGGTGTGGGCTAGCGTGTAGATATTATAAAAATGTTTCATGTCGATCGACTTTTGTTTAATGCAGAAAGTTGTCAGAAGTATGTCGTGTATGGTATCAAATGAAAGGTCTCGGTGAGAGTTGAGGTACATAAATGACAAAAATGTTTCATGTCGACCGGCTTTTGTTTTTTGCAAGATATTATTCGAAGTATATCGTGTTTGCAATCTAATGAAAGGTCTCAGTGAGGCCTGACGTGGAAATATGAAATAATTGTTTCATGTCGATCGGCATTTGTTTTTTGGACTGACAGCGGAGCTCTAGGGAATGCTCGGCGTAGCCGAGAATTCGCTAGTCCTATATACTAAAAGGCTTAGACAATTTTTCCAATATATATTTTCATCAGACGATCGCCAAAATTTTGCAACGGGCTACAGCATAAACTGATTATCCGATTTTAATGATTTTTGCACCATATTATAGAGCTTGATTCGAATTAATTTCCTTTTTAGTTTTTATATTTTTACTGTGTGTGGTTTTTGTGTAAAAAAATTTAAACTTTATGAAATTGGTACTTTGAAACAATAGCTCAAGCAAGCATTGGAAAATTTCAAGTGAATGCTAACTACTAGCTGTCATGTTTGACAAGTCAGAAGCAAACTTTAATCATTTATTACATCTTAATGAATGAAGATATCAAAAGTATGAAAGCATTGTTATACATTGTACATATGAGCAATTATTTCACTAAAAATTTTAGTGTCTTTCGTGGCGAATTTAAAATTTCTAATTTTTGACGTTTAAATGTCAGTACAGACAGTGTTGCCAAATGTGTCATGAAGTAACTACATAAAAACCAAATATTCCTAAAGGAACTAAACTGAAGATAAAATCTGTTATTTTAGAATTGCCGATGGTAATTTATAAATTTAAAAATTAACTACAAACAGTGTTGCCAAATTATGAAGTAACTAAATAAAAATCAAATATTCCTAAATAAAATAAATTAAACACTTCGCTGTATTTGATATCAAAAGAAAGAAAACAATAAGGGCCGGTTTTGAAATGACAAAAAATATGTGTCATGTCGATCTGCATTTGTTTTTCGCAAAAAATTGTTAGAAGTAGGTCATCTTTGGGTTTTAATGAAATGACACAATGTAGACTGGTGTGCACGAATTACAAACATGTTCTACGTTGATTAGAATTGGTGTTTTGCAATATGTTGTTAGAAATATGTCGTGTGTGGTATCGAATTAAAAGTCTCGGAAAGGCCTGGTGAGCAGAAATGAAAATTTTCTATGTTGATCGGCTTTTGTTTTATGCAAAAAGTTAATAGAAGTATGTCGTGTTTGGTATCTAATGAAAGGTCTCGACGAGGACTGGGGAGCAGAATTGACAAAAATGTTCTATGCCAATCGGCTTTTGTTTCTTCCACAAAGTTGTCAGAAATATGTCGTGCTTAGTATCGAAAGAAAGGTCTCGGCGAGGGCTCGCGTAGAGAATTGACAAAAATGATCTATAACGATCGGCTTTTGTTTTTTCCACAAAGTTGTCAGAAATATGTCGTGCTTAGTATCGAAAGAAATGTCTCGGCGAGGGCTCGCGTAGAGAATTGACAAAAATGATCTATGTCGATGGGCTTTTGTTTTATGCAAAAAGTCGTATAAAGTATATCATTTTTGGTCTCAAATGAAAGGTCTTGTTGAGGGCTCGCGTGCAGAACTGACGAAAATGGTGTATGTTGATCGCCTTTTGTTTTATGCAAAAAGTTAATATAAGTATGTCGTCTTTGGTATCTAATGAAAGGTCTCGGCGAGGGCTCGCGTAGAGAATTGACAAAAATGATCTATAACGATCGGCTTTTGTTTTTTCCACAAAGTTGTCAAAAATATGTCATGCTTAGTATCAAAAGAAAGGTCTCGGCGAGGGCTCGCGTAGAGAATTGACAAAAATGATCTATGTCGATCGGCTTTTGTTTTTTCCACAAAGTTGTCAGAAATATGTCGTGCTTAGTATCGAAAGAAAGGTCTCGGCGAGGGCTCGCGTAGAGAATTGACAAAAATGATCTATAACGATCGGCTTTTGTTTTATGCAAAAAGTCGTATAAAGTATATCATGTTTGGTCTCAAATGAAAGGTCTTGTTGAGGGCTCGCGTGCAGAACTGACGAAAATGGTCTATGTTAATCGGCTTTTGTTTTCTGCAAAAAGTTGTAACAAGTATATCGTACTTGGAATCAAATAAGAAGACTCGATGAGGACTGGCGAGCAGATATGATAAGTTATCAGAAGTATATCGTGTTTGGTATAAAATGAAAGGTCTCGATGAGAGTTGACATGCAAAATTGACAGAAATGGTTCATGTTACCCCGCTTTTGTTTTTTCGAAAAAGTTGTCAGAAGTATGTCATGTTTGGTATCAAATTAAATATCGGTTGAAGGCTAATTTGCAGAAGTGACAAAAAATTGCCAAGTCGATCTGCATTTGTTTTTGTACAATTAGCCGGAAATACACCGTGTCTGGTATTAAATCAAAGCATTCTTCAAGAACCGCCTTGTAGAAATGAAATTAGCTATTAAATGTTAACATTTCACTGACGCCGGAGGCCTAGGGAACGCTCAGCGTAGCTGAGCATTCGCTAGTTACATATTCTAAGAACTCCATTATTAGTTATTTATTTATACAAAGTAAGTACAGTATGAATTTATTTAATACGGAACTGTTCTTACTTTTCAAGTGATACCCTTTAGTTGATAATAAATTTGTTAAAAACCAAAAATAAGTGTGAAGTAAATAATACATTCTCTAAAAACTCACAGGCTACGACATCTGTTAATGTTAACAGTAAACAGCTAAATATTAATAAGACTGTACCGGCCGCGCAGACATCTACGAGCTCAAGTGATAATCTCAAAATGGCCGGCGAAGTAAATAAACAAAGCAATGGCAAAGAACAGAAAAATAATACAAAACCTATAAAAAGAGTTTCCATTGTGGGTGCCCTGCGGACATCTTCATTGCAAGTTGCACCGAGGAAATCATTTCTGTTTGTTTCAAGACTTAATCCAGAGACAACACCGGAAGATTTAGTGAATTATCTTAAAGATGACTTCCCAGAAATTCAATGTGCAAAACTCCAGTCCAAATTTCCCCAACACTACTCTTCATTTAAAGTGACTTTAAACTTTAATAATTTTGAAAAAGCATTATGTGAAGACAAATGGCCTTTAGGCGCATACGTTACACGTTTTTTCCAGAAACCCCTGAGGTCTCAAAAAGAACTCTAACCAATACAAGTGATGATTATGACTGCAATTTTTTAGTATTAAATTGTCAAGCTTTATCTGTAACTAAAATTAATTATATTACTTCGGAATATCTCCATTTAAATAATATAAAATTTCTCTTTTTCACTGAGACTTGGTGTACAGAACACTCTATAGAGTTCATAAACTTTAATAATTTCAAAAACATTTCTTACTATTGTAGGACAGAATCAAAAGGTGGAGGAGTAGGGATTTGGTCAAGTATTACTTTAAATACGAAAGCGATTAATCTACAATGTTACTGTGTAGAAAAACAATTTGAAATATGCGGTGCTTACTGGGCACTAGCTCCCAATTCCACCACGATAATACTTGTATGTTATAGATCACCAGCCTCAAATTTTGATATTTTCTCTGAAAAATTGAAGCAAGTTTTAGAACTCTTATACAAACCCAGTGTTAAATTTATCCTAACAGGGGATTTTAATATCGATCCTATTAGAGATTCGACTGATTTTAACAAACTGTCCAATATTCTATCCACATTTGATCTGCATAATATTATAAATAAACCTACCCGAGGTAACAACATTTTAGATTATTTTTTTACCAATATACATAATATTAATTGTAACGTACACGATAACTTCATTTCAGATCATAGGACTATAATTCTCAATTCTAAACTTTATTGTTCTAGAAATATTAAACCTAGATGTGAATACAGGAGAGTTTTTGCCAAACATGATATTCAGAAATTCTATTATGATTTAGAAAATGAAGAATGGACTAATTTGTTTTCAGTATTGGATGCTGACGAAGCTTTCAATAGTTTTTTTCATATTTTTATGCATTATTTCGACATTAATTTTCCAATTAAGAGAACAATTTGCAAAAATGATAAACTTTGGGTGAACACAGCAATTCGGGAATCTAGTAATAAACTAAAGGATTTATATAAGATGCATCGAAAATATCCTGAACTAATTACTCTATATAAACTAGCAAAAGCTGAACATTCTCTTCTGGTTGCTAACACAAAAAAAACATACTACCAAAACAAAATCATGGCAGCAGACAATATATGTCGCAGTGCGTGGCGAGTTATTAATGAAATATCTAATAAGAAGAACACCTGTAGTACTATTCCTTCAGTTAAAAATGAAGATAGTGTAATAGATGATCCGGCAGCCATCTCAAATATTTTTAACCAATTCTTTAGAGATGCTCCTCTGAATATTTTAAACAATATTCAGAATTGTACAGGAAATAATTCAAATAAGAGTCATTGTAATATTAGTCAATTAAATAGTTTTGCTCTATTACCATATACTGAAGTAGAAATGCTTTCATTACTAAATAACAAGTTGAAAAACAAAAAATCTTCAGGGCCTGATGAAATACCTGCCTTTTTAATAAAAGCAGTATTGTCAGTCATTATTAAACCTTTAGTATATCTGGTTAATCTTTCTTTTGAATGTGGAAGATTTCCAGAAAAGCTTAAATTATGTAAAGTAACTCCACTTCATAAAAAGGGTGATAAAGAAATTTTAGACAACTACAGGCCGATATCAATGACTTCCATTTTCTCAAAAATTTATGAATATTGCTATCTGCATCGTTTAGAATCTTACTTAAGTAAATTTAAAATTATAAAAAGCAACCAATACGGGTTTCGTCCCAATTTATCAACAATAGATGCTGTAAATGATTTCTATATAAGATCTATTTCACATTTAGAGAATGGTGAACACCCGATTGGTATTTTCTGTGACTTAAGCAAAGCTTTTGACTGTGTAAGTCATAATAAGTTACTTAGTAAACTTGAACAAATTGGTATAAGAGGTGCGCCTCTGGATTGGCTTTATAGTTTTCTTAATAATAGAAAACAATTTGTCTCCATCAAAACTGAAAATGGCTCAGCCTGTCATTCTGAATATCTTTATTCGAACACTGGAGTCGGACAAGGTACAATTTTAGCTCCCATTCTTTTTATAATATATTTAAATGATCTTAATGATTATGTACACAATGATTGTCATTTAACTCTATATGCTGACGATGCATCCGTAACTATATCCAGTAAATGTGATGGGGATCTTGTTGATATTTGCAATGAAACCATGAATCAGTTATTTTCATGGTTTTCTAGTAACTGTATGTACCTGAACCCAACTAAAACGCACTTTCTGAGGTTCCATACTTACCAAAGTTCGTGTAACACTGATTTATCGATAATTGTAAATAATAATCCTATCACAAGAGTACCACGAACAAAATTTCTGGGTTTACACATGGATGAAAATTTTGTATGGAAGCCCCACTGTCATCACGTTATCTCTGTGCTGAACAGAGCGTGTTTTCATGTTAGACATTTAATTTATATTTTAAATGAAGCACAACTACTGATGTTTTATCATGCTAAAGTTGGCTCCATATTATCTTATGGTATTTGCTTTTGGGGTTCATCACCATCTATCAAAGATGTATTTATTGCCCAGAAGAGGATAATCAGATGTATTGCTAAAGCCCCCTTACGAACATCTTGTAAAGAACTTTTTATAAAATATAATATTTTAACTTTGCCATGTTTATATATTTACCACCTATGTGTCTACGTGTTTAAAAATAAGGAAAAATTTAAGACTCATGGGGACGTACATAATAGAAATACTCGAAACAAAAATCATTTCATAGTGCCAAATAAACGGTTGATGATTGCCAGAAACTCTCCTGAATGTAAAGGAGTACAATATTATAATTGCTTACCTTCTGAAATGAAGTTATCGTTAACAACAAAAAGTTTTAAAGATAAGTTAAAAAAAATGTTAATTGAAAACTCCTTTTATACTGCGAACGACTTTATAAATCACTTTAAAAATTTGTAATTTGAATATGTATTATGTTTATATCTGACGTTTTCCATAATTTTTGTACAAATTCAGAGGAAATAAAATAAATATTATTATTATTATTATTATTAGTTGGGATAATTTATAACTCCTGAACTCAAAGTTTCCTACCCTTCCATAGAAGGTTATAAAACCCGCATAAGTCAGTTTTATATATCTAAACTTCTACTATAGACGGAAGATTATATCTGATTCGCTGTTTACTTGGATTTTTATTATTGGTTTATTTAATTTTGCTTTAAAAATTTCTAAATTTTCCGCAATGTTTAGCCTGTTACTTTTATTTTGTTGTTTAACTATTGAAATAATGTCCTCCATTTTATTTGCTGAATGTTTATAATTTATTAGATGACTCGCGTAATTTGAGTCAGTTTTGAAATTTTTAAATGAGTTTATATGCTCTTTATATCTGTATTTAAATTTACGTCCCGTATGACCGATGTAATTTGGGTTGCAAGTTCCGCATTTTAGTTTATAGATGCCGCTACGACCACTGTTAAAAATAGTATTTTTAACGGTTGCTTAGCAAGTTAAAAATAACAGTTTATAACACAGTAAATACTTTTAAAACGTTGCCATTGACAACGTGTTAAAAGTAAAAAACAAATTTACTTTTAACACGTCTTATGTGCAGTTGTTCATAACAAATACATCAAGACCTGTCATAAATGTCATTCTAATGCTTAGTTCTTATTTACTAATAGGTACATAACTGTGGTCGTAGGAAAAATAGTGTATGATATTTGTGTTAAAAGTGATTTTATTTCGTTCGTGGGGTTTGTTAAACTCGGCTTCGCCTCGTTTCAAACTTCCCCACTCACTCATAAAATGTCACTTTTAACACTTATATCATAAATAACTATTATTTTTATTTTCGATGTTATTTTTAATATGGTTTTTAAGGTTATCTTCGGTTTTATATGCAATTTTATAATACTGTTTTTAAATTATGTAAGTGAATTAAACCATTGTTGTTTAATACCCGTGTTTATAGTAATTTGGTTTTTATTTTTGTTTTTTATTTTGTGCTTTATATTTTTATGTATTAACAGTATTTTTAGTGTACCCGTTGTTTACTGCGATTTGGTGAATTGTGTTTAATTTGTGTTTATAGTTTTTTAAGTTTAATGGTACGGTTTCAAGGCGATAGATTAAGCTTCAAAGGGCTGCAAATTTATGTTGTGTAGGGTGTTCTGAAGTTGCGTGAATGATGTTATCGGTTTGTGTAGGTTTACGATAAATATTATATTCAATTTTGTTTACGTTTTTAATAATTATCAAGTCGAGGTAATTTATTTTATTATTAATTTCTTCTTCTAAGGTAAATTTTATATTTTTATGGTAGTTGTTAATTTCATTGATGATTTCGTTAACGTTTTCATGATTAGTTACACAAAGAACATCGTCGACATACCGGATCCATTTAACAATTTTTTATTTAGATTCTAGTTTAGTAAGTATATTATGTATTTTCATACACATTTTCAAAATGTTATAAAAATATTTCTGACATTAAACCAGATAGGGGGCTTCCCATAGCTGAACCGTTGATTTGCTTATAATATTTATTAGTAAATTGAAAGTAATTCTGGTTTAGGACTGTCGTTAACAGATTAGTTAATTGTGTAATAAATGACGGGTCAAATCCTTTATTTTTTAATGTATCTTTAATTATAGATATTTTTTCTGAAATTGTTATATTAGTGTACAAATTTACTAATTGTAAATGTCGAAGGATATTAACTGCGTGGTTTGGTTTAATGGTAAGTTTTTGATTTTGTTGATTAATTCTAAAGGTATGTTTATTTTTAATTCAAGTATATTTTTGAGTAAACTCGCAAGTGTTTTAAATATTTTATAAATCACGCGGAATTTAATTTTTTTTTAATTACATTTGACAGCTATGATCACAAAGTATTCACATATTTAATTCAGGACATTTTAATTCCAGGTTAAAAAATGACTTGTATTTCGTTTTTTTCGTCATGGCAGTGTTATTATTGTCATATTTTAATCAAATTAATATAAAACTTCAGATAATTTTTCTCAAAAAAATCGTTATGTTAGGGCACTATAATATTATATCATTGAATTCAGAATAAAATTCTCTATTGCATAAGCAAATAAAAAAAATATGTTCACATATAAAATGAAAAAGTTGGGACCCATATTTTAAGAACTACTGGTTTAAAAAACATTTGTTTGTCTCATGTTAATAATGTTGTAAAATAGAAAATGTTAACTAATTTAACCGACCTCGTAGCTTTTATAGTCCTCGAGATAACAATAATTACCCATTTAAAATGAACAGCCTGCATAATTGGCGAAAATGACGTACATATCTCTGCTACAGAAAAGAATCTTTGAATTTATGTAATTATTTCATTATATATTAGTTATTTGTCAACGAGAAAAAAATAGGATTATAAATTCGCTTAGCTGTATGTATAAATGAAAAATCAATATGGTGAAATTGTAATCCTTATTTAGAAATAGATCATTTAGTCTAAGTCACCTATAATGCAAAATTCCAGTACGGTCTAGTAATACTACCATTTAAAATATGCTCAGCTGCACGTGTTAAGCAAATGTATCAATATTAAATAGGTATTATAAAATATGCTATTTTTTCTAATTCACCTACACTATAAGTGAAATTATTTAATTAATATGAGACAATTGAAAAGTAGCTTTAGAAATAGTTTTACAATATACGTAAATATTATTTTAAATTTGACAATAGCAATATACTTTGTATCTAATGAATTTAAATACAGTTTTTGTAATTCAATTTAAACATAATTTTTTTTAAATTACTATGTATCTGTTATAATTTTTAACACACAATAATATCTAAATAAATTTTGAAGTGCGCTATTGCTGTCAATTATTGCTAGCTGAGAATTTTGCTTTGTTTTATTTGTATTTCCAATAATTTCTTCATCTACTTTGTCTGGTTTTAAATGGTTTGAGTCTATTCACGTGAACTTTGATAATTTTGACATTCTTGGCTCAACGAATATTATAATTTACTGTACTAGTTCTGTCTACAATAATGTACAGTCCTGTCCAAGGTTTCATGAGTTTCCGCGAATACCCGACAGTTTGAGTTGTGTTATGTAAATAAACCGCGTCATCTATTTTATATTCTGTTAATTTTGCAATTTTATTAAATTGTTTGTCTTGCATCTGTCGATTGTTTCAGTTTTTTGTCTTACTTTTTCGAAAGCTATATTTAAACGTTCGCGCAATTCAGATGAATAATATTCGTCGTAGTCATATGGTAATGTCAGTGGTCTAGATATGTCGTCGTATGGTATGTGTCTTCCGTGCATTAAGTGAAATGGTGTTTCATTTATAGAGATATGTATGCTACTTATGTATGCTATAAGAACATAAGGTAACCATTCATCCCAGTCAGTCTGGTCTCTGTCAATAAAATGAGATAGTATATCTTTGAAAACCCGATGACTTTGTTCTAATAGTCAATTTGTTTCATGATGATATGCAGTGGTTTGTACCTTCTCAGCACCAAAACTTCTCTGAATAATTTTGACATGAAATTTGCACCACGGCCAGTTAACAATTGTCTTGGTACACCGTGTCTGGTAACTATTTGTTGGGCAAAAAATTTAGCTATTTTTTCGGCTTAATCGTTTGAAATGGTGAATGTTTCCGGATATTTTGTAAAATGATCTTAAAACTTCAGAACACACTTTTTCCATTCATTGTAGTAGTAAGAGGTCCTACAATGTCCATAGATTTCAAGAGGTTTCGTTATTTCTTGGAATTTTTGTAGAGGAGCGGATTTTAAATGTGAAGATGTTTTCCGTTCGTTGTACGAATGACATTTATCGTAGTAGTCTTTAATGTCTTTTGTCACAGATTTCCACCAAAATTTATCATTGATCCTTTAATATGTTTTTTCGAATCCTTGGTGTCATGCGTACCAAAGATTATGATATGCATGCATAACTTTAATTACCATTGATTTATGTATAACTAATCTAGGATGTCTTTCATCATTACTTCTTTCGAAAAGTAATTGTTCTTCATCTATAAAGAATCCGTCTTGAGTTTTAAACTTCTTTAAGTCATCATCCTCGTTTTGCTGAGTTAGTATTTTGTATCTATCCCAGATAGGTACGAAAACTTCGTCGTTATTTTCCTCATTTTGTAAAGAATTTAAAGGAATATGTCAACATTTATGTGCTTCTTCCCTGATTTATGAATTACTTCAAATTCGTGTATTAATCTTGTATTTGGATCTTTGAGAGACATAAGCAATTTTAAAGGTTTAAGGTCTGCAACTATAAGAAAATTTCGTGCGTATATAACATCTATATTGTTTAAGACTCCATATAATTTCTAAACATTCTAGCTCAGTAGTTGTGTAGTTTTCTTCGTGAGTTTTTATTTGACGGCTAGCAAAAGTGATTGGTTTCTCGTCACCTCCCACTTTTTGACTGAGTATAGCGCTTATACCTTCGCCGCTAGCGTCTGTTGATACGATAAAATCTGTGGTAAAGTCTGGGTGTATTAGCACAGAGTCTGAACAAAGGGCTGCCGTTAGGTCATTGTATGATTTTTCACATACGTCTGTCCAATTGAATCTTACATCCTTCTTAGTCAGATAATACAATGGCGCTGCAAAATTAGCGTAATCTTTTATGAATCGCCTGAAAATCCAACGAATTCAAGAAATGTTTTAATTTGTTTTGCATTTTTAGGTTTTGGGTAGTTTTCAATTACGGAAATTTTGCTGGATCTGATTTTATTCCAGTTTCGTTAACAACGTATCCTAAATATTTTATTTCTTTTAACAGGAATTTACATTTTGAAAGTTGTCGTTTTAAATTTGCTTCCCTTAATTTGTCAAAAACTTGTCTTAACCGTTTGATATGATCGTCTATACTATTTCCATTAAACACAATCACGTCGTCCAGATATACATCTTTCGACTGTTAAGCCTGCTAATATACTGTTCATCAGCCGTTTAAAAGTACTGGGAGCATCTGCTAATCCAAATGGCATTTTCGTGAACTGGTAATGTTGACCGTTGGTACTAAAAGCCGAGGTAAAAGCTGTTTTTCTTTATCCCTCTCACCCAACTCCACTTGCCAGTAGCCAGAAGCTAAATCAAGTGTGGAGAAAAGGTTTGCATTTCCAAGTTGGTCAAGTATTTCTTGTATATTAGCGACGGAATAATGATCTTTCTTTGTAACGGAATTCAATCCTCTCAGGTCAATACATACTCTAATTTTCTTCTCTCCGTTTTCAGACTAATTTGGAACTATTATAACTGGCGCGGACCTTGGTGAGTCAGACGGTTCAATAATACCGGAGTCTAACATCTCTATTCTGCGCTTTTGCTATGGGTTGTATATTTTCATCAGTTATAATCATATGCTTTTCTTTATGCGTACATCCCAATTTTGATCCTTTCCACATGAATATGTCTGAGTACTCTTCTAATAAAGAAAGGACTTTCTCCTTAGTCGTCGTTGATAAGTGCTGCAATTAGAACTCTTTCTATAAATTTTCTTTACTCACAGTTAAATGTTTATCCCAATCTACACTGTTTACTTTTACATCATCTTTCAATTCTTCATTATTTCTTATATTTTCTTTTCTAATACTATTCACATTTACTTATTCAGTTTTTCCTATTATCGTATTTGTCGGTACTGTAATACTTCTTCTACTTCTATTAATTAATTGGACTTCTATTTCTTTTTCAGCTTTACCTAATGTTCTTGGTTCTATATGTCCAGGTGTTTTCATTTCTTTGTGTTCCATTAAAATGTCTTGGACTGGATTGATCAGTTCCTGCCTTACTAAACATAAAAATTCGCAATTCAGTACAATTTTGATAGCTTTCTTCAAACGTAAGTTTTAATTTTGCTGCTTCTTATTCGTTTCGCGTCTTCTTTGATTCGACATTTTAACTTCTTCGTTTACAATTGACGTCTTTACATTTACCTTTCTTAACATTTTCGCGGATATTTTTGTTCGTATTCTTATCTGGTGTCACTGCTCCGATTGTTTATGCTGACTCGTCAGTTGACTCTTCCGTTTCATAAGTTGCTAGCAAGTTTATATGTATGTCTGCAATTACATTTAAAAAAAAAAACTTTATGTGGGATTTATGTAGGTCTAAGTGCAATATATATTTTTTTATTTCAATTGGGATAAGTCCTTGACTGAATAGATTTGGAATTGTAAATTTGTAATATTTATGATTTACACAATTACACAAACGGCATATTAGATTAAACCAACCTGATAAATCTGAGGTTGCAGAACATGCAATTCAGGAATTACATGGAATTGATTTCGAAATAGTATATTCTGTAACAAGTGTGGAAAGGGTACATTTCTCCCGAGTGAAGATTGTAACACGAGCTGTAGGCGAGTGCTATTCCGCACATGTTGCAGACTATACTTTTTCTACGATTCAACATGCTGAGATTGTCACTGTGTAGCAGCGACTTGAATATACATAGCTGCCCACCTGCCCTGTCGGTATATTGGCGTCTAATATTTAAATAAAAATGACATTTTAAATTATTATGAAGTTATATTTATTTTTCTATGATTCAGTATTTTATAAAACATCTGAGTTGACAACTATTTTCTTTATTCATTTTTATTTACAATATTTATCGTTATTTGGCTTGTACAATTAAAACGAAATTAAAACTATTATTAAAATTGTATCCTAAAAACAACAAAACAAAATAATTTAGATAATTATTTAAAAGCCAGGAGAAACTACAGGATTATTTTACAACACCAGAAAAAGGAATACGATAATAGTATACGTGACTTACTGGCAAATACTAAAAACATTCTCTATTTTGGAAACATCAGTATTAGTACTTGGGAAATAGTTATTTACGATACAAATGCGAAAACATGAACTTCCGTGCATGAATTTTTGTACGAGCGAGCAACGCGAACGAGTATTTCATTTTGGCGAATGCACGGAAGGTTCATATTAGCCATTGATCGTCTTGTGGAATGTTTAACTTACCCTATATTGTGTTTATTTAAATAGATAACCTTTTATCGTCGTAATACAGAGTAGCTGTTAAAGGTGGAGATCTGGACAGCTATTTGATAAAATATAATAATGATATTCATTTCAAGAGACAGACAAAATATCTTGTCTTATGCATTTATTGTAATTAAAGATAACCGTAAAATGCTTTGGAAAATTAAACTCTCTGGTATTCACCTTACTAACTTCGGGAAACCACAACCAAAACCTGAGGTGAAGAAAGCAAATAACAATGATAATTATAAATTAATTTATTAAAATGATAAAAGTTAGCCCAATAAATTAAAAAACAAAATATTAAATGATATTGGTTGTCAATCTCAATTGTGCGTGTGTGTTCTGTTGTCTTTTATTCAAAGAGCACTCTGATTTGTCAGATGGTCATGGTTTATATTTTTATAGACGGTCTGAATCGCAAAGACCGGTCCATGAACTCACGGTTATACAGGTCCTAAGATCAAACAATAATAATGAACCAGCTACGGTAAGCACACAGTTGGTTTGAAAATATAGGATACACATACCTAACTCGTCTGAACAGCGCCTTAGCTCGTGGGAATTTAATAGGTCGTCTTGCTGCCTGACATGCGTCAGAGACGATTTTAGTGGGGAGGGATGTCACTCGTGGTGCCGGACATCAGCGCCAGAGATGTCTCACGACAGCGGCTTCAGAGGTGTGCTAGGTCGTTTTGGTGTCAAACATTGCCTGATTTGCGTCAGAGACGATTCTCTGGGGAGGAGAGTGAGTGGGGACTCTCCGAGTACAGATTTTGACTCGGGTTATATACAAAGATATCCATCTTCACTCCTTTACAACTAGGGTGTGCATAACAACTATGCAGGTACAAGCTCAATATCTCAAAGCCTAACCTGTTCAAGTGGTTTTGCCGTCTGGCTTGGGCGCCAGGACGTGGTGTCCGTGAGCGTGCGGGTGATCCCTTAAATAATTTTTGTGTATTTCAAAATATCTAACAAAGACATTATATTCTCAGCCATATTACATATTTAAATTTATAACAATTGGCAGTACCTGCAAATATTATATTGGGTCACCTGTCCTAGCACAGCATGGGTAAATTCAGTTTTGTTAAAAATATAAAATCTTATTTATATTGGGCCTATTTTACTAAGGGATATTCTAACTGATATGTGTTGTAATATTATTATATTTTAGCAACTTTCAGAATGACTTTAGTACATAACTAATTATCAACTTGATATTATTAAAGTTATTTGTCCTTAAAGGAAAACTGGAAAAGACAGTTTTTACCTATGTGATATTAAAATAGTTATTTCTGTTATCTAAAATATTTGATTGACACGAAAGTATGTATACCTACAGATATTTGTTAAATCTACGCCGAGGCTTCAAAAACAATTAGTGGAATGAATGCACTATTTACTATTTTAGCGTATGCCAAATGTTTTCTGACCTGGCGTGTATCCTTTTCTCTTGTCTCATATGCCTTGCAGGTACCTGCTACATGTAAACAAATCCAAGGCGTATGTAATCCTTGATTAGTTTAGAAATGAAAACAGATATTCGTAAAATAAATTGTTCACAAAAATATTTTATCGTAATAAAGAAAATTTCTAATGTTATTAATAACAAAATTATTCATGCTAGCAGTATTAATTCAAGCTTTAAAAGTATCAGTCTGTAAAATATTCACACAAATATTGTACAACCGATTAGAATAATTCTTAAGAGCAAATAATTTAATAAATGAATTCCAAGTCAGATTTCGTAAAAATGGGAATAATAACATACATTTAAGACTCAGCAGACAAAAAGCGTACGTAATTATTGTAACTTAGATTTCAAACATGTATTTGACACGATTAACTACAATAAACTGTAGCATAAGCTATACCTCACGGGATTCCGTTCCAAAATTATTTAAATATTACTAAGCTTATACTCGAAGGCTTTCCTACATGTTAAGGTAGATTATTCATTATATTCTATACCGATAAATATTACTAAAGTGATACTTCAGGGAGATATTTTTATCACCACTACTCTTCTCAGTATTCATTAATGACACCAACTATGAAATCCGAAAAAAAGTAACTTAACAGGCCTTAATATCAATGGACATCAGAATACAATGTTTAAAAGGAAAGTTGTTTTTGGAGTCATTCAATAAAATCCTCTGATACACCTACGTTTCGACTGTAATTCAGTCTTCGTCTGGATATAAAACTTTACAGTTGGTTGATACCTGTATGTAACTTTAACATGATCTGTGTATTTTGTATCTATGTTTGAAGAAAGATTTCTGTAAAATAATTTAAATTTTATACTCGATATTTAAAAACAATTTATCACTCTGATGACGACGGCATTACAGTTGAAACGTTGATGTATCAGTGGATTTTATTAAATGATGGCAATTCCAAAAACAATTTTTCTTTTATTAATATCCAGCCAATAAAACCAATCCTGCATTACAATATGTTTAGCTTACCTAGACGATCTAGCCAGCGTTTGTACATCCGAAATAGATGTGAAACGAAAATTACGAGCATTAGAAAAGTACTCAGATAATAATGGTTTACCAGTAAATATCGAGAAAACAAAAATTGTGCAATTCCACAAAAGTAAAAAAAGTAATGAATCTGAATTTAGATATAAAGACCATCTCAATAAATCTGTCTCACTCTTCGAGTACCTAGGAACTATATTCTCCTTCTTAGGATAATTTAACGAAAAAAAAACAATAGTTACTATTTTTTAGATGTTTTTTATAATCTTCCTCCACAACTCCCTATCTCTTGTTTTATTCTTCCAGTTGCTAATTTCGGCTGCTTCTAGAGCTTCTTCCACTTCTCTCAGCCATGTTGAGCTGGGCCTGCCTCGTCTTCGTCTTCCGCCTGGGCTCCACTCTAATATTGACCTTATTGTATCCCTTTATTCTGCTCTCCATACATGGCCAAGCCATCTCATTCATTGTTGTTTAATTTTTTTCACTATATTTTCTCCTTCTAATTCTTGTTCTATTTCATGGTTCATTCTTATTCTGTATTCATTTTCTGATACCTTGATGGGTCCTAGTATTGTTCGTATTATTTTGCGTTCCATTATTTTTAGATCTTCTTCCTCTTTTTTGTCATTGTGATTGTTTCAGCTGCGTATAATGTTATTGGTCTTAGTATTGATTTGTATATTCTGATTTTGGTATTTTTTGTTAATAGTTTTCTTTCTAATATTTTTTTATTTGCGTAAAAATATATATTTGTTGCTATAATCTTTTTCTTAATTTCTGTTTCTCTTTCTCCTTTACTTGAAGCATAATTCCTAGATATTTAAACGTATCTACTTGATCAAATGTGTGTTCTTCGATTTTTATTCCTTTGTTTTCAGTATTCTTTCCTAACAGCATTATTTTGGTTTTTGCTTCGTTGATTTTTAATCTTATCTTATCTCCTTCGATCATTATTTCTTGCAGTATTTCTATCATTATCTTCCTGTTATTCTTTGGAATAACTATGTTGTCGGCATATGCTATTATTTGTCCTCCTCGTGTTCTAAGTGTTCCTTTATTTATTTTTCAAAGTACATATTCTAAAGCTACTTTGAACTATGTTGCCGACAGCGCTTCTCCTTGTCTGACCTCTTTATTTATCTTGATCTCTTATGTCTCCCCTTTTTGTGTTATAATGCTTATATTATTTTTCCTCATTGTCATCGCGATTAGTCTTCTTAATTTTGCTGGCATATTTAGCTCCTCAAGTGCTGTCATGAGCTTTTTTCTTTTAATAGAGTCAAAGGCTTGCTGAAAATCAATAAATAACATTTCTATATTCATATTGTATTCAACTGATTTTTCAATTATTTGTTTGACCGTATATATGGCGTCTGTTGTTGATCTACCTTTACTGAATGTACATTGATATTGTCCAATTATGTTATTTTCTTCATTTACTAATCTCCTTTGTATTAATGTGGATAGTGTTTTATATACCGTGTTTAACACAGTAATACCTCTGTAGTTTTTATAAACTTGCTGGTCATCTTTTTTATAAATTGTCACTATTTGTCCAGATTCCCATCCTTTTGGCATATTTTCCTCTCTCCATATTTTCTGTATTAGTTCGTATATTTGTTGTTGTAAGACTACCTTCCAATATTTTATTAATTCAATATTTATTCCATCTTTACCTGATGTTTATCCATTGTGACATTTTTTTTATTATTTCTTGTACTTCTTTTAGCGTTGGTTCTTCTACTATTCTATCTTGTTCATTGTTTTGTGTTTCAAGTTCATTTTTATCTTGTGTATCTGTTAATAAATCTTTAAAGTGGTTAATCTAAATCTGCTTATATTCTTATTCATTTTCTGCTATTCTACCATTTGTATTTTTATGCCGTCTACTTTGAATTTGTGTATTTTATTTTGTGCTTGACTTTGTTAGTAAAATCTTTTAGTATTTCTTTTCAGCCTTTCTTCTTCTATGTCTTTAATTTGATTCTCTGTCTATTCTCTCTTGTTTTTTCTTATAGTTTTGTTGCACTCTTACTATACTTGTTTATCTTTTGTAACCATTTTATTCTTGCATTTTTTTTTATCTGCCATTTTCTGACATTCTTCATTATACCAGTATTTTCTTTTATCTTGTTTTTCTTTCCTACCCATTTTTGAGTTGCTTCCTGTATGCATTTATTTACCATTCCGTTTTATCTCTATGTCATCTTCATCATTTATTACTTCATTTAGATTTTTATCTAGTTCTTCTATATATTTCTTTCATCCTTCCATTATTCAAATTTTCTGTGTTTATTTACTACTGTTTTTTGAGGTTCTTTCGCTTTTTGTCTTAGGGTTGCTGTCACTGTTATTGTTAGGCATAGGGTACCCTTAAAAAAATATGAAGATAATACAAAAAGATGCACAACTGAATTATAAAATATAGGGTGTTCCATTTGAAAATGACGAGTTTTAGTCATTTGAAATTGAGTAAATTTGATTCGCTTTATTGAACACCCTGTATAATTACATTTAAAAAAATATATGTGAGAACATAGAGTGTAGTTACAGTTGAACAGAAAAAAAATTCTTAATTTTTACTATTAAAATAACTTCAGTACGTTATTATAAAGCAATGCGTGTATTTGGTCTTTTTTAGAGAATAAACGGAATAACTTGGCAACGCCGCGGAAAATTAAAACAAAAATTTATATGTCCGTATAGGGGAATGAAATACAATTGAAAAAATATAAAAAATATACAGGGTGTTCCATTTAATAAAAGGCAAACAATTTTCGCCGAGCCGTAACGTAACATCCTGTATATGTGAAAATAATTTTACATTATGCTCCTTGAGTTGACCAATAACTTAATAAATTTATGCTGTATTTCTAACGACAAGGCAGATATCGAAAACGGGCATTTCGGTGACTCACCCTGTATATATATATATATATATATATATATATATATATATATATATATATACAGGGTGTTCGAAAAATGAATAGTGATACATTTTCCAATAAATTTGGTAAATTATTTTTCAGATAATGTAGGTACAAATTTCCCGTTAATCTGTTATGCAAAAAATAAAGCCCTATCAACTCATCTCCAACAATACAATATTAATAGAAAAGCTTCAAAACAATATCAAAATAATTTAATTACGGTGACAACAAATTTTGACAGTTACTAAGGAAACGTGAATAAACAAAATACAAGTATTAACGTAACTATTGTAATTTTGACAGGAAAAAACATTACTAAAAATAAAATTCAAAATTCAAACAAAAGAGTGTTTTATTCCGAAATGGTTCGTTTCCGGACATGGGTATATTAGGATTATTTTCTTGTTTTGGGTTGATTAATATATTTTCCAAATTTGGTCCCCTATCTTTCGAACACCCTGTATATATAAATGCATGGATTACAAATTCAAATAATAGTTTAAAATTTACTTTCTGTTCACCTTAGATAAATCATTATCTTGTTTCCTAAACAAAATTTTCTTCCTTTTAATTAATCTCAACTTCAAAACATATAGCAGTAATTTTAAGAATATTCATACTTATTTATATTAATAAATATCATATATAAGGATAAAATTAAATTAAAATTGATAGTTCCCTTATTTGAGATAAAAATGAAAAATGAATATAAAGCGTGAGTGTTGCAGTTGAAGTTTATTTGTTACAGATCTGACTTTCTAAAGGTCCGTGGCTTCGACGAGGATATAGTAGGATGGGGCGGTGAAGATGTAATGCTGTACCGGAAGTACATCCGGAGCAACATGAAAGTCGTGCGAGCAACAGATCCTGGAATATTTCACATTTGGCATCCCAAGGTATGTGCACAAATTCGAGTATAATATATCTTATGAATTTCTATCTCCATTTATTTAAACTGAAGAATTACCTAGTACATTACTTATATCCAAGTTAATAAACAAAAGTATGGGTATTTCATTTAAAAAAAAAACTAAAATTGTGAAATAGATGCCTCCAATAAAAATGATATTAACCTGTTAAATATTCTTTCCTGGACAAAATTAATGTACCACAATATTTTTTTCAATTAATATTTTGTCACTAGGAGATAAAATAGCTATTTATGTAATAAGTTAGAAAATGCCTCATTTTGTGCAACGGTGTGATATTTACGGAGCGAGCGAAGTGAATTTTGACATATAAACTATCACTATTTAAAATTATGTAACGTGTGGAAACGACACATTTTTCAAGTTAAAAAATTCATTTTTCATCACTCAGTGATGAAATATTTTTATTTCTTAACTGGTTCTCAAAAGTTTAGCGTTTCAAAACGTCACTCAGTTTTGAAAAGTGACACATTATATGTCAAAATTAGAAAAAGTAAATTTTTATAACCGGTTATCTGGGTATGAAGAGTATACTATCGTTTTCAGTCAATTTTGAAAAATGACAGACTATATGTCAAAATTTAACAAAAAAAGTTACAATCTTCATGAAAGTCGTCAAAGACATTAGCCGTGAATTTATTATTGTTGTACAATTAACATTGGTTATATTATGCAAAATAAAAAGTTGTGTAGTATAAAGTTGGATGTTGTAACAATTGTAACACGGGGGGATAATAACAAATATGCGCTGATGAAGACTTACGATGATTCTTTACATAACACGTTTGTTGGGACACGGGAGCACATGTTCACTTTACTTTTTACTTAAACTATTTTTATTTACAAAAAAAACTTAACTAAACCAAAATTAAACAAATTAAACTAAACGGACTACATTTTGTCAGCGTCCGATCTACAACTAACTCTATCTAAGACTGACTACAGGTTTTTGTTGAGAGGCAAATCTACCCTCTCAACTTCTTATCTAAATATAAATTTTTGTCTGTGAAATATGATCTTTTCGGCATATGGCCCCATAATTTCTAGTTTTTATTACAAAAATGTCAACATCTATATGCCGATAAAAGAATCACAGTTCACAGAAGAAATGCAGTCTACAAAACAAGATGGAAACCAGGGCCGTATTTTCCATCTTGTTACATTATCCTCCCCTTAAGACATAAATATATCGTTTGACCACAATATATTTATTCCCAAGAAGAGACTGCATTTCCTAAACATACCTGAATTGGCACCTACAGTAAACCTAAGACCTAAAACAAAGATAAAACATAAAACATACAAAAACATAAAACAATCACAAGTACTTAGCTAATTAAACATAATAAAGAACTATAAAACATTTCTCAAAATACAATACATAAAAAAAAAATCAAAATTGAACAAATACATAAGACAAAGTCAAATTCAAATAATACAAACACAATAGTGGACATAAACAATATAAACAGATAAACATACCGCAGCAACAACTCGAAATTTTAAATTGAATTTTTCCAACTAAAGGATTGGGATTTCTTTTTATATTTACTAATTAATAAAACGCAACAAAAACTCACAATATAATAAAACTAAAGTACTACATCATAACACTAAGGCACATAATAACCGTAGAACATAGAACATATATTGTTTACTAAATAATTGCACAGAATTGCCAACTAAACATAAGACCATTGAAATAGCAATACACAATTCAATACAAAATTCAAAACTTCCAAAATTTTCTTGCTAATCAAATTATCAAATTACTTTTTCTTCTTAATTCTAAAAATTACCAAATAAACAATACAAAAATCTTAATCTCAATCTTATCTAATTTCGTAGTCTAAACACTATCACATAGTCGGGGCATATCATTGTCAACTTAAAACACTCCAGGGTGGGTCATTAAACACAGGGGCGGGGGTTCTTCGTTCCACAGCGGTCTCTGTCCGAGTACAAAAAATTGTTTGGGTGCGGAATATCTTTTTGACACTGCACTATAGGCCAGTCAAATAGTACACCAAAAATCGCTAAAATCGCAAACGGCTAGTTCTGATTTTTTAATATGTTGTTAGGACCACTACCGGTAGTGTATATCCAAGTTTGCAGCTTCGAAAGACCTGTGCCAACTTCGTAGCATTCGAAAAACTGCAAAATTTTCGCACTGGTTTTGATATTTTCACTATATCTCCTAAACTATGCTTTTTTTCATAAAACATCTTAGTTATGTTTTTAAAGTAGATTAAATTTGCGACAATTTAAGTCCAGAACCAGCTCTGTAGGCTTAATAGTTACCAAGATACGGCCTTCCATATATTGACAATATTTTCCAAAAAAGTGAAGTTTTAAGATTTGGTCAATTTATGACCCCGAATTCGGGGAAAATACTCATTTTACGGTTAAAGTTTTAGGGAGAGATGTTGTAGCGAATGTAATTTGCTTTAATTTAAGCACAGAACAACGTTCGTAGGCCTGACAGTTTCCTCATAATGTTAAAAAATCCAAAAAATGGGAAAACTGAATTTTTCGCAAATTTGCTGTGTTGAGTCCTCACAATGGTTTGAGGGAAGTTTGAAAGGAAAACCCATGTACATCTATAACAAATATTCATTTAGCCTACTAATAATGTATTTTCAATGGTCCGTATTCAGTTATTGTCTTCATTTCCTTTTTTAAGCCTTCTTTGAATAGAGACAGTCTATATATATAATGAAGGTTATAACCACATTCACCAACCTTCTCTAAGTTTTGTTTAACAGAAGATGGTCTTTTACTAAACTAAAAAAAAAATAATTCCTGAATGTTAACTATGTCATCAATATCATGCACAAATTCTGTCATTTTAATGACTAAACAAGAGACGGCCACTGACTATCTTCCAGCGTTAGTGTATCATCAAACAGTCGGACAATGAGTTGAAGCAACATTTCAAGTACAAGTTGGCTCCATACCCCGTGGCATTGTTCACAAAAGAGGGTATGCGCAAAGGAACGAAATCAAAGTTATATTCAGCTTTTACTCTTCCCTCAAAACATCTCAGTGGGAGCCAACTGGTTTGTTGTGGTAGATGGGGGTTACTTATTGTAAAAGGTGATATGGCATCGTTACGACTCTGTGAGGGGTATTGTCGCAGGATACGTTAGCTACACCTTCAATAAGTTCGGACGGAACGTTGCTGTGGTCTGATATCCTGAGGATGGGGCAGAGTAGTACACAATAACTGCCAAACGCGTAAGGCGCTATGGTTCTCTACAGGGCAGCGAAGTCATCTTTGAAGAATCAAATATCATAAAAATGGCCCAGGAGAAGTTGCTGGCCAACGACAACAACAAATGACAACTGATTGCTCTAATATGCTCCGCCTTCCAAAGCCAGGGAATTGAGACAAAGAAGGCAGTCGAGGATGCTGACTGCGACATCGTCAATGTGGCACTTGATAAGAGCACCTCTTTTCAGTCAGTGCTGTGGACCTCCTCGTCCTTCTCAGTGGTTTAGGATCGGCTGTGAAGAACGTTTTTTTCTAGAAAAGTGGCAGAGGTGACTCTGGTCCTTTACAATATTCTTCAAAGTAATTCAATCGTGGAGATTTGGAAGTCCCTCCAGGATTCGAGTTGTTTCACTACGCCTTCACTGGGTGCGACACCACCTTTGCCCTATTCTGGTATGAGAAGAACAAACTATGAAGTGCCATCTAAAAATACCCTTATCTCATCACCACAGCTAAAGTGTTCCTCCAGCCTACTTCAACTCACCAAGCCATAACAGATGCCGAAGCGAAGTGCCTAGTAACTCTGTATGGAGGAGACTACACTGAAGATACCCTCCAAAGCCTGTGCTATAAAATTTTTGTGAAAACAGCCGCCTCCAACAGAATATGGTGCAACATTCCACGCCTTCCGAACTTACCACCAAGTTCAGAAGTGGTTTGGGGTGAAAAAAGATGCCACTCAATGAAAATGGAAGAAAGCAGATAAAGGGTTCATTCCAACAACAATGATGAGCGAAGTGGCATCCCCCTCCCTTCTGAAATTTCTATCATGCCGGTGCAAGACCATTGGTTAATAATCCTTGTAAATGATATAAATGTTGTTACATTATGTAGTTTTGTTGAATATATGATTATACGATTAGAAAATTAATAATCGACTGCGTGGTCGGTATTTTGTGTTTTGCTCTATGCGTTGTGTATTTGTTACATTCTTTGATTATGTGTTTGACTGTGAGTTGGGTGGTACAGGTGTCACAAATTTTGGACTCTGTTCTTTTGAGGCAACCGAATAATATCTTTTGTAAATATGCAAATACATATACATCAGTAAATAAAAATGTTAAATAAATTTCATTGTAAATACATTATTAATAGACCAAATATACATTTATTGTGGATGTACATGGGTTTTTCTTTCAAACTTCCCTCAAACCATTGTGAGGACTCAACACAGCAAATTTGCGAAAAAATCAGTTTTCCCATTTTTTGGATTTTTTAACATTATGAGGATACTGTCAGGCCTACGAACGTTATTCTGTGCTTAAATTAAAGCAAATTACATTCGCTACAACATCTCTCCCCAAAACTTTAACCGTAAAATGAGTATTTTCCCCGAATTCGGGGTTAAAAATTGACCAAATCTTAAAACTTCACTTTTTTGGAAAATATTGTCAATATATGGAAGGCCGTATCTTGGTAACTATTAGGCCTACAGAGCTGGTTCTCGACTTAAATTGTCGCAAATTTAATCTACTTTAAAAACATAACTAAGATGTTTTATGAAAAAAAGCATAGTTTAGGAGATATAGTGAAAATATCAAAACCAGTGCGAAAATTTCGCAGTTTTTCGAATGTTACGAAGTTGGCACAGGTCTTTCGAAGCTGCAAACTTGGATATACACTACCGGTAGTGGTCCTAACAACATATTAAAAAATCTGAACTAGCCGTTAGTTTGCGATTTTAATGTACTATATGACTGGGCTACTAAATACAGGGCCAGTCTCACTAAAATTTGAATGAGGCACTATTCTGGCTTCTTCATTCTCCATGAAGATACAGCCCTGGTCTTCGCGGTAATCGTCGTCCTTTTCCTGGCTCATGTCCATGTACTCTGCATTGTTATCATCTTCTTTATGCTGCTCGTGCTGGCTGCTCTCCTGCTGATTTTGGATCGTTTCCAGGCTGATCGAAGTTTTTTTATCAGTTCCACCACCTGATCTTCTGTCGGAGTTACCTCCTTGGCCATCTCTTCCGACAGTTGATTTTCCTCTACTTCCGGCATCTGTATGCCTCCATCTATATGCTCTGTGGCTACTGTTGCCACATCTTCCTTTGGACGTGGTATACCAACCACCTCCGGACGCACCTCTGCTGCCAGCAGCGCCTCAAATTTAGCCGCGCTGATCTTTGCCACTGGCAACGCCTGAGTTTCGTACTCACGTGCCTGCACGGGGCCGTGACCGTAGGAAACTCGTTGCACTCCATTCCCACTAAGTGCCGTCTGGCAATCACTATATGGAGGCAACACTAATTGCGTCTGAGATAGTTGATAAACCACCTGATGTCCGTAACTAAACTGGTAATAATTGGGAGGCATATAGACCGGATACAACCATGATGGAAACTGATGCGTCGCCATCATCGCCGGCGTCGTGGTCGGAAACGGGAACATCCTCCCTCGATGTCACAACTTCACTGAACTGATAGACTCATGTTGAACGTATGTTCTTTTCGGATCGTCATTGGGTGTATAATTAATTTTTTAAATTAATTTACCCTCAGATCCTACCGTCTACTGCGCTTATGTAGCACTGGGGGGGGATAGTTAGCTGAACAAATGATGCGATGATGATGATGATTACTTATGACTTACGATGATGACGATGATAACAGGAACACAACACATTGATGGGGCACGGGAGCACATGTTCACTTTACTTTTTACTTAAACTATTTTTATTTACAAAAAACTTAACTAAACTAAAATTAAACAAATTAAACTAAACGGACTACATTTTGTCAGCGTCCGATCTACAACTAATTCTATCTAAGACTGACTACAGATTTTTGTTGAGAGGCAAATCTACCCTCTCAACTTCTTATCTAAATATAAATTTTTGTCTGTGAAATATGATCTTTTCGGCATATGGCCCCATAATTTCTAATTTTTATTACAAAAATGTCAACATCTATATGCCGATAAAAGAATCACAGTTCACAGAAGAAATGCAGTCTACAAAACAAGATGGAAACCAGGGCCGTATTTTCCATCTCGTTACACAATGTGATAGAAAAATTGTACTCTCTGGTTAAGAGTGATTTTAAAAGTTATTACTTGGAATATTACCGGAGACTCACACATGTTAATAAATTATATATGTACATATTTCAATGTATGGTTTCTTCTAACTATCTTAATGAAATCAATTTTAGATACATTAAATTAAAATTTGTCTAGTAATGTAATGAAATACTTTTATACACCATAGGTGCGTGAAGTTAGCACTAAACGGTAAAGCACAAATTTTCAAAATATAGCCATTAATTAGTGCCTAATTTGTGCCAATGGGTCGCGTGCACATGACGTCACGGCCATTGAAAAATGTCAGCCTGGTAGACCAACATGCCATTGTACACCACGCAGAAATAGCCAAAAATACCTCAATTCTGTGTTGTTGTGGGATGTTAAAAAAAAAGTGGAATTGGGGATGGAATATCTTTTTATAGGTTTCCTTCAGAAAAAGATAATAGACGTAGGATTATTCCCTTGGCGGTAGAAAGACGGAAAAAGTAGATAACTGCGGTTAAGCGACAACACTTAACAGAAAATAAAATAAAATACGGCAGGATATGTTCGAGATATTTTATTAAAGGTATTTTGTTGTCCTAATACCTTAATTCTTTGAATACAAACAATAGTAAATTAGTATTTGGCATTCTCATAAAGTACCTAACGAAATTATGACAAATATAGGTAGAAAGTTTGCCCGGTGGTTCGAAACAAATTATTATATATATTTTTGTTTAAACTAAGTTTGAAAAAATATTATTGAAATATGATTTATATAAAACCCATATTTTTATTAATTTTAAATAGGTATGTACTTGTGTTGTGATAAATGTTATCGTAGCCAAATATGCTTAAAAATTATTGCAAAATTCAAGGAAAACCAGCTAATTTAGAAGATAAAAACAATCCCGATTGGACACCAACGTTAAATATAGGCTATGCTAAAGCATGTTATAATGCAAATAAAAGTTTACAGCGTTATAACAGAATCGACATGTTAAGGTTTGAATGTTTTAATAACAAAAATATGTCGTAATTATCATTTAGTTATAAACATATACGTATATCACTGACTTGAATAGAATGGTAGTAGTATATGTCATGTAAATAACTTTTACTAACAACTCATAATGCATTTATCAATTATCATATATCGTTCAGACATTACTAAAGTTACTAATAATTAGTAAATGTTCTTCCTTTTATAAAAAATGTATTTATTTTGGTAAATAATTTTATTACATACATAAAAATAACAAATTTATACAATTACAGAAACAAGCTGTAAGTTCTTCCGTGGAGCCTGTTTCTGAAAATGAGGAACAGGCTATTACTAACATTGCCAGCACTAGTTATTGCACTAACGAAAAATTACCTCACACTGAAACTTATCATGAAACTTCTACAAGTGTAGCAGATTTGAAAAATGAAATAATATCTTTGAAAAACCTCCCCAAAACTATATAAGACAAGAAAGTAGGTTGTTGACACGCGACCTATTTGTGTCGATAAAATTATTGTCAAATATATTTGGGGTTATATTATTTTGGTGCCAATTTCACGCTAGCACCAAAGTGTTCCCGAATTAAATTTTTTCTTAGGTAATAAATTAGTGCCTAATTTGTGCCGATTTGTGTCAATAATATTATATTTTCCACACACTCACTCTATGAGATATTTGGTTTTAATCATCAGTGGGGCTAACTTCTCGCTGGCACCAAAGTGTTTCCAAATTTACAATTTTCTTAGTCGAATAATTAGTGCCTAATTTGTGCCAATTTGCGCAACAAAAATGAATTTAATATTATAGATAATATGAAAGTTATTAACTTTTATTATATGCGAGGTGTGAAGTTAGCAGTTTTTTTAGTCAAATATTTAGTGCCTAATTTGTGCCGTGATAATTAATTACATATTATAATTAATAAAAAAGTTATTAACTTTTATTTCATACGAGGTGTGAAGTATCCCCGAATTAATTTTTAGCATAATTTATGTCGTAAAAATTAAGGAAATGTTATAAATAATAAAAAAGTTATAAATCTATAATATGCCAGGAGTGAAGTTGGAATCAAATTATTACTGAATTTCAAATAACCCAAGTCAAATTATTAGTACCTAATTTATGCAAATTTTTGCTGTAAAAATGAAATGAATATTATAAATAATAAAAAAAGTTTTTATCTTATATTAAACCTATACCAGGTATGAAATTAACACCAAAGTACCACGAAATTTTTAATTTTCGTAATGAAATATTTTGTGCCAATTAGTGCCATAAATATGAATTAAATATAACAAATAACAAAATATATTAATAACCTTTTATAATCGGCCGGGTGTGAAGTTAGCACCAAAGCCGGTATTCATTTTTACAAATTATTTGACAAAGAAAATTTTAGCGTCCTTTATATAGAGCTTTAATAATTGTTAGAGGGTCAGAGGAATACAATACCTTTTTATATTATTTTATTTATTTATAAAAATAGTATTCAATTACAATCTCAAAATGAATGACATTACACATTTTTTATTTATGTCAATTTCGGATATTTTTGATTAGCCTACAACAATTCCCTCCTTTAATTAAAATATCTAATAATTCCTAGGGCATTTATGTGTTTTGTAAATACATTTTTGTTCAAGTCCTTTGTTAGCATGTCTGCAGGTTGGTCTTCCCTTTTAATATACCTTAGAGAAATATTTTCATTCATAACTTCATCCTTAATAAAATAATATTTTCTGTTAATATGTTTTATTCTAGTAGTTTGTCCTAAATTGTTTATCCAATCTACTACAGCTGTACTGTCTGTAAATATTTTAAGTGGATTTTTTTTATAAAATTCTTCTTCAAGTTCATGCATAATATTCCTCATCCAGGCTCCTGCACATCCTCCATCGCATACTGATAACAATTCTGCTTCCATTGTTGAAAGTGTTACTAATTTTTGTTTCGCACTTTTCCAATTAATTAAAGTTTCACCTATCATTGTAATAAATATTTTTTCTCCATTCTGTAACGTAATTTTTTACACAGTTTTTTTTTGTTCCTTTTAAATATCTGAATACTCTTTTAATTGCAATCCAATGACGTTCTTTGGGATTTCTACTTTACTGTGATAATTTACTAACTGACTATGATATATATAAAAGCATTAGTGATCCTATCGCTTCTTGATATTTATCTACTTTAAACTCTTTCGAATTTTCATGTTCATCTAATTTTTGGCCAGCTACTCCTGGTGTATTTACATGCTTGCAATCTTCCATATCGAATCTATGTAAAATTTTGTTTATGTAATTTTCTTGTGATAAATATATATTTCCGTTTATTGCTTCCTTGATTTCATTTCCTAGAAATATTTTCTTCTCTGTTGTCTCTGTTATGATTTATTTCATCTCTTATTGGTTTCATTTATTCTTCGATCATTTCTGTACTATCTCCGATTACTAACATATCGTCTACATAAACACCAATAATTACATACTTTTCTTTTTCTCTCTTCACAAAGACACATGGACCTGGTTTCAGCTGTAAAAATCCAGAAATTTTTATTATTTGATTTAATCTTATATTCCATCATCTTCTTGATTGTGGTAATCCATAAATACTTTTCTTTAACAAATACAAATGGTTTGTTTCATCTCTCTATCCTGGAGGTAATTCCATGTACACTTCATCTAGTTTACCATTTAAATAGGCTGCCTTCATATCGAAATATTTTCTTGTACTCTTCTTTATTACAAATAACGTCAGAATAATTCTTATTGATTCCCATTTTATAACTGGGCTGTAAGATTCAGAAAAATCAATTCCGTATTTTTGCCCCAATCCAATTGCAACCAATATTTCTTTAAAAGTTTTCATTTTATTTCTTGACTCTTTTATTTTATATACCCACTTGCATTTGATGATCTTTTCATCTATAGGTCTTTCTGTTTTCTCCCAAACTTCAAACTTGTTCATATTTTCTATTTCTATATCTATTGCTTTCTTCCATTCGGTTTTGTATTTTGATTTCTTTCCATTCTGATATGAATTTGGTTCTTCTTCTTCTTCTTCTTTTGCTATATTTACTTCATAGTCTCTAAGTTTTTTAGGTATTCTCCTATTTCTTTTTGTCTTGATCTAGATTCTTCTTCTGGTTGTGTATAGTTTACGTTCTTTTTACTTGTTTTTCTCTATCCTTAAATATAATATAATTATTATTTTCTTCCTCCAAGTTGTCTTCTACTTATTTTATAGGTCTTTTTTTAATTCATTCATAGATATGTATCGAAATATTGTTGATTCTTCGGTACACACAATATAATGTATAGTCAAATTCACGTATAAATGTCATTTTTTAAATTCCAATGTGATGACGTCACTAGAGTGTATGTATTAAGGCGCTACTGTAGGTGTCCCATTCAGCGCGAAAAACGGTGTTACAATATTTCGTTTCTTGCCTCTATTATTTAGGCTTGTACATTGATATTTTAAAAATAAATTCTTGGATAGTACTTCAACACTGCTACACAGAGATAAATGTAAAATTGTTAATAGAATTTGAATAATTAAATGGTAAAAGTGCCAAATTTGCCTTATATTATACGTATGTTATATTGAATTGACTAAACATTTTAAGAATTTTCTCTCTGTAGCAGTGTGATGAATGAAGTAAAGAATCGTTTGCCCCAAAGAAAATTTATTACCTTACTTCAGTAAACTAATAATTTGAAATATTAAATTAATAAATTTAGTTCTACTTTTTCATAAGAGATGCCGCTAGACGCAGTCGATGCCTGCATCGCCACCCCTTTATATTCGTAGACCGAGTAGGGGTATTAATTTCGAAGAATTAGAAAAGTGAATGAATGATTAAAAAGTATAAAAATATTTTCATTCGTTCACGAAACATGTTATCTCTCTCATTTCGCTTTTACACTTTGAGTGGGGGAATAGTTACGGTCCAACCCCCTAGCTACCTCACCCCTTACACTTGCAAAACCTTAGATGGTTAGGGATTGCTACATTACAGCCTTAAGTAACGCAAATGCATTAGTAGCTACGCGATTGTTTGGAGTGTTGCTAATATCATAAAGCGTGTGTTGACGTACGTCTGAATTTGAACTGCATAAATATTTTCTGTGTTTATATACGCACTTCGTCGTTTTGTATTTGAACATGAGTGGTAAAAAAATATCTAGACGTTGCAAACTAATTATTTTGAATGCTTCTGCATTCTTTCATGAAGAAAACGTTTAGTTGGTCCGCTAATTCCATTTTCTTCTTCAGAAGATGTAAGTATTATATTTTGAGGTTATATGTTTAATGACAGTAAATGTTATTTATATTTATATATTTTTCATTATTATTATTGTCTTAGAGAGTTTGTGTTGCTTTGGGTGTGTCACATTCCACAATATCAAACATCCAGAATAAAATGAAATGTAGAACCTTATCATCGCCAAAAAAAATCGTAAAAAAGCAAGTTACAGGAATTAATGAATTTACTCAATCTGCAATTCAATGAACTATTTATGATAAGATTAGTAAAACTAAATTTATTACATTTATTTAATTTTGACGTTTTGAACTGTTCAGTATGCGAACTCAACAGATGTTAGAAATTTAAATTTTTACTACTATCTTATAGAATCGTAGTGAGTGACGTCATCACATTGAAATGCCATTTATACGTGAATTCGACTATACAGATAAGTAACTGGAAGCTGATGTTACGTAATGAATAAAATGATGAAGTTCAATAAGAAAGACTGATATTATTCAAGAGCTATTTATTTTTGCTTGTTCTCTTGTCAAAAATCGAAATATAATCCTTTATGAAAATAAACATAACAACAGTAAATAAAATAACAAAGTTTATAGATTGCTTTAAACATGAATCATACAAATACAACAACTGTAAATAACGTAGGCATGGGCAACGTAAAAATAGTTTTTAAAATCGTATTACCCGCGTCGGCACAGGAACTCCCCTCCAACGGATAGAGTCTACCACTAGAGTTTGTTGTTGTTTCATCTGTCTTGGTTGGTATTCCAGCGGAGTCACGTACGCCGGTTTCAATCTGTCTATTGATACTATTTTTGATGTTTTTCCGATTTGGATCTCGAAAGTTTTGCTTTGACGCCTAATTACACGGAATGGGCCGGAATAAGGGCAGGAGAGTTTAGGTTTAATTCCGTCAATTCCGTCTTCTCGTAAAAATACAAATTTACATGTTTTTAAATCTTCATGTATGAATGGAGTTATTTGTCGTCTTCGTGGAAGTGAGTAAGTAGTGTTTGAGAAAATGTTTCGTAATTTTTTTAAGATATTATGTTCATTTAGGGGAGGAAAGGAAGTTTGAATAAAAATTTCTCCCGGAATTTTATTTCCCCATATACGAGTTCGGCGGGGGAGCATTTAATAGGTTCTTTAAAGGCCGTTCGAATTCCTAATAAAATTAATGGAAGATGTTCTAAGCAATTAGTTGTTTGTGTAAGTTTAGCTAAAATAGCCGTCTTAACCTGTTTATTAAAGATTTCGACTGTGCCGTTGCTTTGTGGATGATAGGAAGTAGTTTTAATATGTGTAGTCCCTAAAAACTTTGTTAAATCTGAAAATAATTTTGATTCAAAAGGAGTACTTTGATCGGTAGTAATGAAATGTGGTATGCCAAATCTAGATACATATTGTTCAAAGAAGGTTTGACTGATTTCTTTAGCTGATGCTTCTTTTAATGGATAAGCTTCCTGCCAGCGGGAAAAACTATCTACTATTGTAAAAATATACCGGTAATTATTAACAATTGGGTGTGGCCCAATAATATCTAAGTGAATATGATAAAAACGACCAGAAGGGCTTTTAAAAAAAACCTAATAGAGCTTTGGCATGTCTTGAAACTTTTGCTTTTTGACAATTAATGCAGCTCTTACACCAAGAATAAATATGTTTTGACATATGTAGCCAAAAATATTTTGTTGAAATAAATTTATTACATGGTTTATAGGCAGAATGAGATAAATTGTGAAATTTATTAAAAAACACTTATGATAAGATGAAATAAAAAATTCTTTTCCTTCTACGTAATATCTAAAATGTTTAGTTGCTAAGTAAGTCGCTAATAATTCCCTATCAAAAACTGAATAATTGCTTTCGGCCTTAGAAAGTTTTCTAGAGAAATAAGCTAAAGGCTCCCAAGAACCGCCAGAATATTGCTGCAAAACTGCACCCACAGCTGTGGAAGATGCGTCTACAGAAATGGATATCTGAGCAGCTTCATTTGGAAAAACCAGAAAAGAAGCTATTGCTAGTTTAGTTTTGACTAAATTAAAAGCATTTATTTCGGTGTCATTCTAATTTAAATTGTCGTTAGGTTTTTTATTTAAAACTATTTTATAAAGAGGGGTAAGAATTGTAGCACAATTAGGAATAAATCTATGATAATAGTTAATCATGCCTAAGAATCTTTGTAAACCTTTACAGGTAGAAGGAGGAGGATAATCGTTAATAATTTTAACTTTGTTATTTGCAGGTTTAATACCTTTTTTTTGAAATATCATGACCTAAAAAGGTAAGAGATGGAACATGAAATTCACATTTTTCTGGTTTAATTTTAATACCGTATAACTGTAGTCTTTCAAAAACAATTTTAAGATGTTTATAATGTTCGGAAGAATTTTTATTAGCTACTAAAATATCGTCTAAATAAATAAAAATGAAGTCCAAATCCTGCAAAACTTCATTCATAAACCTTTGAAATGATTGTGCTGCATTTTAAAGGCCAAAAGGCATTCTAGTAAATTCGTAAAGGCCAAAAGGTGTAGTAATAGCAGTTAAATATACATCCTCTTCAGCAACAGGTATCTGGTGATAAGCTCTAATTTTCGGGATTTAATTGCCTAGGTTTAGCATAGGGCAGGATACCATTTGTCCTAATATGATGTTTAACTTTATGTGAAACCGGTTCATTAAAGTTAATAGGTGAGATAACTTTAGGAAATTTGTTAATTAATTCATTTATCTCTTTATTTGTTGTTTGTTGTTTTTTTTTTGTTCTATTAATATTATATTTTTGAGATCGATAAGAAGTGAAAAAGTCGAAATAAAATCAGCTCCTAAAATAGATTGATCTACATTTGCAATAACAAAACGAAAATGAAATATTTTGCTTAAGCTTAAATCGAGTTTTAAAAATTTGGTGCCAAATGTTTTAACATTAGAACGATTAACTGCTGTCAGAAAAAGTTTGGAATCAGACTGTTTATTTTATAGTAAGAATTTGGAATAACAGAAATTTGAGCTCCTGAATCAACTTAAAACTTAAGTTTATTAATCTTATCATAAACTTGTAAGCGACATGAATTTACAGTTGCGCTACTAGCCGCTACAGTAGGCAAATTTATTCATTTAAAGGATTTTTATTTGATTGAAAGGTAAGATTAAATATGCAGGGTTTAATACATTTGAAAGCTTTCTTTTCGAATCTATTATGATACCAACACAATGAACTGTCATTATTTTGATTTGACAAATCATTTGAATTATTTTTCTGAAATGTCAAAAATTTATTAAAATCAGCTCGTAATTGCTGTAATTCAAATTTAACTGAGGAAATATCTTCATTCTGTTTAACAGGTGATTGTTTGGAAATTAAATTTGAAAATTGACTTTTTTCTAAATATCTTTTTTAAAAGCGGATAAATTAGGTTTATCCAATTCCCAAATTTTATATGCTATAATAAGCAATTCCGAAATAGGTTTTTCTGTTATTGGTATATGAGCTATCTTAATTGCTGAAGGTAACTTCTGTAACCAAAGTTTGAAAAGTAAATCATTATTTAAAAAAGGATTATTTCCAGCTAATGTAATAATTTTTCTATATGATTCTGATGGACGGTCTAATTCAAAATCCGAAACAGATAATATTTCTTCCAAACTCCTTTCCTCACTAATAGAGTGTCATGAGATCAAATTACTTTAAAAAAAACATATTTGTTATCTAGTGGAGGTGAATGTAATATGTATGTTATTGTTAAAATACTTTCCTGGGGCAAGGCTGACAAAACATAATTGAACTTCGTATCATCCCGTGTAATTCGGGCCAAACGAAACTGAGCTTCTATGCATGTGAACCATACCGAAGGACTGTGATTCCAAAAAATAGGGACTTTGACGGCGAACGAGGCATTTTGGGGCAAGTCTTCCGTCGGCGTACCTGGATCCGTCAGAACACGCACATTGACATCTGTAGTGGGTGGTTCCATCTTCTGGGTTGTAATAAATCTTTTAAGAATTGCAATTCCTTCTGATGGTGTTCAGGTGAAACTCTATTTTCATTTTCGTCATATATTCTGTATGCTCTTCTTTCTCTTGAATATTCAATAAAAATACCTCTTCTAGCTCTCGCTTCGAACTTTGATTTTGTTGTATTACTATTTTTATAATATACTAAACAATTAATCCTTTAATAATTCATACGTCGTCTAGAAATTTCGTATTTTTGTTGGAGATATATTATGTAGATACACAGCAACACAGCAGTAATAAAGGATTCTACCCGAAGTTCGTGTGTTAAATCTCCGTCAGCCAATAGACTTCTTGTTTTGTCTAATAATATTTGATGTGCTCGTTCTGCAACTCCATTGCTTCTCGGTGAATAAGGTATAGTTTTTTCATGTTTATTTCCCTTACTTTTTGTATACATCTCTAATTTTTTATTTAAATATTCTTTCCCGTTATCAGTTCTTATTTTCTTCACTCTTGAGTTTTGTTGATTTTCTAGTTTTTCTATTATCTCTTGTAATTTATATGTTGTATCTTCCTTGTTTTTTAGAAGTTCAGCAAAGAAACATCTTGAAAAATCATCTACTACTAATAGAATGTAATTATTGCCACATAAAGTTGGTGTTCTCATTCTCATAGTTCTATACGAGCCCCGAACAATATAATCGTTGGACGGGCACAATATTTTACGATAATGACATTTTATTTTATTACAAAAAAACTAAATAATTATTTTATTCTTACAAATATTATTATATTACCCTAAAATATACAGTTTTAGCTTAAACTGAGAACAAAAATAAAATTTGGCTGGATTCTGATGCAGTTCCTTTTTCATTTTATATCAAAGGGACTCAATTGGCGACAAATCCGGACTACTTGAAACCCACCTTAGAGTAGGAATATTATGATTTTCAAGCCAAGTTTTAACGGTTTTTGTAATGTTACACACGACACAGTCGTGCTGAAAAATATACCTCCCATCGACGGACTTGCATAAAGGAATCGATGGTAAAAGAACATCTTTAAGTCAGTGGTGTGCTATAGGGGGCTCGCGGGGGCTCGCGCGAGCCCTTTGTTAAAATTCTAAATAATTTGCGAGCCCCTTGTTCAAATTCTTTGTGATTTCGCGAGTCCCCGTTCTTTTTATCTTTACATTATTTTTGCTTTTTCGAAAACAAATTAATATCAAATTTTAAAACATTTATAAACATATCATTTGCTTTTAACTTCAACAGTGACAATACAACGTTAACTCCGCCTCATATGCTATAATCGCAACTATTCGGCTATTTTAGTTCTGATTCGGATAGTAAACGTGATTTACAAGCGAATCGGACTCGCACTCATGCACAATATACGAGTTTGTTTTCATAGAAAAATTATAAATAAAATACAGTAAGCAAATTTTCTATTTTATATTTACATATTAAATAAATAATAATAATTTTCACTCAACAAAAATGAAAAGTTTTTTTCGAAAAGGAAAGCAACTAAAAAGCAATGCCCCATCTTGTGCTGTATTTGAGGAAGTAAAATGTAATGTTAGAAAATCTAGTGTCGCCATCAAACTTTTGCAAAGATATCCCAATATTGTAGTTTGGCATTGCGTTAACTACCCCTCCCCCCTCCTAATATTTTAATATTTTTTTTAGGAAACATGCGAGCCCCTTGTTAAAATTTCCATAGCACACCACTGCTTTAAGTATATCTTTATATTTATCAGTGTTAACAGTGCCTTTTATAAAATGAAGCTTGCCCACACCTCTTCCAGACATACAACCCCAAACCATAATACTTGCAGGAAATTTCACTTTTTGAACCAAACAGTCTGTCTGGGTATGCCTTGGAAAAAGTACGCAATAGGCGTTTTCTACAATCTCCCAGGCAAACTTCAAATTTGGACTCATCCTTTCAAATGACGCTATGCCATTGTTCTTGTGTCCAATTTTTGTGATCCTTAGCCCATTTCAACCTATAGCGCTGTTGCAGTTTGGTAATAAAAAGCTTTTCTTTGGCCTACAAAAAACATACAAAATATTTCCTAATTAATTCGCATAATAAAAAATATTCTTATAACTTTGTTAAGAAGTATACTTTCAACCTACAACTATTTTATTATTTTATAAGTCAAAACTGAACTAAATTAGTTTCTACACCCTATAGACTTTTTGAGTTGTTTAAGGTATTGAAAATAAACATATTATTTTATTCTAAGACTAAAAGGAGTATGTTGATCTACAAAATTTATAAATTGGAGTTTTATTTGCTAAGAAGTACATGCTATCGATTAAGCGTACAGTGTATATGGTTAGCGGCTTCACACAGTAGATAGCAATATGACCCGCGCGCGAATGGGTTGAATATATTCAATTTTACATCGCTGTATCTCAAAAATGGTAAAAAAATCTTCAAATAAAAAGACAGTATGTGGGAGTCTACTGCAAAATTCAAAATTGGCTTGTTCTACAATTAGTTTTTTTTTAAGTATATATTTAACGAAGTGTATTTTTATATGTTAAATACATTCATAATACATATACATACATTTTCCTGCGAAAATAATAAAAATACTCTAAATAACTTCCGAGACATAACAAGTGAAAGTTAAAAAATGTAAATACCAAGAGAATGTGTGATTTTTTAAAAAAATGTGGATTTTTGAATGTTCGCAATGAGATGGAATGTCGCGTCCACTACCATTAGATCCATCGGAAAATTTCCTATAAGACCATGTAAAAGTTATTTGTACGGGAGAAAGTCCGGGGTTGCTTCTAAAATAAGTGAGCTACGAAAGCTTGGATTTCCAACTAGCAACTGCGACATCTATACAAGCAGAAAAGCTTTTTTCTAAATTCCCTTGTTATAAGAAAGAATGTTGTACTTTAACTTTTGGTTTTATAAATTTAGAAAATAAATATATTGAGCCAATAATTATTATTATTATATATATTTTAAATGCAATTTACTTATGCATATTGAAAAATTTTATGTCCTAATTTTCTTAATACTCGTACTTTCATAATTTTGTACTTTTAAGTAACTACAATCTATATAATAATGTTACAATATTTAAAAAATACAAACTTCATTATTTTGCTAATGAGTTACAAATATTTATAGGTAGATTCTGATAATAAATATGAATGTCAAATTATCAAAAAAACACCGCAAGATTACAAAAACTCAAGATAATCTTGCTATTTTTGCACTTGTAGCTCTTGTCTTGTTCTTGTCTGGAAATTTTTGCAAGACTGATGCAAGATCAAGGAAAATACATGATTTTCGTGAAACACTATCACTGCTATGGGCCACGAAAATTATATACATATACGAAAAAATGTAATCCAAAGTATTTAGATAATTGTTTAACGCAAAGTGAATAAAATGAAAAATTCATTTTAGTTTGTATACATATCCTTAATTTCTTAAAATCATTTTTCTAAATGGGTTAAAACATACAATAAGAAATACTCAATGTCTGTAAACTTTAAAAACAATAGTTTTACGCAGTCGTATTAAAGAGACTTTTAAAAAATGGAAAATTGTAATAAGGAATTTCCCACATATTACCAATATACTACACGTTTGCTATATGGTCAATGTATATTCACTATATGGTCCATACGTAGTCTATATACCCCGGATAAAATTAAATGAAAAATAAATTAGAAATAATATGGGAAAGTATATAGATTATGTCCCAAATTTATCCCATTTTATGAACAATTTTAGGAAACAACCCATTATCATAGTACTTACTAGACTTGACATATTTATAACGCCTGGTAGACCAACATTTTGCCAGTCCGGCCCTGGTATTCAGTTGCACCAACAAATCTTAAAACTTATTATATTTTTATAATATATTATATATAGGACTAATGAAAATGTTCAGTATTAAACGATTTTTAAACTATTTAAATTATGATAAATATGAATATTTTGGCAATAAAATAAATATAACAAGTGATAATTAATCTTTATCATTTCTCTTTTTGCACGTTAAAGAATTTAGAAAAAATAGTAATTACTGAGTTCCATCTTGGAAGTTATGTTCTTATATTCCTTTAATTGTCAAAATTATTACCTTAAGAGTAAACTTCCTATTTTTGATATGACAAGTAAAATTATACAATTTTTTTATAAGAAACACTAATTTTTCATCTAACAAAATATTTAATTCGGTAACACTTTGGTGCTAGTTTGAAGCTGGCACCAAAATAATTTAACCCTATATATTTCTGAAAGAGGTAGGGTGCTGGCAATAATTTTATCGGTATAAATTGGCACAAATTAGGCACTAATTGATTCTTCTATTTTGATAATTTGTGCTTCACCGTTTAGTACTAACTTCACGCACTTCTATATTATTCTCAAATGTAATACTAGTTTTATAATCAAATTATTTAAAAAGTTATACATATTCCTTCTTATTAATCAACTGGTCTCTGTAGTTGTACTTGTTTATTTTATTTAAATTAAATATAATGTTTTTCTTAGCATTTCGCTAGTCTATATAAAAGGTGTTTGGCGAAAGGCCGAACTCAGAATATTTCGTTTGTGTCACTTTTGATTTAGCGAAAATGTATACAACGATAATTCTAACATTGGGGATCGGTGTTTTTATATATTCCGGTATAAATATAAAATTAGCTTTACAATTGTATCAAAATATTGTAGTTTTATTATCGTGAACTGTCAAAATTACCATTTCCTCAAATTTTATATAAACACCGTACTAATGTGACACAAAAAAATATCACTAACTACATAATATATTAGAGTTACAAGTGGCTTCATTGGATTTTTTATTAAAAATATATTATATTTTACACACTACTGTATTTAAATTATTTTTTTTATAACTTAGTTACCATGGCGGAAACTAAATAATTGTAACCTAGCAGGTGGCAAAGAAAAGCAAAAGCACGCCGAGCGCTAAATTTTGTAATTTTACAAGTACATAATTGTTTTACAACTCGAATTATGTGCAATACTTTTTCTACGACCATTATTTGACTGTTTTTCGATTACAGACTACTCTGAAAGAATTGACACCTCACTAATTAATAGATATCTACAGAACATAAAAACAATTGTCAAACTGTCAATCTAAAAATAGTAAATTAAATCTATTTACAACCCAATAAAACAATACTATATAGAACATTTCTTGTTTATTTCTTCAGTAGTCATAATGTTTTAAATTAATTGTAAATAATTATGTTTTATTTATACTGCTAACATAATCTCAACAAATAAAAAATTCCGTAACTGTGCCATCAGCGTACTTTACACACGGCTTTCCGTAATGTGACATTTACGTAAGTTATACAATAATGGCTATTTATATACATGGTCGTAGAAAAAAAGTGCATTGCGGTAGAAGAAATATTGCATATTAAATAAAGTTCTAGGGATTCTTATATTTGACGTTTATAAGTAATAATTTCAACCCTTGTATTTTTATTGGACTTTAATATATTGAAATATATTTAAACGGTCCAATTGCTACAAAATTTGATATCGGTACGTTGGTCCAATTTGCAACTAGCTTTTATTAATAGAAACGGTGCGCATACACTTCAGATGTACAATAAATAAACAACATATTTAATCAAATCCAATAAAAACCAAATTTATAATGTCACCTGATCGTTAACCTCATTGTAAATGTATGATTGACAAACAAAAACATTTGAACATCTTAAGTAGTAGTATATTAACTGTTATCAGCAAAAAAAAACTAGATAAATATATAAATACTGATAAAATGATCAAGTAGGTCATGCCTGTGAGGAGACGTTCTATGCGGACATCTAAGACGCCTATACAACCGCAACAAACATTGCACATTGATAATGCAGGTAGTAACTACTTAGGCAATGGAAAAATAAATTTATATTTACAAAAAAATTGAAGAAATATTAAAAAATCCAGTAAATCATTTGTGGCAATGGGGAATACTATTATTTTTATATATTTTCTCATCGGAAGAAGTTTCCATACATTTACACTGACAATACCTCATATTAGTTATTACATCGATGTTTTTTAAATATATAACTTATTATTAATAACATATTTATTATTTAATTTAGTAAAATTTTCAAATACAATTGTTGTATGTACCATATGCATCTACTACGAGTCGGCTTCAGATCTCAAGCCCTCACATGGGAAAATCTGAGAGGGCTCTGTCACTACACGATTTATTTATAATATCAATCAATAAATAAAAATACCTTTATTTCAAAATATTTTTAAATACTGTTTTATAAAAATTTTAACTTGTTATTTTATCTTTATGTAGATTGAAATCTTATTTAAGATCAACTTTGGGCCCAGAATTGTTAAACAGCAAAGCAATTGTAAATGTAAAAAACAATGTCACGATTAATATTTTATTTATTTTTATATTATTTTATTTTGAATCAATCCAATAGAACTAAAAGTTCCAATTACAGGATGATTATAAAGTAATAAATACATAAATACATAAATGCCTTATAAAAAGTTCTTAATGTAAATAATAGAGACAACAATATAAAACGAAAATAAGTACAAGCGAAATAGTTAACAGAAACTTAGAAAATTAATATTAATTATCTACATGACTAAAGTAGTTATTTAGCTTACTTCTGCATACATTTAAGGAATCAGAAAATACATTTATCTTACAAGTGATATCATTTCATAGTTTGTTCTAACTAAATTACAGTTGAATGTTGATTTCTTTCTAGCTGATATATGTGGAATATTTAGGGAAAGACGTCCAAGAATACAGCCGTCTTTAATAACATTATTAAAAATTTTGTGTAAAAAAAGGCAAAACTGAATTTTTCGTCGATTGTTCAGAGACATAATGTTAATGTTACTATGTGTAATGTCAAAACTGGGATAGTGATTGTATTTTTTATAATAACAAAATTTAACAAATCGTTTCTGAATGGATTCGTTATTGATTATATTGCATAAGAATTTATTAAACCTACAGTGAAGCGTCAACATATTATGTTCTTGTTATATATATATATATATATATATATATATATATATATATATATATATATATATATATATATAAAATAATAATTTATTTTGACACTAAACATTAATTAATATGAAATAATATGGTTTTCTTCCTAGCACTCCATAATTCCCCGAATTAATTTTTAGTGAAGTAATTAGAGAATATGTGCCGTACAAATTAATTAAATATTATAAATAATAAAAAAAGTTATAAACTATTATATGCCAGGATTAAAGTTAGAACCAAATTATGACCGAATTTAAAATTATCCTAAGTAGTCTAATAAATAGTATCTAATTTGTGTCAATTTTTGCTGTAAAAATTAAATAAAGTAAAATAAGTTATATATATATTTCACTATCCCTATACCAGGTGTGAAATTAACTTCAAAGTATCATCAAATTTTAAATTTTCTTAGTGAAATAATTTGTGCAAATTAATGCCGTAAATATGAACTGAAATATTACAAACAATAAAATAAACACTTTGATATTTATTGCAATATTGTCTTAATTTTGTGCTCATATCTTTCAATTGTTTTGAATAATACAGAATTAATTTTTTAATTATACTTTCAAGTTTCAAGTATTCGCAGTAAAAAGATTTAAAGTTAACTTATTGTTATTTATTGCTATATTGCTCTAAATTTTTATTACTATTGGTTGTATTCCAATACGAGATGAAAGACTTAAACAAATATCTAGTACCCAGCAGGCCCGGACTGGCCCACCCGGCTACCCGGGCTACGAAAATTTATCGCAGATTTTCAGAAAATATTATAATCGATGGAAATCTTGAAAATTTCAGGAATAATTTCGGAGGAAAGATCTGTTCTATATACATATATAAAAAAAACAATAAAATATATTTCATATGTGTAAATTTTACAAACAATTGTTTTACGCAGTCATTTTAAAGACTCTTTTAAAAAATGGAAAATTGGAATATGGAATTCCCACATATTATCACTAAACCACACATTTGCTATATTGTCAATTTATGTTCATTATAAGGTCCATATACGACCCAATATATCCCGAGTAAAATTAAATGAAAAATAATATGAGAAATAGTATGGGGATGTCTATAGATTATATGGCAAATATATCCCATTTTATATACAATTGTAGGGCATAACCCATTGTTATAGTAATTACTAAACTTGTGTTCAGGCGATTGATATACTATATTGATGAAATGGTTGTAAGATGTTTAGGGGGGCCAACATATTTGTAACGCCAACTAGTTGTAAGTCCGGCCCTGGTACCCAGTTGTACCAAGAAATCTTAAAACTTATTATGCTGTTAAATAAAAAATTGTTAATCAATTTTTTATTTAAATATTTCCTGACTCAAGTCTACGAGTACTAAAAACTTAAGTATTAAGCGATTTTCAAACTACTTAAATTATGAATATACATGAACATTTTGGCAATAAAATAAATATAACAACTGATAATTAATCTTTATCATTCTTCTTATTGCACATTAATGAATTTAGAGAAAATTTGAATTATTGAGCTCCATCATATAAGTTATGTCGTTATGTTCCTTTAATTGTCAAAGTTATTGCCTTAAGATTAAATTTCCTATATTTCATAAGAAAAGTAAAATTACATAGTTTTTAAATAAAAAAACAATGTAAGTATAATGTAGTAAATAATTATGAAGCAATAAATCTACGACTGAAAGTTTTGCATTTCGAATAGTATTGAAATTTTATTTTTAATTTATGTCTTTTTTCAACAAATATAATAATTATTTCTATATAATTCATACCTGGCGCATAATAAAAGATTAATTACTTTAATTAATAAGTCAGAAAATTTTGAAATAAAAAGTGAATAACGTTTTTATTATTCATAATATTTAATTCATTTTAGAAGCACAAATTGGCACAAATTAGGTACTAATTATTTGACTAAAATAAATTTTAAATTATGGAACACTCTGGTGCTAGCGTGAATTTAGCACAATTGATGCTTAAAGCCAAATATCTCATGGAGGGGGTGTGTGGCAAATATAATGCTATTGGCACAAATTAGGCACTAATTTTTGGTCTAAGAAAAAAATTAATTCGGGAATACTTTGACGCTAGTGTGGAGTTGGCACCAAAATAATTTAACCCTACATATTTCTGAAAGAGGTAGGGCTATGACAATAATTTTATCGGCACAAATTTGCACAAACTAGGCATTAATGATTGATCTATTTTGATAATTTCTGCTGCACCATTTAGTGCTAACTTCAAGCACCTCTGTGAAATACTTATAGTTTTTCGAAAACTGCCGTGAGAAGGTAATATTTACATGACAACTATCAAAACTATCATATTTGGTAGCGAGATATATCGCAAGCGCAAGCTTTGAGCATCTTCCGTACATTTGCGTTTCAATTGTAAATGTGGCAGCTAAAAAAGAGGGATTAGGTACTTTATAGTATAGTGACTTTAAATCACTTCAAAGCGATACTATCGGTGGAGAACAAGCGATTTTTGGCGTGATACCAATTGCAGAAAAAAGTACCCTCCAAAAGTTCACTTCGAAAATACTCACACGTTTGTAATTATCATTTCTGAACAATATAACTTTTTACTTCTTTTTTGTACAGACTGTATGATAGAGGGTATAATTGGGCTTTCCGGTTAGACTGATTAAATACAATGTCTACAAAATTGAAAGCAAAACAATAGTTATTTGTGCTGCTAGGTAGGAAAGTTGTTCTTTTCTGGTCCGAAGGATATGTATACGGCCGAGACACAGTCGAGGCTGGATACTTCTTGAGGACCAGAAAACAACTTTACTGCCATGTAGCACACACTATTTTTTATCCTACGCAACAACACAACGTAATAAAATAATATAAACATCTTACGAATACTATGTAATTTGACATTTAACTTAACCTCAAAGAAATTTCTGAAAATGGATACCAACATAAAAAGAACAAAAAACAAACATTTTATTTTGACATATAAATAAGGTTAACTACTATGTTCTATTATTTACAGAATACGAGGGGGTATTGACATATAGTTAGCCTTGGATGGTTCCAATATCTGATAGTGAATATGGTTGCTATGGTTACAACTATGATGTTTTATAAATAAGTTGACAAAGTTTGACATCTATAAGTTGAACGGTGATTAAACTGTGAATTTTTGAAAACGGTATGTTTGCGAAAAAGCTAGAATTTGAAAAAGTTGAATTGCGGTCAGTTATTAAATATTTATTTTTGAAAGGATTATCCGGCAAAGAAATTTTTGCTGATATAACAGACACTTTAGGTGATCAGTGTCCTTCATATGCAACTATTAAAAACTGGGTTGCGGAATTTAAGAGAGGAAGATCAGATGTTAAAGATGAGCACCGCGCTGGAAGACCAATTTCTGTGACCACTTCGGAAAACATTGATTCTGTCCATGATATGATTTTAGCAGATCGACGAATTGGGCTGAAACGTATAGCGGAAGCATTGAACATTTCCTATGAACGTGTATTTCATATTGTTCATCACGACTTGGATATGAGAAAACTTTCGGCCAAATGGATTCCAAGATGCTTGAATGTTGATCAGAAGCGTTTTCGTTTGACAACGTCGAAGGAAATTTGCCGTAATTTTGAAGCAGACCCCTCAACATTTTTGGATCGGCTTGTTACTATGGATGAAACGTGGATTCATTATGACCCAGAGACTAAAGAGCAATCGAAAGAGTGGAAGCATTCCGGTTCTCCACGACCAAAAAAATTCCGTGTTCAAAAATCCGCTGGTAAGATTCTTGCTTCAGTTTTCTGGGACAAAGATGGGATAATTCTGACAGATTATTTGGAACAGAGCAGAACTATCACGGGAACATATTATGCTGAGTTGCTATCTAAATTACGCAAGAAAATTGTGGAAAAGCGCCGCGGAAAACTTATCAAAGGTGTTCTCTTTTTGCAAGACAATGCTCCTGCTCACAAGTCCTTGATTGCAATGCGCAAAATTCATGATATTGGTTTTGAATTGGTTAACCATCCGCCCTATTCTCCGGATTTAGCACCATCAGATTATTATTTATTCCCAAATCTTAAAAAACACTTGAAAGGTAAAAGATTTTCAACAAATGATGAAGCCATACGTGCCGCTGCGGAGTGGTTTGCAGACCAAGACAAAGAATTTTTTTTAGAGGGTTTACAATTATTTTATAAACGTTGTGTTAAATGTGTAACTCTTAAAGGAGATTATGTTGAATAAATAAAATTTTGTTTTGAATTATTATGGCGTTTTATATGGTAGGCTAAGTATTTATCAACACCCCCTCGTATATAATAAAAATACCTTGAATCTAAAGTAAGTATCAAAATTATCTAAAGTTACAATATTTTAAAAGCATGTTCACATATTTCATTCTGATTATTAGTTCTAACACATTAAACGCCATCTGTTTGTCCGCACACGAACTGTTTTTTTTTCTTCCCTAGGGAATAGTGAGATTTTGTAGGTCTAGACCAGCAAATGTCTACTTTCTTGCGCACGCACACGCAGGAAAATCTTACTTTCAATATGTGTAGGATAAAAAATTATTTTAAAACAACAGAAGTAATGACACTTGGGTGATAGTTGGTATCAGTATTCGAAATTCGTAAGACGGGGAAACTGTGGGATTGCTCATTCCAACACTATACGACAAGGACAGAAACACCTGCGAAAAGCTATCACTCTCGGATTGAGTTGGCGCCGCTAGTGCATGTTCCAGTATTACTATATTTCAATGCACGGCTATAACTATGACAAAAATATGAATTTTGCTTACTTCATGTTGAAACAGTAGAGGGAAACGATCAACTGCAACAACGTATGTCAAATCTCTCACGATTATCTTATATACTATACTATATAGGTCGAGATTATATAGTTTCTTTCATCATATTTTTATCAGGTCTGATTTTTATGTAAAAATAATTTAAACTGTGTAAAATTCGTAGATTGAATCAATGAATCCCAGAACCCATTTCTAAATTTAAAAAAGTACGTAGTCATCCATCACTTTTGACAACTAGTCTGTAATTTTTAAACGAGTGTATCTTCTTATAGAACACAGATTCCAAATATTTGAAAATATTATCATGAATAATACTTTTGAGCAAAGGTTTTACAATATTTTAAGTTTATAATATAACATATACCTATAATTATAATAATAAATTTTGCACATTCAAATTACTTAAGTCAATGTTTCCAAATATGGGAAGGGATTCTATAACTCATAACAACTCCAAATAGCAACTGTACTTGTTAAAATATCAATTACAAACGTCAAATAGCAAATGTCACTATGGCCAAAATTCAAATTTGCCATAAATTTAAGACATTCCCACATAAGTGTAGATTTATGGAGTGTTCTTTATACATGTATGAGTATATGTAAGTACGAATCAACCATAAATAACTATTGCAGTTATAGAATAGCAAGTATACTTTGTAGTTGATATTTCCAAATAATATTATAGCAACCGTAGTTGTAGAATCCTACTCCTGTTATGCAAATATTCCTAAATTAACTTCACTGAAGACTGATGACAGTAATAGTTACATTAGGATTGCCAATGATAATTTATAATTTTAAAAATTAACTACGATTTTCTCCTAAATGTATAAAGTAACTAAATAATAACCAAGTATCTCTAAATAAAATAAATTGAGTACATTGGTAGCAATATTAGGGTTGTCAATTATAATTTGTAACTTTCAAAATTTTTACGAATTCATTCCAAGCATTGTTGCCAACAGAGTTCTTATATTAATTACGTACAAATCGACAGTTTCTGTTGCCTCATCCATGTGGATTGACTATTGTATTTTGCCAAACGTCGAAAGAATGTCGTATTTGGTACCAAATAAAAACAATCGACAAGAGCTGACTTGCTGATATGAGAAATTTTTACTATGCAGTTTGTCCTTTGTTTTTCGCAGAAAGTTGTTAGAAGTATTTCGTGTTTAATATCAATTGAAAGCACTTGACTTGCAGAAATGACAAAAAGAATTCCGCGTCGCTCAGCTTTTGTTTTTTGCGAAAAGATATGAGAAGAATGTTTGCCATTTTATTTTATGTAAAAATTTTCAGATAAAATGTAGTGTTCGGTTTCAAATGAAAGGATTTGATGTGGGCTGGCGTGTAGAAATGACAAAAATGTTTCACGCTGTGAAAAATATAAAACCTGAACGTAACTGTCAGTTTACAAAACTTTGAACTATTTATTACCACAATAAATTTTTAAACTAGTCAAAAGTGAAAATAATTTTTGTTATAATTTATTATTCATTCATTAAACTAATTTATATAAATATCTTTATTTCAATTATTTTCACACTTCACCCAAAAAAGAAACGTTACAATATTTGTATGTGTTATCATTTTGAAGCTTAATATAGGCCTTTCTATGTCTTGTGGGTTTTTGGCCCTAAAGGAAAAAAAACTGATAATCAGTTTTCTTCTATAACAGAAAAATTCAGAATTCTGGCAGATTTTGACAAAATATAACTACGCTGGCTACCACAGTCCAATAATCTGTTTAATATCATCTCCATCTTTATAAATATGAATTATCGCTGTTTGTAGTATGGTATCTCCTGTAATATTGTGAGAATAGAAATTTCCTTTTTGGCTTTGATTCGTCGCGATTAGATTCGTTACCTCTCACTCGACCTTTGTTTTCATATTTACTGTGTTTATTAACCTAGCTGTTTTCAAATTTTTTTTTTTTTATTCCTTGACCTTCCAATGGTCCTTCTTTGTAGAATGAGAATATCTGTTCTGTGTTTTTCTGTCTATTTTAATATGAAGTGCCTGGACAGTAAAATTTCCATTGTTTGTATTTTGATAAACTAGTTTGTTTCAGTTTTCAGCTTCCTTTCATATTTTGTTTAAAGTCTTCCTTTACTAAAACAATATGCTTCAAATGCTTTCTAATTGTCTCAACAGATCATCATCGAAGATTCTTTTCATTATTAATTTGTAAATCAAGTCTTCACAGATTTTCTCAATTATCATTACTCTGAGATGATTATGATTTATGTCTTCTCCTAGCGATTTAAGTAATCTAATGTGTTTAATATATCATGGCAATCTTTCACTGTATTACCAGCAATTTTTACTTGATAAAGTGCTATATAACGGGCGTGTATTATAACACTTGGTTTTGCATATCTCTCTTGTAATGTCTCTATTACTATTTGATCATTTTTTCTTGTAGTATCTAAATTTTTAACAATTTGTTTTGTTTCCCTTTCTAACACCGAACGCAGGAATAATAGTTTGTCAACTGCACTTATATTTCTGCTTTTGACGTTAAAAAAGAATTGACCCTAAAACTCGTATCATCTTAATATATCACCAACAAATTTGGTTAATTCAATTCTTGGTAATTTGCTGGTTACATTTATATTTTCTGTTGAATTTGCTATAGTGTTCTTGCGTTGCTCATTGTCTTGTAATTTAACAATCAATTCAGTAATTATTTCTTCTGCTGGTATCTGTATTACTGTATAGTTCGTAGTACTTATACATTTCAGAAAAGAAAAATACTTGAATGGTTTTAGTTTAGTGGCCATGATTCAGTAACGATTCTTTGTTAATAAAATAAATTTTGTCAATTAAAAACATTTTGAAGGGGGAGATATTGAATCCAGTAATTAATTTATGCATCATAACGACATTGATAGAGTTCCTCCACCATGTCGCAAATACTAAAGCGAAAACTGAATTCAACAAAAATTTCCTGAATTCTAAACTATTGAACCAATACATACATTACTCAAATATTTAATCTCAAAACTGAAATTCTATATTGAATTTATTAGCAATCATCTCCGAATAGGATGAAAAGATAAGATATTCTTGTCCATTTTGAAACACTATGCTTAATGCGAGCACTAATCTAAAATATGGTGAACTAAGTGTCAGGGTTTACACCCTCAGTGGCCTCCTACATCCACTTATAATCATTCCTGTACCACGCACTTAATGTCAGATCTAATTATCTGAAATGTTACCTCAGCTAAGATCATAATTGTTGCAACAGCACGTCTGCAGTACGAGATATATTAAATATAAAATTTAATATTTTCGTTAAAAATCAGACAGCCATGGAAATAAAAGAAAATATCTAGTTTAGAGAAGTATCACTGATTGCAATTCTTATTGTCTGTTTTTACCTCCCGCCTATCAATATATAGATAAGGGAGGTATTGTTTTTGGTCAGATTTCTCGAGTGTTAGTTTTCAACATATGAGCACGAATTAGGGTCCCTAGAATAAGATTTTACTATTTTTACCGTGATGTCTGTATGTCTGTGTGTGTGTGTGTGTCTGTGACGATTTTTCGTCCACGATAACTCCAATACGATACATGTAAAAAATATAATATTTGGTATTTAAGAGTTATATTCTAATATGATGAACTGATTAGATTTTGACTAGAATTGGTTAACCGGTAGTAGTACTTTACTTAAAGCTTTAACCCGTTTTTCCAAAAAAATACCTCTAAATACCACATTTTTGCAAATTTCCTTATTATAAATATAAAGATTTTTTAATTTTCTACTAATCTGCATAATTATGTTTATATATAACTTCTAGCTAGATAGAAAAAAAGATATAAATTATAATAATTTTACATATCGTTTAGGCTGAGGAATTTCGATAAACAGATGAGTTATTCATATGTTCAGAAAATTTGACATATGATGTCAAATTTGATTTAAATAAGTGTAAAAGATAAAATAAGTAAAAATGAAGTAATTTTATTGTAAAATTTAAAAAGATGGAAGAAATATATTAGGAATGTATTTGCATGCGTGAATCAAAGTTAGTTCGGTTCCGGTTTTAGTAACGTCAAAAATAGCTGTCATATTGGTCATACAAATTTTATAAAGGAAATTTTAGGTATGAAATGAATTAAAAATATTCTGATCTGCAATAACAAACTAATTTTGAAACTACAAATTAAATGTGTTGCAAAACTGATATAGAATCTATTACTACAGCGGCGGGAGGTATTGTGTTGGACACACCAGATTTTTTAATATTATTTAAGTTGAATTTTTATGTTTTTTTTTTAATAACATACCAATTTTACAAAAATTCTACAAATATAACTTTAAAAAAGTATTAAATAAAATGTAAGACAAGTACATATAAACAAACAAATTTTTAATATACGAACGACATATCAATTTTTGAATTAATTTAATAATAAACATCAAATTTCATTTCCTGTACGCCAACCCTGTAACGCCGAGAACGCCACCATATGCCGCCAAACGAAACTTTTTGGTTTAATGTTCTCGTTTATTGTTAAATAAGACTCAGTAAAATTTCACATAATTTATGTTTTTATGTTATTTGTACTACAGTCATACTCTTTGTTTACATAATCACAATATTTTATTTTTTTGTCTAAGGTAACTACTATTTTTTTCAGCAACGCTAACTAATATTTTTTTCATAAAAAGATCAAAACTAATACTACAATCCTCTCCTTGATATTAAATAAAATACATGAAATGAATAAACATTTAAACAATTAAACATAATGATAACGAACTGGGATTCGTCGTTCAGGTTCCTTTGAAGGTAGTTCACATGAATCAGGTGGCGTCGCGATGATTCACTGATGACTGGTGAATAAACCTTCGACAACATCATCTGGATTAGTGATAGATTCTAAAATTTCTGAGGGATTATCTAAATCAGCAACGCTGTTAGTATTGGAATTGGAAATTAATTAAAAAAAATAAGAGTTCTTGGTTATAATATTTTCTCCTCTCTTTATAGTTATTTGCGAACCATTAATCTTTATTATATTAAAAGGTTTAGAATTAAATGGTGAGGTTAATTTATTTTTCCTTATTTGCTTGCAAAAACAGTATCTCCAATTTTAAAGTTAGATGGTTTGGTGTTACCTTTTTTGTATGCATATTATTTTTTTTTATATTTCGATGCCTCATCTTTTCATATAACGTTTTGGTAATCGTTTTTAATGATTGTTTCTAAAATTGGTAGGAGGGTGTTTATTTCGTGACCAAACATAAGATCATACGGGGTGATATCATGATGATGAATATATAAATTGTTTGCAAAAGTTGCAAATTCTTCGCTTTGAAATGGATGACCATTATCTGATTTTAATTGTTTAGGTAAACCGAAAATAGCGAATGTTTTTAGAAGAATTTTTTCCGTATTTTCAAAATTTGTTGAGGGAATTGGTTCTATGATAGGGAATTTTGAGAATTCGTCTACTAGTAGTAGAAGGTATTTACCGTTTGGTAAAGGTCCTGCAAAATCAATTGCTATTTTCTCAAATGGCCGTGTTGCAGGTTGTGGTATTTGAAGTGGTTCACGATTGTGTGTGTCAGTAACTGCTTAGCAAGTTATGCAGGATTTTATTGTTTGCTCAACTTGTTTGTCTAGACCAGGGAACGAAATTTTGACGAGTTGTTTTGTTTTAGTCATACCCAAATGTCCTTTATGTGCCAAGTCTATTGCCTGTTGTTGAAGACTTTTTGGAAGAATGATTTTTGTTCCTCTCAAAATCACGTTTTCGTATACAGATAGTTCGTGTTGAATTGGTTTAAAACTGTTTAGCTCTGCTCTTTCAAATAGTTTCTTGTTAATGGAAATAGCTTCAGTTAACAGTAATTGTATAGTGTCTTGTTTGGATTTTTCCTGTACTTCTTCGAATGACATAGCTTTTGGTAAATTGGTTGATATAAGGAATTTTACATATTTTTCTGTTTTGTTACTGTTTGATTGTTTTTGTTGAGACAGAGTATAACGCGATAAATAATCTGATGAGTTATTTATTCCGTCCTGGTGTTTTATTGTAAATTCGTATTGTTGGATTTTAAGTATTAATTGTTCAATTCTTGCACTTGTTGAAGAATGCGGATTTAATAGAATGTTGACAAGTGGTTTATGGTTATGTAGATAGAAATGTGTTCAATATAAGTATATGTGAAAATGTTGTAATACCCAATTTATACTGAGCATTTCCTTTTCAATTTGGCTGTAGCTTGTTTCTACATCATTTAAGGTTCTGCTTCCGTATGCCACATTAATTTCTCCATTTTTTTATTCTTGCGAGAGAATTGCTCCTAGTCCATAGGGGCCTGCATCTACATGAACATGGGTTCTTTTTTTACGGTGTAATAGGAAAGTTTTTTAGCATTGCTTAATAACTTTTTCAATTTTTCAAAAGTTTCTTTATGTTGTTTTGTCCAAATCCTTGGAGTATTTTTCACGACTAAATCTCTTAATAATTTTGTATGATTTGCTAAATTTGGTACAAATTTTCTAACGTAATTAAGCATCCCAAGTAAGCTTCGAACTTCTGATGGGTTTGTTGGCTATTTAAGATTTTTGAAAACTTCTACCTTTTTGGGATCAGGTTTAATACCATCTTTAGAGAAAATGTATCCAAAGAAAGACATTTCTTCTTTGCCGAACATGCATTTGTTTTTGTTTATCGTTAAATTACTTTCTTTTAATCTGTTTAGAACTTTTAATAAAGATTCGTCATGCTCTTCTTTTTTTCCATTTATTAAAATGTCATCACTTATATTTAAAACTCCACGAATACCTTCTAGGGTTTGTCGAATGATATCTTGAAAAAATTTCAGCTGCAGCATTGATACCAAAATTTAGGCGTTTATATCGAAATAAACCAACGTGAGTTGAGAAAGTAGTTATGACTCGTGATTTTTCGTTTAATGGAATTTGATGATATCCATATTTTAAACCCCTTTTGCAAAATACTTTGGCTTCGTTTAATAACATGAAAATGTCGTCAATTGTAGGGGTTATATGTCGTTCTCATTTGATCGCTAAGTTTGGTGCTCTCATATCAACACACATTCTTATGGCTTCCGGATTTCTGGATTTGGGGACTAACACAATAGGTGATACTCAAGGCGTTGGCCAAGTAGCTCACTATTGAAGCATTACTGCTAGCATGTATAATTTTGTTATTAATTATATTGGGAATAATCTTGCGATAAAATATTTTTGCGAATAATTTATTTTTCGAACATCTATTTTAATTTTTTTAACTAATCGATGGTATCAAACGCTTTGGATTAGTATGTATCTACAAGACTTAAGACACAAGGTTAAGGGATACAACGGTAAAGGCCAGGTCAGAAAACCACTTGTCACATACGGAAATAGTGTATACATACCACTATTTGTATTTGGAACATTGGTGTGTAGAGTTCACAAATTTCGATACGGTATTCATAGCTCTGGAGATTATTATATAAATTATGTCGTTGATTAAATATGCTCGAATATAATAATCAAATATTGTAGATAACAGGAATACTTAGTTCAATATTACATAGGTAAAAAACCGTGTCTTTTCCAGTTTGCATTTAAAGGAAAATCATTTTAACAACATAAAGTTAATAATTGTTCATGTAGTAAAGTCATTCATAAAATCTCTAAAATATAGTGTCATTACAACACATATTATTTACAAGATTCCGTAGTAAAATACGCCCAAAATAAATAAGACAATAGATAATAGACTAAATATAATCTTTAAAGATGGGACTGCTAATTTAAATAAATATAGCAGAAAATATAATGTTTTTGTTAAATATTTTGAACTGCACAAAGTTTTTCAAGGGATCATCCTCACGCCTACAGACTATATGTCGTGGCGCTATAGCCAGATGGCCAACCCACTTGAAAGGATCAAACTACGAGACGCTGACCCTGTACCTGCGTTGTTGATATGCAGATTCTAGAAGATTCCGCGATAACGCATCTGGAGCGTGACTGTTTAGAAAGAAGATCCTTCCCCTGAAACACCCTCCTGAAGGAGTGAGGAGAGATATATTTATATACAACCTACGGCTATAATGGATAGGGTGCAAGAAAAACATTATAAAAATAATACTCTGAATTGAAAACAATTTGGATTTGTTTATGGATAACTCTTTCCACTTCTTTTTGGTCTTTTTGACCTAAAGTGCATCTGATACATTTCAGATACCTAAACTGACTACATTATGATTCACTGACTTTTTACTGGCTACGATTAAACTGAGACTGATCTACAACTCGACTAGATTATATTAAGGCCGGCGAAATGTACAAACTGTGTCTGTGAATTATGATCCCATCGGCAGATGGCCTTCTAATTTTTGTTATAAAGCCGAGCCGTTGTAATTACTCCTGATCGAGTAATAAGTACTACTATAGCTCGTCCAAAATAGAAAAGGACCTGTCAATCATTCTCGCGCATATAATGCAACAAACAAGTTGAAGGAGACGGCAACATAAATATACTTTTTTTCTAATGGTGTTCAATGTGCCGCACAGTACATACTAAACGTATCGTAGACCCATGCCTGGCCTACCAGTTGCCCTGTGCAGTTCTGGGTTATAGTAGCTATACCTACCCCACGTCAACCAAGTTCAAAACTGCACTGTTCCAATAAACTAGGGGCGTAAACCATAAATGGGAAAGCAATCTACCATTGGCCTGGGATTATTTCAATCAGAGCTAGGCATGTACTTAAATAAAATGTTTTTAAATAGCGATTTAAATACTTTCCATTTTAATTGTATTTATACTTAAGTACATTTTATGATTAGAGTATTTGTACTTATATTTAAATACAATTTTTTAAGAGTACTTATAATTTGTACTTGAATTGACGATTTAAATACATTCAAAAGTACTTAAATACTTTTCTTGTATTTAAATACATGTATTTATTTAAGTACTTTTCGTATATTTAAGTACTTTCTTATATTATTTCAAATTTAATACATGTCTGCCGTCTTCAGGACCCGTAGAACGGCTGTTTTCGTATGCGACAATTATTAATGCACCAAAACGGAGAGCGTTAAGTGATGATAATTTTGAACTAGTTGTTCTAAAAGCCAACAAAGTTGGACAATTGGAATAAATTTTTGCTTTATCAAACGGTAGAATTATTTTAATTATTGTTTTTTTTTTGTTCAAATAAAGCTATTTTTTTATATGTTAAGTATGTATGCTACTTACGTAAATAAAATTTATTTCAAATATTTTTTTTGTTTTATTGTTTTATTCCTAAGAATTGTATTTTATTATAAAATATATCAAATATTGTTGTATGCAAAAATGTAATATTTTTTATACATAGTATAATTTAAAAGTACTTGTACTTATAAATATGAATTATATACAAAAGTACTTGTATTTGTACTTAAATACTTTTAAATAGATTTGATTTGTACTTATACTTAAGTACTTTTCAGTAGATTTTATTTGTATTTCTACTTAAATACTTTTTTAATGTACTTATGTCCACCTCTGATTTCAATAACAAATTGAATTTTTGTAAATATTTATATTTTTAAATGCATAATGTTTATGAATAACAAAATAAAATATCACATTTATGAACATCATAAAAAAATTCTAATTAAGTAGAGGCGAATGGATTACATCGGTTTGGTCACTGACAATATTTTTCTTTGAAATAACAGCTTCTTTAATCTCTAGATTTTCAAGCCAAATTATAGTTTATTCTTTTTCTGCTACATGTAAAATTACGAATCACCCTTTCCATAAATAATTATTACCTGCTAATATAATCCTGCTAATATAATCCTCGGCAAATCCTGTGCTGTTTTCTGTTCATTGCAATTATATGTTCTTTAAATCTTACTTTCGAATTTCCTTCATATTTATATAATAATTTCTAAGTACGCTACTGGTAAAAAACGCAATGGGGGGTACCTTCTCCCATTGGTTGCTCAAAATATGAACGAAAATGCGTCTTTCGCGCAGGTTCATTTCTATATTGGACGAGCTATAGTTGTGTTGTTGTTGTTGCAGGTGTGTTCCGGGGGTCCAGGCGGACAGAGACTAAGCGCAGACCAGTACCGCGCATGCATCCGGTCGCGCGCGCTGAACGAGGCGTCACATGCGCAGCTCGGATTCCTGGCGTTCCGCGACGACATCGCGGCGCAGGACAGGGCTCCGCTGGGCCCTGCGCCGGCCCCCGCACTAGCCTTGCCGCACGCTAATCGCAAACCTACCTGATCGCCCGAATCGCCACACCACGACGTCTGGAAGATCGAATTCTAACACAGACACTACACGATGAAATCTTTTGTAATGACTGCATAAATGTAAGAGTTTATTATAATTATCCAAGAACAAAGGTTTTTGTTTATATTTCTAAAATTACATTCCTCAAATATGATTCTTAAATATAATATGTAGAATTATATGTAGATGCTATGATATGTACATATGTACACTAATGAGTTTTGTAAGTATATTTAATTTTTTTATAAAATTAGAAAATGAAATACACACATTTTAAAATTTATTTTAGTGTTTATAGTACATAGAATTTTTGAAAGAAAATACATAATATCATTTTTTTATTGTCATGATTTCCTCTGCAAAAGCAATGATATCTATATTTAAAAACCGTTTTTGTTTTACATCTTAGAAAAATAACTTTGTACACAATTTATAAAATCTAGAATAGATTATTGTTTACTACCAAATCGGCGACTTACAATAATAACACGAAATATTCCATTATTTTGATATACAAATCATACATATCAATGAAATATTTTTTTTATTTAACAATGCCATTCTTTTAAAAGAATTATAGCAATTAAGTCTTGTTCTTTTCTTTTTTTTACAGTATTTCACAATTTGACAAACTTGGTCATGAATTGACATATTGACAATACTGTAACAACTGCATTGCTAAACGTCATAGTTTATATAACCTAATTTTTAACTAATAATGTAGCTGCGCCTTTTTGTCCGAATAAATATATGTTTGAAACATGTCGTGAAAAACATGTTGTGTCTAACACGAAAGGAAAGCACTTTTTCCACTCTCACACGAATGCTCGAGTTGTAAAAGATACGCTTTCTTCTCTAGTTTGATAAATAACTATCACCTCACAAATAATGAGTTTGTTTTTTAATTGTGGAATATAAAATGCTAATTACTTTTAAATACTTTCGAAGTTAATTTTATATAACGTTATTTTTTTGAATTCGTAAATGATCGTGTTCTCTATTAAAACATAATTATATTTACACAAGTTCCACTTCCGATTGTTATTGTTATAAAATAAAAAAAATATATATAAAACATCAATCCGATTAAATAAAACTACTTAAAAGTTTGTAAGGTCCATTTTTAATGAAAATTGACAAATGTTAATCGATATTTTTAAATTGGTAGTAAGGTTATGTGCCACCATTAATAATAACCGATAAAGTAATTTCCCTAATTTTGATATATGTCACTTTTTAAAATTGAATGTCATTTTAAAACGCAAAATTTTTCCTAACCAGTTACTGCATACTTAATATTCTTCAAAGATTTGTTGTAGACGAGTAGTGTTAATAATTCGATTCACTTGCTCTATAATAAGTTTCCCTGAGTTGATACGCATTTCATCAATTTCTCCTTCAAGAATAATTAAACTCTTATCTTGCATCGCATGGCACAGATGAAACTTGTATTCAGTATTTCATTATCGTACGTGGTATAGAGGGGTATATATCGAGTTTATTAATACAACCAACACGTAGGAGATTAACATGTAAAATCAATTAATTATGAATAGTATCTCTCCAGTGCAAGACATTACCCTGAAATTTTGTATGCAAAAAAAATTAACATTGACAGAATTCTAAAACTTTCATCCTTTCATTAACTAATACTCCAATAAAAAAAATAAACTTTCACCTAGGTATTTAATGTTTTTGATTTTCTTACCACATATCTTAGCGAACCTTATATTTTTATTAATTTGGCGATGTAATATGGAATCATGCCTTCATTTATGTAAGATTTTTTTGCGTTAATTATTTTACTAGTTTATTACGTACATTTTGTTGTTTACGACAAATAGTACATTCCATGTAATATGCTGGGTGTGAATCCTCTTAGCGACTGCATATAGGTGTCATATATTTTCTGAAATTTCTTCCGGGATGATATCCTACACATTTCACTTAATAATAATGTCTGGTGGAATATAATTACTAATTTTGTTACCAGAAGATATGTTAGATGGGTGTGTAATGATTCGCCGCCAACGTTTTGCAGCGAAACGATTCGCCGCGAATGTTTCGCCGTCGTATCTTTTCGCTGCTGCAACGTTTTACCGTCGAACGTTTCGCCCCCTAAAAGCTCATTTTAAAAGACATGACCCAAATCTGAGGGAAACCGAACTGAGTGCAATTAATAGTTGATATTGAAACATTTTTTTTAAATACCCTAAGCTGATAGAACCTATTGAAATTGACTGCAATTAACAGTGGATATTAAAACACAATTAAAAGAATAACCTAAACTAACGGACCTATACCAAATTGAAGTAATTAACAGATCGAACACACGTACAGCCACACGCGATCACACCATTCTCTGGACAAGATTCGTTCGACGGCGGTGTAGCGTTACGGCGGCAAAACGTTACAGTGGCGAAAGGTTTCGACGGCGAAACGTTATCGCGGCGAAACGTCATCGTGGCGAAACATTACGGCGGCGAAACATTAATTCTTAATTGTCTTTCTGTTATTTAGAAAGCGTAGGTTATAAGTTATTCATTTAGCAGTCCTAGAATGATTTGAAATATAGCAGCAGAAATACCATTAAAATTGATTGAAAATTCAAAACTTTTGTGTAAAACACAAAACTTTTAAAAAATAGAGTATCTTCTAAATCTCTATAAAGCCACTTTTTTAAAATTTTGCTTTATTAATGTAGAACTTTATGAAGAAATACTGCCATCTTTTTAAGTTGTCAAATTATAAGTTCTTTAGCAATGATCCAGGGATATTCGGTGATATTTTTTTTACAATTTTTACCTTATACGTAAAACTGTGTCTACCTTCCTACCATTTAGAGATAGTAGAAATCACTGTCAACTTGATACTTGGTAAGCAAGTTTTTTCATTTGCTACTCGATTGCCATCTAACGACTAGATTATTGAAATGGCCATGTTCTTTAATAGGTTTTTCTGAAAATAAGTAAATATTTGAAATCTTTATATTATTATGTTTTTTTATGTAAGTTATACATCTAGTACAACTAGTTAAAAACATAATAAGTTTCGATATATACAGACAATAACTTAAACGTATAAAAATTATGCAATAATAAAAATTAAAATTAAGAATCAGAAAAGATTTTGATTCATCTCAGTATTGAATAAGAATACTTAAAACATATTTGTATTACATTATCAATCTTTTTTACTGATTTATACGAAACATTTTGTTCCTTAATAACTTTTATAAAAATGACTAGAGTATCATGATACTCTAAACTAAACAATGAATAAATACATATACATTACAAAAGATTTCTAGTATACATAATACCAATAATTACATTTATATCAGTAAGAACAGACGATAGTGAGTGCGAAACCTACTGCGTGTTCCTAATAAACTAAACATTTTCCAAACCAAGTGAAAGAAAAGCCAAGTGCATGAACATACATTTTTGGTGCTAAGAATCCTCTATTTCGTCCTCATGCCAAATTCATTTACATGTGATGATTCATATTACTACAATGATATTTTTGTTACTCATATCTTTATTTGTTATACTTTCAAGGGAGTTATTATTCAAGCTTACTTACACTTTTAGCGATTACTAAAAACAAGTTTGTTTCTTAAATGAAATGTGATACTATATTAGTACATTTACGAGTAACTTTATATTTCAGCATCACCAAAGAAAGAAAAATGTTCAGTCATATTCAAAAATAATGTAAAAAATGTATGCTATATTCATTATTATCCATGATACAGACAATCACGTGAATAAATAAATAAAAGTACTATATTCGGTCGTGTGTAATGTATAATTTAAACGGTAGATTGTTTAAAATTTACGTGGACACAAATATTATATTTATTAATTAAATTTTGGTTTACTTTTTATATTCTTTTATATTCCACTTAATTCATTAATTTGTAACGTGTTTTCTTTTCGTATAATAGAGAAGTTTGGCGTGATTGAAATTACATGTGAAATATTTTTTAATTATTAGTACATGCATAATTATAACTTAAAATTTCATTGAAAGTTAAAATTATTTTCCCATTTCTTTATAATTAATGATTTATCATCGAACTTTTGTGACGTTAGAAGTGAGTTATGTGCTTGTATAGAAAGAAGGCTGAAACCTGAGTTTTTATACGTAAGTCGTAGGTTGAGGCAAAACTCCCGGGTGCCGTGGGAGCATCGCGCGCACCGCTTGAAGTAGACGATACTTACGTCCTCCGTGAATTTCTGTGACGTAATTTGTGTATAAAATTTTATTTTTTGAGAAATGTAGACATCTCTGTGTGATCGTTATTTTATTTGTAAAAATATCAAAATTGAAAATAATGTTGAAATTATTGTATTAGTAAGTTTAAATTTTATTTATAAATAAATAATTTATGTTTATGTTGTAAATTTATCGTTTATTAAATGAATAGGTCAATGATACTTATAATGTTTTTCTTATTTATCTCTACATCAAAGGAAAAGTACAAGATTTTTAGAATTCAGATAATTCTAAGGCTAGCCACAATTGTCATTTTTTGCACTTCTAAAAGTATCATTTCCCGTCACATCACTTTAAATTAAAGGGAACTGATGAATTGAACGAAACGAAAACACCTATAAAAAATTAGTTGTATTTTCTGATAAATTTCATTTAAATATATATTTACATTTTTTACATACCTATATTCAATATCTATTTTGCCTAAAGGTTTAGGTTTGCTTGGATAAATGTTTAATTTACGTAATGATTATTATGTGTACAACAGTAATTATGTTTGGTATTAGAAGATTCATTTACATATTAAGTTAATGAAACTTTGTACAATACCTTAATCATAGTTTTTTTTTAATTTGTTGATACTTTTGCTGTGTTCATATTCACAAATAAATACTAATAGTACATTTGATTTATCTTTTATAATAATGTTTCCATTAATTTTAATACTGATTCTAAGTGCTTATAAATAAATATGTAATCTTCCATAAATCCCTTGTAACTATCACCCACGTAACTTGTTTGAAATGTTTGTTGCCAGAGCCAAAGCAAAACTAGAAGAATTATGATCCTACAAATTGGGATTGATTATTTGTTTATCCAACACCGTGTACTTATAACTCTATTACTATGATGTTTTAGACAAATAAACTAGGTCATAACTCAATAGTGGGTTCGAAATAATAATTAACTGTTCTTTTGTTCGTATCGTAGTAACTGTTTTATAAAACTTTCTATACATTACTTTTTTTAAAATGTCAACAATCAAAAAATTTAGTATATTTTATATCAATGTAACACAATTGTATCATAAATAACGATTATCCAATAGCTTGTAGGTACTTTCATCACTGTACCGGTATAGTAATTTTAAAATAATCAATTATCCCTTAGTGAGATAAATAATTAAATTCACAAGTGATTTCCATTTTTATTGTTTGTTACTGTAGTATTTTATCTTACAATAGACGTAAATGTGATACGTATGTGCATTTATTTTTATTGGGTAATTGTTATATATTAATGCAAATTTTTGAAGAAGGACTTTTATGCAAGAATTACGAGGTTACATCGCAACAAGTCCATAATACATGAATGTCATTTAATATACTTTTTAATTTTGACATATAAATTGTTACTTTTTATAATTGACAGTCAATAAACAGTTTTTGTGTGTCAAGTGAGCAAAATGCTATATTACCGCACGATCATTAGATTCAAGTAGGTATGCTGGAAGCATGAAACAGCAACACAATCGTGATTCACACTTTATTTTCGATATAAATGTTTGATAATATATAAAAATAAAAAGAACTAATGACATAAATAACTAATTCTAATATATTTTATTTAATACCAATGACATGTAACTAAAAGATAAAAACAATTGTCACATTTTAGGTTATGTTTAACAGAAATTTAATAATAAATAAATAAAGAGTTAATTATTATACATTACATATTTTTTTAATCTTTACATTTTTATTGTAATTTTCATAATGTTTTACGATTTAGCAACTAGCAATATTGCTTCGTGTTGAAATAAATTTGTGTAATATATATTTAATATAATAATAAATAATTTTCTTAGTATAATTATTTCAGTACTGACAGTATTATGTATAATGTAGTTTTTTTCACTTGTAAATCTGATTTTAACTACAAAATATAAATACCTCATTAACCGTTGCCGGAAGATAAAATATATTACCAGTATAATAAAGAACAATACATTTTTTAATTAACATAACCATAGCAACCGATTATTGATGTTCCCATAGTGATTTAGAATTTTTTAAAACCATTATTTCAATATATTTGAGTTTATTTCGTATAGTAAACGTCTACTGTATAATAAAATAACGTGTATCACACGTGAATGAAATGTCATTATACACTTGTGAGAATTTAACTGTCTCTTATTTCGCTCACTTATAATATAATGTACTAATATTATGACCAAATCTTATTTGAAATGTCAAAAAAATACATTCTAAATCCTTTAATTAAGAGATGTTGGATAAAATTTTGTTTGGTACACATGTGTTAATTAGATAAGTCACATGACACAAGTAACCCACTTGTGAGCTATTTTACCACGTGCTTTACCGGCACTTTAAAGCACTCGTATGTATTTAAATACCTTATTTAATCATATTACATTTACTGCATGAACACTAGCAAAAACCAAATGGCCTTGCAAATTAATTTTATACAAAACTTTAACGCAACAATCAGTTTGCGTTGCATAAATATAAATTACTTTAAAATAAAATTATGAGAAATATTTGTTTATATTGAACCCAGCAATTGTAGTCGACTGTACAAACCTGAACATAGTACCTATCAAATCAAAGAAGTAAGTAAATATATTGTCTTCTAGAGTTTAACGAAAAAAAAAGTACTAAAGAGGATATATACTTTGTAAGTAAGTTATACATTAGACCTAACATTGGCAAGGTTATAAAGCCGAATTTATGAATAATAAAATGTGTTTCGAACAATCTTCTCTTCTTATTTCATCCTACCCTCACATAAGTCACTTCAACATTTGAAAATGGCCAAAGATTAATTTACCTGGTAAGTAGTATATTTATAACATGCATTATGAAATTTATTAAATATTTACATAAGTCACTTCAACATTTGAAAATGGCCAAGGATTAATTTACCGGGTAAGTAGTATATTTATAGCATGCATTATCAAATTTACTTAATATTTACATTCATTTGAAACTAGAGGACTATATAAATAATTAATTACATAACCTGGAATACTAGTTGTTTATATTATAATTGTGGTAGGTTGTAATCTACAGCGTGAGGTTCTATATTGGAGCATAGCATTTGCGATATCGTTGGTTATAAAAGTGGGCGCAATTCGTGAATTATGTCAGACCATGATGTGACCCGTGTGAGCGTGTGTAGTTTTTCAATTTTTGATCGTGTTTGGGCGTGAGCGTGAGTGACAAGAAATGTATCGTGCGTGATCGAGCGTGAATGAATATTTTCGGTCATGAACATAAGTAATACGATTTCTCCTATATTTTCTTACAAAAAAAAATTATATGTATTTTACTTTAAACTTCAAACTTTTATGATCACGTACCGATTGCGAGATTTTATTCAAATTCCGTACTCGCATCAAATAGTTAAAAAAAAAAAAATTAAAAAGATAATAGAATTTTTTCTGAAGATTGTGGATTAAGATATGGTTTTATTCACTATACACAAAGACCCGATATGATAATGCGCAGGTTGTCTTCTGTCTCTCGCTTCTTTGACATCACGTGGGTTGCAAGAATGAATAATTTGCCCGCTAATTCCGAGAAATTTACTTAGCTCATTGATATTTTATCGTGTTTAGCACTCAAATGGCAAGCCAATTTGGATTATTTAGATGTCGGTCGATTGGTAGAAAATTACAGACTTATATATACTTAATATCTTGTATAAAACGAAAATTTAATAAAACATATGTTTTAGGACTGATTTTCTAAAAGGCTGCTGAATAAATGAAAATAGATAGGTATACAAAAAAAATAATGAAATTAAAACAATGGAATCGAGAAAATATAAATATTTTTAATATAAAAAGTATACAAAAAATATTTTAATGTTAAAAAAGTTTATAAAAATAAAAAACAATGTTTTTCAGGGTTTTACGCTAGCCAATATTATACATACATATATCATGAAATATTGCACACTTAAATAAAACAAAACCTATCTTACGATTCAAATCTCTCAGTCTAATTAAGGTTCTTGTTCTCGACCATCCCAGGACTACGAGGGAATATAAAAAATAAAAGAATTAGGCACAACTCAATAGTTTTGTAGTGGTAATCAGAAAAAAAAAATCAAACATCAATAGTCATAATACGAGAATAGATTACAACTACGAAATTTATTGAAATTGTAGATTTAAATTATTGCACTATAATATTTTTACAATGACAAAAAAAATACAAAATGAATTACAAAATGCTGAAGACATTATTTTACAATAATTAAAGTTCAATTTACAAAAATTATACGTCGTAAAATTACAGCTGGCCAGGCTGAAGGAAGTAGAAAGAGAATAATAGATCAAAAATAGTTTGTTTAAATTGAGAAACAATAGTTTCAACGGCAGTATTTAGTAACAAATGGTGAATTTTTGCAACCGACAAAGAATTAGTGAATGCATCCAAGAATAGAATACTATTAAAAATAATAATAATAATAAAAGGAACGATACCAGTTTTACTTACCACAGAAAACTAGCTAGGAGCTCTGTCAAATATCTCACCGTTATGAGAAGATTAAATAAAATAAGTATAAATTAATATAAAATTTGATTTGATTAATTCCCATAAAAGAAAAGTATAACGATAATAATTTTAAATATAAAAATTCCCGAAATGGGTTCGCACTCGGAGCTAAGAATCATGTAGCTCTCAGAAACTTTAATATCTTTAAGCAAAAATATCTTAGTAAACGACTTAAATTTTTAAGGAATAACAGATGAACTAAGATAATAATATGTCTAAAACCCATCTCCTCGCTATCGCTTATATTCACGAAATACTGCAAATACAGGAAAAGACGTAACAAGAGAATTAATTACAATTTTAAAGAATTAATTTAAAAAAAAAACGCGAAACGATATCAAAATCGTTCCACTACATATATTACTATTTTTGTGACTGATGGTGATTCCTCAGGAATATGTATTTCTGGATATTAAGATACAACAAATCTATTGAAATATTTTCTTCAACATCTTGACCATTAGTGTCTGTAATATTTAATAAGGCTGTTAAATTTTTTAAATGTTCCTTAATACGGATTTTAAAAAAGCCTTCCGTTTTGATCAGTATGTGGTCGCAATCTTTGCAACATTATAATATTATATGATGATGTCCGAGAGTATGAATGATTGATTTAAAAATAATAAATAAATTTGTTTCATCAAGTATCGACTACAAATTCTCTTAATATTAGTAAAATTTTACTATTAATAACACAAGAAAACACTAATATTTACCAGATTAATACATTATAAAATATAAAGCTTCGCGAAGTGCGACCGCATGACGTCATTGCGCAACAGAAACCAAAAGCGTGAAAGTTACTGACACCCCGTGTCTGTGTATCATGATCAAATGTAGATTGTTTTTGCACTTGCAAAGGAGGAAAAGCTTTTTGTACGTTACCGGAAAAAATATTGTCATACGGCAATAAATAATATGACACTGTTGCATCTTCTTTGCACTTTCTTGTACATATTAATAATACATTTCAATCTATTCATTTGGTTTCACAATACTTGTCAGTTGTCAGTACTTTTATAAATTTTATATCACAATACGCAAATTGACACATAAAATGCAAGTGAAACTAAACACAAGTAACTCTGACCACGACCAATTTAGAAAAGAAATAAAATCATTTTGCACGCAAGAATTTAATTGCCTCTGACTCACCTCGTGAAGAACTACGAGAGATCGCAATAGGCGAATAGAATTCGGTTAAGACACGTTGGTTGCCTAGTTCCGTCCAATAAAAAGATATAAAAGTAAAAAAGTGAAACATATCACTACTTCATTTATCTAAAATCACCATAATTATAGCGTTATAATTGAACTGTTTTGGATAAAAATAATAAAGAAATAATAATCAACGTGAACTAAAACAACCCACCACGGCTTGTAGAGTGGGGGGTATTGCCCGTCTCAAACCTACTATTCTTCAAGTGATGTAAATAAATATCGAGGATGATCGAATACTAGATTTATTGTAGGATTGGTTTTATCGACTGGATGTTAATAAAAGAAGGTCATTTTTGGAGTTGCAATCATTTAATAAAATCCATTAATACACCAACGTTTCGACTGTAAATCAGTCTTCATCAGAGTGCTGATAACATAAAAAAAAATACAATTAAATATACATACATTACATTCAAATCAGGTAACAGACTCCCATAAATGGTATTAAAACATTAATAATAATAATAATAATAATAATAATAATTTATTAATCCAGTAGATCATATACATGATATAAGACATGTCATTAATGCAGATACATAAATATATTAACAACTAACAAGGATCATCAAAGTAATCGTGTACATTGTAATAACATTTTCTAATAAGTTTTTCTTTCAATTTTGATTTATATGCCAAGAGGGTCTTAGAATTCTTAATTTCTTCAGATAGTTGATTGTATAATAGGATACCCCAGTAATATGGATCCTCCTTGAAGAAAGCAGTGCGGTGTTGTGGAATTTGTAGCAGTTGATTATGTCTAGTTTCGTATTTATGTACATCGGACCTTTTAATATAGGAGCAAAGATTTTCTTTTACAAAAATTAAAATGTGATATATACACAAAGATGGTAATGTTAGTAACCTGTTTTTTATGAAAGTGTCTTTACATGACTGATTGTAATCCAATTTGAACATAAATCGTATAGCACGTTTCTGAATTTTAAATAATCTTATAGAAGAGGATGATGTACCCCAAAATATTATTCCATACAAACATATTGATAAAAATTTTGCAAAGTAATATGATTTCACAATATCTATATTACATATATTACTTAATCTTTTAATAACATAACATGTTTTAGACAAATTACTACATACAATGTTTAAATGCATTTCCCAATTTACATTTTCTGTTATAGTTAGGCCAAGAACTTTAAAATTACTGACTTGTTGCAAAGAGGTCGAATTATATTTCACTAGCAAACTGCGGTCATCAGAATTTTTGTTATAGATTGAAAAATGCATAAAAACAGATTTATTATTGTTTACCATTAATAGGTTTTTATTCATGTAGTTTTTCAGCTCTTCAAGCTGTACATTGGTGCTGCGTATTAAATCCTGTAAGTTCTTATTACACATAAATAATGAAATGTCATCTGCATACAATACAAAATTATTAATGGCTGTTTGTTGTTTAATATCATTGATGTACAGTATAAACAAAATGGGTCCAAGAATCGAGCCTTGCGGTACTCCAGTACTTATAATAGTTTCATTAGAACTGGTATTAAATAAATTTACTAGTTGTCGCCTATTACATAAATACGATTTCAGCCAATTGTAGCAGTTTCCTCTAATACCTACTGCATATAGTTTTGACAATAAAATATTGTGGTTTACTAAATCAAATGCTTTTGAAAGGTCAAGGAAAATTCCTATAGTTTCAATATTTTTATCTAAGTTGTTATAAATTTCATGTAAGAAAGAAGCTAATGCAGAGATAGTCGACCTTTTTTTCCTAAAACCGTGCTGTTCATTGGCAATTATGTTATATTTTGACATGAAGGATAGTAGTCGTTTGAGAATAGCCTTTTCCATTATTTTATGAAAAACAGATAGCAGAGATATAGGTCTATAATTGCTAATGTCTTTACAGTCACCTTTCTTATATAGTGGTTTTATTTTAGATACTTTTAGAATTTCTGGGAAGCAGCCTTTTTGGAAAGATTCATTAATTATGAACGTAATTGGTTTTAATATAAAGAGATATACTTTTTTCAAAAAATTCGTTGAAATTTCATCAATACCTGTAGATTGTGAATTATTTAAAGATACAATTATGTGTTCAACTTCATTTTCATCTACGTTATTTAAGAATATTGTATTACAATTTTGTTCTAGAGAAAAATAATTTGACGTACAATTCTGAGAGACACTATTTGATATGTTACCGAAAAAGTCATTAAAATTATTAACAATATCTTCTTTATTTGAAGTAAGTTCGCCATTGATGAGAAAGGAATCACTTTTCACTTCTTTTTTTGACGAAATTGTGTTGTTAATAATGTGCCAAGCTGCCTTTGTTTTGTTTGAAGAATTTAAATATATTTCATCATTATGTTTACGTTTTGCAAGTCTTACAGCTTTGGAATACATTGTCTTATGTTTCTTATAGTCTTCGGCACTAACTAGTCCACTAGCTTTTAACTTGAACAAGTCTTTTAACTTTAAAGCAGAAAGTTTAATTTCCGGTGTAATCCACGATGTGCTCGCTTTATTTTTTGATTTAACCGACTTCTTTGGAAACACAGTATTAAAATAATAATTAAAAATTTCATAAAATTTGTTGAATTGTTCGTTAACTGAGTTTGAATTATACACTTCACTCCAGGTTTCCCGCGAAAGGCACTGGTTAAAAATGTTAATATTGGTGTCATTAAAGTTTCTTAAGTCACGTACCACTGAAGAGGCATCACCTTGACATTCATAATGCACTAATAGGATTTGAGAGGAGTGATCCGATAGTCCATTGTTTACCACTGAAGCTGACCAGTATAATTCATCCATATTGGTAAATATATTGTCTATGCAAGACTTAAGTCTTGTGGGCTCGAAAATTGTTTGTGCTAAACCATATGATAAAAAAATATCTATTATTTCCCGCCTATGTTTAGAGTCAGTTAGAAAATTCACATTGAAGTCTCCACACACGATGAGTTGAGCTTTGTCATGGTGATGAGTCATATGGAAAAGTAGATCAGAAAGCTGCGAGAAGAATATTTGAATATCTGATTTTGGCCGTCGATATAGACAGATAATAATATATAATTTATTATACAGTGTTATTTTAATTGCCGTGCATTCGATTATTGATTCAATATTGAATTGAGAGATATCTACATTGGAAGAATTTAAATATGATTTGCAGTATATGGCCACTCCTCCATGAATTTGATGTGATCTGCAGAAGTAATTAGTTAAATTATAATTACTAATGGCAAGATATTGAATTTCGCTTTCTCGCAACCAATGTTCACTTAAACATAAAATATCAATTTTGTATTGTTGTAAGAAGACATCTAGAATATCAACTTTGTTTGACAATGATTGAATATTTTGGTGCATAATTCTTATTTTTTTGACGGAATGTTTATCATTATTTTTGTTTTGCTTTAAATTTGTCTGTAATTGCTATTGGTCTTCTTCATAGTTCGTTCGCCGTTTTACTTCTAAAATCATTTTTTGATACACAGGACAATTTTTATCAGTTGCTGAATGATGAATACTGAATTTTGTGCTTTGAATATTATTGGACTGAATGCAGTTACAACATTTAAAATCTTCAACAGTACAATTTTTAGACTCATGTGAGTTAGCACATTTGGCACAAGCAAGGGTTTTTTTACAATATTGGGCAATATGGCCGTATCCTGAACATTTGAAGCATCTTATGATATGAAATGAATCTACACATTTACATCGCTGCCATCCAATGTAGACAAATTTATTTTTTATCAGAGTATTACGTGTTTTAGGGTCTACTTCTATTATAATATTAAATAGTTTATCAACTGCAATTTTTCTGACAATTTTTAAATGATTTAAATTATCAAGATTATTCTGGGATTTTATGTTTTCCAAAATTTTATTATCATCTCCATCAACAATGACTCCAAAAATCACTAATTTTGGAAGAATCTTTTTTGGTTCATGGTAGCTAAATTTATCTTTCAAAGAACTATTTATTTCGTCTTTTAATTTGTTTACAGTTTCAGAATTACTACAATTTATGAGTAAACTGCCATCTTTTGTTGATTTTACTTTATTAACGCTCAATGACAAACTGGCGGGATTTATTAGTTTGCGAAATTCTGACTGCAACTTTGCCGGCTCTTGTTTAGTGTTTGCCGGTTTAATTATTAATATTTTATCAGCTGAGTTTGACTGTAAAACATTTTTATAGGATGGTCTACTAGATGTCTCTGCGGGTATTGATTTATCATTATTTTCATTAAATTTATATATTTCAAATTTTTTTAGTTTTTCTTCTAAATGCAGAATTTTTTCGTTTTGCAATTTATTAATTGTTTCCAATTGTTTTACTAAATTTTTAAGAATACTGTTTTCATTAATAAGAGTACTTACTGATATGTTATCTCCACATGTGTATTCTGTCATAACATCATTAGATTTGTTTATACTGCCCTTAGATGTTAATAACTCTTCCTTATTGTTTGATTCCAGAGACTTTTTTACTTCAATGTTGTTTTCCTCGTTCAGCGCAGTTGAATCAGAATTTTTATTCAAGGTTAAGTCACAATTTTTACAACACCACTCCGTATCCTCCAAATTTCTCATTTCTTCGACTGTTAACTCAGCACACTTTATGTGAAAAAAACCGAGACACTTTTTTTTACACTGAATTTTGTCATCATAACGACCAATTTTTGAATTACAAATAGAGCACATAGATGCACCACCGCTTGGCGCCATGTTTACTTAAACCTGTTTCCATTATCAAGTAAATCATGTAAATTATTTTACAGAAATCTTTCATCAAACAAAGATAAAAGAAACACACGTACATGTTACTTAAGAGTTATCAACCGACTTAAGCAAGAAATTTCTCGTTTAGTAACAGTTGAAAATTGTAAAAACCTACCACAAGCCAATCAAGAGCCAGAGAATAGAGAAACAAGATTGTACAACTAATGTAAAACTAATTAAAATATCACAGATTTATCATAGAAATGTAACTACACAGAGAATAAACTATTATAACAATTGTCCATAATGTTTTTCAAAATCAAAAATAAATGGTGCTGAGATTCTGAATGTCTGTCTGTGCGTTTACAGTTTGTTGATCCCTCTATATAAATAACGTTTCGAAAGTAGGACGTTTGTTCAAGTTCTTTTCCGTAGCCAGTATCGTAGTGTCTTCAAATGAAAATATTGTTCTTCTTTTTGGCAGTGTTTTACTAGGACACATTTGGAGTTATTAACCCTTTATTATGCGCCAGGGGTGTAGTTAGCCAAAAAGTATCACCGAATTAAATTTTTCCTTAGTTAAATAATTAGTGCCAATGTTTGCGCCGTGAAAATTAATTAAATATTATAAACAATTTAAAAATTATTAATCCTTTCTTATATTCCAAGTTTGAAGTTACTGAATGAAAAAAATTCTTACTCTAATTGTCATTTATATGAATACAATAATACTACCTGCACTATTTATTCACACTACAGGTCTTTAGAAATTATATTAATTAGTCAGAACAAACATTTTATTTCCCTTTTACTTGGTACATATCAATCATACAATAACAACTATTTTCAAAACCAACTTCGAGTTATATAAAATTTATAACAATTATTATTTATTCAAATTTCGTATGTCTCGCAACATACTCCCACCTTGGGGAACAAGTTTCACAACATTGAGACGTAAGAAATTTTACATAATTAATCTGTCCGGCTTCTTAATTACTCGGCCACTACGAGACATTTTTACGGGACTCTTATTTTCAACTATTTCATGTGTTAATATCTTCGAGTTATTTTCTATCTTTGTCTCTCCATTATCATCAGGTAATATATCTTCCTCGAATGTGTTTTCCGAAATTGCACATTCTAAAGGGAAAATTCGTTGTACGGGGCGTAATACTATACCATTTCGTGTTTTTAATTTTATTAATCGTACAATACCATCTTTGCCGGGAAATAATTGAAAAATGCGTGCTAATGGCCAATCCAATCTTTTACTATTGTCATTTCCGATTAAAACTATTTCAGCCACCTTCAAAGATCGTGTAAGTTTATTTTTATTTTTTAATTTCAATTGCCCTAAATATTCATTACGAAATCGTCGACGAAGGTCTTCGGGTATTTTTTGACGATGTTGAATACGTCGGTTTAAATCTTTAGAATTTACCTGATCACAGTCAGGTACTCCACATTCTGGTTGATCGCGTAAAAACATTGCAGGCGTCAACGCTACTAATTCTTCTGGGTCATCTAATACATAGGTCAATGGTCTTGAATTAACTACAGCTTCACAGTCACATAATATAGTTTGTAGCTCTTCATATGATAAAGAAGCTTTTCCTAATATTCTTCTGCGTAGTTGTTTCAATATACCAATAAGTCGCTTGATTGAGTCTCTGCACAGTTACGGCTGGGCATTCACACAGTATGTGTTCCGACGATTCTTCGTCCTCTTCACAAGTGGCTTTGTGGAAGACCACATGAAGGTTCCGCCACGTGGTATGAAAGTTTAGCCCCTTTTTTTGCAAGTTCATCAGCTTTCTCGTTTTCTAGGATTCCCTCGTGCTCTGGTACCCACCGTAGGGTGACTTGGTTTGCTTCGGATAGCAATTGGAGGGTCTCCCTGCAGTTCCAGACTAGCTTTGATTTACATGTGAAGGCATTCAATGCCTTTAAAGCTGCCTGGCTGTCTGACATTATATTTATTAATGCTCCTTTTAGACATTTATCTAGGTTTATGTGAGCACAGAGATTTATTGCATAAATCTCAGCCTGAAAAATTGTGGAGCAGGTGCCTATGGATTCCTTAATTCGGCAATCTGGGCCAAGCATACCTACTCCAGGTCCTCCTGTATCCAATTTTGAACTATCAGTGAACCAGGACAAAGAATCCCTTACAACAGGTCTTTCCGTTGCCCATTCAAGGCGATTACCAATAACAACCTTATACTTATGGTCAAAATTGTATTTTGTTGTCATCTTATTACAGACAGACAAGGCCAGATTATCTGGTTGTACTTCCCTTAGAATTTCCAAGTGGCCTACGAAATCTCCGGGCATAAAGTGTTTCGTTCTGCAGAGAGTCAGTGCCTGTTGCATCGCCTCTGAATGTGTAGAGATGTTAGCCCCAGAATCACTTCCATTGCTGCAGTCGGACAGATACTCATATCACCTGTAATACTGAGGCAGGCCATGCGTTGTAGTTTCCACAGTGATGCCTGTGCTGTGATTTGTTTCACTTTTGGCCACCATACAAGTGACGCGTAGGTGATCATGGGTCTTACAACACTAGTATATGCCCAATGGGTCATTTTTGGCTGTGGTCCCCAGTTTTTACCCAGAAGCCGACGGCATGTGTTTAACGCCACTGTTGATTTCTTTGTAATCTTGTTGATGTGTGAGTTCCACGTGAGTTTTTGGTCTAGAATGATTTCCAGATACTTAACCTCTGTAGAAAACTCAATTCTAGTACCCTTCAAGTAGGTAGCTTGAAGATTTAGCTTCCTTCTTTTTGTGAAGGAGACGATTGTAGTTTTGATAGGAGTTACACCAAGTTCATGTTCCAGGCACCACTCATGTACTAGATTTAGAGCTTTTTGTGTAAGGTACGAGATAGTGGTGTCACTACGTCCTCTGACCATAATTGCAATGTCGTCTGCATATCCGTTTGCAAAATAGCCAGCTTTATTGAGCCTATTCAGGAGGTCATCAATGACAATACAGCAGAGTAAAGGTGATAGAACCCCACCTCGTGGGCATCCTCTGCTGGTTTTTATCATTACTGATTCTCCTCCTATCGAGGCTGTAATCGTTCGACTTTGCAGCATGGCTTTTATCCACTCCACTACAGCTGGGTCGAAACCTTTTGACCTAGCAGCTCTTTCAATGGGCTTATAGGAGGTGTTATCAAAGGCACCCTCAATATCTATAAATATTCCCAGAGCTATTTCTTTTACCATAAAGGTTTTCTCTATTTTATTGACAAGGCTATGGAAAGCCATAGTTGTCGATTTTGCTTCCTGGTAAGCAAATTGATTTACGTTTAGCGGTGAAGCAGTTATCATTTCATTCCTAAGGTATTGATCTAAGACCTTTTCCATACCTTTCAGTATAAATGATGATAAACTAATGGGTCTGTATGACTTACACTGGACGCTTGGACGCCCTCCACCTTTAGGTATAAAGACTACATTAGTTTTCCTCTACAATGTGGGAATGTATCCTAACTTTAGGCTTCCCTTGTATAGTTCGCAGAGTATTGGCAGTATATCCTTTATGCATTTCTGAAAAAGTGCCGGAAAAATGCCATCTCCACCAGGTGTCTTGTAGGGTTTGAAAGTATTTATCGCCCATTCAACTCTGTTTTCTGTAAAAATATTATTAGCAGTGGTAGACGGATTTTTCTTGACTGGTCAATTGATGAAAGGAAAGAAAACTACTGGAATTCAGTCAATGGGATAAAATTTTATTTCCTCTCCTACCGGTTTCGACCCCACATGGGGAAGACCCATGTGGGGTCGAAACCGGTAGGAGAGGAAATAAAATTTTATCCCATTGACTGAATTCCAGTAGTTTTCTTTCCTTTCATTATTAGCAGTGTTAAGACTGTTAATTAAGATTAGCTTAGTTGTAGCTCCGGAGGCCACGACGATCCTGGGAAGTGTGTGCTTAACAGAAGCTCCAATGTTTCCTTTGAATCTGTCGCAAAGTCCCCGTCTAGTTTCTTTAGTAGGCCTATTTCATTCGTATGATCTTTTGATAGGACTTTTTGAAGGCGAGCTACCGTGGGCGTTTCTGATAAGCCCTCACAAAAACTACGCCATGCATTCTTTTTAGATCTACGTGTTTCTTTATTATATGAGGTTAGAGCACTTCTATATTGCTCCCAGCTCTCATCGCTGCCACTGGTTTTGGTTTTATTGTATAAACTTCTAACAGTGACTCTTTGTTTACTTAGCTCCTCGGTCCACCAAAGTACTTTCCTAGTACTTTGTCGAAGCTTTACTGTACAACTGTTTTCATATGCTGTGTGTAGCGCATTATGAAAGTCAATAGAGGCTGTTTCCAGTTCCTCAATTGTGTTTATATTAATTTTCGTAAGTTCTTCCACTTCACACTTTAAGTGGCCTTCGTACAAGACCCAGTCTGTTAGTTTCGGAATACGAATCGGAGTTTTAAGTTCTTTATTAGCCTTTATCTCGAACCTTAAATATCTGTGATACGATATTGAGGCTTCATTTGAGACATGCCAATTATATATTTCAGGGTTAATTTAAGGGGTGGCTAACGTAATGTCCAATACCTCACGCCTGTCTTTAGTTATAAAAGTGGGTTCTTTACCCCTATTTATTATATCTATGTTAGTACTAGAAATAAATTCGAAAAGGTACTCACCCCTTTTATTTATGTCCGTACTACCCCAAACTGTATGGTGTGCGTTTGCATCACATCCCAGGATGAGGTTTCTGTTTCTATGTTTGCAGTAGGGGATCAGGTCCCTTACCAGCGGAGGTGAGGCTTCCATCGTTTCTCCCGGAAAATATGCCGATGCAATGATTACCTCTTGCATACCTCCTGATATAGGTAGTGTAGCTTCCACAGCTACCAAGTCATTAGATATAAATTTATTTAATGTAACAAATTTAATCGATGTCTTAATGAGCAATGCTGTTCTTGGAGTGACATCTTGTTCGTTACAGTAGGTTAACTTACCTACTGGTGTAGTAAGTTTCCTTACTATGCCTCCATACACATAAGGCTCTTGAACTAGCACTATGTCGGTGTTAGTGGTGGTGAATGTTTTGTTCAACACATCAGAGGCAGTTTTGCAGTGTTGAAGATTCACTTGCAGCATCTTTATTGCTGGACATCACGTTTTGTTCAGAGCCACGTCGCAGCTAGGAACTTGTTTCCCTTTGTTTGTGATTCCGACGGCCGGTGGTGTCTTGGAGTGTGTAGGTGTGGGATTTGGTTGAGGCTTTGAGGCAGCCTCTTTACCTTTACCTACTTTTAATCTGGAATTTCCAGTGTTAATATTGGTGGCATTATTCCCTGCCTCCTTTTTTATGTTAACCGTACCTGTAGCAGTGCTGGTAGTGGCTTTTTTGGCAGTGACGTCGGTAGGCTTTTTGTTGGGTATTTTACCCTTTAGCATAATCGTTGTCTGGCCAAATTTGTAGCTGATTTTGAAATCAGCTTTTTTAAGTGTGCTTAAGGACCTCGAGTCTATGGACAGTGTAAGAAGCACTGCCGAGCCCTCATCTGTCCTCTTTAAAACCCTCCACTGCTGCGTGTCCAGGCCCTCGTTTTGGCCCTCTATCAGATTCAATATCTGATCTGTTGGTTTGTGTTTGCTGTTAGGAAAATATGCATTTACAATGCTGGACTTCGGCAAATACTTTTCCTCTACAGCTTTTAGATGGGCTCCTTCCCAAGGCTTTAAACTGTCGACTTTGCCTATTAGCCATTCGGCGGTGGCTTTGTCGGCGCAGTTGACGCTCAGCCATCCGAACTTAAAGGTTGCCCCAAGAAACTTAGGCTTCACAGAGCCTTTAGCCTCTTTAATAATTAAATCCAGGATTGCATCCTGAATTTTCGTCAGCTGCCCTGTTTCTAAAATATCCTCCGGATAATTATAGTGCAGGATGCGGACGCGTGTGCCCAGGATTGCCTGTTTAAAGCTCACAGACGGCGTAACCTTATCAGGTGGTGGCGGAGCACCACTGCTGGGTTGGCCTTTAGCATCTGTTTTTTTGCCTTTTAACAGACATTTCGGGCATTGATTCCTCGGACCGGGTCCGTTTTGGATCCTTATCCTTCATGGGTTGAAGGGCTTTGACACGTGCTTCGTCAACACTAAGCCCACTTTTAATGAGCCACTTGAAGCGTTTTCTAACGGCATCGCTCAGTTTGCTTTTCTGGTCACTTAGTTGGAGCTTTCCGATAGTCTCCTCAAGTTTGGAAGTGTATGGAGTCGGGCTACGTAGGAGCTCCTCTTCCATAGTCAGATCGTCCTTGGGACTGGAATCCCTTAGGACCTCTAGAGAAACTTTTCTCTGACTTCCACTCATCCTAAAAACAACAAGAATTAACTAAAAGTTGTGTCATGTTGACACAGCAACATGTGCTTTTCTTAAAGTGAGGTTATGTGTAGTGCACATATAGTGAAAATTTTAAAATTTCGAATATTTTTTTTGATGAATCAAAGGTATGTATAGTAATTATAAATACCTGAATAATTGTTTGAAATAAATTTACTAAAAATTGTGTAAAAGTTTTATACCATGGACGGTCTTCCGCGTCTAGCTACAAAACGTCTATAAGCTTACCAATAACTGTTTGTTGATATCGATGTTATTAGTTCTAAGTGTATGGCACGATAATCTGCACAGGTGAATAATACTATCCATGCTTTTTAATGATTTTTTAGATAAAACGGACCAGCTAAATCGACACCAGTTATTTCAAATGTATTAGCATCATGCACTCTGTCCATCGGTAATGGGGATGACGTAGGGTTTATTGGCTTTGAGTTTTATGTCAGACATATAACACATCTTTTAATTACGTCTCTAATTGATTTTCTACCACCTAAAATCCAGTAACGCTCTCTTAATAAAGAAAGTAATCCTTGGACACCTGTGTTTGTCTAGTATGAGATTTCTAACAATTGGATGTTTAGCAGGTAACAACATAGGGAATCTAAAATCTTCTGAATCTTCTCTGTTTGATACCTTTGTCCGTAAACGCAGTATACCTTCGCTATCTGTAAAAGGATGAAGACATGCAATTTGTTTATTCTCTAAAATGCTGAAGCACTCTTTTTGAACAAAAGTAATCAATTTCTTTTCAGCTTTTTCTAATTCTGGGAAGTTATATTTCCAGTAATACGCTTGTTTTCTTTGCGACAATTGTAAATGAAACGATATATCCATGCTAACATAAGAATATTACGGTGATAACTAGAAAAATAATTTCCATACCATGGCTTCGTATTACTATTAGTCACGATCGCTGAGACTACTTTTTTCTTCCTTTCTGCATTTATCTTTACTTCATTTTCTTCTCCATTTAGACTTGGCCAGTATTCTTCTCCTCGTTGCAACCACGACGGTCCCTTCCACCACCTTGACTTGTACAATTGTTGTGGCGTACATCCGCGTTATGCTAGGTCTGCAGGATTTAAGTTTCCAGGAACATGATGCCAATCTTCTTTCTTAGTTAACGATCGAATTTCTTGAATACGATTCCACACAAATGTAGTCCATTCTTCTTCTCTATTTATCCAGGATATAAGAGTGCTGGAATCAGTCCAGAAATAGCTGACGATATCATGTCTGCCTAATATTTTCTTGAAAGAATTGTATAATCGGGAAGCTATTGTAGCTGCAAGTAATTCAAGCCGAGGGATTGTTAACTTTTTGAGTGGCGCTATTCTTGCCTTTGCTTGTAATAATTGTACATATATGCCTTCTTCGGTAACGATTCTTAAAAATATTACAGTAGCATATGCATTCTTACTAGCGTCTGCAAAAGTATGTAGACTCCAATTTTCATCTTTATTTGTAGAACCTTTAGTCCATCTTGGAATCTTTATTTGTCCTAACTGTGGTAATTCTTCAAACCATTTTCTAAATTCTTTTTGACTTGCTTTGTCTATCTCATCATCCCAGTTTAAATTATTTTTCCAAAATTTTTGCAATAAAAGTTTAGGTTGTAAAACAGCTGGACAAGTGAACCCAATTGGATCAAATATACTGTGAGTTACAGCTAGAATATGTCTCTTTGTAATCTTTTCTACGGATATTTCTTTAAAACTGTCTTCGTTTGCAGACAGAGTATCCGTTTTTCTATTTCACTGCATTCCTAAAACGCTAGTCAACTTAACCGAATCATCTGCGTCGGGCTGTGTAAATTCCTATCCTCTTAGGTCAAACTTGCCTTTGGCCATGATTTTAATAGCTTCTTCTATAAAAGTATGAAGTTCGACTTCATTCGTGACACTCGTCACACAATTGTCGACGTAGAAACAATTAATTAATTTTGTAATTGTATCTTGTGAGACTCTGCTTTTACCTTCTTTTCTTAAATGATATTGAATAGTAGCACCCAAAAGATAAGGACTGCAACACACTCCAAAAACTACTCGACAATGTCGATATTGTTGTAAATTGCCCTCTCTTGTCTTCCACAGAAATCTTAGATTATCTTTATCTTCGCAACATACACCAATTTGCAAGAACGCCTTGCGAATATCTGATATAACTCCTAATTTGTATCTTCGAAAGAGAATCAAAATAACAGGAATAAGTTCAATAAAATTTTCTCCTTTTTCTAAATATGAGTTTAAAGATAATCGTCCTTTCTCATGTGCTGACGCATCGAATACAGGTCTTATCTTGGTTGTACTATTAAGTTTAATCACAGGACGATGCGGTAGGAAATGAGCTGGTTTAGAAATTTCTGTATTTGGAACTCTCTCAATAATACCCTCTTCAAGCCATTCATGAAATACCTTCTCGTAAGAGTCATAAATATTTTGGTTGTTTAACTTTGTTATTACTCCTTCTAATCTCTTCAGTGCTAGATTATAATTACTCTCAAGTGGTGGATGCCCTTTTCGCCAAGGTAGGTGAACTTCATATCTTCCATTCTCATCTACTGCAATGGTTTGCAAAAAGTATTCTTTAACAGCGTTAGCTGTTTCTCGTTGCGATTTTTTCTCAACGGGATCAGTAATTCCAATTACATCCAACCAATAACAACTATTTTCAAAACCAACTTCAAGTTATATAAAATTTATAACAATTATTATTTAATAAAATTTCGTATGTCTCGCAACACTAATAACAAGTGCCTAATTTTTATTGAAATATAAAATTATAAACTATATAAAAATGATTAGAGTCTTATTATGTTTCAAGAGTAAGCTTTGTAGCAAAATGTTTTAAATTAAAAATATTGTTTCATTACTCTTCGGAATTCAATATTTTCAGTTATAGGTTTATTATTTTATAAGTTTTATTACAATATACTTACATAAAATTTTATTTAAAATCTATAGTGTATTAACTTTTCTAATATACAGGATGTTCATTTTAAATGGGCCACCATTGCTATCTCGAAAACTATAAGAGGTCGGTTAAATTAGCAAACAATTTCTGTTTTACAACACTATTAAGGTGGGACAATCAAAATTTTTTTTAAAGCTGTGATTCTCAAAATACGAGGCCCAACTTTTTTTTAATGTTAATAAATTTTTTTTTACTTATTCAATAGAGAATTTTATTCTGAATTAAATGATATAATATTATCATACCGTAACATAACGATTTTTTTTGTGAAAAATGCATCTGAAGTTTTATATTAATATGATTAAAACATAACAATAATTACAGTGTCTTGACAGAACAGTTGGTCTTAACATCGATGGTCATAATGATTTGCTAATTTTAACGTAAGCCGACGATCTTGTAATTTTATGTAACTCTGCCATAGAAAAAATTAAATTTATTAAAATCCTATTTTGAATCAAATAAACTAGAAGTGAACACGAAAAAGACAAAAGTTCTTCCATTCCACATAGGACGCCCCAAAAATCAACCATTTACTTTTAAATATGTGGAAGGAAGTATTGAGGTGGTTAAAAACTTTAACTATTTGAGCATAACTCTCTGATCTGGCTAATTTCTAGATGCTTCTGAGCCATAAAGAAAGCAGCAACGACAACTAATGTGGTGAAAAGCATTTTAATTAATGGATACTCAATGCAGTGGGATGAAAAAACTGCACTTTTTAAATCGGTTGTTAATGCAACAGCAATGTATAATGTAGAAATATGGGGCTTAAGATATGGGGACAAGCTACCAATTGCATTTCATAAAAGCCATGCTCTCTTGCTCTAGAAACACACCGCGGTTTATGCTCAGATTTAAATCCGGTCTAAGACATATAAAAATTGACATAGCTAGAAAAGCATTAAAATTTTGAACCAAAATCTTAAACTTAGAAGATACGCGGTTAATAATAATTATTTATAATAGATTATCTTAGACAAAAACTCAAATAATAAGGTGGAGTACAATTGGATATCACAATTAAGAATGTTTCTCAGCTCTACAAATTTTTAGCACGTTTGGAGTAAACAGAGCGTTAGTAGAAAAGAATTAAACGAATTAATCAAATGATTACGAACCTAAGACAGCAGGATGTAAATTTATTAAATAATCCTAGATTTAATATTTTCTATAAAACAATAACGTTAAACCTAGATTATCCGAGCTATTTGAAATATAATGTTTCATTCAGAAAAAACTTAGTAATCGATAGAACATCTCCTTAATAAGTAACATTTATTATCGTACAGCAGCATCTGTACAATATGTTACCGGCAGGAATCAGAGGATACGTTTCACTTTCTTTTCATTTTCCCCGTGTATCGACCATGGCGGAGTGTATACTTAGAAAAATACTTTGCACACTTAGAAGAAGCAAATTACTTCAAATTTTTAGAAAATTTAGATACCTCTAAAATTAATAACATCTTCCTCTACCTAGTCGATGCACTCAAGCTAAGGAGCTTCTGTGTTTGCGAACAACTTTCAAGATAAAAATTTTATGCGTTTATTTTTAGCCCATGCAATAACAATCTTGGTCTTAACAAGTTCTCCTTTCTTATACTCGAAATATATCTATGAATTTATCTTGTATGTATCACGTACATATAGACCCATTATACCTTTTTGCCTCCCGCCTATCAATAAATAGATAAGGGAGGTATTGTTTTTGGTCAGATTTCTCGAGTATGAGTTTTCAACATATGAGCACGAATTAGTGTCCCTAGAATACTATTTTACTATTTTTACCGTGATGTCTGTATGTCCGTGTATGTGTGCGTGTGTGTGTGTGTCTGTAACGATTTTTCGTCCACGATAACTTTCATAAGGGACATGTAAAAAATATAATATTTGGTATTTATGATTTATATTCAAATATGATGAACTGATTACATTTTGACTAGAATTGGTTAACCGAAAGTGGTACCTTATTTGAAGCTTTAAACCGTTTTTCCAAAAAATTTTTTTTAATTTTCTACCGATCTGCATAATTACGTTTATATATAACTTCTAGCTAGATAGAAAAAAAAAAATTATAATAATTTTACATATCGTTTATGCTGAGAAATTTCGATAAAACAGATGAGTTATTCACATGTTCACAAAATTTGACATATGATGTCAAATTTGATGTAGGTAAATGTAAAAGATAACAAGTAAATATGAAGTTGTTTTATTGTAAAATTAGGAAAGGTGGAAGAAATATATAAGGCATATATTTGTATAAGTGAATCAAGGTAAGTTCGGTTCCGGTTTTAGTGACGTCAAAAATAGATGTCATATTGGTTATACAAATTTTATGAAGGAAATTTTAGGTATGAAATGAATTAAAAATATTTTGAACTGCAATAAAAAATTAATTTTAAAACTACAAATTAAATGTATTGAATAGTTTATACCGGGTGTCCCAGCTCGACCGACACTTGGGAGTTTTACATGGGAAATCAGTTAATTATGAATAGTATCTCCCCAGTGCAAGATATTCTATCTATAACAGCTGATGAACTAAAATCTTAAATATTTCACAAAAACTGACTTACCGGTTATAGATAGAATACCTTGGCTGCTTTGGTTAGTAGCGGCGGCTAGGTCGTGGATTTCTTTGGTATTGAACCAAATTAAAACTAGGTTTTTTTTGTGAGTAAAAGAGACTAATAAAACCAAAATACCAAATAAAAGCAAAATAAACATTAATTGAGCGCCACCTAGTTTTAAATTTAGTTTCACACCAACTAGGAAGTGTGAAATTGAATAAAAGAAGAGGATTTGGTGAATGACAAAAATTTTTAAATTTATTAAAACAAACTCGCAAACAAGTTAAGAAATAAAAATATTGTTGGCCCTTACATAAGTATTTGAACCTCGACGTGAACAAAAATAGTCCAGCTATTGTCTTCTTCCGTGGGGACTCCTCGGACTTAACTTCCTCGTAGAGACACGTCACCAATGGTGAAAATAACGTCGCTGTTGTTTCCAAAGTCCAAGCTTTGATGACTGTTGGTAAGGGCGTCCCCTCACGGTGATTAACTGATACCCAAAGCTTGAATGGAGTCTGATAATTGAATTCGAGGATGGTGTTGGAGCGTGTCTTCCCGAGGTTCTTCACCTAGAGTACCACCACGGCTAAGGTCCCTAAAAAATTCTTGGACCAGCAATTGTCCTGACAATATTTTTTTTTTTACAAAGCCAAAATATAAATCAAAATTAAAATAATTACATTTTTTTTACGAAGGTTTTTAAATATCCAAAAAATATAACTTTGACTCTAACTGACGTCAAAAAAAAAGGTAATAAAGTAACACAAAAGTAAACCCAAAATTAGTCCCAAAATTATTAGTAAGATCCCAAAAAAATTCAAAATTTTCACAAAAATTTTAAATTAAAATATTTTCAAAATCTTAAATAAGAAATTTAAGAGACACGAAATGAATCTAAATTTTCAACAAAAAAATTAATGATTCACAAAAACATATCAAGATAAGAACAGGCAAGGGCAAATCGGATGCTGCAGCCACTTGAATCTAAATGGACTAAATGTGCAAAAGGAATGTCTCTCAAAGGATATGACTCAAAAATTAAATATTACAAAAAATCTAAATCTCTGCTCAGGCTCGTTAGCTAGTGCAACAATTCAAAATTTAATAATGTCCACTAAAAGGACCAAATATTAAAAAACAATCAAAAAGGGTGTACAGTGAAGGTACGATTAACTTCAAATGAATAAAATTTAACACAAGTAGGTTCCAAAAAAGCGTAGATCAGTTGGATCAAAAAATTACAAAAATCTCTAAAAGCGAGACGAACTCAAACTAAATCCAACTATCTACAAAAAACTAAAAAAAAAAGAAATTTTGGAACATACCTGTGTAATTCGCCTCCACTAAGTACACCATGTGCTTAGAAAAATTTCAGACAATAAAAAATGTGCACTCAAATGCTACTAAATCTGAAGGTTACTAGCTATACGCACACGAATAAGTGATAACAACTTACATTAAACAAAATCCCAAAATATAAAAAAATATAATGTTAATAAATATCAAAATAGTGAATAAATGCTCAAATAAATGAACGATAAATTAAATAGGCAAAAGGTAAATTTTGGTTACTATTTCTTTTATTAATTTAGGATTATTATTTAAATAATTTGAAATAAAAGAAAGTAACCTTGAACGACTCATCAAACGACAGCGGTCGTCAAACTTTTAGAAACAAAACAAAACTTTAATTTAAAATAAGACAAAATCATGAGGTACAAAAAGTGAAATGTTACAATATTAACTTGAAATTTTGTATACTTATCGGAGTATATTAATTCTATGGATCATACTTATTTGAAATATGCAATTTCGTCTGCAGGGCGAGATTTTTAAATTTAAAATCTCATAATTTTGTTCAAAATCAGACAGCCATGGAAATAAAAGAAAATATTTATCTGACAGTTTAGTGAAGTATCACTGATTTTAATACTTATTCCCTGTATTTTAATATTATTTAAGTTTGTTTCTTTTTGTTAAATAATATACCAATATTATAAAAATATAAATATCTACAATGGCATGTCATTAACTGTCAGAACTGTCATATCGATATTTTCTTTTATTTCCATGGCTGACTGATTTTGAATGAAAATGTTAGATTTTATAATTTAACAAATTTCGTCTTGCAGACGAAATCACATACCTATTTCAAATAACTGTAATCCATAGAAATAATATTCCCTAATAAGCATACAAAAATTTCAAGTTAATATCTTGCACTGGGGATATACAATTCATAATTAACTGATTTCCCATGTAAAACTCCCATGTGTCGGTCGAGCTGGGACACCCGGTATAGAATATATTATGTATTACTACAGTGGCGGGAGGTATTGTGTTGGACACATCAGATTTTTTCTTTATATTTTTGTGTATTTGTATAATTTGTATGTATAAGTACTTAAATTACTGATTGTATTTTCATGTGCCTTCCATTGTTAAAAATGTATTTTTTAAAAATAATAAATTATCTTTCTATGTAGAACTTTAATACTTTGCTATTTATTGTAATATTGTAGTAATTTTGTGATCATATCTTCCAATTGTTATAAATAACACACAATTAATTCGTTGATTATACTTTCAAATATTCGAAGTTTAAAAATATTTAATGCTTTATAATTTGTTGTTATTAATTCCTATATTGTTCAAAATTTTTATTATTATTGGTTGTATTCCAATACGAGATAAAGCACTTAAACAAATATCTAGTACCCTGTGGCACTAGCAAATCCTATAACTTATTATACAGTTAAATAATAAATTGTTGCTCGATTTTTATTTAAATTTTTCTTGGCCCAGGTCTACGGGTACTTAGAATTTCATATACATTTGTGCAAATGGCCGTAGGACTAGTAAAAATGTTTAGTATTATATTTTCAGTACTTAGTATTAAGCGATTTTTAATCTATTTAAATTATGAAGAAACATGAATATTTTAGCAATAAAAACAAACATTAAAGAATTTACAGAAAATTTTAATTTGAGTTCCATAGTGTAAGTTATAGTCTTATATTCACCAATAACAAACATGTGTAATTTATATAACAATAAGTTTTCTCCAACAACACTATTTAATGTTTATTTGTCGCTTTTATGTTATTTTCACTAGTTAAGTTTTGTACTTGTTCTATTTTTGGGTTTACCTGTTGAAAAATGTATTCAAATAAATAAATAAATAAATATTCCTTAAATTGTCAAAATTATTACCTTAAAAGTTTCATAAGATAAGTAAACCTACATAAAATAGATTTTAAATAAAAAACGATGTAAGTATAATACAGTAACAAATTATAAAGCAATAAACCTATGACCGAAAATACTGAAATCCGAAGAGTGCTGAAATATTATTTTTAATTTAAATAATTTTGTAAGGATTAATACCTGTTTGTTGTTCATAATATTTAATTGAAACAAATTCGCCACTAATTATTTAAATAAGGAAAAATTTAATTCGTTGATACTTTGTGTTTAACTTCACACCTGGCGCTGGTTGTATGTATCTTGTATCTTGTATGTATATGAGGGTTTAAGCGTTTTGTCGCTTTTTGTCAACGCGACCTAGAAGATCTATTGTGACACAGCCCTTACTTAGTTTTCCGGAAGTAGATCCAGATTTTTGATGAAGCCGATTAGGCCTCAAGTACCTGAAGTACTTGTTTCGTGACATGTTTTACTTGCATTTTAGTGATGCAGGTTGTCAGCCTACAGTCTCTGCAAGGCCAGCACACACCGAGCCGTTGTGCGGCAACCCATCCAATTGGACAGGGCGGGCTATGTTGCTTATCTACACGACCAGACAAGACACGCCACGACCACACAACCGTACTGGCTGACATGGAAATCTAGTAGTGGCGCTGGTTAATAACTTTTTTATTATTTATTATATTTAAATTGGCATAACTTAGGCACTAAGTAATAATCTGTATAAATTTTTTTTAAATATGGTGATATAGTAATGCTAACTCCACACCTCGCATATAATAAAAGGTTAATAACTTTTTTATTATTTATAATGTTTAATTTACTTTTACAGCACAACGTAAGCACTAATAATAAGACTAAAAAAAATTTGTGATATTGTGGTATTAACATCACACCTTGTACATAATAAAAGTTAATAATTTTTTAAATTATTTATAATTTTTAATTAATTTTTGCGGCACAGATTGGCACAAATTAGGCACTGATTACTTTGTTAAAAAAAAAATTGATGATACTGTGGTGATATCTTCTCACCTCGCATATAATGAAAGTTAATATGTAATTAATTATAATATTTAATTCAATTTTACAAAACAAATTGGCACAAATTAAGCATTAATTATTTGAATAAGAAAATTTGGTGAACGTGAAGTTAGCACCAACGACGATTAAAGCCAAATATCTCACAGAGGGGGGTGTGAGCCAAGTATAATATTTTTGGCACAAATAGCCACTAATTTTTGGCCTAAGAAAAAATTTAATTCAAGAACACTTTGGTGGTAGCGTGAAGATGGCACCAAAATAATTTAATCCTACTGTTATATTATGAAGTGGTCAAATGAGTTAGACATTAATATAACAAACTAATTCATTTATTTAATTAATATACAATTTATATCTGACAGTTGTATATATATTTTTTACATTGTTTTCTTTTCTATGATATTTTTTGGATCAGGTTGCAAACATCTATCCGTTTTAATAAAATACGTACTCATTTCGAAATCGTGTTGGAAGATTTGTGTTTTTCTTTTTGGACGATTTTAACTCGTATATTCTGGATGACCATCTAAAGTAATTTCAGGGCTAAAATTGTCAAATAAAGACTCATCAATATTGTTGTTGTTGTCATCTTCATTTTGTTTATTTGGATCGATATTAAATTCTTCCAATAATATATTCAAACTTAATTGTGACTCTGAATTTCCGCGGGAATTATCAAATCTTTTAATTAATTGGTTTGCATGGGAACGAATAAGCTCGTTCTTGTATGCTGCGTCTAACAAAACGTTATAAATGATATTTCCTACCTTTTCTATGATAGTACCAGGATACAATTCCCAAGAATTACTTGAATATATTTTTGTATAAACCTTGCCACCTTTTTCAAAAAAAAATTCTACAGCTCCATGTTTCTTGTTGTACTGCAAATTTTGTTTGTAGTTTGTTATTTGATTTCTTGTTTCAGTTGAATGCAATAAAGTTGTTCGAATATTACGTCCAAGAATTATTTCAGCAGGTGATTTATTATTTATGTATTTATTTGGTGTAAAACGATAAGTACTTAAAAATGTATTTAAAGCTTCCTCTAATCCTTCTTCCCCCTTTAACTTCAAAAGTGCTCTTTTGAAAATATCAACAAACACTTCTGCTTGTCCATTTGACTGCAGGTGATAAGGTGGTATTTTTAAATGTTCTATACAATTTTGTCAAAAAATTCTTTAAATATATGGCTGGTAAATTGTGTACCACTATCTGACACAATGGTTTTTGGCAACCCACATCTACTGAAAACTTGTTGTAAAAAATATATTGGTTTTGACGCTGTAGTTGTTTTCGTTCTAAAAATTTCTGGCCATTTACTATGAGCATCAACTATTAAAAAGAAATACTAATCTTCAAAAGTCAATATGAATTCTTTCCATTGGTTGTTCTGTAACAGGCCAAGAATATAAAATAGATTTAATTGGAGATTTCCTAATTTTAGCACATTTGACGCATTCTTTGACAAAAAGTTCAATTTCCTCTTCTATCTTCGGCCAAAACACATAACTTCTTGAAATTTCTTTCATTTTCTCAATACCTGGGTGATCCCTATGTAATTCTTTAAGGATGCGTTTCCTATATTTTTTAGGAATGAATATTCTATTATTAAACATTAAACAATCTTTTACTACTGAAAGTGAATCTTTTCTATAAAAATATGGTTGAATGTTTTCATCTATTTCTTTTTTATTCGTGGGTCATCCATTATTCATGTACTTAATTACTTTTTGCATTATTTGAGTCTTTTTAGTTTCACACGGAATTTCTTGAAATGTGATTGTTATTGTGTCGAAAGATTCTTGTTGTATTTTATTAATAGCAGTTTCCCTATATACTAAAGCAATAACAAATTCTTCATCTGGTTCATTCTTCGAATTTATTAACCTTGATGCGAACCAAATGAATCAGTTGAAATATATCGAATATCAAAATCATATCTCATTAATGTTAAAGCCCAGTGATGTATAGTCAAACCGAACAAGCAGAAGACTCACGTCATCAACCTGAAAAAAAACTTTATAAAATGAAATATAACTTATTAAGATTATTGGGTGTTATTTATTTTAAAAAAGAGAAGAAAAAAAATATTTGTATTAAGAAACGTATATATTAATGAATTTACAATTATTTCTAAAGTCAATCCATATTCCTCTTAGAGAATATAAAATTATTTGAAATAATTGTAGTTGATTTTCATACCATACATTGGCAATAATAAAAATTATCTTGTTTATATTATATTTTATACCGATCGAATATTGATCTTGTCATTCGATTGTCAGTGTCAGTCAGAAAATATCGTATATGTTTTTTTCTGTTGCTGAAAATCATGCCTAAAGCATTATCAAAACAATCAAAAAAACTAACAATGAATGTAGTTCATTATTTTGAACGGGAACTGGACAATGGTGGCCCATTACTGCCATTGAAAGCCGTACGAGAGGTAATTTTTTTCTATTTTTTTTTTAAATTTAATTGAATTATCAACTTTTAGAGAACAGCTAATGCCCTTCAATTTACTAAATGCACTTATTCACTATCGTTTCCGTCACAAATCAACTGTGATGATGCCGACAGACTTCGAGAGGTTGTGATTATTAATTTGTCAACTGTCACTTGAAAAAATAGGTTATAGTAAGTTATGCAACATGCACTGCACTTTTATTCTAAAAAAAGTCAGTATCCCATATATTCATAGTAGTACATGACGTCATTACTTTAGTAATATCATTTGATGACGTGAGTCTTCTGCTTCTCCGGTTTGACTATAGTCTATTTGCTGTATAAATAGGAATACCTTTTTTATTTCTGAATATGTGAAGAAGTGGCTTATGATCTCTTTCCAGTATGAATTTTGTAGATAGTAACATTTTGTGGAACTTTGTAACCTCAAATTCTAGCCCAAGAGCTTCTTTCTCAATTTGGCTAAATTTTTTTGTTCTGCTTTTGTTAATGTTCTGGATGCGTGATAAATTGCTTTTCTACGACCATCTGAAAATTCATGAAAAATAACTGCACCAATTCTGGACGTTTTTTAATATATATTGGCTTTGCATCAGGTTTCATATGTATTTAAACTTTAGTTTTTGTACATAAACCTAAATCATTATTAAAAATATTTGGAAATTTTTCAATTAACTGTTGTGTATAATCATTCATTAATGATGATGATAATGATGTGACCGAATTACATACTGAATTAAATGGAATTGACCATAAATCAAATAATTTGATCCATTTAATTCCAAATAAATTCAAATTTGGAATTTTTGTTACATAACAATTTCCTTGTTTTGTAATTCCATTAAATTTGATGTCACATTTATATTCTTCCGTAATTTCTAAACGATGACCGGTAGCACTACAAGCTGCAAAAGTTGTAGGTGTTTTGATCGGTTTACCAATTCGTTCCCACATTTCTTCGCTAATAATTGATATACCTATTACTTGCTTTATCTAACTGTATTTGTATTAAGTGATTGTTGACTTCTACCTGAATAAATTTGCGATCGTCTTCATGATTTATTGTATTTATTGAAATAACAACTTGTGATTTAGCATATTGATTAGTTTTGTTTACCTGATTATTTTGGATTTATTTTATTCTTTGATTTTTAATTTGAAACACTACGACAATATCCTTCTTAATGACCAATTTGACTCCAATCTTTGCTTTTATGAATACGAAAATTGCACTCTTTAGCAAAATGCCTTTGACCGCAATACCAACATGGATATTTTTGTTTGTTTTTGTTCATAGTTTTAACAGACTTACTTTTCTGATTCTGTTTTGGTTGATATTGTACTTTGTTGACATTCGGTTTCGATGAATTTTCAACTAACGCTGTATCCATTTTAATTGAAGTCAAACGTTGACATTCGTTTATAAGTGTATTTAATGTAACTTCATTTGCTTCACTACATTTATCTAATACTTGTAACAAACGAGTTCGTACTTGAAAATCCTTTGGTGATTTTAATCCTCATATAAACATTAAACATTTAAAATGTTCCAAGGATAAATTACCAAATTCAAATTCGTCACATGCATTATTAACAATACCTGCATAAGTAATCATCATATTCTTTCTTCTTAATTTGCAAGCAATTAAATCGCTTATAACAAATACTGTAACGTTTTATTTATTTAGGTGAAGTGTAAAATTGATTAAAACACTAATATTTATATAACCAAGTTTAATAAAAGAAATGTGAATATAAAGAATAATTAAAAACAACTAACACTAAGAATTAACAAATATAAACACTAATTTAAAACTAACAATTATTAATAAAGACTTAAACACTAAGATAATTTATTTAAACAATTAAAACTACGCGATATTTATTTCCACAATATTTATATTACCAGCTATTTATATCACCCTCTATTTATTTATATCACCATGTGTTCACTACCCGTATCAATATATGACTGCCCCTCGCGATCTCTTGCTCGGAGTATTTAACGTAAAACACTTCATTCTGGTATATTCGCCGATTCTCTGAAAATCAGAACAATGGGGAGCGGACGGACTTGTTATAACCTGTCGGTTAGCGGCCGACCACGGGATCGCTACAATTCTTATTTGTGGACATAATTTTTTTTAAGATTTTTTTACCGTTCTTTCCATATTATTATCTTTCTGTGTCATCTAATTTATTTGTCTCTGATTTAATAACATCTTCATAACATTCGTACCATTTATCAAATGTCAAACCATTATCTGGGTCGTAAACAAATTGTTGGATACTTTTGGAAAAAGATTCTATTACTAATTCATCGTTATTTGCGGAAGATTTTTCTTTAGTGTAACTCTGCAAAGAAATCTTGTTGTTGGCGTTAAATTTCCTGCATTTGAAATAAAACTCTTTCTAAAATCTGTTCCATTTTAGTTAGTCCACAGCTTTACAAATGAATAAGACATTAATATAACAAAATAATTAATTTATTTAATTAATATACAATTTATATCTGACAGTTGTATATATATATATATATATATACAGTGTGTGCAACGAAATGCGGAACATAGGACTTTAACATAAGATTTCAAAAAATTGTGGATACTCTCTCTCCTGATAGATTTAGAGTAAAACTGCAAGAGAACAAAGTTGTTCAAAATTAAATTCTACGTTAGATAAGATTATAATTGTTGCAACAGCATGTCTGCAGTACGAGATATATTAAATAAAAAATGTAACATTTTCGTTCAAAATCAGATACTCATGGAAATAAAAGAAAATATGTATGTGTCAATTGTGACAGTTTGTACTATTTTTTTAATATGAGCATATTGGTAAAGAAATGAATATAATTTCAACTTAAATAATATTAAAATATAGACAATAAGTATTGTAATTATTGAAACTTCTCTAAACTGACAGATATATATTTTCTTTTATTTCCATGGCTATCTGATTTTTAACAAAAGTAGTACATTTTATATTTAATATATCTCGTATTACAGACCGGCTGTTGCAACATTTATGATCTTATATGACGTAGAATTTAATTTTGAACAACTTTGTACTCTTGTAGTTTTGTTCTAAATTTATCAGGAGAGAGTATCCGCATTTTCTTTAAATCCCATGTTAAAGTCCTATGTTCCGCATTTCCTTGCACACCCGGTATATATATATATATATATATATATATATATATATATATATATATATATATATATATCCCAGCTCGACCGACACATGAGAGATTTACATAGGAAATCAGTTAATTATGAATTGTATCTCCCCAGTGCAAGATATTAACTTTAAATTTTGTATTATTTCGACCGACACATGGGAGTTTTACATAGAAAATCAGTTAATTATGAATAGTATCTCCCCAGTGCAAGATATTAACTTGAAATTTTGTATACTTATCGGAGTATATTAATTCTATGGATCACACTTATTTGAAATATGTAGTTTTTTTTGCAGGGCGAGATTTATTAAATTTAAAATCTAATAATTTTGTTCAAAATCAGACAGCCATGGAAATAAAAGAAAATATTTATCTGACAGTTTAGTGAAGTATCACTGATTTTAATTCTTATTCCCTGTATTTTCATATTATTTAAGTTGAATTTAGTTTCTTTTTGTTAAATAATATACCAATATTATAAAAATATAAATATCTACAATGGCATGTCATTAACTGTCAGAACTGTCATATAGATATTTTCTTTTATTTCCAGGGCGGACTGATTTTGAACGAAAATGTTAGATTTTATAATTTAATAAATCTCGTCTTGCAGACGAAATTACATACCTATTTCAAATAACTGTAATCCATAGAAATAATATTCCCCAATAAGCACACAAAAATTTCAAGTTAATATCTTACACTTGAGATATACAATTCATAATTAACTGATTTCCCATGTAAAACTCCCAGTTTTTCCGACAAAACACCACTAAATGCCATTTTTTCGCAAATTACGTTATTATTAAATATAAAGATTTTTTAATTTTCAACCGATCTGCATAATTACGTTTATCTATAACTTTTTGGTAAATAGCAAAAAATATATAAATTATAATATTTTTACATATCGTTTAGGCTGAGGAATTTCGATAAAACAGATGAGTTATTCATATGTTCACAAAATTTGACATGTCAAATTTGATGTAATAACTGTAAAAGATAAAATAAGATGAAAGAAATATATTAGGAATGTATTTGCATGCGTGAATCAAAGTAAGTTCGGTTCCGGTTTTAGTAACGTCAAAAATAGCTGTCATATTGGTAATACAAATTTTATGAAGGAAATTTTAGGTATGAAATGAATTAAAAGTATTCTGAACTGCAATAACAAACTAATTGTTAAACTACAAATTAAATATATTGAATAACTTATATAGAATATATGTATTATTTCAGTTGCGGGAGGTATTGTGTTGGACACATCAGATTTTTTACTAATGTTCAGGTCTTCAATCGATAAAATGTACTCATATATAGGTAGAATCACTCATTCGGTGCTCCTTATTCTCCTTAATCTGCTCTACACTATGTGATGGTGGTTGCGGTTTAGTAGGCGTTTACATTCATTATTTTGTTTTGCTATCACTCCTTGACTCAGTGTTACCCCTTCACGCAATATTCTTACTTATCTGCAAATGTTGGACTGTTCTTTTCTCTGCAATAAAAATTAAGGAATAAATTTATGTCTTACCATAACAGGTTTTCTTCGTGTAAAACAATTTCTAACATTAACCTTGAATTAAAAAATGATTTTAAATTAAATTTTGATTTTATCGAAAACTACCGAAAATTTTGCCAAGATAAAATTTAACCAGGAATGGTATTCGGATGCATATTTAAAAAATAGAAATAAGCGGACAGTGGTCAAAAAATAAGTTTTATTTCTAAAACAAAACTAATTGTTACAAACATATTTCATCACTGCAATCCCTACGATCTATTTATTGTAAATATGAAATGTGCAATTATTCTAATAATTTCCGTTAGACGGTATACGATCACTTGCAGTTTCAGAAGTAGGTTTACCAGACGTGGTTACAGAAGTGAATGCACCAAGTGTAGTTGAAGTGGTTTCAACTCCCCTTAATCTAGGAATTACATTGAAATGATGTGTAGCATCAAGTTAAAAATAAGGCCTGATGGAATGAGTATCAGAATAACCTGTAATTTTGATTAGTTGTTATTCACCAATGCCTTGTTCTGCTAAAGACGATATAGTCGAAGCGCGAAAAAAGTAGTTGGTAATTTTTAAGCGCTATTTTTGAAGTCCACCCTTCTCTGCTGATTCTCGTGTCCATTTTCATAAGGTATATTTTTTTCACACATGTTTCTTTATTATCCTCACCATTAATTTTCTTAATGTAATAACCTCTGTCTTGGAGAATAACAACAATTTGCTGCTTCGACTTATCAGATATTAATTTATATTTTTTCTTTTTTGACAAAAATCATCAAATTGAATCCATATTGACAACCGGGTTTTTATTGTGTTTTGGGAGTATTGTTTTTAATATATCTTTTTCAATGTTCTGAACAGATTCTCGTACGAATCGACTCATTTTTAATAATAACTGAATTGAAAATACTGAAAATGAAAATATATGCACAGGTATAAAGTAGTGTGTAAAGTAAATATTTTTTAGTCGAGTAGTGTTTAACGAATGTGGCGTAGCCGATTGCGGAAATTATAACACGAGATAAAAAAATTATATTACACACGTCATGCAACATTTTTTCTATAACCGCAATATTAATGAAAATTAATTTCAAAAGTAGATTAAACCATTGATAAATGTATTTTAGTTGCCTAGCAATGGTTACTTTTCATGCACTAGTGCTTGAATACTAGTTAGAATTCTGAATTTGGATTGTTCTACAAATATAATAATATTAGTATTGTCTTTGTATGATTACAATACTAGGAACACGATATTCCTTATATGAATTAGTTATACTTTTAAGTAAAAGAATATAAGATTGCACCGGAAACATTCATCTGTTTTTGTAAGGCGTTGTTTTTGGTAGTATCTGTTGAAAAACAGCGAGTAATTTCCTCTGCCGACTTTGTTGGAAACAAGAAAAATAAATGGCCACTGCTTATTTATCTTACATTCCTTATCTTCAAAAATTCAGTACATAGGAGCATACATAAATTTATGAATACCCTTTTAAAGATACACATATAAATGAATTAATAAATTCGTGCCTCCGTCCCATTATGACTGGTATTACATAACTCAAAATCGTCCAGCCTAGACCGGTAAAATCTAGGGATGCCAACTTAAATATTTTAGCATTACATTTTGTCAAAATTTTAAATTTTATTTTATTGTAAAACGTTAATTAAATCAACTATTTTGGTTTCTTATTCATATTTTACTCGTGTTGTATCACTAGTACATTAATTGTTCCAATTTTTAATTTACATTCGTTGTATTTTTTAGGTTAGAACAAAAATGTCACAAAATTTTTGTAAGTAATCCTATCAATTTATTTTTACTTGCAACTCCATAACTGAAATTTATTTTTACTTGCAACGCCATAACTGAAAGGTAGAAATAAATTTACGAGTATTAAAATACAAAGTAATAAAAATATATCTTACTTTCAAAAAAGATATTCTCCGGTGTCGAAATGTATTGACTGGTAAAAATATATTAATCAATATAATAATCTTAGGTCACATTAAGAAGGGAGAATGCACGATAAGTAAATTATGTTACCAAAGTACAAAAATATTAGATTATATCTCTTTCTAAATGAACAACTATATTTTTTTAACCTGTAGTACGACACACATCTTCTTCACTTCGCTTGTCCTGTAATTAATACAACAATAACCATGCTAAACACCATGTCAGCTTATGAAAGATGTATTTTTCATCATGCCTAACTTACACATCGAAAACCTTTTTGCATTATGCAATATATTCTATTTTACTATGCGTAAAGTATCGTGAAGACTGCTTATTTAATCTGCTTATTCACTGAACTTTATATATATATATATACAGGGTGAGTCTGGGAAGACGCCCCCCCCCTTTAACTTTTTTATTATAAGTAATAGAAAAAAATGGCTCTTATAAAAGTTTTATTATTTTATATATACTAGTTGATGGCAGATGTAGATATTTTTTATAAAGTCTGGTTTACAAGATACGACTATCAATTTTTATTTTTCAAATGGCAACCTATAATTATTTTAATAAAATAGAAACCGCCATTTTTTGCTCTTTTCAACGATGTATTAACTTTTATTAATGTATTTAAAAAATTTCGAGATAAATGAGATCATTTAGAAATGTCAGAAATAATTTTTAATCAAATATCATAGGTGGCTATGTTTCTCGAAATCGGGTAAACATCCTTCTCAGTAAGTAACAAACAAATGTATACATTTTTGACATTAATTTAATTGTTTTACATTGTTACGTTTTGTTTATTTTCATATAGCCACCTATAATGTTTATTTAATAATTATTTCAAATATTTTTAAATATCTCATTTTTCTCGAAATTTTTCAAATACATTAATAAAAGTTAATACATCGTTGAAAAGAGAAAAAAATGGCGGTTTCTATTTTATTAAAATAATTATAGGTTGCCATTTGAAAAATAAAAGTTGATAGTCGTATCTTGTAAACCTGACTTTATAAAAAATATCTCCATCTGCCATCAACTAGTATATGTAAAATTATAAAACTTTTATATGAGCCATTTTTTTCTATTACTTATAATAAAAAAGTTAAGGGGGGGGGCGTCTTCCCGGACTCACCCTGTATATATATATATATATATATATATATATATATATATATATGTATATATATATATATATATATATATATATATATATAAAGCTAAAGGGTAAGTAGTATGAAATTTGTAGATTACCAGAAAGACAGAAAACAGAAAGAATTTTTTAAGAATTTTAATTCTTTAGTATACTTTTCATGAAACTACTGGACAACTGGCAACCCATTTGCATTATTTATCTATGACACAATTATTTTCATTAAAAATGCTATTTAATTATTAAGAATAATATTTTATACAACTAATTTCGAATGTATTTTGATAATCATATTTTTAATGAATTATTAATTAAAACAGCAGTGAAAAAAATTCTTAAGAAAATTCGAATTTTCTTTTTTCGAATTTAAGAATATATATATATATATATATATATATATATATATATATATATATAACATTTGCATACTAACAACTAGTCGAGATATATTAAATTTACTTTAAAATAATATCAATCGAATTCATCCTTATATTACTGTCTTAAAATGTAAGATTTTGAAAGCGACTTAAATTTGATTTGAGATGATTTGGCACAAGTACAATGTAAGATGTATGAGTGCACTTTGCCCTTGCTTGTGACTTACGAGGAACGGAAATGGCCAGCTGTTGAAACGCTGGAGGTGCCGTGTAGCGCGTGCGATTCGGATCTGGGTTCCGTCAATTCAAATAGGAACAATCGTTTCCCGCGACCGAGGTGCACGTATATTAGCGGCGGGCAAGGGCACCGCATGCAATACCGTGCACGAAACATTTCCTTCGCCATTGTGCGCTCATCACACATCAATTTTAGCTGCCGTGTTTCCCATGCCGAATTTTATTGTTAAGATGCACGAAACTTTACATTCAATATTATAATTCATCCTAAATATTACATTTTTTTGTATTACGTAAAATATTTTGAAATAAAACATTTTATAAAATTATGTTGAGGAAATATAACATAAGAAAAACCTTGCGAACTGGTAATTTGCGGATCCATGTTCAGTAATACTTGTTGAATTTTCTTGTTACTTGAGTGCCAACGTCGAATAATTTTGTAGGTTTCACTACTTTCAATGATATTGCAAAGTCTAATGCACGTAAATAAAATATACTGGACAAATTAGATTCCTCGCGTTATAAGTGTAAATAATTGAATCTACTGAAGATTTATTTGTTAAGTTGTCTAGAAAGTGCAAACATAAATCTATACGGTATGCGCTAGCATTGAAAATATTAAATTTAATAATTTATTATACATAATAAAGTTTTTTAATTCTTGCAAATTTTAATAATGATTAATCGCTACTTAAGAAGTATTTAAATATAATAAATAATCAAAAAACCCTAGTTGCGAATTTGAACTTTGAAATTAGATATTTGAAGATAAATTTAAATACAGTAAATATGAATTTAAACTGATTAAACATGGTTTTATCAATCATACAAAATAAAATTAATGTAGTTACTAAAAACAAGTGTCTCAGTACCAAGAAAATAGTGGTGATTAAAATGACCTTTTCATTCCTGTCACTTCCAAAAATATTCTTTTATGAGAAAAAATCTGATGTGTCCAATACATTACCTCCCGCCACTGTGTGGTTTTTCAATATATCCAATCTGTAGTTTTATAATTTTGTGCTTTAGTGGAATACACCAACTCAGTGAGTTACAGTTTTAATTTTAAACAGAAATAATTATTAATACAGAGTATAATTTACATAAAAGATTAATATTAGAAATACTTCATATAAATTATGATAAAAACAAAATAAATCTTAAAACTAACATAAGTAAAATATACACTAATTTATTAAAATATACTGTAATAACAATAATACATAAATTTTAAAAACAATAAATAAAACAACTACAGAGAAGAGGAAGAAGATAAAAAGGATGTTAAAAATTTTAAAAATATCCGCGATGATCCTGTATATTAGTATAATTTTGAATAAACAGGTTCAAATCAAAATCCGGTTAGAAAAGAGTGCATTCGTTTTAATAATTTTATTGCAAAATTTAATTTTTATGTTTTCTGACGATCTTTGATAGGTTTTAATATATTTATTTATTTACTATTTTATTTTCGACGTCTATGTGTGTGTTGTAAATTTTTAATATTAATACAAAGTGTAATCAAGTGTTGTTGAATATTTGTTACTTTACATGTAAGTATTTTTTCTGTAATTGTTGAACGTTGTAAAATTTAGCAAATCAATTGTAGCTGCTGAGAAAGATGCAATTGATGAAGAATCTAGTACACACAGCGTAATAAAATTATATAACAACTGACTAACATCCAGAACTTTTTACGACAACACTTCCATTCCAATCAAGAAATACCAGAAATGTATTAGAGTTTCAGTTATCGCAAACGTAATATTATACAATATTTGCATTCAGTAGATGCAAAATTATTTAATTTAACTAATGCCAGATACATGCCAGACTTGTTGAATTCATTCTGTATAAAAATTTATGTTTTAGTTTGCCGCACAATTCAATTAATGGTAAATGGATAAAAATTACTGGATTTATGTCAGTGCATAAAATTTCCTCTCCCATCGATTTCGACCTCTCGTAGGTCTCCTTCAAGCACACCACACTCTTTTGGCCAATCCTGCCCAAACTGAAATAGTCCTTTTCACAAGAAAACGAAAAATTACCACTCATTACCACTCTCACAATGCCAAAAATCTTCAATCTGTAAGTTTGTCCAGTAACGTCAACACATCGGATCTATCTTAGTTTACTAAGATTGGATAAGTCTGATATTCCACCAGTAACGCTCTGATTTTATATACAGATGATTCGAAAACTCACCATAGCACTGGTTGCGCATTTTTTGTCAATGGCAACAAATACATGTGGTCAATGTCTCCTCTAAAGTCAATATACACAGCAGTTATATGCCATCTGTCAAGATTTTCGCTTGTAAGTTTGACAAAACTCACAAAGCATTAATTGCAAGTGATTCCCTGAGCATCGTCTAAGTCATCTCAAATCATCTTGCTATCGACCCGATTATATAGAATATCTTATTCCTCACGAAGCATTCTTATGATATAGGGAAGGATATTTTATTTGTGTGGCATTAAAGGTAACGAGATGGTTGTCGAGGTCGCATGATGAGCTGCTGGCAATGACTCTGCTGATGTCACTTTTGCCAAACCAGCAGACGTGACCCTGATTCTAAAGAGGGGAATATTGAAATGTTGGAAAAAAAATTGGATTGAGTAGAGAACCATCAGTAGTCTATAAAGCCAACTGTTGCACCTACCGTTTTTCCTACTCACCTGGAACGAAAGGATATTGTCAAAATCCATCGTCTGAGACTGGGTCATACAAGTCTGACCAATAGCTACCGACTTAATCGGAACTACGTCCCTGTATGCAATAGATGTGGTATTACTATTATAGTACACAATATTTTTTTTGACTGTCAATAGTATGACTTAACTGTTCCATATAGAGCAGGACTTAAGTACAGCATTAGCGGATCGTGAAAAGCTGAAGAATATTTTGCAGTTCTTAAAGACTATAGACCTGTACAATGAAGAATAAATTTTATAAATTACATGTTATCTATTTATTTATTTATTTATTCTTTTATACATAATATTTCTGTGATAATTAAAATTTTTGACAAACTCTTATTTATTATTTAAATGTGCCGTCTAAATTTAATATGTTGTTGAAGTGTCCGTCAAATAAAAATAATGAATATTTTAAGATATCTTGTGTTATAGAATTATATACTTACTTAGATAATAACTAATGATTCCAACAGTCAATACCTAAACCTATAAAAAAACGTCTAAGAAAGCCAAAATAAGAGCCTATAAAACCCTAATGGGCCCGCAGAAATCTGGATTTTTAACTTAAAGCAGCGAAAGAATGTTAGAGTTGTAGGAGCGTAGAATGTTAAGAAGAATATATGGGGAAATCCAAGAAAGGAATATGTGGGGAAGAAGGACAAACGAAGAAATAAAAACAGTATTTTGGAACCCACAATAACGCATGTCATAATAGCACAACAAGTAGCCTGGTAAGGGCATATAAAAAAAACTACAAGAAAGTAGATTAAAAAAACAAGCTATAATCAGGGGAAGAAATAAAAAGAAGATGAAGAAAGGAAGGTCGGAAAGAAAGTGGCTACAAGAGGTACAAAATCTAACCAGAATAGGTGTGACTCGTGTATCAAATGTAGCACATCGTAAAAAAAACTCAGGATCATGATAGCGATAATTCTGAAACAGATAAGTTGTGCATCTGTTATAATTAAAATATTGTAAACCGTAATAGTATTGTGGGTTAAAATTTAGTATAAGAACTCAATACCAGTTATGCAGTGTTAATAAATTTGGAATGAAATAGATTTTCTGTCATCCTGTCTTTTTACTGACGTACAGTACATACAAATCAGGGGGCTGAAACAATATTGCAATGCGTGAAACCAAATTTCAATCTAGATCTCGTTGAAAAACTTTTCCGAAGCCGATCATAGATGTCGTTAGTAGTACCGTGATAGCTCTATAAAAATCAAAATTCAATAAATTTGAATTTAGTGGTCTATGCTCATTTAGATATTCCTACCTATGTAGTGGTTTGTGGATACCTATACCTGTTTAATAATTGAATATTGTGACTTGTGACAGTGCCATAATTTTATTCATAAACAAAATTAATAATATTGAAGAAAGAAGCACTTAAAATGTATCAAGTAAGTAGTACAGTTTTCATTCAAAATTCCCATGTCTTTAAACTGGACTTCAATTTGTTGGCCAGATTATATTAAAATAAAAATTTTAATTCAATTTCTTATTGTCATTTTCAGTCATCTAAATTATGTGTGGTATGTCCTAATCCCCATGGAAGATTATTTTATTTTCCAAAACAGGAAATATTGAGAAATATCTGGCTGGAGAGACTCAACAGAACGGATTTGGCCAATTTTAGCACAGAACAATTTAAAAACAATTTTAGAGTATGCGAAATACATTTTGAAAATGAACATTTTGTATATATTTAAAGCAAGTATAAATAAAAATATTATAATAACAAATGTTACATTGTTTCATTTAATTTCTGTATATTATTATAATTATGGAAATATACATTTAAGCATTTATATATGTATTTCCATAATTATAATATTAAGAAATATTTTTTATAAATATAAAATAAAATGTATTTAAAATTCCCGCCATTACCGAGCTTGTCAAATTTAGTTCCCGAAGCCGATCCTAAGGGGCGCTAAAATTTGTTTTCACAGATGATAAGGTAGATATCCAATCTTCTACAAATATATTTCCTTAATATTGACAAATATTGACCAAATATGATTGACCACATCGTCTAGGTGGCTGATGTCGTCGTCCAACGCGATCTCGTCGCCCAGAGCGTCCAGTTCCGCCGCTAACTAGTCGTCATCGCTCTCCGGCATGTTGTAGTTACTACAAAGCTTCTTAAACTTCGTCGCTCTGCTCGAAGAGGTTCGTGTTCTATTTCCTCTCTTTCCATTCTGCCATGCTCAATTCCTCCGTGATCCATTCTATCTGGTTTCAAGTGAGGATCGTCGTTAGGGAATCGCGGTGGTCTATCTTGAGGAGGTTCGTCTACTGCTGGTGGCTTATCCGGCTTCTTTTTACCTCGATCATTTCGATCTCGGTCGCGACGGTCATAATCATTTATTTTGGTCACGTCTATCATTTCTACCCATATCTGGATTTCTTCCTTGATCCTTACTGCCACGCCTTGATCTGTCTCGATCTCTATCGACTCTGGAATCTCTGTGAGGAGGAGGTCCTTGTCTTTCGTCTATGTAAGTGGATGGCAACACTATTGCACCTCAAGAAATCTATTTATAAGACCCTATTAAAGTTAACCCCTTTAATAATACATAATTTAAGTTATTTAACGCTGTCGTCAATAACAACCCGAACGATAACAAAGAATTCAAAAAATCAGACATAATTAATACATTACGCACGGAACATATGAATTCAGAGGAAAATATCAAATAGAAAAATTAGTATCGAAATACTCCGATATATTTTATCGCGAAGGCACTCCATTAACCTTTGCAAATAAAATTAAACATAGAATAATAACTAAAGACGAAATCCAAATCACACAAAATCTAATCGTCATCCATTTGTACACAAACCGGAAGTTGAAAGACAGATAAATAACATAATAATAATAATAATAATAATAATAATAATAGTTTTTATTGCCCAACAGTAGAACCAATTACAGGACAATATATAAAGAAACATGTATAAATAATTAAATAATTACGATACAATTAACAGAAATATATACAAAGAAAATAATAATTTAAGATATGTCTTCATACAATTTGTTTGCATATTTAGATATAATAGTAATGGGGGAACGTTGCATTATATCGGAATGGGAGGGAGGCAGTTGAAAGATCCTGGGATACCTGGACGCCTGACGTGGAACGTGGAACTGGACACGCATCCGGAGGAAAGGTGCATCTATTCGACCTTGCAACAGGAGCCAAAGGAACCTTGCACTGCTCACCTCTCTACGGACCGCTAGCGAGGGCATAGAGTGTCGTTGCAGGAGTGATTGTTGATCGGTACCTCTATCCGGATAAGTTCTATCAATTTTGTAGGATAAAAATTTTAAAAATCGACGATGGATTCGATCAAGTGCAAGTTGCTGATAAGCATAGTAAGGGAACCATATTAAACTTGCGTACTCAAGTTTACTTAATACGTACGAATAATAAAGTGATTTTATTACATTTGTATCATGAAAGAGATTAGTGATTCTAATAATAAAACTCAGCATTTTATTTGCCTCACGTACCACATTATTTAGATGTTCAGAAAAGGAAAAAGAAGAACAAAATGTGACGCCGAGATCTTTCACTAAAGTTGCATTAGAAAGAACTGACCCATTCATTTCATAAACAAAATCAATTTTGTTAATTTTACGTGTATATGAGACTGCAACATTTTTGTATATTCAAATTAAGTTTATTCTCTACACACCAGTCAAACAAAATGTTTATGTTGTCTTGTAATAACTTTGAGTCATTTTGAGAATGAATTGAATAAAATAATTTTAAATCATCCGCATACCCAAGAGCATGGCAGGTGAATAAGGTGAGAAGTTCATTGATGTAAATAACGAATAATAGAGGACCTAAATTAGATCCCTGAGGAACTCCAGAGGTCGCCACATACTCAAATGAAGAATAACCATTATAAAATACATAACATGTTCTGTTGTTTAAATAGGAATGTAGTAGCTTAATTAATCCTGGAGATGCTCCGTAGTTACTAAGTTTGGTTAACAACATACCGTGATCTATGGAATCAAAAGCACGAGATAAATCTGTATAGATAACGTCAACCTGACCACGTTTATCCAATTTTTCAGCAACATACTGGGAGAAGCAAGCTAAATTTGTAATTGTAGAACGACCTTTCATGAATCCATGCTGATGAATAGAGATGATAGAGCTAGTATGTTTATAAATAGCATTATATATAATGATTTCAAGAATTTTAGCAAAATTATTAAGGATAGATATCGGTCGATAGTTTGAGATCTGATATTTATCACCTTTTTTAAAAACTGGAGTAATTCTTGTTTTCTTCCATCTGTGAGGAAATGTAGAAGAACTAATACATAAATTTAATAAAAAAGTAAGAGGTTTACATAGAACAAAACGAGCATCTTTAATTACGAAACTGGGAACCATGTCTTCCCCTGCCGTGAACTTATTTTTAAGATTAGACATTACCAGTGTGACGTCATCCTCAGTTACTGCGTTTAATTGAAATGAAGAAAAATAAGAATGTTCTTCCAGTGTATTGTTATACACAGTACTTGTTGAAAAATATTCTACAAAGGAGGAAGCGAAAGCATCTACAATTTTTTGTGGGTCATTGAGCTCTTCAACATCATTTCGAATGTTACCTGGGATTCTAGTTGTTCCTTGTTTTTGTTGTGCATATCTCCAAACTTCAGCAGGGTTAGTTTTAATATTAGTTTGCATTAAATTAATGTAAGCTTTATATGCCTCATTAATTTGATTTTTTATTAATTTCCGCAATCTTTTAAATTCACTGAAATAAAATGGATATTTGTGTTGAATCCACTTTTTTCTAAAATAAGCTTTCGTTTGAAGATTATATTTAATTTCCTTTGTAAACCAAGAAGGATAACGAGATGGAGTATAAGAAGATCGGGGGACAGTTTTATCGAAGGTATCATATAGTTTATTGTAGAAGATATCAACAGCAGTATTTACATCTTGAGTGTCATTTAGGCAAGACCAGTCAATATTGCACATATCTTCGTATAAAATATTAAAATTCGCTTTACGAAAATTATACTGAGTGTTAACCGCAGGAGTAAATTTAACATTATAGGTAGTAGATTCAACATCAAATTTGATAGAAAGTGTTGGATGATGATGGTCTTCAGGAACTAGAGCTACATCAGATCGTTCAACAACAGTAGATTCTAAAAAATTTGTGAACACTAAATCGAGATATTTAGAATTCCTATTGGGTATTTTATTATATTGAGTGAGGTTTAACGAGCTCATGAAGTTTTTAATCATAAGAGATTTCGAGCAATTAACTGTATTGTTATATAAGTTAGGTAAATTAAAATCACCTAAAATAAGAAGACGTTCATCAATAAAAAATAATTCCAATGCATCAAAGAATGAATTAAGATCATCACGATCAATGTCTGGTGGGATGTAGATGGCACATATAATAAACGATAGATTATGAAAGTAGCATTTGCATTCTACAATATCGATAATGGGAATAAGATTTTGAATGTTTGATAAATCAAGAACACTGAAATTAATTTTATTCTTAAGTGAAATTAATACTCCACCACCAACAGAACGGTGTACTAAAGAAAATTTTCTGTCTGATCGAATGACGTTGTAATAATCAGGAAAAAGTTCAGAACTATGAACAGAATCATGAAGCCAAGTTTCTGTAACCACTATTATATCATAAGACATAGAAAGACAATTAGAATAAAACAAATGACATTTAGAATTTAATCCCCTAGTATTTTGATAAATACATTCTAAAGAAATACAACTGTTGGGCAATATTAGTTTTCCGTTTTCTTAACTACAATACGAGGAACATTGTTTATATATTTAATATGAATATTATTTTCTCCATTATTTATTCTACTCGTTAACTCTGTTTTAACTGATTTATAAAAATCAATTTGTCGCCGGGTACGATCTCTGGATATTGATAGGGTAGGCCATTTTTTACAAGTTTTAAATTTAATGAAATTGTGAAATATTTTGTTAATGTCTTCAGGTGATGACATCTGAATTTTTAGTGGCCGAGAACTAGCGGATGTCGGATCAAAGCGACCTAATCTATAGGAGTTAACAATAGAGCATTCAACGCCTAATGTAGATAGAATTTCAGTAGTTAAAGTTCTATCAGCAGTAGTTTGCTCTTGTTTAGAAGATTTTTCTTCCTTAGCCCCAAAGATAATAAAATTGCGTGATCGCCCTTCACGTTCTGAGATTTCAGCAATAATTTCTTCGGTGACACTAAGTGAAGAGACGTCTGATTTATTATTACTAGAATTTTTTAATTCTAAGATATCTTTTTGCAAGGAAATTATTAATGATTTTAGAGAATTGATGTCTTCGCTCAATTGTGCACATTTGCTACAGTTCCATTTTAGTCCACATTTACCAGATTTTATTTTGCGAGCTTCATCTATAGTTATGTCAACACAAGAGATGCTATAACTATGTTTACATAAGGAACATAAAATTGATCTATGTTCCTTGGTAGTTTTATTACAGCAATAGCAATTTATGTTATCCATTTGAAGCGGAAAAGTAACAGAAAAAAAATACGAAAAAGAAGGTATATATGTATATATGTATGAATAAAATGTAGAACACCCAGTATAAATATTTTTCTCAAACACCCAGTAAATGACTTGAACAAAAGTGTCTGAGTACGCTGTCTAATTAAACAAGCGTAAACAAACGACTTAACCACGTTGTGAAAAAAAGATAACACAAAATAAAAGAAAATAAGAAAAAACTCACCCCTAGAACAAATTATGAAGAAACAAACTATATAAGCACAAAGAGCACAAACTGCCGAACACACCAATACTAATAGTGAATATAAATTCTAAGAAATAACCATAAAAAATAAACCACATATGAAGACTGCGAAACTATACGTCAAATCGAATCCAAAGATTGTAATGTAATGTAATAACATGTTGAAATAAGGTATAATCCGACCAAGTGACTCACCATGGTCATCACCTATTTGGATCGTTCCAAAGAAGGTAGATGCCTCCGGAAAACAAAAGTGGCGAATAGATAAACGAAAAAACTGTGGACGATCGCTACCCTATTCTCAACATATCAGACATATTAGACAGACTCGGACAAGCGCAATACTTCACAACTTTAGATTTGGCGAGTGGATTTCACCAAAATGAAATGCACCCAGACGATATGTAAAAGACAGTGTTTACCGTGGAACACGGACATTACGAATTCTTAAGAACCCCATTTGGCTTAAAAAATGCTCCAACCACCTTTCAAATAGTTATGGACAATGTCTTGAGAGAATTTCTTAATATTTTTTTTTTTGTATTCATGAATGACATAATAATATCTCTAAGAACATATTTTAAATTTAAACCAAATTTTTCAAAAACTGCGTGAAAGTAATCTTAAAGTACAACCAGATAAATCTGAATTTTTGAAAAAAGAAGTAACATTTATTGGCCATCTAATAACATCAGAAGGAATTAAGCCTAATCGTGCAAAAATCAAAGCTATTCAAAATTATCCTTTGCCGAAACTACACGCGAAATTATAGTCTTTCTCGGAGTATTAGGTTACTACCGCAAATTTATAAACAATTTTGAAAAATTAACAAAGCCATTGACTTCATGTTTAAAAAAGGACTCTAAAATTGACACACAAAACCCCGACTGTATATATTGTTTCAACACATGATAAAATCTCTTATCAAATGAACCGATATTGCAATACCCTGAATTGATTATGCAATTGTCACGATATTGTCCCAAACGAAACGGTAGATAATTCTGACGGAATATTTGATTATATAAAAGACTTTAATAAAAACTTTTCAGTTCAGTAATATAAAAATTCAGAAATACAACTTGTAAAATACACCCATAAGCTTTTAGACGTTGAAGATCCAGATGATATTAAAAACATTGAGAGATAATAAAACTTGTGGAATTCAGTCAATATATTTGGAAAAAATTACATACTTAAAAATTAAACTTATTTGGTATATCTTCTTCTTTAATAAATCTTATTTCAACTTACGTAAAAAATTGGTCTCTCGGTGCACTATTGCGGTAAAAAATTTTCTTTCTTTGCAATGTCTGGCGTCCCACAAGAATCTAATTTGGGCCCGCTTTTATCCCTTCTTTTTATCCATGATCTTCCTACAAATATTTTTGACAATAAACTACTATATGCCAATGACCTCAAAATATTTTGAACAATTTTTCACTCTAACTGCTTATATCTACACGAAGACTTAGATAAACTGGCTGATTGGTGTAAAATAAAATAAATCCATTTAAATATTGACTAATGTAAAATAATGTCGTTGTCAAAGAAAAACCAGTAATAACCAAATTTACTTATAATCAGGGCATGTAACCGGTTAAAAAAACCGGTTAATAAAAACCAGTAACCGATATTTTTAACGAAAATTGCGAACTTTAACCGTAATTTTAACCGATATTTTTTAGGCTGAAAATACCGGTAACCGATAACCAAAAAAAAAACCGGTTTTAGCGAACATTAACCGTTATTTTAGTATCATTTGGCGAGAAAAAAAAATATTTTTTATATCAGTGTTTTCTGTTTGTATTTGACTATGAGTCATGACAGTTTTACAATTAACATTTTATTGGAGAATCATAAAAGTAGGTAGTTCCTTTGGCCGTTAAGGTTACTTAAAAAGTCCCAAATAAATACGGCCTTTATCAACACAGGCAAGTTTAAAATTGAAAAGTGACCTGCGTTTTTCTGAAGATATTACGGGAATTTTTGTGAATATTCATTAATTAAATTGTATTTTTTTTAATTGTTATATTTTTCTCAGATGGTAATTTTTTATTATTTTTTTAATTAATTATTCTGTAATTTTTTTAATCTTTTTTTAAATTAATTTTAATTATTTTTTTAACCGATATATTAACAGATTTAAACCGGTTTCCAATTTTTAAAAACCGGTTTTCGAACTAAACCCGTTATTATTATAACGTTCTCTATAAGGCTTAACCGTTTACCAGTATTTTTTTCGGTTACATGCCCTGCTTATAATATATCGACCATACCTCTACACATGTTACTGAATTTAAAGATGGTGTCATCTTTGACGCTAAACCAAGGCTGCCCAACCTTTTTAACAGTTGGGCAAAATTGACGATTTAAAAATCACTGGCGAACCAATGACTACTGACGGATCCTATTTTTGGTACCTAAGCTTTTTTGTACAACAAAAAAATCAACATTTTGAAATTTAATTGTCGTTTATTCAAATAATAAAATAAATAGCATCTCTACACAAAACAAAATTTATATAACAAAAATCTAGATTCAAGTAATTGGTACAATCAATGTGATTTCTGATATTGTTTTTGTTTTAATAATTTTTCTATGTTAGGCGTGAGGTCAGATGTTGACAGTAACAACAAATCAGATATATGTTGCTCACTTAGAGATGTGCGGTATTTATTTTTTACAAAATTAAGTTTTGAAATTTTTTTTTCACAAATATATGTAAATATATGTAAATTTAACTGCATAATAGAAATTACTACATCCGATATTTATAACATTTTAAATAATTATTATGAACATCTTAAATATCAAATAAAAACTGTAAATAGAAAATTCAAAACATTATATCCCGATAAATGTCAAAAACGAGGAATTATTTACACCCTTGGATCACTTATTAAATTTATTACCGGAAATATGGACAACGGCGACGCTCAGGAAATTCACAACTATATTAAAAAGCTAGAAACTAATGAGAATAAAATTGTTACCAAATTAAATAAACAAATATCGCTTTCAAAAGTATAATGGCAAACATCAATGAAACAATGGCACTAATTATTAATAATTAAATCAATATTGAAAAGAGAACAAACGACCTTATTCAATCAATAAATAAATCAAATTTTGCCTTTTCTCATTATTTGGATGCACAAGAAATTCTGGAACAATTAAAATATAGTTTCGATTCATTATTAAACTAAGAGTAGAAAATACAGAATCGTTTGCTATCCTAGAAACCGTACACCCGAGCGTTATATCTTGTCAGGACTTACAACATATCATTACGGAATTACACTCCATTTATGATCATAAACAATTACTATTACAACGTTAAACATTTGTTTGTTTGTTGAGATTTTGTTTCAATTCCATGGCAAACATTATGATGAAGTAACATGATTTAAATTTTCAAAGTCGTTTTGCTCGGTTACAAAACGTGCAAAATAAAATGTAATTATTGAATTAGATGCAGAATTTAATTCTCTATAACATTTATTTAAAGCATTTTTGCCTTAAATTAATAAGCCATGTTAACCGCCTATGGCCCGCTTTTCTTGTTACACCCGGTATATATTGTTGTGAAGATAGATTGATTCAAAGAGAAGTGCTTCTTGAAGTTAGATTTGATGTAATTTGCCTAGGGACACCTTGTCCAGTTTTAACTTCTCCACTTGTAATACTGATGAGTTTCGCATGGTTATTCCTTCGAGGCTCATTGGATGACCTGGTATTATTATTAATCTGTTGGCATAGACATTTGTTGATACTTTAATTGAACAATTCGAAGAAATCACAATTAAGTAAGTTCCATTACGGGATGCGGTAATATTTTGCTTGCAGGATGTCTGTATTTTCTGTTGTTTTGGAAATATTCCAATGTAATGGACTTCGTTGATTTCCAATATTACACTTTCAGTGATTTTGACTGGTTGGCATTTATTAGCTGTTGTATCAGTCGATAGGATTGAGGATAGACATTCGTCTTCTTTTTGCAGTTGAAGAGGATTTGTGTTTTCGCACAGGAATTCTGATTGTAGATCGGTGAATTTTTCGTTACTGTATTGGTATGCAGGGTTGTTTATTGATAGGTAGGTACGTGACAGGTGGAATAATGGTTGATTGGTTTGAATTAGGAATAGAGAATAGAGGATAATAATCAAATGTATCAGGATGTATTAAGGGGAAATCTAGTGAAAACATAATTTTTTCATTAATAATGTGAACTTTAATTTTGATAACGTGATAATATTTTAACAGGTCGTTAGTATTTGAATTTGAAAATAATAATTGTTTATGATCATAAATGGAGTGTAATTATTAAGTTTTGTGGCGGAGTGAATAGAATTATTGTAGGCTAATAATGCGTAATTTATTTTTGATTCAATTGGCTCTTTTTTGTATTCATTTTGATTGTGTAGCAATCGAATATGTTCAACGAATGTTGAGTGAAACCTTTAGATTAAGCCGTTGGATGAGCTAATAAAGTAAAGTTTTATTTTGTGAAATTCTAATAATTTTCTAATGAGAGAGTTTTTGAGAGCCGTTGTCCGAAATTATTTGATCAGGTATACCATGATGTGGAAATACTTAACGAGGTTGTTTACAACTTCTATACCTTGTCCAGAGTTTAGTCTATGTATAAGGTTGGGCGTATCTCGAAAATGCGTCAATAATTATTAAAAAAAAAAAAAAATATTTCCAAGGTGATTGAATCAACATGCAAAATTTCGAAGGTTTTTGTAGGAGTAGGGGATATATTAAATTTTGGTTTTAATGGTACTCTGTCGTATTTTGTCTTTAAACATATTTCGCATTTGTTGATATACATAGTACGTTTGTACGGATTTTTTTAAATTTGGCCAATAGTATTTTTTGTTTATTTGAATTTCAGTCTCGTCGAGCCCTCTCTCAAACGACTGTAATAAGTATCTAATTTTAGCTTCGTACTTAATACAATTAATGGTAGCAATATTGAGCTTCTCTTCTCTCAATATTTTCGTAGACTAAAATAATTAAAAACATATTTAATTTAGCTTTGAAACCGTTAATCAAAGTAAACATAGTCGGAAGTGAACAATCTTTTTTTTTAAATATTAAGGTAATTGGTGATGTCAACAAAAAAAAAACAAGATCACTCAACCAGGAATTATTCTTCAGTAGATCAGTTTTAAAAGGTAACGCCCCTTTTTCTTCTAAAAAAATTGTATTGATGCTTCCCCACGGTTTACAGAGTATTTTACACACATTGTACAATTTACAGAGTTTGCAAAATTGCGCAGTCGGTGTCGACTAACAGGATTTTTTTTGTGAAAAAGTTTAAAAATCTGTAAAAATACCAACAAAATACAAAAAATTATAGTAAGGTAAGTGTTTTTAAATGGTGTGGAGTGGTTTCCTCTGTGTTTGGTGCTGCAGGGAAGACGGCAGTGATTCTCTCTTTGTGCATGTTTGCATTGGAGGTTATGCACGTGGTTTTCTCTCCACGTCTCGGCACGGCTCGCTGACGTCCTGTGTGGTGCTCAAGGACGTCAGGCAGCATCAGATGTCGGCGGTGATTTGCGGCTGCTGGTCCGGCTAGCGGGGTTTGCTCGGACCCGCTGGGGTTCGTCCTTCGTAAATCGGCTTGGACGGCCGGTCGGGAAGAGAGTGACGTACCAGAAAGGATAACAGGTAAGTCCTGGTGACGAGTGCTTCATCAGAACTGGTTATTTAACTATTATTAGTGATGGGATAATTCGAATTAAAAATAACCTGTCATCTGATTATTGCAATAAATTGTATAATTCGATTACAAAATACGGTAATTCGACTTAAAAATAATCGGCTTTAGTAGTTGGATGAATCCTTATTAAATATTACGGTAAATTTGTTGTGCCACCAAAATACTTTATAATTTTATTGCATAAATTACATTTGGATTCTTTAATATTACTATTTTTATTAAAATATTTCCAGACAACAGATTTTTTTTAGAACCTGGGGGACTCATTTTAAATTAAATTTTAGTTAAAATAAAATAATGACAAAACTGACATAATCCTCCCCTGATTTGAGCGTGCAAGTACGCTCTTGTTCATTCATTTCGATTGTACCCGAGTGCAGGCGAATCAAAACTATACTCTGTTTTTAAACTATAGACAGTAACTAGAAATTCTAGTGAGAAAATCAATGCCTGTGATTGGCTGCTGCGCCATTTAATGAAGTCGCATTTAACCAGACAAAATTTCAAGTTAACCTTCTCAAACGTAAATGAAACGTCAAACTTTCAATACTTGTCAAATCACTTGTTGAATTTACACGTGTTTTTTGTTTCATTTCTCTTTTTGTGATATTTCACGATTAAAACTAGTTATTTTAAGAACTACTAGTATTTCAATAACACTGTGGTGCATATGTGACTTCGTCTAGTGCGGTCTATAGTTTAAAAACGAAGTATAGTGATATTTAGCTCGGCTGCTCGGCTACATGAAAAATAATTCGAATTATCATCCGATTATTAAAATAATCGAATCGGTAGAATTGTACATAACTACCGAACATAACAATAACTCGATAACGTGGTGATTTAGCAGTCTTTTCGATTGCTAGATCCCCACAGACTCACATCTTTTATATCTGCAAATGTTGTTTCCCTGTTTCCTCTCTCCTATCTTACCCAATATAATGGTATGTTTGAAAGCACTTGTAACATCACATACAGATGATTGCAGACTTTTATGCAGTGACAAATTAAATGAAAAAAGTAAAAACATCGACTTAAATAAATTCACAAAACTAATTATTTTCCTATTTAAAACGTACATCGACCAAAAAAAAAATCAAAAACATTAACACAACAAAAAATTAAAAAATGTATTTACATATAAACACACGAATAGACAATTTGTGTTTAGCAAACTTACTAAATCTCACCATGTCTTATTCGAACTTACGATGAAGTTGACTTTTATTTCTGGTTGTCAAAGTTTCTTTGCCTCGTCATTGCTTGGGTGGTGAAGGGTAATATTTTTACAGAGTTCGGTATTTATTAAAGCAACAGACGTCATAATTTACCCAGTTATTAACACAAGACTGATTGTGTAAAACATGTTTTGTCGATTATAGCGCCCTTTCCCACTCTCCTCGGGGTCAGGGGGATTGTCATTTTGTCAGAATCAGATATCCCTTTTAAAACTATAGATGTTTTAATAAAGCAAACTTTTTGTTTCAATGCATTTTTTAGAAATATTCAAGGAAATAGATTAAAATAATAACAGTTATAGAATACAAACATAAAAGTCCTAAAACTTTTATTTTTCTTGATAAAAACGATAAAACTCCATGTTGTTGTATTAAAAATATACCTCCTTATGTCCATCAGAAATAAAAATAATAATAATAATAATGAAGGATTTTAAATCGTTTTCCATAGAAATAATAAGTGCACAAAACCATTACTTGATATCAACTAGTTTGTCAAAATGCCTTCTCTAATAACTACATTTTTTATCTACCACAATCTGATACCTATACTGGTAATTGTTTTAGAAGATAGTGGCCTGCTTCTATAACGATACTACATTTGAACTGCATGAAGGATGGAACTATAAACAACTTAAACCGCATTTGGTTATTTGGAAACATTTGGTGGTTTGTGATTAGTGTGAGATAGAACACTTATTTGATATGCGACATGAAGCCAATAGCACTTGCCATCCATTTATAGGCCGATTCCACTCATGTAATCTCATAGCATTAGGCTCACATTTATTTTAATCCAATTATATTATTTGTACGTTGCGTGTTTTATATAAAATTATGCACCGTTACTCAATTTTTTGCAATAACGGAAGTTCAATATGTTTTGTTGATATAACCAATGATCATTGTTAGTTTCCGTGCATTAAAAAATTTAAATCATGTTAATGATTTTTTTCTCTGTTAGTGACATTCAACAGATCATACATAATCTATGACCTACATATACTAAATATCGCTATCGCAATAACACACTCTTTGTACGAGTAAAACTAATCATAATATTAATCAAATTGTACATTTTCTTTTTTTTCATTAATGTGCTTTATTTTTATAAGGTAAGTAGTCCTTACCGTTGACTCAACGGTAAATAAATCCATATTTAATACAAATACTTAAAAATTATTAAGTACATTCATTTATTGCTATTCAAATTAAAAGTAAAGTTACTTATACCACAATTATTGATAAATAACGGCACCTAACAAATTAATTCTGCAGTTATATCTGACACAACCGTAAATGAAACATTACAAAATGGAGCAAATGTTTATAAAATATCAAATTTTCATTTTTCACGAATGAATTTTACATATCTCATTTTATACGTTTTTATTAATGTTGAGGGAAATTTAATTTTGATCGTACATAAATAAGATGAGCATTATGTGCAATAAGGAATACGTTACCGTTCTTTCTAATATTTAATATACTATTTACAACATATTATTATTTAATTTTAGCATTCCTATCGCCTTAAGAAAATTCAATATCAATGTCCACCATGTATAAGTAACATTAAGATATATATATATATATATATATATATATATATATATATATATATATATATATATATATATATATCTTAGTTTGTCATTGTTCCCCATACAGGTACGGTTTAAACACCAAAATGTTTTCCCGAGTGCTCTTATTTTAAATTTCGTGACTAGATGATTTCTTTGTTGGCTCACGCAAATTGTCCTTACTGCATACTCAGTGCAATAAATACTGCACCGTCTCTACACTTATCTCTATATATACTTCGGGATATGAAAAAGTGAATCCAATTAGTGCGAAATATGAATAAAGTCATTAGTATCTATAACGAAATATGAGAAATATTTTTAAATTTGATTTGTTTTAGTTATTTTATTTTGAATTGTTTTATGTACTTATGTAACTGATAGAATGAGGAATTTATCTTGCTTTCATGTTAACAAATTGCACCGTAGAATGATGATGTCTATTTATTTTTGTTTAGTTTTGTATTTTTGTATAGTTTTGTAGAAGCAAAGGGAGGCCCCCACACCTGTGAGGCCCACCCGCGTTACAGGCGTAAGCTCCCCGTAGTTACGCCATTAAATAGATCAATTATTTTCCATCCCTGAAAGGGGCGAAAAAATTAAAAATTACAAGAAATTATTTCCATGAAAATATTACTTAAATCTTCTTTTTTATGTAGTGATGAGGAACATATTGAAAAAGTATTAAACCAATACCAAAAAAAGCCGAAAGTAAAAAATTTATTAGTGAAGAACCCATTTGGGACCAGTGGATCGTTAACGACCCATTATATTTAAAATTATATAAATCAAAACGAGTTCATCTTTTGCATTATTTTTGTAGTTTTTAATATTCTTCTATCTATCTGTTAAATGAAGAATATTTAAATTTTTTTTTCGTGTAACAAATATATTTATTTTAATATATTTTTTGTTGGTTTCACGCCGAAAATATATGCTGTGTTTTCTTCACTTTCAAATCTATTATTTTTTTAAAATTAATGGATTACATTTTCGAAATTATGTAGCACAAAGCTTATATTTAATTTATATGTGATATTAATTATACAATACATTATTCAAGTCAAATACAAACGAGTCGATATCGACCCACTGGGTACAAATTCCGGTAAATCTCAAACAAGTTCTGACCTGCAACAGTGCGTTTATTTTATGTTAGATAAAAATTGTTTCTGCTCTTATTTGTTTGAAGTTTGAGCTAGTGTAGTATACAAAATAATCAGTGTTCCAAAAATTAGTAATTTTGAAGAAAAAGGCATACATTTTTAGGTGACGTATGAATATAAAATTTTGTAATATAATATTTCAGAAAACGTCCGCTTACCAGGAAGGAATTTGTGGCTACTAGATTTCCACTGAAAAATTATGATCATGCAGGTTGGAAAAATAAAGTACAATAAATCAATCAAATAATGTTTAATTTTGAATTGTCAGTTTTTTAATGAAGAAAGCATTAACATATTTTGAAGTTCTTTATAATCTTTCTTTGTGTCTTTGTTTATTTATCAATCCCCAAAAATTATTGTCTGAATTGGAAGATGTAGATACCGTAAATGGACAAAATATTGCCTTATTTACAACTCCTCCAAACGAGATAGGAAACATGATTGATGAAGACTCTGGAGACGATGAAACAAATAATACATACTGATAGCGATCCTCTAGAATACTTTCTACTATTCCTACCACCTGACATAATAGAACATATAGTATTTCTAATGACGAAATGTACACTTTGTTTGCTATATTATATCTCACGGGATATAATATACTGTAATACAGCTTTAGCAGGGAGCTTGGCGCCTTCAAACTGTAGCACATCCTTTCAATAATTTCCTTTACTACAAACTTGTAACATTCTTACAGGACCACTGCTACCAGTTTATGACCCTCTCCTTAAAAGAGTAGGTAATACAATATATATATATATATATATATATATATATATATATATATATATATATAAATGGGTTCTTTGTCAGACCGGATACGGAGCAAGTATTAGGAGATGGATATTGAATTAAATAGAATACTCACATTTGTATAAAAATATAAATAATATAATAAATAATGGTTTACAATTGGTTTGGTCTCCATTGACACTTCTGTCCACCACCGCCGTCTACCACTGACTATACCACTCTACTTCTGGCTTCTCTCTTTCTCTTCTCTTTCCTAACAACCATTACCTTACACTATATATACTATGAACAAGTACTAAGTCAGCAAATATTAGTTTTACCTTTACACAACACTATTTATGAATTGCATCAATTGACCTATTAATATACTTTATTGGTGCCACTAGAATGTGCTGACTTAGACTTGTTACAATACTTCCATGTAAAAAATATATTGGGAAGAACAAGACGATGTTCGCAATAATTAGGAATCACAGAGTATGCGCAGAAATAAATTTATAGAAATTTTTAAAAATTTATACCGGGTGTCCCAGCTCGACCGACACATGGGAGTTTTACATGGGAAATCAGTAAATTATGAATAGTATCTCCCCAGTGCAAGATATTAACTTGATATCGGAGAATATTAACTGTATGGATCACACTTATTTGAAATATGCAATTTCGTCTGCAGGGCGAGATTTATTAAATTTAAAATCTAATATTTTCGTTTAAAATCAGACAGCCATGGAAATAAACGAAAATATTTATCTGACAGTTTAGTAAAGTATCACTGATTTTTATTCTCATTCCCTGTATTTTAATATTATTTAAGTTGAATTTAGTTTATTTTTGTTAGACAATATACCGATATTACATAAATATAAATATCTACAATGGCATGTCATCAACTGTCAGAACTGTAACATAGATATTTTCTTTTATTTCCATGGCTGACTGATTTTGAACGAAAATGTTAGATTTTATAATTTATTAAATGTCGTCTTGTAGACGAAATTACATATTTCAAATAACTGTAATCCATAGAAATAATATTCCCCAATAAGCATACAAAATTTCAAGTTAATATCTTGCACTGGGGAGATACTATTCATAATTAACTGATTTCCTATGTAATTCTCTCATGTGTCGGTCGAGCTGGGACACCCGGTATATCGTAGATAATCAAAAAATTGATAAAGAAGATAAAATGTCTAAACTTAGGTGGTTAATAAATGATATCAACAATCTTTTTCTGCGACATAATCCAGTGTCAATGATACCATATTTTGGAAGGCATGATTGCAAACAATTTATAAAAGGAAAACCTATCAGGTTTCAATATAAAGCTTGGGTACTCGCATCAAAAATTGGTTATTGTTTAAATTTTGATATTTACAAAGGGAAAAATTCAAATAAATATTAGAATATGGGACTCGGGGAAAATTTTGTTTTAGGGTTTTGTGATATTCTACAAAAAAATTATGGAGGAAAAAAGTTTTTTGCCACAATTATTTTACCTCAGCAAAATTAATTACAGAAATGACAAAAATCGGTTATACTTGTACTGGTACTGTACGAGAAAACTGTAGAGAACATTGTTCATTGCCTGATAATTCTTCATATAAAAAGAAAGATCGTGGATCCTACAATACTTTGGTGGAAAAAAACAGCAACATGCTTGCAGTACGCTGGAAAACAACAACGTGGTAACACTTCAGTCTAATCATTATGAAACTGAACCTGTAAATACTGTTGTCAGATACTCAGCTTTGGAGAAACGCAAAATAAATGTAAAACAATCATTTCTTGTAAATCAATACAATACATGGGCGGTGTTGATCAAATGAACAATAATATAAGTAATTCCAGTATTGGAATAAGAGGTAAAAAATAGAACATGCCTATCGTGCTTTGGATATTTGATGCAATCATGAATAACGCGTGGATCCTAAGTAGATACTATGACTGCAATATGGGTAATTTGCAATTTCGTACAACTATAGTTCAAGGACTTTTAAAAAAAAAGGTACACCACCGAGTAGATCCACTCCAACGGGACAAACAATTGTTCCTCGAAGTGTAAAACGAAGTACTTAACGCTATACATGCGTCAATCAGCCTCGACGAAGATGTGCTTATTGTTCAAATAAAACAGTTAAATCATGCAATAAATGCATTTAGTACCTTTGCATTTAAGGTTTTGCGGATTATCACAATAAATTTTAATTTTTTTATTGTATAAGGTAAACAAAAAGAGTATATTTTGTAGTAAAAAATTATGTGTTAAACTGAGGTCTATGCCCAGTGAGTCGTTTACGACCCATTCCGTAGTTTATTTATTAATAAATAAATATATTGTTTTAGTATTTTTCTTGTAATTTATTTCTTATATTTATAAATGGGTTACAAATACAACAATGATGAAGTGAGTACTAATGTTAATACGTATAGTTAAAATAGAAATAAAATAATGTTAATTGAAAAGAAATGATTATTCTTATCTTATATTAATGTTTTATTTAGTATTGAGATATAAGAAATTTGCGGCTGTCAAGCAAGACTTGCATTAAATTAATAACTAGTATGAGAATACACATTAAAATTAATAACGAAATTCATGGAGACAAGAAATGATTTCAACGGAAAAACAAAATTTATCCTTTTTACCTCCCGCCTATCAATATATAGATAAGGAAGGTATTGTTTTTGGCCAGAATACTTGAGTGTGAGTTTGCAACATATGAGCGCGAATCAGAATTCCTAGAATACGATTTTACTTTTTTTACAATTGGTAAACCGGAAGTAGTATTTTACTTGAAGCTTTAAACCGTTTTCCTAAATAATACCTCTAAATACCATTTTTTCGCGAATTACTTTATTATTGAATAGAAAGATTTTATAATTTTCTACTGATGTGCATAATTACATTTGTATATATTTCTAGCTAGATAGAAAAAAATATATAAATTATAATAATTTTATATATCGTTTAGACTGAAGAATGTTTATAAAATAGATGAATTATTCACATGTTCACAAAATTTGATATATAATGTCAAATACAATATAAGTAAGTTTAAAGATAATATAAGTAAATATGAATCAGTTTTGTTCTAAAATTAAAAATGATGAAAGAAATATTATAAGGAATCGATTTGCATGCGTCAATCAAAATAAGTTCGGTTCCGGTTTTGGTAACGCCAAAAATAGCTGTCAAATCGGTCATACAAATTTTATGGAGAAAATTTTAGGTATGAAATGAATTAAAAGTATTCTCAACTGCAATAACAAACTAATTTTAATACTAAAAATTAAATGTACTAAAAAATTTATATAGAATATATTACTACTGTGGCGGGGGTTAATGTGTTGAACACATTAAATTTTTATAGTATTACTACAACAAACCAAATTGGAAATGATAAACTACTTCCTTAAAAATACATATAATTTAGGTTTGCTGGAATATTTCTAATATATTCATTATTGTGATTTAAAATATTAACATCATACATTCTATAGTTTGTGTAACAAAGATTGGTCCCGCCATTTCAATATGCTCTGAGTACTTGGTTTATTCAATTGGGGTGGCATTACTTACCTACTAGACCCTTTGGCAATTCCATTGCGACACCAGTGCCAAGCATGACATTACAAAAATAAATTCTGAGTGTACTCTGTACATTCCAATCAAAAAGACTATAATATAATAGAATAAAATTACAGAGCATGTAGAGAAGAGTATGGCAATTAAGTTACTGATTACATATAAGTGCAGTAGAAAATAATATTTGCACTATCAAAGCAAAAGTGGCAAAGTGCAACCAGTCTTGGTTAGTAGTTTAAGTTTGTTATGAATAGATTGCGAGCGCTCTGCACTCAACACAGCTCATGTTCAAAAGAGTTTGTAGAAGAAGATGCTATAAAAAAACTTGGATCCACAATTTGATTTTTATTCAAAAGGTCGCTACTGGAGATGATACTGTCATATTCTGCCAACAGTACATGGGCTTTTCTACGTTGGTTCTCCAAATTTTGAAGAAGACAAAAAAAAACGTTCAAGTTTAATTCGACAAAATACTTTGTCAACAGTAGATGGAGAGACGAAAAACAATTGGAAAATTGCCTTATTCCCCAAATTAAAAAGGTGCACATAGGAGATTAACATGGGAAATTAGTTTTTACAGACTGTTTAGTCACACAATATTTTCCTTAAAACACAGTATGGTCTTGGTAATTAATTTTTCTTGATTGATAAACGTCAATGTTCATGTAACAAAAAAAGGGTCGCATCATTTTAATCGGGAAGATTTTCTAACTTCAAGCGTCGGCCGACTAGACAATAGGAGAAGCCAGCGTTGGTTATTTTTTTTAATGAATCTCAATCATTTTCAAATAGAGAATCAATGTATTTTTAAAAACATTAAATATTATTATTATATGAACTTTATACAACTTCTTCCATTTTATCTCTAATGCCCGGTTTTTCAGTACGAATTTAAACCAAAATTTTAGTTTAATTTCAAGTTTAACGTTTAAAGTGTATATCAGTTCAATAACCTTGTCGGGACCTGGTTCAACTTCGAGTTTACGGTTTAACAATTTCAGTAATAGTTTTTTTCAATGTGCTTGATCATAATTAGTTATTTTGTTAACGAAATAAAATAAGGCAGAACTGTGTAACATATATTTGTATATAGTTATACAATGGAGTCATCTGATAATGAAGATGATATCAATTGTATTGAAAATCAGCTTATACGAAGACCCAAAATTTTCAGAGAAAGAATAGATCATTTCGAAATTTGGGATGATTTCGATTTTTTTTACAAGACTTAGATTGAGTAAGGGAACCGTTAGGTTCATTATAAATGAAATTCAAGACCATAAACCATATCCTACTGACTGGTAAAATTAGTAAAAATTTTAGGTTACATAAATATATTCATATATCATCTTGTCATAAATTATAGGAACCATGGCTTATCTCCTGATAAAATGGTATTATTAACATTAAGATTTTACGCTATTGGATATTTTTTAAATACAGTAGGTAATTTAACGGTCCACTTTTGTATCTTCTGCTTCCAAAAAATTCTATCGGTTTTCTTACATTCTATTATATGTTTATATATTTTGACAAGAGATAACAATATATCTTCTTCTTCTTTAGTAAAATTTGTGGAACGTTTATTTATATTTTCATCTTCACTCATCGTAATTAATTCAACTCACTTAACAAGAAACAGTAAACAAACAATCTCAATCTGTCAGATTAGCAGATTATAATAAATTTGAGGTTATATTACTACCAACTTAAAGAAAATGAAGTGTAAAATTTAACATCTACAGTTCAACTGAACTATTATTATAGTTCAATCTTATAACTGATAAACACAATTCCCAATGAACTAGTTCAAAACTAAGTTCACAGCTCAACTGAACTTTTACTTAAGCCATAACTGAAAAACCGGGCATAAATGTTTTATCTAATGTTGAGTTTTATGACGAAGAATTTGTACAAAATAGATAAGGAGGTACCTATATAAAAAATATTCAGAAAATATTTTGAATTCGATTTGGTCCAAGTTTCTCTTATATAGAAATAGTTTTAAAAAACGTCTATCAGAAGAAAACTAAATTGCCGGAACAGTAGATGTGTTAAACATTATATTACCTTTTGCACATTTTAAAATGAGAAAAGGTTCTTTCTTATGCTCAAATATTGTTTATTTTTTAGTACTGTAATTAAATATTCATTAAGAGTTTTTTTAATTTAGATTGGGCTTCACTCTGAAACATAGGCCTTTGGATGCATTGTTACGCAAAGTGTATTCACAGCATACAATCGTGGTGACAACGCAGAATATTATTGATTGGTAATATTGTTAAATTAAATCAATTATATTTCTAAACTAATTTTAATAGTTTTATAATATCCCATGAAGAGTAATTTGTCGATAGTTTTCGTTTTTTACTTAAATAGTTTATTTTTATCATTATAAACTTTGATATTAACTTATTTTATAAATATCAAACTATAACATAATCACAAAATCTACTTTTACATCTGGGAACTATGTTACTAACTTCTCTAATTTTATCTAAATTGTATTTAATAAATTATTTTTTTTAAACAATTTGTAATCTACTTATTATAAATTATTAAAAGAATAAAAACCTTAAAAGAAAATCTGGTTCCCCATGTTAATCTCCTATGTAACCATACAAAAAAAATAACCGATATATTGTGTATATTATAATAATTATGTTGTTGAGTTAACGTGAAGGAAATTATCAGATAAGAAATGTAACTTGTCCTATTCTTCACAAAGTGTTTATTTATAAAATCACAAATCACAAAATGTACATTTCGGCTACTCTGTAGCCATCATCAGTTGTACAGTAATCTTAAAATTAAAAACAACAAGTATTTATACAAAATAAACGGTATTCCTAAGATTATAGCGGTACATGATTGGGAGATACATTAACCAATGGGTTTTACAAATTTAAGTAAGGGATTATCTAACGGAGAAAGGTCGGTGTTTAACAGTTGGTTACAGTTTTTCTTCATGACTATGGCTTCTAACATGTTTAGTTTATAATTATTACATGATTTTTCACATTTTACATCATCTAAACTAAAATTATGGCCTGTGTTATGATGATGTAATGCTATTGCTGAATTAAATATGTTCTTGTTATTAAGATGGTACATGTGTTCTTTGAAGCGTGTTAAGATTTTGCGTTTGGTTTGCCCAATATATTTTGATTTACAAATTCCGCACTCTATTGAGTATATACCTGATAGCTCTAATTTATTGTCTGTTTCTAATGTTGAATTCAATAGGTTTTTTGTGGTAAAGTTGTTGCAGAATGCTAGATCAATGTCTATTTTGTTGAAAATGTTGGAGAATTTATTGTGCATGTTGTTGAATGTGAATTTTCGGTATTTTTTAGTCTTCTGGTCTATTTTTAAAGTAGTGTTATCTTTGATCAAATTTTTGAGTTTTTGTTTTTTGAGCAACTTTTTAATTGTTTTTTCTTTGTAGCCATTTATTTCTGCTAAATGTATTATGTAATTTAATTCTTTTTGGAATCTATCTTTGTTGAGTGGCACGTTCAATAATCTATGGATTAGACTCTGATATGCTGCGATTTTGTATTTGAAAGGTGTATGCGATGAAGCATGTATATAATTTTCGGTATTAGTGGGTTTTCTGTAAATTAATAAACACAACAAAGATCTAACCAAAATCATCAACAAAACGAAATTAAAGTGGTTACAATTCGAAATGAGTGTGTTATATGAAAAGCTCAACAAATTAGAAATTTCAACCTTAAACTTGCATTTAAAACTCGCCAAACAATTTAATATAGAGTGGGAAACTTTCGACAGAAAAGCTAATATCATCGCCAATGCGAAGTGCAAGACCAAAACTATCAGGATTAATAAAAAACTTAAAAACTTAATTAAACAAACAACAGAGCCAACAAAACAACCAATCAACATCGTACACAACAAAACTAAAATTGAATTCAGCGACGAAGAAATGAAACTCCTCAACAAAGGACTAAAACATAGTGTAGTTCCACCAATAACACAAATAGAAGAAATTTTAGTGGATGTAGAAAGAGCCATAAGTCACCAACCTACCGCAGTACAACAGAGCATAAGAAAAGACGTCGAAAAAATCATAAAAACAGAAATACACAGACCATCTAAACCAGAAGAACAAAAGGAGTACAAAACCATCAAGAAATTGCAGAAGAAAGATTGTGTATATTTGAAAGCAGACAAAGGTAACGCAGTTGTAATATTAGAAAAGACAGAATATATAAATCAGGTTCATAATCTATTAGATAACGGACCCTATGAAAAATTGCCAAAAAATCCCATTACCAAATATACGAACAAAGTTAACAAAGTTCTGGATAGTTGTAAAAATACTATAAACACCAATCTAAAACGAAAATTGAAACTACCCAATCCGAATTTATCAAAATTATACTGCTTGCCCAAAGTCCATAAAAAAGATAACAGCTTTAGACCAATAGTATCAAACATCAATTCTCCAACATACCCGCTAGCTAAACATTTGGTAAAAATATTTAACGATTTAAACCTAGACATGAAATTTTCGTTAAAGAATTCACAACATTTAGTTAACATATTAAAAGAGTTCAAAATTAACCCCGGAGACAAACTTATATCTTTTGATGTTACCGCCCTATTTCCAAACGTTCCCATTCCAGAAACGATAGACATACTCAAAAAAAAACTATTACAATGCAATTTAGAAGAAAACATCGTTGAAGAATACATTTTATTAACAAAAACTTGTATGGACCTAAATGCTTTCAGCTTTAACAACAATTATTACAAACAAACGTTTGGTACCGCTATGGGAAACCCCCTATCTCCTTTTTTAGCAAATTTATTCCTCAACAACTTAGAAGAAAAATTAGAATCCCAATCTGAACGATTTCCCCGCATTTGGCTTAGGTACGTCGACGATGTCTTTGCCGTAATAGATTCAGACTTCGATTTAGAAGGTTTTTTAAAAATTATTAATTCGCAATACCCCACAATTAAATTCACCCATGAGATAGAAGTCGATAACGTCTTACCATTTTTAGATTTGAAATTAATAAAAACACAAGAATCAATAGAATTCGACATTTACAGAAAACCCACTAATACCGAAAATTATATACATGCTTCATCGCATACACCTTTCAAATACAAAATCGCAGCATATCAGAGTCTAATCCATAGATTATTGAACGTGCCACTCAACAAAGATAGATTCCAAAAAGAATTAAATTACATAATACATTTAGCAGAAATAAATGGCTACAAAGAAAAAACAATTAAAAAGTTGCTCAAAAAACAAAAACTCAAAAATTTGATCAAAGATAACACTACTTTAAAAATAGACCAGAAGACTAAAAAATACCGAAAATTCACATTCAACAACATGCACAATAAATTCTCCAACATTTTCAACAAAATAGACATTGATCTAGCATTCTGCAACAACTTTACCACAAAAAACCTATTGAATTCAACATTAGAAACAGACAATAAATTAGAGCTATCAGGTATATACTCAATAGAGTGCCGAATTTGTAAATCAAAATATATTGGGCAAACCAAACGCAAAATCTTAACACGCTTCAAAGAACACATGTACCATCTTAATAACAAGAACATATTTAATTCAGCAATAGCATTACATCATCATAACACAGGCCATAATTTTAGTTTAGATGATGTAAAATGTGAAAAATCATGTAATAATTATAAACTAAACATGTTAGAAGCCATAGTCATGAAGAAAAACTGTAACCAACTGTTAAACACCGACCTTTCTCCGTTAGATAATCCCTTACTTAAATTTGTAAAACCCATTGGTTAATGTATCTCCCAATCATGTACCGCTATAATCTTAGGAATACCGTTTATTTTGTATAAATACTTGTTGTTTTTAATTTTAAGATTACTGTACAACTGATGATGGCTACAGAGTAGCCGAAATGTACATTTTGTGATTTGTGATTTTATAAATAAACACTTTGTGAAGAATAGGACAAGTTACATTTCTTAATTGTGTATATTATTCATATTATGTAAACTTTTCATGATTGTTAATCATTTGTCTTAAATAATTCATTACCAAATATAATTTATCATGATCGATTTTGCAACGTGATTTTATTCTAGGTACAAAAAAATTCAATATCGAAAACATTTTGTAGATAAGTGGCTTAGGATCATTGAAGGCACGTGAAATTATTTTAAATAATTTTTATTTAAAAAGAGAACGTTTCGATGCTTCATCATCATCTCAAATAAAATGTAGTTTTACTTTACTTTTACTCGAAGTTACAATATAGAAAAACATAAAAAGATGAAATATATTAGTATATTGTGTTATTAAGTGTAAAAGTGAAACACACAATAACACTTTAATAGGCCAATTCTGAACAAATCTGTAAGACATACAGATCTGTAAATCTGTAAATAATGAACAAAATCGCAATGAAAGTAGCCACTCTTATGTATAATTTTATATCAGTCAACAAAAATAGATGCGTTTTTGTCAGTTTTTTATAGATTTACAGATCTGTAAGACTTACAGATTTGTTCAGAATTAGCCTATTACTCTGAATGACACATACTACTTTATCTTCACACGCAGATATTTTAATAAATAATTTACTACCTACTTCAATTTCTATGTTACCTGTTAGTTATTGATAATTTTTAGTAATTTTATTTTTAGGTTATCTATTGTTATAATTACATTTACGCCATTATTACAGGTTTCTATTATACAAGTTATTTCTTGTTGGCTCATTCTACATAGTGTGACATTGCTACTCTGTGTCACTAGTTTTGTTGACATTGTTAGCGCAATTGTTATGATTTATTGAATTGTGTTATGTAAAGGATGTTAAAATCTCGTGTTAGGTACCTGTTAACGTCTCGCGATATTTGGAGCAAGTTTGTTTTAAATCCGGTTGTTTTGCGCTAGTTTTCATTTTTTTCTTCAAATATCCGCGCTCGCCGTTAACCGATCCTAGCCGAGTTTATAGGCTCTTTATAAAAAAAAAATTCTTGCGAATGGAATTAGTCTAAACCGCGTTAAGTCATTCGCATCCCTTTTTTTCTTTTTCACCGACATCCCGTATTAATAATATAAAAAAATACAAAAACTACAATTAATTTTTAAATTTTTTTGTAATCACTATGAAAACGTAGCTATGTAGGTACATCATTAAAGAACAAAAACCGAAGAAGAAAACTGGGAAATAAAATTATAAAAGCTACATTTTTTCTTGAGACTTATATCACTAGCGCCTTTTATATCATTTCTTGCTCCCCAGTATATTAGTTACGCCATTGGCGAGCCTCTTCTCCTTCAGTAGGATAGTACTGTAAATTCACATTAGTAACAAAAGAAAATTTAAATAGGTAATGGGAATTAATATTAGCATATAAAATTAGCTTAATTAATTCGACGAAGTGTAAAATTTCATTCATATTCATTTGTGTAATCGTCATTATTGCATTACAAAACGCAAGTAATTCTTATTTATGGTGTACCAACTTAACACAAGAATAAAGAAATATGTATCCTTGACGTAAAAATTAACCATATCTATGATTTACTTTGTCTCAACGAGGCGTACAAGTTTTAAGTTGAAATTGGGCAACAAACATGTAACTCATAATTAGGATTAGGAAAATCAGAATACAGTATATAATTTTGGTATATCATTGTTTTACTGCAATTAAACGTCTGTAGACCACCCAAACAATAAGTCTAAATGGCATATAGTCCCGTGGCGTCTGTCTTTTGAGGCGGCTATTTTACTTGCATTCTATTTTATGTTGCGGACGAGTACAAATCATTACGTCAAAAAAAAATAGTTCGACGAAAATACTTCAGCAAAAGTTATTCTTCTTAAATTTATATCAAAAGCAGTAAAAACATAAAATAAAAATTACGTTACATATTATTGTTTACAATTTTAAAATTTCATTAGACATACAAATTTTATTATGGAATAAATATTAGCGGGTTGCATATACCTTCGTTAAGTGTGTAGGCCAAAAGTACGGAAGCGTAGAAGGGCCATACGCAAAATATTTTAATGTTAAAATTTCACCTTTTTAACTTGAAATTTCAACTTTTAACTTCTTAAAACTTGAAATTTCACCTTTTTTTCTTGATATTTTATCTTTAAAACTTCAAATTTGAACTTTTTAAAACTAGAAATTTTACCTTTTCTCCTATCTTAACGTAACTTAGGTTAGTATCTTCCCTAACCTACGTTAGGTTAGTGCCTCCCCTAACCTAACCTAACTTAAGTTAACAGCTCCCCAAAACTGAAAAAAGTTTTAAGTTTATAAGGTGAAATTTCAAATTTTAAAAAGTTAAAAAGGTGAAATTTCAAGTTTAAATGTTGAAAATTCAAGTTTTTAAAGTTGAAATTTCAAGAGAAAAAGATGAAACTTTACATTAAAATATTTTGCGTATGTCCCTTCTACGCTTCCGTACAAATTAACTCACTCGTGCACGACTTGCGCGGATTATTCGTACGGGCATATTGCGCAGAGAGAATACGAAAAATATCTAGTGGCCACTTCTCTGTTCCTCGCGTGCTTTAGACAAATGTATACATATTTATATAAAAAAGTAAGTAATATTTTTAATTTGTATTTCAAATTTCGATTAAAGTCAACTATTATTAATTTATTAAAATATCAATTTCGTAGATGCGGCTTTTCCTGTAAAATTAAATTATTAAATCTTAAGACCAACACCTCAAATTAATTTCTCACTAAAGATAAAAAATAAAAACAAGAATGTGGTTTTAAATGGATGTGTGTATACTCCCATAAAAATGAATTATTTTTTCTACTTCCGTTTAATAAGAAACTTTTTAGTTTTTTAGTTTCAATTAGATTACTCATTTCATTATTTCAATAGTGTAATAACGAGATCAGTTGCGACCCGTGCTAGATATATGTGGGTGTATTGCATCTCTCCTTATTTCAGCAAACTTATCTACAAATTGTTTATTGTAGTTTTGTGGAAAATTTTTATTGGCTTTTCTTTATTTTCAAATCCAGCAAATCTCTCACTCTTAGTTTCACTTAAATCCAGTTGTGTCTTTAATAAATATTTTTATTAAATTAAATTTTATTAGATTTACCGCGACCTTTATTAGAAATTCCTATGTTTAATTCAGATTTTATTGCTAATTGTTCCTGAGAAAATCATTTTTATATAATTGAATGACTACACTCATTTTGAAACATGTATTAAAACTTTAAAGTCCACATCAATTTAAGGTAAATTTTAATTTGTAAATACTCGTATTGCTACCGTTGTATGATAATTAATTTTAACAAATAAGAAATAAGCGTGAATTGCGCTAGATATATTGTTTTGAGCTAACATTGTGTACACCGAACTCATTCCGATGGTAGACGACGTCTACCGAGTAGCATAAAATGCGGTATGAGAACACAGAAATTAGTCATCAAAGTTGTGAATGTTGTTGGGCAACTAATCGTGCAAGTGATCGTTTGACTGATTGTATCACGTCTCAATACATTTGCGCTTATTAAGCTACAAAATAATGTAAAATATAAAGATGTAATTTTATTGTTTGATTTTTACCTATATTTTAATGATGTATTTATATAATTAATAAATAATGCGCATTTTTATTTAAAAAAAAAATGTGATTCTGCAGCTCTGAATGAGATCATTATTTCATGCAAAATCAATTTTAAATGTCAAAAATTCATAATTTCAAATACATTTTTATACTTATTTAAACGAAAGATGAAAAAATATAGTGTAAAACACAAAAGATACTATAGGCACTTATTTACCTTCTGCTCTTATTCTTATTACCTTCTGCTCTTATTCTCGTCTCGTTTCCTAACTTTCGCATGCGTTAAATAACCTTTCCTTACTTATTAATATGTAAAATTGTTGCCAATTTTTAGGTTGTAAAACATTTGGGTCATCAAAAACAGACAATTAGTCAATTGAATAAAATGTAAATCCTGTATATACATGAATCGATTATAGCTCATCCAAAATAGAAAAGAACCTGTCAATCATTCTCGCGCATATAATGCAACAAACAAGTTGAAGGAGATGGCAACATAAATATAGTTTTTTTCTAATGGTGTTCAATGTGCCGCACAGTACATACTATACGCATCGTAGACCTATGCCTGGCCTACCAGTGGCCCTGTGCAGTACTGGGTTATAGTAGCTATATCTACCCCATATAAACGAAGTTCAAAACTGCTCTGATCCAATAAAGTAGGGGCGTAAACCATAAATGGGAAAGCAATCTACCAGTGGCGTGGGTTTATTTTAATACAAACGGAATTTTTGTAAATAGTTATATTTTAAAAAAGCAACATTTATGAACATCATCAACGTCTTCTCGGATACCGTCTGACTGTGCATTGATGTACAAATTAACAGTATATATACTATTTTTCTAATTAAGTAGAGAAGAATGGTTTATATCGGTTTGGTCATTATCAATATTTTTCTTTGAAATAACAGCTTCTTTAATCTCTAGATTAAAATGTAGACGTGAATGGATTACATCAGTTTGGTCATTGTCTATATTTTTCTTTGAAATAACAGCTTCTTTAATCTCTAGATTTTCAAGCCAAATTATTGTTAATCCTTTTTCTGCTACATACAAGATTACCAATCACCCTTTCCATAAATGATTATTACCTGCTAATATAATCGTAGGCAAATTCTGTGCTGTTTTCTGATTATTGCAGTTATATGTTCTTTAAATCTTAATTTCGAATTTCCTAAATATTATATAATAATTTCCTAATATAGTTTCCCCATATAAACTAGAAACTAAGTACGCCACTGGTAAAAAACGCAAAGGGGGGTTCCTTCTCCCATTGGTTGCTCAAAATATGAACGAAAATAAGACTTTCGCGCAGATTCATTTCTATTTTGGAAGAGCTATAGTACCAATGGCATAACTTCAACCCTAAAATGGAGGTGGACTGCACTTCAAAAATTTTAAATGGAAAAAGGTATCAAACATGGCACAGTTCGAAAGGCCTTTCAATCCTCTTTTCAACAGTTTTTTTATTTTTCAAATCCGATCATTAGTTCCAGAGAAATATAGTTTAAAACAAATTTTGTCAGGTGTGCAAAATTGCAATCCGCCTCTATTGATCTCAAACCCTAAATAATTTACCGATGAAGCAAAGAAAAACATTTCTTTACATTTAACGTCAGATTATTTTGCCTGAAAAGATTTAAAAGTATTTTTAATCGTTCCATTCCTTCTTCAAAATTAGCTGATGGACAGAGCACATCATCTAAATACGCCATAGCTATTGTATTTCTGTAAGATCCTAAAACTTTATTAATCATTCTTTGAAAGATTGATTAGTTAGTCCAAAGGGAAGGCGATTAAATTCAAGTGTCTATCAGGTGTAACGAAGGCTGTTTTCGGTTTACTACTCTCCGCAATTGGTACTTGGTAGTATCCGGATGTCATGTCTAATGATGTAAAATATCTTGTTCCTGTAGTCTATCCAATTGATTGTCAATTCTGGGGAGTGGAAAACGGTCTTTGATTGTTACTCGATTAAGTTTCCTATAGTCAATACATGATCTTGAATCACCATTTTTCTTTTTCACTAATAATATAGGAGATGCAAAAGGCGACGTAGATTCTCTTATAATATCTGCACTGAGAAGCTCTTTTATTATTTCTTGCACTTTTCTCCTTTCTTCGTATGATAGTCTATAAGGCCTATAAGTAATAGGTTTTTCATCGGACAAATTAATTTCTACTTCTGGTGTTTTTGCACAGTTTAAATCTGATATAGTATTTCCAAAACAATCTCTGTACTGTATGAGTAAATTTTCAACTTGATGTTTTTGTTCTACTGTCAACTCTTCTCCCAAATTCAGGTCTTTCAATGAAAATGAATTTATTTTTTATTTATTCCTTTCTTCTTCTCCTAATTCTACACATCTTGTTCCTCTAGCTATAATTTTACCGCTTTTGATGATCAAGTCATTGTCGGAAAGATTTACGATTGGCAAAATACACTCATTATTTTCATTTCCTGCTATAATACATCTTGGTATAACATGTTCTTTACCTTCTTGTGCTCTCACACTTAGATCTACGAAAATATCTTTATTGGTTTCGGTTTGACAAACAACATGTCCTATATAACTAGGTGGAATCACGGTAGCTTCTTTCTCCCAAATAGTATATCTCTCGGATGTAGGGATATCTTCAAAAGGAAATGGGCATTCTGATTTTCGAAAAATCTTCATCGTATTAGCGTCTTTGTAAATAATAACCTCACTCGATTCTGTAAATGGTTGTCCGATTATAATTGGGATTGTAGTTGTGGAATCTGGTACAACACACAGAGAAACAGGTATTTCTACACCATCTGTTTTAATATATTGATTATATAATTCTCCTAAAGTTTCCACTTTCTCTTCTCCAAATCCCCGGAGTATTTTCTTTTTATTCCAGTCGATATTAATTTCTAATCGTCTGGCTTCTGATTCAATAATGGTGTTACAAGTTGAACCCAAATCAACATACGCACGAGAGTCTTTCCCATTTACACAAATATTAAAAAATAATTTATCGTTAGGACTTACCTTGGAATTTATAGCTAGAACATTCTAGTCGTTATTTCTCTGTTGTGTTCTACAAGTTTCATTTTCTCGGTGATAATTACCGCATTTGTTGCAATGTAAACGCGCATTGCAGAATCTCGCGATGTGTCGTCTTTTATGACACCGATAACAATCCCTACCTTGTAAACTATACTTTGTAGATTGTTGGTGTGTTAAATGATGATCTTTTTTACGGGAAATAGGAAATTTTCGGCTTTGTCGGTTCGGGTACTTGTCCGGTTGTTTTCTGAATGTTTCGTTGTTGATGGTTTTCAAATATGAAATTAAATCTTCGGGTCTTTGACAATTTCTAGCTGACGCCGCTGCCCTGATGGTAGGGTCTGGAATGCCACCTACGATGCACGATACTGCTTTCTCTCTAAATATTTCACAATTATTTAACAAAGCCAATTTCGTAATAATACTTAAGTTTTGGTTCATCTGGTTGTTTAACTAGGTTCAACATTTGTTGTAAATGTGAAAAATAATCTCTTTGATCAGAAAATGCTTCTAACAATATGGTGTTCCATGTTTTCCACGAATGCGACAGGCCCCTGTAATCGTGAAGTAGCATATATGATTGTTGTAGGCTCGTCCCAGTTGTATAGCACTCTCAAATCTTCTATTTTCTCCAGCCACGATCGCATGCTTTGTGTTCCATCGTCGGGGTTAAAAACTCCATCATCATTACTGATACCTGCCTTAAACTATCTTCTGTGCAACGAGTTGGGCTACGATATACTGGGCTACGATATAATGGGATACGACTTCTAGTACTCCTACGATTTCCAATTCGACTGTGACTTCGGGTACGATTACGACTGCGGCTATTTTCGCGATAAATATCTGACAAGGCATTTTCTCTGAGTAATTCTCCCAGTCAGACATTATTATGTGAACCGAGTTCAGATCCCACTTCTGAAATGTTATATAAAAGTCTGAAATAATTGCAATCAATATAATTACCCAAATAATTGTACACTCTGGTACGAAAATAACAATAAATATATAATTCGCCAATTACGTCTTCAAATTTGGAACACCCTGAAAAGGAAAGTCAAAGAGTAAGCTAATGCTTAGTGAAACACATTGCACACAACTATAAATCATTCGCACACACAACATCACTCACACTCAAACCAAGTAAGACGGGTAAAATTGAAAAGGATACTCCTCGAAAGGAGTGTCACATATCGAATCCACGATATGCCGGCTACCGAATCCACGATAGCAGAAGAACACTCGATATCCATTGAGCAACTTGACTCCCACAGTGAGTTATAATAGGCTTCAGGAGTATGAGTGAAAGCCGAAGTATGAGTGAAAGCCGAGTACAAACCCATACTCCACCTCCCCACCGAGATGCAAGCGAAACTAAGGCACCTGTTCCAGCAGGGCACCGTTGGCACCAGGGTTCCCTGGTGCGTCGCGCTTCGGCTTCACCCTCCTGTCAATGCAGTGTTAACGGGTTTACGCGCCGGGGATAGGGATAGGATAAAATCAAGATCACACTACAGTAAATATACTGTCTCACACTCAGTAACTCATAGGTATTGTGTCTCACCTATAGAACCAAACACCTCTGACACTTATCTCACGACTGCCCAGGGAGTATCGAGAGTTTTCACTTGAATTGACGACCTTGGAGCATAGGTACTGACATCTATATGCATCGGAATATACAATTTTTGTTAAAGAAATTCGTGTAAGATGGCGCTCAGGTCACAAATTTGAATTCATATTTACATTTTATGAAGGTGACTTGTGTTTACTATTACTAATTAATTAATAATTAGCAGAAATGTCAAATTTCACACATGAACGAAACATGTAGAATCTTTCTGATAAAAAATAAAATATTAATGCATAAGTACAGATATTCTTTCATTTCTATTCCTGCTTTTCTTGCGTTATAGTGTTCTCGGTGTTTTTTACGTTCTTTGATTTTTGCTTTTTGGATTTGGTTTTGATTTTGGATTTTGACTTGGTTTTGTGATTTCATTGCTCTATTAACATTTGAGGAAGGTAAGTTTATTATTTTATAATACATAATGAATACCAAATGTTATAAAATATATTTTTCAGATGCCTACTTGTTGCGTGCCTTCGTGCTATTCGTATAGCAAGCATACATTGTTGCGTTTTCCCAACCCGAAAAGCAAATTACAGGAATTACTACGTTGGAAACATATCATAAATAGCCCGGAATTAGCCGACAAGTCTGTAGATTGGATTTATAATAATAGAAGAATTTTCAGTATGCATTTTGAGGAAAAATTCTTAAAGTTAAATGCGTCCAAATACAAACTTTCGCCGGATGCTGTTCCATCCATTTTTCCAACACTTGGTAAATAATTATACATGATTTATGAGTATATAATAATAACTTTTCATATTGTCTTGCAGAAGAGCAATTCCGGGTTATGAAGATTGGTCCTGCTGCAACTGTAGCGAACAACACGCCCGTTGTTAAGCCACGTAAGTAAACATATTATTATTATTGATAATAATAATATATGCATATATTTTTTAGAACCATCAACAAGAAGCTTTTCAGAAGCTTCAGCCAGTGTTGAGGAAATGCCAGACCAGCTTTTACCACAGTTTTCTACTCCAAAATCAATTCGCCGGAAAAAAGGTAAAGCAAATTTTTTTTTTTAATTCTTGCAGCTCAAATTCCGCTAACATTAACCGAGTGGTATATTTACATTTGCATAATTTAAAATCAAACATTGTGATTGTAGTTTTGCTATTTATCATTAGTTTAATTTTCAAAATATTGTTCCCTAAATATTGGAGTGATGATAATTTATTAATTTTTCATGTGTCATTAACAGGTATACTGCGTAATATAAATATTCGGCGAGTAAATCAGTTGTCGCCGAACGCACGTTATCTTTACTAGCAACTGAAGGTGATGGAGAGGAAAACTGTGGCAAGAGGTAAAACCGTGAAGCGCCTCAGCAGTACTCTGAAGAAAGCCGTGAGGGAACGGGATCCTGAAATCCTGGAGCAAGTCCTCCAGCCTCTTAATCGTGCTGCACAAACTTTTCTTTTATCCCAAATACGGGAAAGTGGAAAACATAAGAGTGGGAGACGCTTCACGCTGGATGAGAAGATTCTGGCAGTATCTATGTTGAAGAGCATGAGAGGGTGAGAATCTTTATAGTATATATGTCTGGTAATTATGGGATCATTGTTTAATTGTAGTACTACTTTTTAAATAGTATATATGTACAGGGTGTGCAACGAAATGCGGAACATTGGACTTTAACATGGGATTTCAAAATATTACGGATACTCTCTCTCCTGATAAATTTACAGCAAAATATCAAGAATACAAAGTTGTTCAAAATTAAATTTTACGTTAGATAAGATCATAATTGTTGCAACACTCCGTCTGCAGTACGAGATATATTAACTACAAAATGTAATGTTTTCGTGAAAAATCAGACAGCCCTGGAAATAAAATAAAGTATCTATCTGTCAGTTTAGAGAAGTATTACTGATTATAGTAATTATTGTCAGTATTTTAATATTATTTAAGTTGAAATTATATTATTTTTCTTTAACAATATACCAACATTACAAAAATATTATAAATGTAACTTAAAAATATTATGAATATAAAGTAAAGTTTCTAACTGCCACATAGATATTTTCTTTTATTTCCATAGCTGTCTGATTTTCAACGAAAATGTTACTTTTTATATTTAATAAATTTCATACTGCAGACCTGCTATTGCATCAAATATGAACTTATATGATGTAGAATTTAATTTCGAACAACTTTGTAATGTTGCAGTTTTATTCTAAATCTATCAGGAGAGAGAGTATCCGCAATTTTTTTAAATCGCATGTTAAAGTCCTATGTTCCACATTTCGTTGCACACACTGTATATATTCACTAAATTAAATACTACTTTCTTCAATTCGCTGTATGTTAGATTGATTTCTAAATATAATGATGATATGTCTCTATGTATGTCAGGTATGTTGTATAATAATAATATAAGTGTATTCATATATCCAGTTTGTAGATAATTGTATGTTCCTGTTTGTTGATTGTATTTGTGTTCTAGGAAATGTTTTTAATGTATGTATTAATTGTTTTGTCTTTCACGTTTTCGAAAATGATGTTACTTGTATTGTCCGGGTAAGATATGTTATAAATTTTGGCCGTACAAAATTTAACATTATTTTTTAAAAACGGGAGCTACCGGTACAAGGAAAAATATTTTTTTCTGCCAAGTAAGAGCACTCTTCTGAGATTTCTGAAGAAGACTCCATATAAGCCGGGCATAAACTTGGTATTAGAAGACCATATGAAAGAGGTGATGAGTAAAGAGCCCATGAAAAGAAGAACTTGCGTGCTTTTGTTCGACGAAGTAGCGATTCAACCGCACTTGACTTATGACGTAGGAGACGATACAATTTGGGGTTTTCAAAATTTTGGTGCGATACGTAGGCCTGGTTTTGCGGAGCATGCTTTGGTGTTTATGCTTCGCGGACTCTGTACTCCACGGTGGAAGCTGCCCTATGCGTTTATGTTTGTCGGTGCAACAACTGACACTCCTTCATTAGTGCGTTGCATTAAACAGGTGCTCAGCTCTGCGGCGTCGGCGAACTTCAACGTGGTGGCGACCATTTGTGACCAGGGAAGAACGAACATGGCAGTCATAGGGAACTTGAGACGTCAAACCCAGGCCTTATGTATTCGTGAGAGAAGGGAATTTCGATCCGAGTGTTTTATAAATGATGGGAGGGAAATCGTGACTGTACTGTAACGTTTTATTTATTTAGGTGAAGTGTAAAATTGATTAAAACACTAATATTTATATAACTAAGTTTAATTAAAGAAATATGAATTATAAAGAATAATGAAAAATAACTAACACTAAGAATTAACAAATATAAACACTAATTTAAGAACTAATTATTATTACTAAAGACTTAAACACTAAGATAGTTTATTTAAACAATTAGAACTACGCGATATTTATTTCAACAATATTTAAATCACTCACTATCTATTTATTTATATCACCATCTGTTCACTACACGTATCGATACAAGACTGTCCTCGCGATCTTTTGGTCGGGGTATTTATATTAAAATACATCATTCTAGAAGATTCTTTGATTCCTTGAAAATCAGAACAATGGGGAGCGGACGGACGTGTTGTGACCTGTTCGCTAGCTCCCGCCGCCCGCGCCGCCGCCCGCGCCGCCGTCCGCGCCGCCGCCCGCACCGCGACCCTGGGTTCGCTACATTGCCCCCTCCTTAAGACTGTTTCGTCCCGGAACAGTGCGTTATGACGAAATCTGCATGCATCACCCTTGGTGCATCTGGAAGTCTTGAAGAAATAACAGTCGATGGTCCGTTTGAGCTCTTCTTGCCCGGTAGAGTTGAAGCTGCAGACTAGAATTTCCACTCCGGTAAAGCCGAAGATTGTTTCTAACATGCTTCTAACAATCCTCCAATCCAAACCATCTAGTCCACAGCCTATCTTCGGTACTGCCAGCTTCATGATGTCGTTCTGCAACAGATGGTCCTTCATATCGCACAGCGAGTCCCATAAATTGCGGTATGACGGCTTCTGATATGAGTATTGTTTCGTAACGAGATAGTAAATGTACCGCTTGCGTACCTCGTTCTCATCCTTCAGTTGTACGGTTTTTCCGACAGTTGGACGTTGGTTGGCCAGTTCTTGTACTCGTCCAAATTTTCTTTTAAAAACTGAAGCGATGCCGCGGGACATTTTAATGTCTTTCGCTACACAGTGAGCGAGGGAATATTCTGGGGACACGGTGAACAGATCTCGTTGTTCTTCTCGTGTCACGCCATACCGAGCCTTATGACCAGTAGAATGACTTTCCATGAAGTCTTCAAATGTAGGTTCCTCAGCTACAACCCGGCGTATCGTCGCTCCACGATGATCGTCAAAATTATCACCAGCGAAAGGGGCTAACCGATTGAAGTGGACTACTCTCGGCTTTCCATTAGGTGTTTTCCTAATTCTGTAGACCACATCATTTATTCTCTTTACGATCTCGTAGGGACCTTCCCAATTCTTTTGCAGCTTCGGTGATAAGCCACGACGTCTTTGTGGATTGTAAAGCCACACCAAATTCCCAGGTTGAAAACCACCTTTTTCAGCCTTGACGTCATACTGGTCCTTCATCCGATCGCTGGCACCTTGAATGTTTGTGCGGACTTGTTCATGGATGTCATTCATTCTTCTCCGTAAGTCCGTTACATAGTCCTCCCCGGCTAGATCTTCACCGGGTTTACTGCCAAATACCAGGTCGCATGGTAAGCGCAACTCCCGGCCGAATAAAATGTTAGCTGGTGTCTGCCCTGTTGTCTCATGCACGGATGAACGGTAAGCCAACAAGAACAGATGAAGATGTCGGTTCCAGTCCCGTTGATGGTTAGAGACTACCTTTGACAAATACCGATTTATTGTTCTATTCATCCGTTCAACCATGCCATCAGACTGCGGGTGTAATGCAGTAGTTCTGGTTTTCTTTATTCCTAATATCTTGCAGATATTTTGGAACAGAGCAGACTCGAAATTCCTTCCTTGGTCGGAATGTATCTCTCGCGGTACTCCAAATCGGCAGATGCATTCTTTCACCAAAACTTCAGCGACCGTTACGGCTTCCTGGTTGGGTAATGGGTAGGCCTCAACCCACTTAGTGAAGTAGTCCATTACTACCACTATGTATTTATTTCCCTCGTCGGTTTCTGGGAATGGTCCGGCCACGTCAATCGCAATGCGTTCAAAGGGACTTCCAACGTTATATTGGCGCATTGGAGCTCTTCTTTTCCTATGTGGCCCGTTACTTCCCGCGCAGACCACACATTTCTTGCACCACTCCTTAACATCTTCTTTGCAATTTACCCAGTAAAATCGTTGGCGCACTCTCTCAAGGGTTTTATTCACTCCAAAATGTCCAGATCCGTCGTGGATCTCCTCCAATACTTCCGGTACTCTATTCCTAGGGATTATCAGCTGGGTCCTACTCACAGTACCTTCAGTATTTTCTACGACACGTTTCAGGAGGCCCTCTTCAACCACAATAGAATCCCATTGCGCCCAGTATGATTTTACACTTTGTGAGTGTCGTGCAACATCTTCCCAAACTGGTCTGCTATCTCCACGTTTCCAATCCAGTATGATTTTTAAGTCCGAGTCATTCTCTTGGTCCTTGCGAAGGTCTTCCGTTTGCCAACTATCATTCACTACTGTTGTTCTGGCGATGCTAGAGAGTTTTTCGTCTAGACGACTGCAATGCTTGCATTCGTCCTGGCAAGGTCTTCTTGATAATGCGTCAGCATTACGATGGCTTGTACCTGCTCGATGCTCAATAACAAAGTTATATTCTTGCAATCTTTCAATCCATCTAGCTGCCTGACCTTCAGGATTCTTAAATTGTAGCAGCCATTTGAGAGCAGCGTGGTCAGTTCTTATAAGAAATCTTCTACCGTACAAATATTTGTAGAAGTGCTCCACGGATTTCACGACAGCCAAAAGTTCTTTTCTGGTGACGCAATAATTCCTCTCTGGTTTTGACAAGGTCTTACTAAAATAGGCAATAACCTTCTCTTGTCCTTCTTGTATCTGGGAGAGAACGCCACCAATTCCAACGTTGCTGGCATCTGTATCTAGAACGAATTCTCCTTCTAGTAAAGGATAACTTAGGACAGGTGCGCTTGTCAAGGAATATTTAAGTTGTTTGAACGCAGCTTGACAGTCCATCTCCCAGATAAATTTTCTGCCTTCTTCAGTAAGCCTTGTCAGTGGCTTCGCTATGTTGGCAAATCCAGGTACATAACGTCGGTAGTATGTACAGAGACCAAGGAAACTTCTCAATTCATGATTATCCCTCGGTACTGGCCAGTCACTCACAGCCCTTATTTTCTCCGGGTCAACTGCAATGCCCTTACCAGAAACTACGTGTCCAAGATAATGCACTTCTTTTTGAAATAAGTGACACTTCTTTGGACTGAGTTTCAGGTTAGCCTGTCTCAATCTTTGGAAAACCTCTTCCAAGTTCTTCATGTGGTCCTCGAACGTTTTTCCTACCACAATAATATCGTCGAGATAGACCAAACATGTTTTCCACGACAGCCCAGCCAACACGGTTTCCATAAGCCGTTCAAACGTTGCAGGGGCATTGCAGAGCCCAAATGGCATAACAGTAAATTGCCAGAGACCGGTACCGATGGTAAATGCCGTCTTTTCTTTGTCTCTTGGGTCTAAATCCACTTGCCAGTATCCGCTCTTTAGATCAAGAGTAGAGAAAATCTTTGATCCTGCCAATGTGTCCAGAGTATCGTCTATTCGGGGTAGCGGGTAGCTATCCTTCTTCGTCACGTTGTTAACTTGACGATAATCGACGCAAAATCTTGTAGAGCCATCCTTCTTCTTCACTAGCACCACTGGTGAAGCCCATGGACTGTTTGAAGGTTCAATCACACCTTCCGTTCTCATATCCTCTATAATTTCTTCTGCTTCTTCCCGCCTCGCCAGTGGTAATCTTCTTGCTGTTTGGCGGATGGGTCTTGCGTCTCCGGTGTCTATTTTATGATGGACTACATTGGTTCGTCCTTTGTCCTTCTTGTCAAATTGGAACACATCTTGAAAGGTCCCAATTAAGTTCTTAGCCTTGGTTTTCTGGTCGGCAGTCAAGTCCTGGAACGATGATGACAGCTCTTTGATTAGAATGTCTGGAACTTCGCAGGATGTGTTGTCTTTGGCCTTTACAGTTCGAATAATCGATGATACTGTTGAGCATTCTCCTACTATGGTCCCTTTCTTCAGTATAACGGGATAAAAATTTATGTTCATTACTCGAACTGGGATAACCTTGTCGGTTTTGAGCAAGGCTTTTCCAATTACAACTCCAGTCCCAGTTTTGGCATCATCGTTTTTCGGCTGGAGCATGACAATGTTTCCCTCACAGAAGCTACCCTCTAGCTGTGCTTCTACTATTGATTCACTTCGTTCTGGGAGGGTTACATCTTCCGTTATTAGTACTCGCATAGCATTGTCGTCTCGTGGATTTAATACTAATTCTTCATCATTGACCATCATCACTCCATTCTTCAGGTCAAGTTTAAATCCATGCTTTTTCATAATGTCCATGCCGAGAATGAATTCATCTTCTACATCAGCTACCAGCACACGATGTTTAATGCACGTTTTTCCAACAGTGATGCTCAGATCTATTTCTCCAGATGCGGTAGCTTGTTCTCCGGTGGCTGTGCGTATCTGCCACTTTGTTGGAAGTAGGTGTTTTCTGCATATTTCTCTTGCTACGTCGGGTCTGATTATTGTTTTTGTCGCACTCGTATCCAACAACATTTTAAGCGGCCTTCTGTCGATAGAGCCGTCTACATAGATGCTGTTAGCTTGATGATGAATGGATGCGACATAACTAATAGATTTTGGGGCTACTGGTTTACGGGTCGACGATTGCCCCTTCGCATCAACCCGGCTTAGTTTCCCGACTCCTTTTCATCTTTTCTTGCTTCTGCTTTCCTCTGTTGTTTTCTGCAGAGCCTTTGCGGGTGACTTAATTCACCGCAATTCCAACAGCGGAGTTTCTTTCTTCCAGTAGCATTAATTTCAGACGTAATTCGTCTTATCTTATCTTCTAGATCTTCGATGTCTTCGGGCCTCTCAGCGTCGATATTTCGCACTCGCGATTGGTTTCGTAAAGCTTGTTTAGCAGCTTCATGATCTAAAGCATATGAAAGGGCATCAACTAGAGTTTTTGGTCGAGCCAATCGTAGTGCCTGCTGAGTTTCATTGTCTCGGACCCCATAGATAAATGCTTGTGTGGCTAGACATCCCAAAACACTGTCAGGAGCTGTAGGATGTGCGAGACGAACTAAACGAGCTATATCAGCTTCGAATTCTTGAAGGTTTTCTTTAGAACTCTGATATCGGTTCCTCAGTTGCGTCTGGTACACTTGCTCCAGATGCGCATTGCCATATCGCATATCCAATCTCTTGACAAGTTGTTCGTAGTCTTCCTGTTCATCCTCTTTTAGCGTCTGTAGGATATCGATGGCTTCTCCACGCAGTGAAACTGTCAGCGCTGTAGCCTTTTCTTTGGAAGTCCAGCCATTTGCTTTGGCAGCGGCTTCAAATTGTTTTAAATAATTCGGCCACGATGTCTTGCCGTCAAATTCTGGTGTTTTTATATGAATTCTGGAACTATTTTCTGTTTTCTTTTCCTGAATTTCATCAGTCTTAGCTGTATTTGAATTTAAAACCGCTGGTGACGTAATTTTGGAGACATTTTTCTGTAATTCTGCAATCCTCATATCGTATTCATCTTTCAAATTTTCCAATTTATCTTCTGAATTTCTAGAACTTTCTTTTAGTTGTTCATTCAGTTTTTCTTCCAAAACTCTAGAATTTTCCATCAACTCTTCTTTCAATATTCTGGAACTTTCTTCAAACTTCCTAGAATTTTCCATTAACTCTTCTTTTAATATTCTAGAATTTTCTATTAATTCTTCTTTTAATGTTATAAAAGTTTCTTTTATAATTTTAACAAAATCGGTGAAACCACCCGCAATTTCGAATACAAACTCATCTGGATTTTCACCAGCTTCTACTAAAGCTTGCCGTAGACGAAGTTGCAGAACAGCCTTGGATCCTGATGTCTCTAACTCTCGGTCTTCCAGCTCCCTCTTGAGATCGGTTACTTTTAATTCACTTAATTTTACTTGTTTACTCGCCATTTTATTTATTTTTATTTTACACTTCACAGTTTTTAATAACCCTCACACCTGACACCAATTGTAACGTTTTATTTATTTAGGGGAAGTGTAAAATTCATTAAAACACTAATATTTATATAACTAAGTTTAATTAAAGAAATATGAATTATAAAGAATAATGAAAAATAACTAACACTAAGAATTAACAAATATAAACACTAATTTAAGAACTAATTATTATTACTAAAGACTTAAACACTAAGATAGTTTATTTAAACAATTAGAACTACGCGATATTTATTTCAACAATATTTAAATCACTCACTATCTATTTATTTATATCACCATCTGTTCACTACACGTATCGATACAAGACTGTCCTCGCGATCTTTTGGTCGGGGTATTTATATTAAAATACATCATTCTAGAAGATTCTTTGATTCCTTGAAAATCAGAACAATGGGGAGCGGACGGACGTGTTGTGACCTGTTCGCTAGCTCCCGCCGCCCGCGCCGCCGCCCGCACCGCGACCCTGGGTTCGCTACAGTACGATCCACCGCACTTACTGAAAGGACTAAGGAACAGCTTACTGACCAAGGACTTAAAGTTCACCATGGACAATATTCGGTATCGGGCGTCATGGACAGACATTGTACAGTTTTACAATTACGATGGGACTTTCGCTGTTTCCAGGTGTCCGGCATTGACGGAGCAGTGTGTTATTCCGCATAAAATTCGAAAGATGAGTGTGAGGCATGCCGCCAAAACGTTCAGTCGATCGGTTTATGCAGGGATAACAAATCTGCTTACTGAGATGCCCCCTGAAAATTGTGAACAGCCCCATGGACTTCGACGTAATGCTGAGGGAACGGCGAAATTAGTTCTTTTCTTAGATGAACTTTTTGATAGCGTAAATGGATCCCGTGACATCGATCAGTACATTCGGCCCTTAAGAAGTAAGCTGACATCTAATTCTGACCACTGGGAGTTTTGGAATAGAGCGAAATCAATGTTGCGGTCTATGAAATTTGTACAGAGAAGTGGTTGTGAAACTGGAGCCTTGTGCAAGGATAGTGAACTCCCGCATTCTCTTACAAATTGGGTTGTTACTCTTAATGGCATCGCGTATTTATGGAAATCTTTAGTAGGGTTTGGATTTAGTCACTTAGGATGTAACAGGAACCCTTCGGTTGCTTCATTCATTTATTCATTTCGAACTTTGAGTGTGAATAGTTCACCGAGCTCCAGTGCAGAGACTGACGAGACTGACGAGACTTTGACTATTACACCTGACTTAGGACGGAGGAAGAGACGGTGGTCCGTACCTCCAACTGTGTACGTGGCAGGGTATGTGGCTCGCCGTATCTAACTAACCGACGCGCGGTCGTGCCCAACATGTGTAAGTCTCTTGACATCGACCGAGACTTTACCAGAAAATGACCTAGTACAGCTTAGGGAATTGACAGTGAATGGACTGACGAGACCAAGAACTAGATTTATGTATATGACCAAAGTACTGATTGACACGACATTTACTTTACTGCCACAGATTGGACATGACAAGAACATCAGAAAGAGACTTATACGATACGTGAACGCGAACATTGACTTGACTGGACTGACGTGTGGGATTCATGACATTGCAGGTACGTTTGTTGAGTTCGCCGTTAAATTTTCTGTTTACATTTGGTGTAAATGCATCAATAGATATTTAACCGGACAAGACAGGCGTGGCCTTGCATTTCTTGATACCATACAACGACTGGCTGTTGATCGCTACAACAAGACATTAAAATCCAAGCACCGCAAGTAAATTGTAAGTATTTTCTTATTTTATGTTTGCGTTAAGTTACTAATAAATAATATTTTTAACCAGGAAAATCTTCTTTACATGGGCTGTCGAGTTTAATATCTATCAATACACCAAGGGTATACCACGAGAGGTCAACCACCAATGGAAATCACTGTACATTTTATGAAAAGTATTTCGGAAATACTTGGAAATACTCAGAAATACCTGTAAATATTTGGGAATACTTGGGAATGCTTGGGAACATTTGGAAATACTTGGAATTACTTTGGAAATACTTGAAAATGATTTGGAAATACTTTGGAAATACTTGGAAATACATGGAAATATTTTGGAAATACTTGGAACTTCTCGGAAAATCTAATTAAAGTAGGGGATATTTCTCGTTCAGTTTCACTCTATCTTGCTGTCTCTCCAGTTGCAACTGTGCGTGATTGCGTGTGTTCCGATTTAGTGAAATATATTCAAACTTAAACAAGCAATAACAGTAAGTATTTCATAAAACTATTAATTTACTTTAGGTTTAGATTACTAATATAATCGTGTAGTACTTATGTAGAAAATATGATGGTTTATATTTAAAGAGTATTGTCGCTTTGGTTTAAGAAAGTCAAACAGATATATTCTGTATGTAGGTATAATATGACTATCGAATGAATGTTTACGTTTAAATTATTCAATTATTTTATATATGCGCATATAGACTGCATGCCACTGATTTATAAGCTTGCAATATGATAAAAATTTGAAAAAAAAATATTAGAATGGTACAAAATATTTAGGTGCAAGATGAGTACTTGCTAAACCTCTCATAACTGAATTAATTAATTAATTTATATGGATATATATATATATATATATATATATATATATATAATAATAATAGTAATAATAATAATAATAATAAAAAACAAAAATTAATAAATACTTAAAACAAAATTATCAAAAACTACTTACATATTCCATTTAAACATAAACATCGATATAAATAAACTCTAAGTTAACTTATCGTGCTTTAATTGATGAAAAATTATTAATTATTTCATTAAAATTTAACGATTTTGCAATTTCATATTCAATTGATAAAATCGCTAAACCTGACAATCTCTCGTGGCTACTAGATCGTTTATACGATTTTATTAATTTTAGTTTACTAAAGGCCCATTCACAAATAAAAATTAGTTTTAGTTTTATGTTTCACGTTTTAGTTTTAGTGACCTTGTAACATTGGTTTCTGATACAAGCATTCACAAATCAGTATTTAGTTTTGGTTTTAGCATAGAACATTGCAAACTCCAAACTTGATTTTAGTTTTATGTTTTATATTTAAGAACGAACCAATAGGAAGAATCGTAGAAAGAAATAGCGATATATGGTTGTTCTTGTCTATAACTGTCAAGTTTTGTTTTCAATGTTATGAATAATAAAATAATATTAAGTGCAGTTTTATTATTAAAACTGTATTATGATAAAAAGAAAAAAATAGGAGATGGAGGGTGCGCCCAATAAATCGTAGGTATTCGCCATCAACAAGGTGATTGGGAAAATTTGCTTCAAGAGATGAGGTTAAGTGACACCGAAATGTTTTTTTGGATATACCCGTACGAATATTTCTCAATTCGATAAATTATTAGCAATGGTTGGACCGCTTATAAAAAAATGTGATGCACGGCGCCCGCCAATAAGTGAAGGATCATGAATCACGCGATCGAAATGTGTGCTGGCTTCCTGTTTTACCGATTTCTTTAATCTGTGTCTTTATTTGATCATGATTTGTGAATGGTACTGCAGATTGCCGTAAAACATAAAACGTAAAACTGACACTAATTTTGATTTGTGAATGGGCCTTAAACCCTCGTTCACAAGAAGCTACTGTTACAGGAATACTTAAAAATATTTTATATGCTATTTCTATGTTTGGGTACAATGAACTTAAATCAGACAGAGCAATATTAATCAAAATATCTAATGGTGTTGTTGTTTTTAAATTAGGATCTTTTTGTTTTCTTAATTTCCGAAATTCAGAAAAATCCAGGACCATGCAAGTATATTATATATTGGCTTGAATGTAAGAATATATCTCGAGTAATATACATACATTTACTTAAAAATAGAGTGTGAATAATATAATAAAACATACTCAAGATGAAGACTTAATTTGTAGATAGATAAAAATCTATTAACACGAAATATAAATAAAATAATATAAATATAACCAAATAGACAACAAAAACCTTACAATAAAAATAATGAACTACACAAATTCAAAGCTAGAATAGAATACTCAAGTAAATATCAAATGCGCAAACACACAAAATCATTCTGCAGGTTTCTCTGATGGGAGAAATAATGATTCACGGAAAATGAAATGTTTTTATTATTTAATATTACTAAGTACTAACCGATATCTTTGTTGGCGGCTGCCCGCTTATACACTAATTATCACCATCACATCTGCTATAATACCACAGAATAGTTACGCAACCTATTCTGTGATAATACGTCGATTCTACGAAATTTTGTTAATAAGTAATAGGGTATAAGAATATACAAAGGCAAAATACACCGCAGTTAGGCGTTCTGTATAAGTTTAAAAAGCCACACTTTTTTTATTTCAATTTTTCATTTCAATTTTTTTTTCATTGATTTGCGCCCCTTTGACTTTGCGCCCTGGGCCGGGGCCCCGCTCGCCCCTGCCTTGGCATGGCCCTGCGTATAAGTGTTCGAAAAGTGTGCATCCTATAAAAGTTTTACTAAATTATCGTAAATATGCTCTGTTATTATTTAAAAAACTCCGGTAAACTTAAGAAAACGCCACAATTTAAAAACATAAAAATTGGTAAAAATCTACCATTTAAACAACGTATCCAGGGGCGGATCTAGGTGGAACGATAAGGTGTGCAAAACCTCAAATTGCCGCCCTTAAATAATTTTTGATCAATTTTAACTTTGAAAATGATCTTTCAGTTTAATTAATTAATTAACTATTATGACATTTGGAAAAAGACTAGTAAGGTTTTGTTTATAAATATAATTTAATATTTCTTTAGGAGTTATATCGTCTTTTACAATTGTAGTTAAATATTTGAGTTCCGTATAAAGCTCATCTGCATTAAAATTCCGTTCTTTGGTATCTTTATCAGTAAACAACAACTCTAAATTTTTACATTAGTTTATTAATAATTTTGTATCCATAGGACCAATATTTTTAATGTTAAATAAAAAGGAAAATGAATCGGTGTGTTGTTTTAGCGGGATAAATCGTTCTTTTAATGAATTAATTGCTGCATCTAACTACGTATAAAAGACTGATATTTTAAATTTATCTTTTTCACTAGAAATTGGTTCGTCTGACTGCTCGTAATTGAACATTTTCTTTCTTCTTCGAACATGTATTTCAAGAGAAAACTTTGCCTCTTCTAAAACACTGTGATCAGTGCAGATAAATTTATATGATTATAGTTTGGAAGCTAAAATAATTAGTAAATTGTAAGATGTGGTAGATATGTTATAACAATATTTATATAAGAATGTAAATATTGACATAATATAAGAATAAAAACAGAATAGGTTCCAAATTTTTTAAATTTTATTTTTTTATAGTAATTTACATATATCTACAACTACCTACTTATACCTTAAAGGTTTCAAGCTTAATGGTAAAGTTTTACATGAAAACATACTTATTGCACAAATTATTAATTGAATGTTGAGCACACTTTCAACTTCACAGTCAGAAAATCAGAAAATAAATGTACACGTTCCGAACATGTATCCCTGCGCTGAACTGTTAGGTCCACCTTCCTTGAGTTATTTACTAATTGAACAAAAATGGTGTTTTGATAACGTACTCTACCGACACTACAGATCTATGCCGAAACAAACAACCCGCCGCTAATTGCTATTGCCGCTTGCTGCATGTAATATAAAATTGTGGAACCAAGCCAATATGTATGTGGTCCTACATACATCAAACAATTGTAATAAAAAATAATTATGCTAGATATGATCTCATAAATGCTTCAAAAGTTTGTAAATAAGTGTAAACAAAGATGAATAATTAATTAAAATTTTAATTTTTACAAATTGCTTTTCTAATATGCCGCCCCTGAAAAATTCCAGGTGTGCTACTGCACACCCAGCACACCCCTAGATCCGCCCCTGAACGTATCTCTAACGCATTACGTACTTATATGACGTAGAGTAGATGTACGTGAATCTGGTTTGAATATTAAATTAAAAAAAAAGTAAACTAAATTATACGACTCCTTCTAATTTGTGTATATACTAAACAAAACGTGCCTAGAATGAATACCAAAATGTCAGAAATTAAATGGTGCGACTAGCTCATACTTGCGTCATTTGTTTAACAGATACTTGGCTTGGTGATAATATCAACGATAATCAATAATTTGTTATGTGCTACTCACTTTTACCGTGTGTGTGTCAAGTTCACTTCAAAAACATTACTCTTTATTAAATTGTGATCTACATTCCTGCTGACGCCGCCACTGCGGTCTATACTCAATTCTACGAGGCAATAATTATTAGGGCATTCCACTGGTAGCACTACTGTTCACTGAGTTCTATTTTTTCCATGCAACGCATTCGACTGGACTGCACAGTTGTAGCACAGAATATTTTTCAACAGAAGCGTACCGTGTCGGTACCTTTGATGCTACCCTAGTCAGTTCTATGACCTTGGAGTATTATGGGTCTTTAAATTTATTGGCTGATATACGCCCGAAATTAAAATTTTTGGAATGTGAAAATACTAAAATTATAAATTTATTAATATAATAAAAGAAAATTAAATGAAATGAATAAGTAGGTACATATATTTCGTAAACATTTTTATTAACCAAAATGCTTTTCTTTCGAAAGTTCATCAATAAGCACAATTTCCTATATCTTTCTGTTTTATTACATTTAAAATGTATATTACTATAATTCATAACATAAAATATTCCGAGTCTTAGTTATAATTTTCTAAATAATATTGTGGAGAATTTCACGAGTAGGAACTCAATTTACTAACACGTGTAAGCAATATCTTAGACTTTTAATTAATACAAATCAATTTTTCAATATTTTTATAAAAAGTATTTTCTAAACGAAATATGTAATTATAAAAATATGAGCGTTTTCTTTTTTAATTTACAAACTCAGAATTCTCCAAATTATGATCTTTATAATAAACAAATATATTATCTAATTCAAAGTTTTGTTGACAAATCGTCTCACAAGCGTCACATTTGTGTATTTTTAAACAATTGTTTAACAAATACATTTTTTATTCATCATATACAAGGACGTCGACAAAGCTTGGAAAGCAGATACAGCTTCTTCACCTTTGAAGTGTGTAAAATATAATAATCTTTTTGATAATTATTTTTCGTAACTTTTATCAAAGTAATAACATATTTGTTGCTTGTTAGAAATCGATTTCTGTATTTCCATATTTTTATTATTGTTCCCTTATTGAAAATTTTCTAGGCGCATTAATGATTGATAAACAGAGAAATTCGAGCCACAAAAATGTGACGATACTTTCCGATTTTAAACAATGAGCCCATTAAATTTGTTGGCATTCCCCATCTCTCTCTAATTTTCGTTTCTCTATCTTACTGTCGCTTCTATATATAACTATTCTGTGGTTGTAGTGCATCCAAATATCTGTATTCAGCTGGTTCGTGTTCGCTATACACGCTCCGATTTCTTTCTTACAGTGTACTTTTTGACACAGCGCTTGTAGTTCTGCCTCTCTCTTATTCATTTTCAGAGGTTATTTTTTAGTTTGAAACAATGAGCGACGCAAATAAAAAGTTGCTGGTAATGGAATATTTACTATTGAGTGGGAGTGACAACAGGAGAGATGAGTCTAGCGACGAGATTGACTAATTATTTCACAAAAATATACATTCTAAAATAGAAAAATCAAAAATAAAAGATTATATGAACATTGTGACAATGTATACACAAAAAGAGGTTAACAAATTAATAGAAATACGAGTTGATATATATGTAGACATTTTCGTATAAAATAGAACTTTTCAGTTTGGTTATTTCTAGTTTAAAAAACATTTCCGAATGAACCGGAGTACATTAGAAATGATTAAATATAAACTTTGAGAATTCAAACCATTACAAAACCGTACAGCATGGTGGCAGTATAGCCATTTCTAGTGTTGCCACGAGACTCGAGACCAGTCTCGGTCTCGTCTCGAAAAGCCGAGACGAGACCATTGAGCAAGTCCCAGCACTCAAGTCGAGAAGTCTCGTCGAGACTCTTGAGTCTCGGTTAGGATATTGCAATGGGGAAGTTTAGCGTGGTTGAAATTACATGTGAAATATATTTTAGTCGTAAGTATACGAATAATTAAAACTTAAATTGTAATTGAAAGTTAAAATTATGTTGCCAATTATTTATAATTAATGATTTATCTTCGAGCCACACTGACGTCACATGTGAGTTATGCGCTTGCGCAGAAGGGATAGTGAGACCTGACTTTTTGAACGTAGGTTGTATTTTGAAGCATGACACCACACGCTTCTCTGTTGCCATGGGAACCCAGCGCACGCTGGTTAAGATAGACGATACGTTCTCCGCGAGCCACACTGACGTCATTATTGTATAAAATTTCATTTTTTGAGAAATCTAGGCATCTTTGGGCGAAATAAAATGTAGAATATCACTTTTGAGGGCAATCTTGATAAAATAAAAATAAAACGCTAAACTTTCCCATTGTTTATTAAGAACAATAGTGCTATTTCATATAAAACTTGTTTGATAAATCACTTTACTAGGGAATTACGAAAAAGTTATTTGAATGCGGAGGTAGTATCATCTGTTGATCTGCGACTTACTGAAAATTCAATATCGCCATCTGTACTTCATACGCTTTAATAATATAATATATTTTTTTATTTGAGACTAAATATAACTATTTTGTATGTGTAAAACTGCCTGTATTCGGAGCGACATCTACTATCTTCTAAAGTGAATAAAGTGTAGAAATGAGGGACTTTTGGGAGTTGCTTTATTTTCTGTCGTAAAAATTTATCTGAGTTATATAATCAATGATGTAATGAACAAAGAATAAGACATAAAATTCAATCTAACAATAATCTTACGATTCTCATCAGTACAGTATTTACATCCCGTTAAAATAGACAGCAATTTTAATCATTTCAAAACCTAAAATGAGAAAAAAAAATCCGTTTATAATAAAATATATACAGAAAATCAAAGTTTTAATTTTAAGCTAATTAATTTTTATAATCTGAATTACTATTGAAAATAAAGTAGCATTTTATAGTACTTTACTCTTTTTGTAAGAACAGTACGACATAATTTCTGAAAAAAGTACTGTCCTATTAAAATATATGTATAGTCACGATAATAATTATACATACAGATTCACTTTGTACATAGTAAACAATATGAAAGCAGGATTGCTAATTATTAGTTTTTAAATAATAAGCAATTAAACATTTAACATAGTCAACAGAGATGCAAATCAGAAATGTGCCTATTTTTGGAGTCATAAATGGTCACGCAAGTTATAGAATCAACTCCCTTGTTATAATTTTAGAAATTAGTATAAAAATAAAGTTATAGAAAGAAATCACTTGAGAAATAAAATAATAATAGTGTGGGTTTATGTTTAATTAGAGAAATTATATTTGTTTGCAAAATAAACAAAAAATTTGATAATATATTTTGGAAAGTGGAGACTGGAGACCGAAACGAGATCAAGCTACTCGAGACAGACTCGAGACCGAGACTGGACCACGTTACTCGAGACCACCTCGAGACCGAGACGAGATCAAGCTAAAGTCTCGTCTCGTCTCGGGGCAATACTAGCCATTTCACCTGAAGTATCGCTTATATGGTATGTAACTTGTAAAAGTATATACTTTTAACAGATTAATATACATTTTCAGATATGCAGGATATAAATGCGCCATAAGAAATGTAGCAGAAAGGATTGGAATGGCTGAATCCATATTTCATTCATATGTTCAAAAGTTTTAAATTTTTAAATGACATAGCAAATTCTGTCATTAAATTTCCGTTAACGGATGAAGAAAAAAATAACGAATACTCAGAATTTTATAAAAAGAGGATTCTAAAGCTATGAATAATATGTAATCAATTTTCAATAATCACATTACGTCTCTATATACTTTCTCATTTTAATTTGAATCGTTGAAATATGCGATAACAGGAAAGTGTTTCATGTCTTGATACATCTGCACAAGCTTGACGTTTGAAATGTGCTACGTTTATACACATTGTGTTCGTATCTATTTTAAATTAAAGGTAGGTCTTCTTCAAGGACTACAATTTTAATATATATTTACAATTATTTAATTTTAGAAACTTATAAAAACAAACTTACTTGAAAGTCAATTTTTTGAAACATGTGATTATAAATATTAAAAATTAGGGATACATATAACATATTAAAATAAAAATGTGTGATACACTTATCAAATAGTAGTCGTAAATTAAAAATGATAAAATCATAAATTAAAATTGTTTAATAGTTATTTATGATATAAGTGTTAAAAGTGACATTTTATGAGTGAGTGGGGAAGTTTATGAAACGAGGCAAAGCCGAGTGTAACAAACCCCACGAACGAAATAAAATCACTTTTAACACAAATATTATACACTATTTTTCCTACGATCCTAGTTATGTATTTGTAAATAAAAACTAAGCATTATAGAATGACATTTATGATAGGTCATGATGTATTTGTTATGAACAACTGAACATAAGAAGTGTTAAAAGTAAATTTGTTTTTTACTTTTAACACGTTGTCAATGACAACGATTTAAAAGTATTCACTGTGTTATAAACTGTTATTTTTAACTTGATAAGCAACCGTTAAAAAGACTATTTTTAACAGTGGTCGTAGGAAAAAAAATTTATGTTTCTAGCACCAAGGATCATGAATAAGTAGAAGGACTAACATGTACTTGATTAATTAGTTCAAGTGTAAAATTTAGGGTATGATTTTGTTTTATTTTTATGCTTTATTTTACTGACTGAATCCAGTAATTTTACTAATTTTTATCCATCCACCATCCAAACTCCAGTTAAGAAACTTATTTACATCTTCGTCATTTTCTTAATTTGACGAGTATGTTAAACGTTATCATCCGTGGTTCTAAAGAGAAATAATACAAAATATTAAACTAAAATCAAAATTATATATTAAATATAAAAAATAGAAATCCATTTTTTTATAACAAGTACAAGCTTTTGAGAAATACTATAAAGATACAAATTGATTGTGCATACAAAATATATGTAAATAATATTGAAAATTCAATTAATCGAAAACCAAAAAACTTTTTTTCTTTTGTTTGGGACAAAAAACGGCACTAGTAGAATTACGAACTCTATAAAATTTGAGGACAACACATACGACGATCCTCAATCTATTTAAGATGCTTTCTGTACTTTCTTCGGTAGTGGTCACCTTGATTCCTCCGCTTCGTGCTTCTGCTCCCTTCTATGAGCAACACCTTGCTTAACTCTAATAGTAATAATCGAGAAAGATATAACGAGTTTCCAGCTTTATAGTTAAAAATTGCATCTCAGTTTTAGTTACTCCATTATTGTTGATATTTAATATTTGCTAGATAATGGAACTTTCCCTGACATTTGGAAACATACAAAAGTTTGTCCACTTATAAAATCTGGAAATTCTTCTTTAATTACAAATTATACACCTATTTTCATTATTTCTAATTTTGCTAGGCTGTTTGAAATTAGCTTACATATGAACATTTTTTCTCAGATAATAGTTATTTTTTATACAAGACGATAAAATAATATTTTATCGACAAGCGGAAAGTGTTAATTCACGAGCGATATAATCGCGAGTGAATAATTTTTCGCGAGTCGATAATTTAATTTTATCGTCTTGTATAAAATTCTATTTTTTTCTATAGCAGGTTTTTAAGAGAAAAGAATTAGAAAAATTAAATTATTATTTAAGAACAATTTTAAAATGTCAGTAGTGTGCGTTGTTATGGAAATGTACTTCTAATAAACAAAAGTTAAAGTACTTTATCTACCCTTGCTGTTAAAGTGTTACTTTATCTACCCTTGCGGTTAAAGTGCTACTTTATCCACTATTTTGAGTTGATAAAATTGCACTTTAACATCTGCTATAGAAAAAAGCATTTTATTACTGACTCTCAACATGGCTTTATGCGTCAAAGGTCTACAGTAACTAATTTATGTGTCTTTACTCATAACATTGCTGAAACTTTAGACAAATCAGGTTAAACTGACGTCTTGTAAAGGGATTTCTCAAAGGCCTTCGATTAAATTCATCATGGTGTATTAATTAAAAAGCTTTAAATGTTTGGGTTTCATGAATATTTTCTTATCTTTAAATATTCTTATTTACACAATCGTCTTCAGTATGTAACATATACTCTCGTATATATACAGCAACATCAGATGTTCCTCAGCGATATAACTTAGGTCCTCCGTTGTTTCTACCCTTCATTAATGATATCACAGATAATTTAACATGTGAAGTTCTTATGTACGCAGATGATGTTAAAATTAATAAAGAAATAAACACTTTACTAGCTTGAAATATCCTTCAACACATCCTTGATACAATTAAAACTTGGTGTGATGAACATAGATTATATCTTAACATAAATAAGTTCAATATTATGGCTTTCACGAGAAAAAAAAAACTTATTATCTTTCATTATCGTAATAAAAATCAATCTCTTTCTCTTTGTTATACTGTTAAAAATTTGGATATTTATTGTGACCCTGCTTTAACTTGTACTCTACATGTGAATAAAGCTAATAATTCTGCTTAACAAAATGCTTGGGTTTGTGATTAGAATTTGTAAAAGTTTTAGTAATACTAAGTCTCTCAAAATCTTCTTTACGAAAACCATATACTAATGTTAGAAAATGTGAAACGAAAGTTTCTTAAGATATTATGACCATGATGAACTACCACATATATCATGTACAGGGCGTTGACTATAATGTTTTACTCTCTATTTTTAGTATCAGTTCAACAGAAATCAGACATTATAATATTTTATTAACTACACTTTTCATCATTTGGAGAAACAAAATTAAATGTTCAATTTTACTTTCTAAATTTAATATTAGATTTCTCAGATTAACGTCCCTACAGGTTATACATTCTACTTGCCGTCTCATAGGTCAAACGTGCTACATAACTCCCAAATATTTGTGATGTGTAATTTATATAATAATATTTGTAAAAATGTTGATATTTTCTCTAAATTCACGTTTATCTTTTGTGTTTTTGTTATGATTTTGTGTAAATGGTTATTTAATTAATTTACTTGTTACATGTGTATACCTTGCTTATATAATAAAAGTTATTATAATTTGAAATCATCGGCATATAATAAACATGAACTAAAGTATAATGCCTGAACTATGTCATTTTTGAAAAGCAAGAAAAGCATAGAGCCTAAAATACTTCCCTGAGGTACACCTGCAGTTCCTATGTAGAAATTTGACTGAAAACCATCAATAGACACATACTATTTTCTAATATTCACATAAAATAACAGTAATGACAAACAAATATTCGCAAAGTCAATAGTCATCAGCATTTTTGTAAGATTTTTTATGGGACAGAGTACTGAACGCTGCAATTTGTTCGCAAAAGCATGAGAAATGTATGTATGTATGTATGTAATGAAATAGGACGATTATTTTAAATTGAGTTTTATCACCTGCTTTGAACACAAGACGAATTCAAGCTAAGTTAAATTTATCTGTGAAAGTTTCCAATCGAATACATAAATTATACAAACAAGTTAAATCTTTAGAAAAAAATTGAGAACAACCTTTAATAACAAAAACCAGTATATTGTCAGGACCAAGAGATTTACTATAGCTTTTAGCTTTGATGACAATAATTACACCCAAGGGAGATTATCGCACTTCACACAATGTGAGTATTATTTTTTAGTATAACTCATTAGAAATTGGGATATAATTATTATTAACAAAGGTATTTTTAAAGAATTAACCAAATCCTTCGCCTTAATAAATATCATTTTCATTATACAAGTTAAATTATAAGTTCGAGGCGTGTCGTTTTTAAAAAGAACTTTATTACAAGAAGGCTAGTTACAGAATGTCCAATATGTGTTATCAGCAGGCCCGGACTGGGACTAAATTTCGGTTCGGGAGTTTTATTCTGACCGGCCCACATACCCTTTCCCACTCCCTACTTTTGCAAAAATTTAATATACACTTACATTCAAAAAAAAAAAACAAAAAAAAACTGTACATAAAAATAAAATAATAGTTATTTGTGTATCAAGGTTCTAAAAGTAATCTTTTTGGGCCGAAACCGAAGTTTGCAGCCGAGGCAAAGCCGAGGCTACAAATCAGATGAGGCCCAAAAAGAACTTTTAGCCGAGGTGCACACAACATTTTTTAGGCGATTACAACAAGAAATTATGAATTTTCATTCAAAATCAATTTTTGACATCTGTCAAAATTTACTTTACGGCCGCATTTACTTTACGGCCGCATTTACCTTACGGCCGCATTTACTTTACGGCCGCTATTTTTACTCGCAAATTCATTACTTTTTCATTAATATTTGTAACAGAATAGTTAAAATTTTACTTACAATTGTTATTATATTCTAAAAATATATTTTTTTGGCGGCTGGTACATAAATTGCTGTTTTTCGTATCTGCTGGCAACCTTAAAGTACCAATTTTTATTTGACATCTGTCAAAGTCAAAATTTCTGGCCGCTAGTTTGTTCATTATTGATTTACATAGTTCATATTAATGTGATTAATTATTTTAGAATATCATAACAAATGTAAGTAAAATTTTAACTATTCTTTTACAAATATTAATGAAAAAGTAATGAATTTGCGAGTAAAAATAGCGGCCGTAAAATAAATGCGGCCGTAAGGTAAATGCGGCCGTAAAGTAAATGCGGCCGTAAAGTAAATTTTGACAGATGTCAAAAATTGATTTTGAATGAAAATTCATAATTTCTTGTTGTAATCGCCTAAAAAATGTTGTGTGCACCTGGGCTAAAAGTTCTTTTTGGGTCTCATCTGATTTGTAGCCTCGGCTTTGCCTCGGCTGCAAACTTCGGTTTCGGCCCAAAAAGATTACTTTTAGAACCTTGATACACAAAGAACTATTTTCTTCAAACGTCATAAAAGTGACATCTTCTGTGACGTGATTGACAAGGTTAAAGTTTAATTTCTATGCCTCCATAATATAATTTCTTATTCTAGCCCCCGTATAATATTGTCGCCGCCGTATAGCCAATAAGAAGTAACTTGTACAATAGAAATCTGTAATATCGCCCTAAATGTCACTATAAAAACTAGATAACCTAAGAATAAAGTTACTAAAAATTATGAATAACTGACAGGTAACCTACATATTAAACGTCAAATAGTAATTTATTTTTTAAAATTTCTAAGTTTGAAGAAAAAATAGCATGTGTTATTCAGAGTAAAAGTGTCTTTGTGTGCCTCGCATGCAATTGTCCGACTCGCTTCGCTCGTCGTGCAAACTTCCATGCTCACCACACAAAGTATCACTCTTAATAACACAATATACTATTATTTTTACATAAAAATTACGGCATTCGAATATTTTGCATCATACGGCTGGACTTTGCCATTTCGTTAATTATGTCATCCACTTCCATATTCATTAAAATATTTTTTCTATGTTCATGAGCATTAAAGCCTTTAAATTATCTTCTCTTGTACTACTTCTTAAGCGATTTTTAATAAATTTCAAAGTCGAAAAAGCTCTTTCGCATGCTACTTGCGTTACTGAGAGAGTTAATAAAAATTTACGAGTATAGGCTAATGCCATTAAAGGATATGCATCCGTCAACAAATTATATTTTTCCAAAATTTTGTAGCATTAAAATGCACAATTTTTACATGGCAAACATGACTTATTTAATACATTCATATTGTCGTGAAATATTCGTGCATTTTTCAGTGCTTAATTCACGACTTTTTTGTTTTTTTTTTCGCGTAGTTTCTGTGCGCCTCCTTTTCGTTTTCCTTTTGATATTTCTTTATTCATATCCATGTTAGTAATATAACTGTAATATAATAAACTCTAATAAATTATATAATATAAAGATTTGGATTGAATAACATATGTTATATATCCTAATATACCTAATATAAACTTTCAGTATATAAATATTGTGTACCTATAAAATATCTTTATTCATTAAAAAGTAGGATATCATATAAGTAATTTAAGAGCTACACGCACTGCGTGTGACAGACGCTGGCTATACTCAACCGAGCTGAACGCAACGGACTAGGCTGAAAAAACTCGCGCACGCGCACCAAAACGGCTACCTACACACGGAACATCCCCAGCAGCCCAATTGTGATTCTCGCGCAGCCCAATTGTGATAATAATAATAATAATACAAAACATTCGGCCAAATCACTGCTATACTTTCATTTCTAATTAATCACAAATAGATAATAAATGTAAATTTGTATATGTTTCAATGTCATAATTAAAAAATTAAATATCTTTAAAATCAGTTCACCGGCCCATTACCCGGTCCGGCCCATCGGGAAAAGTCCCGAAGCTCCCTATGGCCAGTCCGGGCCTGGTTATCAGACCTGTATTTATACTAAACTAAAGGCTAGACAGTAATCTTACTCTACTTATGATTAATATTGTTTATATAATTATCCTATTACACTATATAACTCCTCCACCCTTAGAGTTGGGCATCACCTGGTAGGGAGAGGGATGACATATGGGAATTTGTATTTTTGTTTTGATTAATTTTACATTTTTCAATTAATTTTAAATTGTTCTTACAAGCTATTATAATAAATGCTAACACAATAGTTATTATTAAACTATAACTAATTATATGAAACTTGTTAATTTTATCATCCTGAACAATATTGATATTTTTTAATTGTTTCCTAATAATTTGCATACCTTTTAAATCTCTAAAATTGATTTCAGAATCTATTTTCTGATTGTCTGTTAGGTTGAATTTAAAGTCTGAAATTAGTACAGGTTCTCCCTTAATAGAATTACTAATAATTTGTTTGTTATTAATTTTACAATTATTATTTTGCAGAAAATAAATTCCTTTTAACATTTTGAATTCTTCATTTTCATCCTGACATTTAATTTTTAATTTATACTCCTTAAAATAATACAATATAATTTGGTTAGTATTACTTATTTCTATCATACCACTATTGTTAGTAACTACATTGATATAATTACATTTATTTGGATTATTATAATATATTATTTGATGATCACAGTCATCATGGGGAATTTGTTCATTATTATTAACGTGGTTGCAGTAATATATATCACTGATTTTTTCACACGCACTGGACACTGAATATATGTTGGTTTCGTCTTTTAAAAGAAGATGTTCGTTTTCAAATATTGTCACTATAGATCGTCCAAAATAGAAAAGGACCTGTCAATCATTCTCGCGCATATAATGCAACAAACAAGTTGAAGGAGACGGCAACATAAATATACTTTTTTTCTAATGGTGTTCAATGTGCCGCACAGTACATACTAAACGTATCGTAGACCCATGCCTGGCCTACCAGTTGCCCTGTGCAGTTCTGGGTTATAGTAGCTATACCTACCCCATGTCAACCAAGTTCAAAACTGCGCTGATCCAATAAACTAGGGGCGTAAACCATAAATGGGAAAGCAATCTACCATTGGCGTGGGATTATTTCAATAACAAATTGAATTTTTGTAAATATTTATATTTTAAAATGCATAATGTTATGAATAACAAAAGAAAATATCACATTTATGAACATCATTCTAATTAAGTAGAGGCGAATGGATTACATCGGTTTGGTCAGTGACAATATTTTCCTTTGAAATAACAGCATCCATAAATGATAATTACCTGATAATATAATCCTCGGCAAATCCTGTGCTGTTTTATGTTTATTGCAATTATATGTTCTTTAAATCTTAATTTCGAATTTCCTTAATATTATATAATAATTTCCTAATATAGTTTCCCCCTATGAACTAAGAACTAAGTACGCTACTGGTAAAAAACGCAATGGGGGGTACCTTCTCCCATTGGTCGCTCAAAATATGAACGAAAATGCGTCTTTCGCGCAGGTTCATTTCTATATTGGACAAGCTATAGTTCATTATTTTGGACTGTAGGTACAGGGGTGTATTGCAATAATTCTAATTGTTTCTCAAAATACAATGGCACGAAAATTAAGTAGTGTATTTCTTTCTTTTCCAATTTACAATAGGTTGAGATGAGCTGCTGTATTTCATTATTATTTAAATTTACTGGAAACTCTAATTTGTTATTCTGATTAATTTGGAATAAATTTTCTTTTAATATTTTATTAGGAATAATACTATCGTGTAATAAACCTAAGCTGCAAAAGCTTAAAGATGTGTCTATTTCTGATACGGTATGTTGTAAAATTTTGAGTAAATTAATTATTTGATTAAATATGTCTTTTATAAATAAATGATCTATTAGTGATGATTTATCGCATAGGAATTTTTGTGTGTTTAAAATTCTGGACTTTAAAATTACTTCGTTATGTTTAATATTTTCTACGGTTTCGTTAAATAATTTTATGATTTGTGTGTTACTGTTGTAATTTTGTAAAATGTTCTGGTTTAGGGTTTCTTGATTAGTTTTTAATTGTTGAATTAGTTTGTCATATTTTTGTCCATCGTCACTGTCTAAATTTCTGGTAATAGCTTTTATGATAGTACCTAAGCCGTTTATGATTCCTCTTTTATATCTTTTATTAGTTTTGGATTCTAAATTTTCTAATTTTTCGAGAACTTCATTCTGATAGTAATTTAGTATTTTCCAATAATTGACAAATTCAATAAATGTTTTATTGTTTTTTTCCTTTACTTGTCTGTAATGTACCAAATTTCGGTTGTAATTTTGCAACTTTATGAGTTACATATTTTGGTTTAGTTATTTTGCCTGAATGTCTAATGTTTTGTTTAATTCTAACCTCTTCTAAATTTTCCGGAATGTTTTCCGTTTTATTTTGATTACGTTTTTCTGCTATTATTTCCTTTTTATTATGTAAATTTTGTTGCAAGTTATTGTAAATTACTCGCATTTTATCCTTATGATTCTGAACGTAATTTTGAGTAAGCTGTTTCTCTAAATCAATATTTATATCGTTACTTTTTAAATGTCCGAATAATATATCAACTGGTTTAAAGTTTGTTGTAGAGTGTATAGTATTATTATAGCCGATCATTACGTATTGGATTTTATCTTTCAAATCTAAATTTTTGTATTCCTTTTGAAGGTTTAAAAGTCTTAAGTGCTCAACAAGACTGGAATGAAAACGTTCAATTTGTCCGTTCGAATTTGGACTATCTATACTTACGAAGTGAATGTTAATTTTGTGAAGAGCTAAAAATTCTTTTACTACCATATTATTAAATTCGGTTCCGTTGTCACAAACTATCTTATCGGGGATAGTATATTGTGAAAGGAATTTTAGTAATTTATTAACAATTTCTAAAGAGGTCATATTTTTTAATTTATAAATTTGGGCAAATTTTGAAAAACTATCAATAATAGTTATATTTGTCCTTTTCTAATGAAATTACATCCATATGGATGATTTCTAAAGGTTTGTTACTGGTAGGGGTTACACGTAAATTTAACTGAATAGGATTTCGTTCATATTTATTTTGAAGGCAAATTTCACAGGTGTTAATATAATTTTGAACTAAATTATGAAGATTAGGCCAATAATATTTTTCCTTAATACGTTTTATCGTTTCTGTGATACCTCGATGGTTTGTTTTTCCTTCGTGACAAAGTTTTACAATTTCAAGTTGTTCGTCTTGATTTTTCACATCTTCTAATTTATTTTTACAACTGAACATTTGAATGCTTTTATTTATAAACATTTTTTGTAAAATTTCGTTTATGCTGTAGTAAAGATTGTCGTTAAATATGCAGAAATATTTTGTTTTTGGTTTACAGTAGTCTTTCAAAAATGATAGAATACTGTCGGCTACTTTTGATTTTGGAATATAAACATCAAGTCTAATTTTGTTTTCAAATTCTTTCGTTATATTTACTTTTAAATGAGGGAAGTCGGTTAGATTGAATATGATTTGGTTTTTTCCCGTATTAATAGAAGTTTCTAAAAATTTTATTCCAGATATGGGAGATTCATCATCCGAATGACAAGTATTGTTATCTGTTGAAGATTTGTTTGCAATGTTACTGTCGTTGTCTGAGTCCATAGCAAAATTTTCGATTTTATTAGTCAGGGTATATACCGTTATTTTGATATTTGTGTTCGAAAATATTTCGTGTAAAATTAAAAGTACTTTTTCCCAGGATTTCCTGTCATTTCCACATCCAATTCTAGGTATTGAAATGCTGTCTATATTATTACTGATCAAATATAATTTTAAATTTTGTAATGTGTCTTTTAAATGTTTGTATGTCGGTTTGTGATTATATTTGTCTTTAGTCACTAAATGAAATATTAATTTCTCATTTGGTAGTCTTTGCATAAGTACGTCCGTGATTCTTGGGTTTTTGAATTTTGATAAATAATTTTGAATTTATCTGTGCGGCTATTCCTGCGCCAAGTTTTCTGTCTGAACTAATACAATGAGCTAAATGATCATCTACTTCAAGCAGATCTCCTTCTTTTTCCACTATTTCGAAATTATTTATTTTAACTCGGGATAATGCGTCAGCGTTTGAATTTAATTTTCCCTTTTTATAATCAATCTCATAGTCGAATTCCTGTAGTTTACATTTCCAGCGAAGGAATTTAGAGTTTGGTTCTTTTAGGTTGAAAAGCCAGGTCAGGGGTTGATGGTCAGTCACAATTTTGAATTTAGTTCCATATAAGTAATGCCTAAAGTATTTAGTCGCCCACACTATTGCAAGGAATTCCTTTTCAATAGTTGAGTAATTAATTTCATGTCCATTCAATGTTCTGCTAGCATAAGCTATGGGTAGTTCTTTTCCGTCAAAATTTTGAGATAAAACTGCACCTATTGCGTAGTTACTCGCGTCAATAGTCAAAATGAAAGGTTTCTGAAAGTCTGGGTATTGAAGTATCGGGTCATTTATTAGTAAAGTTTTGCATGTTTCAAAGCTGTCTTTATATTCTTTGTTATTAATGTCTATTACTGATCCTTTCTTAAGGGCTTTTGTTAGGGGTTTTGTAATTTTTGCAAAATTTTGGATGAACCGGTAATATCCAATTAGGCCAAGAAATGATTTAATTTCCTTTTGTGTTTTTGGAATAGGGAAATTTTGAATTGCCGAAATTTTATTTGGGTTTGGTTTAATTCCTTCTGAAGTGACAACATGTCCTAAATATTCAACTTCTTTTCTCAAAAATTCTGATTTGTTTAATTGTACTTTTAAATTGGCTTCTCTAAGGGTTATAAAAACTTTTTTCAAATTTTCTAAATGTTCTTCCAAACTATTTCCCAATATGATGATGTCATCTAGGTAGACAAGGCAAATTTTTCCAATTAAGTCTTTTAAAACAAAATTCATCAAGCGTTGGAACGTGCTTGGGGCGTTCTTAAGGCCAAACGGCATACGAGTGAATTCGTAGTGCCCATTTTTTACATTAAAAGCTGTTTTCGGGATATCATTTGGTTCAATTTCAATTTGGTGAAAGCCGGATACTAAATCAAGGGTAGTGAAATATTTGCATCTGCCTAATTTGTCAAGTATATCGTTAATATTTGGAATCGGGTATTTATCGTCAATCGTTTTCTCATTAAGTTTTCTATAGTCAATGACCATTCTAAATTTCTTTTTTCCAGATGCATCTTGTTTTTTCGGAACTATCCATACCGGTGATGACCACGGTGAATAGCTTTGTCTGATTATACCGTCATCTAATAATTTTGAAACTTGGTTTTGAATTTCTTCTTTATAACAATGGGGATATTTATAACTCCTAACATGAACTGGAATTTCATCGCTTGTTTTTATAGCGTGTTTGATTTTACTTGTGAAGTTCAGCTTATCTGTTTCGTTGTAAAATATGTCACGGAAGTTTTGTATTAATTTTGAGAGTTCCTGTTTTTCTAAATTGTTTAAATGTTCTGTCCTAAAGTTACTAAAGTCAATCGGGTCTACTGGGGCACTAGTTATTTTGTAATTTTTAGTGAAATTAGGTATTACTAAATTATTTAATTCAATTTCCTTATCAGAGTTGTTTATGATAGGGAATACAATCTGTTTGTTTTGAATTTTAACTAGACTGTCTGGAATTTCTATATCAGTGTTTATGTTATTGTTTTCCAAAAGAACATCTGAGTCTTGTTCGTTAATAAAATATTTAATAAATTTTGTTTCTTTTGGTTTTAGTTTAATCAAATTGTTATGGTTATTAAGATTATATGCTAACAATAATATTTTATCATTTACTACATCGTATTGACATTGTAATGTTTTTAAATCTTCCAAGCCGATTAATAAATTAAATTGATTATGAAATTTGAAAACATAAAATTTTATAGGGGTATTGTCAAAATAAAGTTCTATGTAGCTATCTCCCTTCGATATACCGTGTGCTGTTGATAAAGTAAAGTTTTCTTTGTGCAATTTAAATTGATTTGGATTTTTTTCAATTATGTCCGGGTTAATGAAAGATCTAGTGCTTCCGGTATCTACTAAGCATTTATGTTTGTCTAGTTCTAGGTAAGGCAATTTTGTAGGGCTGTCAATATTCATTATTTCTCCGAAAATGCAGGTGGGATTGAGTCTAAAAAAGAATCATTCTCAAAGGTTTGAGTTTCTTTCATATTCTTGGTAGTAATTCATGGTATTATCGTCATAGTCACTTGAAGTCGCGTTATAATTCTCTTCTGAATTGCAGGGATCTAAATTTTCTACATTATGTAGTTCTTGTGAATAGAATGTAGGCCTGGACTGGGATTGGAATGTGTGTCTATGTGTTGGTTGTTGTACTGAGCTTTGTCGAGTTGAAATCGACATTGGAGTAGGTCTTGGCTGTTGTTGATGCTGGTATTTTTTTATGTTTATGGGACCTTTTGGGAAGTTGTTTGTCTGTTTAGGTGGATCAAATCTTGGTATATTGATGGGTTGTTGTATTTGTGGTATGTATTGTGCTTGTTTGGGGAATGCGCCCGTATGTTTGGTTGGTGTTTGTTTTTTATAGGAGAGGGTTGAACTTGTTCTAGACGCTTCCATTTGAAAATCATTCATTAAAATTTTGAGAGCTGAATTTAAATTTTGTGGATTCCTCGTTTGGAGGAATGATCGTAACGGATCTCGAAGTCCTCTGAAGAAAAATTTAATGGCTAAATTTTGACCGTATGTTATCATTGCTGGTCGGTATGCTACAACGTCTATTTGTGTTTCAACATATGCCGTATGGGCATTTAATAAACTTAACATTTTGTTATAGTAATCGAAGGCATTCTCCGATCCTTGTTTTAAGTTAGCAATTTCAATTGCTAATGTATAGCAGTCGCGCTTATCTGCGTATGCAGTTAATAAAGCAGTCTTTAAATCATTCCAACTATTTATATTATAATGGGATATCGCTCTCGCAGCGTCTCCTCTTACCTTATTTCTAATATTAGCTAGCAATAAGAAATTTTCGTAATTTGCAGTATTGGTATAAAAATTAGTAATTAGAGCTTCGCTCATTCTAATGAAATACGCCAACTCATTGGGGTTCCCATTGAAAATTGGGACCGTATCTAAGTATCTTTGTTCCAATGGTGCCATTTTATTTTGTTTAATTTAATTTATATAATTAATAATATAAAATTTTATTTATTGCAATACAAACTGTACTCACAGTATGGTTGCGATTATCATGGGGTTGTTGGTTTTCCTGCTGTCGCTTATGTTTCCCTACGTGGATTGGGCAGCAAAGGAGGGTGGTGGTGATTCTGTAGTTGTGCGCCGCTTACGAATCCCGTTGTGGATGGGACGACACAATGCCGTTCTTGGTTCTCTGGACACACCTTGGGTCAGCACCTGGGTGAAGGCTCGTGGCTGCGTTGATTGCAATTTAATCGTTGAAACGAACCAGAGTAGGTTTATTTCCCCTCTGTTATGCTGGTCTCACTAACTATCAATAGAGATACTCTCGTTTTAGTTTTTAGAGATGTATCCCATCCTCGTCGTCAGTTAAATTATAAGTTCGAGACGTGTCGTTTTTAAAAAGAAATTTATTACAAGAAGGCTAGTTACAGAATGTCCAATATGTGTTTTCAGACCTGTATTTATGCTAAACAAAAGGCTAGACAGTAATCTTACACTACTTATGATTAATATTGTTTATACAATTATCCTATTACACTATATAACTTACATAATTGAAGAAATTAATTTTGCAATAAATAAAATACCAAAATGTATTCACATCGCTATTAGATGAATAAACATTTGCAATATACCTACTTTAGTTATTATATAACTTTTCGGATAATAATTTGCATTAAGACCTGAGATCCTTAAATTTAGAGAGATAATAAATGTGACCAGTATTTTTATAAAACCAGGTTGGATATTGTCTTCTACATCTTTAAATTTTAGGTATATAATGATCAAAAATATCAATTATAATTTTAAAGAACCTATCAACAGCAGAATTAACATCAGCCCACTTCACTTATAAGCCTATATAGTAATTGGTATTATTATTAATAAGGATCTTGGATTTTAAATTGCTAGATAAAGTAATTCCCAAATTAAAGCAGAGTGATGAACATTCTTCTTGACAACGGAACCTAAACATTTAATGAAATCACATTTATTATTAGAAATGACAACATCAAATATTCTTTCATTTAAATTCACAACTTGTTATATTGGTTCGTTTGAAGGAGATTTAAGAAATTACAAATTAATTTCTTTCAAATCACTTGAAAATTCACTACTAAAAACTTTATTTAAATTTGTTAAATTAAAATCCCCCAACAATGAAAACATTGGAAGAAAAAATGATTATAGGTTTTATTAAGAGTGGAAGGGTCAAAATATACAGCAATAAAATAGTAGGAAATATATGAAGTATTTAACTACTTATGAACAAATTTTATAAGGTACAACGATAAAGATAGTCCTTACCACACTGCTAAAACTAACAGTTTATTTTAAAGTCTGGTGTGATAAAATCAGACAATTACATAATAAGCGACAAATTATTTTTATGATGAAAAAACCTAGAAAATTTCATAAACCTTTTAACCAATGTCTTACAAAAAAAATCCTACTTTTCTATTCATATTTGGGTTAAAATAAAAGAAAATTATTGATAGTTACGTAACGCTACTGTTCTACTTATAATTTCTTTAATGAAAATGGGTCGTATTTCGTGCTCACTTTTATGAATACTTTTGTTAAAAGTGACGTTTAACCTCGTAAAATGATAAATAAAGCTTCCTAAAAGCGTTGTTATTGTAGAAGTGAGCTTTTAACATGGGCTTTTATATGTGGAATACATTTTTTATAAAAAGCTAATTGCGCTAAAGGTCTCCATCCATTTGTCACTGTGTATCACAAACAAGTCAAACATTTTGATAAACTGGTTTTATTAATAGAGGAATATGTTTTATTAGTTTAATAACTACAAATGCATTTTTAAAGCACCTAAAGAATTCAATATATTCAAGATATGTATTTAAACTTTAAATTCTTATTTACTCAATTCACAATGAATTTGAAAACCTTAGTACATTGATCTGCAATAACTCGAATTCACAAAGAATATTATAGTTATTCTAATGTAGGGTCGAAAGAATTCGAAGCCGAAATAAAGCCATCACACATCGACTGAATTACTGAAATTCATTCCCTCTCGTATTTAATTAATAGTATATTGTGTTATTAAGAGTAAAAGTGATACTTTGTGTGGCGAGCATGGAAGTTTGCACGACGAGCGAAGCGAGTCGGACAATTGCATGCGAGGCACATAAAGACACTTTTACTCTGAATAACAGATTTTATTTTTTCTTCAAACGTAGAAATTTAAAAAAATAAATTACTATTTGACGTTTAATATGTAGGTTGTCTGTCAGTTAAACATAATTTTTAGTAACTTTATTCTTATGTTATCTAGTTTTTATAGTGATATTTAGGGCGATATTACAGATTTCTATTGTACAAGTTACTTCTTATTAGCTGATTCTACATATGGCGGCGAAGAAATTAAACGGCGGCTAGAATAAAAAATTATATTACGGTGGCATAGAAATTAAGCTTCAACCTTGTCAATCACGTCACAGAAGATGTCACTTTTATGACATTTGAAGAAAATAGTATATTGTGTTATTAAGAGTAAAAGTGATACTTTGTGTGGCGAGCATGGAAGTTTGCACGACGAGCAAAGCGAGTCGGACAATTGCATGCGAGGCACACAAAGACACTTTTACTCTGAATAACACATTGTATTTTTTCTTCAAACGTAGAAATTTTAAAAATTAATTACTATTTGACGTTTAATATGTAGGTTACCTGTCAGTTATTCATAATTTTTAGTATCTTTATTCTTAGGTTATTTAGTATATATAGTGACCTTTAGGTCGGTATTACAGATTTCTATTGTACAAATTACTTCTTGTTGGCTGATTCTACATACGGCGGCGAAGAAATTAAACGGCGGCTAGAATAAAAAATTATATGACGCCGGCGTTGAAATTATACTTCAACCTTGTCAATCACGTCACAGAAGATGTCACTTTTATGTGTAAATTCCTAATCTGTCAAAGGTTGGAAACGTACGTCATTTTTAACTGCAATGACAATCTCACGGGTGGGAAATACTTTAAAATCCCTTGCGGGGGAACTGTCATAAATCTCTAAAAGTAAGGTGATCAGTGCTGTCAAACATATTGATAAAACCTTATACGAGTAATTACTAAAAAAAACATCAATAATTACAATATAAATTTTGAACGGAAGCATTTCTATTATAAAGTAATATAAAATTCTAATTCTAAAGATTTGTAGATATTTTCGTACTGTCCTTTTTTTTTGAGACAACAAATTTTCAACAACTTCCGTAGCAAGCTTTTCTTAACTCGGGGGGAGTATATTGTTCCATATCACTATCTGAACTTTCGGACATTTTTATAAACTTCCAAACATCAGACTACTACCGTACATTAATTTAGTTTATTGGAAAAAGGCGATATACGAGTAGAAGTTAATTTGGATAATTGTGAATAAAATAGTATACATACTTCGGTGGGAGTTTCATTACAGTCTTGCGCTATATCTGAGCCTCGAGGCTTCGCCTCTCGGTCATATAATATGCCCTCGGCTGTAATGAAACATTTCCCACCTCACATGTAATATACTATTACTTCTATAGCAACATAAGTTTCTGATAATTTCCGATATTTGGTTATCATTGTCAACGGGAAGTTATAGACAATAACTGTCTACCAGCAGGGTACTTATAAAAAACATACGAATTTCGAACACGTTTGGTCCTCTAGTACCGGGTAAAAGTAATTGTAAAAATTTTGCAAATAAATAAATCTGAACTGTCAAGTTAACTGTCATATTTAAAAAATATTTTAATATTATTTAAAGTTAATTGCTTCTGGTGACGCGAAAAATATAATAAACGATTTGGAATATTAGTACGTCAACTATTCTCTCTAGGCTTCACCTCAGTTCACACCTTCTCGAAAGTTTTAATGTACTTACATTCCTGGTAGCTTAAATAACTATATAATGTACACCTTGCTGAAAAAGCCTTTTACACACTGTTAATTAAATATTTGGCTACTTCACTCAGAAATACCAAGGTGGGTCTTGACATTTAGTCAATACATCCAGAACAGACTATGGTCGTAACAAGAGTGAGAGAGAGATTTCGAACTTTAAAAAATAAAAATTTAGAACTTCACAATCTCTATTTACTCGCTCATCTTATTTTCTGAGTACGCACAAACACAATACTCTGGCGCATTGATTGCGTCCTTTGCAATTAGTACATACACTAGCGAATTCTCGGCTACGCCGAGCATTCCCTAGAGCACCGCTATCAGTGCAAAAAACAAATGCCGATCAACATGAAACAATTATTTCATATTTCCACGTCAGGCCTCACCGAGACCTTTCATTAAATTGTAAACACGATATATTTTTAATAATTTTTTGCAAAAAAACAAAAGGCGGTTGACATGAAACATTTTTATCATTTTTGTATCCCAGCCCTCACCGAGACCTTTCATTTGATACCAAACACGACATACTTCTTACAACTTTCTGCATAAAACAAAAGTCAATCGACATGATACATTTTTATCATATCTACACGCTAGCCTACATCGAGACTTTTTATTTGATACGAAACACTATATACTTGTGACAACCTTTTGCAAAAAACAAAAGCCGATGGACATTGACCATTTTTGTCAATTCTGCACACCAGCCTTCATTGAAACCTTTCATTTGATACCAAACACCACACACTTCTGACACCTTTTTGCAAAAAACAAATAACGATCGACATAGCACATTTTTGTCAATTCTGCACGCTAGCCCTCAACAAGACCTTTCATTTGATACCAAACACGACATACTTCTTACAACTTTTTGGATAAAACAAAAGCCGATCGATATGGAACATTTTTGTCAATTCTGCACGCTAGCCCTCAACGAGACCTTTCATTTGATACCAAACATCACACACTTCTAACAACTTTTTGCAAAAAAAAATACCGATCGAGATAGCACATTTTTATCAATTCTGCACGCTATCCCTCTCCGAGACCTTTCATTTGATATCAAACACGACATACTTCTGACAACTTTTTGAAAAAAACAAAAACCGATCGACATAGTACATTTTTGTCAATTCTGCACGCTAACCCTCTCCGAGACCTTTCATTTGATACCAAACACGACATACTTCTGACAACTTTTTGCATAAAATAAAAGCCGATCGACATGGAACATTTTTGTCAATTCTGCACGCTAGCCCTCAACGAGACCTTTCATTTGAGATCAAATTCGACATATCTTTGAGAAATTTTTGCAAAAAACAAAAGTCGAGTAACCCTTTTTTGTTAATTCTATACGCCAGCCTTATCGAGCCTTTTCATTTGATACCAAACACCACATACTTCTCACAACTTTTTCCAAAAAACAAAAGCCGTTCGATATAGAACATTTTTGTTCATTCTGCACGCTAGCCCTCATCGTGACCTAGCCTAATATAACATTCACTGTCTTCAGGAACCTTTCATTTGGGAATATTTGTTCTTTGTTTAGTTACTTTATTAAACATTTGGCACCATTGACTTGGTAATTCGAAAATACCCAAACACGACATTTTTCTGACAACATTTTGCAAAAAACAAATTCTAATCCACATAGAACATTTTTGTCATTCGTGCACACCAGTCCGTATTGTGTCGTTTCCTTAAAACCCAAGGACGATCTACTTCTAACAACTTTTTACGGAAAACAAATGCAGATCGACATGACACATTTTTTTTGTCATTTTAAAACTGGTCCTTATGGTTTCTTTTCTTTTGATAACAAACACAGCAAAGTATTCAATTTATTTTATTTAGGAATAATTCATTTTTATTTAGTTACTTTATAATTTGGCAACACTGTTTGTATTAAAAAATAGTAGTTAATTTTTAAATTTATAAATTAATATTGTCAACCCTAATACAACTGCCACCGTCTTCAGTGAAGTTAGTTTAGGAATATTTGGTTTTAATTTAGTTACTTCATCACACATTTGGCAACATTGACTTTTGACATTGGAAACGTCAAAATTTATATTAATTAAATACGTTATGTTTTATACTTAAATTAGTTGTAACACATTTGCTCAAGTCTATTATTCATGATACTGTTTTTAAATCTTTGATATCAATGTTTTATTAAAAGATATAATCATTTAAAGATCATAGACAGATTGTCAAAAGTGACAGATGACGGCGTTATTCTTCTTACATTTAGACATGGCCTCTGGGATCCATTGTTTCCAGGCAGCATTTGTGTACAGTTTTAATTTTTTACACGAAAACTACTAACAGTAAAAATACAAGACACCCAAAAGGCACCAGATCTCATTAGCCCCCACATATTAGAAAAAAATTTATAACAATCACTTTCATGGTTCAGGCTGTACGCGTTTACAAATCTTACTTGATGCTCGTGATGAATCTATAGATAGATATATAGATATATAGTGAATCTAATCGTTTAGTATATATAACTAGCGAATTCTCGGCTACGCCGAGCATTCCCTAGAGCTCTGCTGTCAGTGCAAAAAACAAATGCCAATCGACATGAAACAATTATTTTATATTTGCAGGTCAGGCCTCACCGAGACCTTTCATTAGATTGCAAACACGATATACTTCTAATAATATTTTGCAAAAAACCAAAAGCCGGTCGACATGAAACATTTTTGTCATTTATGTACCCCAACTCTCACCGAGACCTTTCATTTGATACCATACACGACATACTTCTGACAACTTTCTGCATTAAACAAAAGTCGATCGACATGCAACATTTTTATCATATCTACACGCTAGCCCACACCCAGACTTTTCATTTGATACCAAACACGACATACTTCTGACAACTTTTTGCATAAAACAAAAGCTGATCGACATGGAACATTTTTGTCAATTCTGCACGCTAGCCCTCAACGAGACTTTTCATTTGATACCAAACACCACACACTTCTGACAACTTTTTGCAAAAAACAAATACCGATCGACATAGCACATTTTTATCAATTCTGCACGCTAGCCCTCTCCGAGACCTTTCATTTGATATCAAACACGATATACTTGTGACAACCTTTTGCAAAAAACAAAAGCCGATCGACATAGCACATTTTTTGTCAATTCTGCACGCTAGCCCTCTCTAAAATCTTTCATTTGATACCAAACACGACATACTTCTGACAACTTTTTGCATAAAACAAAAGCCGATCGACATGGAACATTTTTGTCAATTCTGCACGCTAGCCCTCAACAAGACTTTTCATTTGATACCAAACACCACACACTTCTGACAACTTTTTGCAAAAAACAAATACCGATCGACATAGCACATTTTTACCAATTCTGCACGCTAGCCCTCTCCCAGACCTTTCATTTGATATCAAACACGATATACTTCTGACAACTTTTTGCAAAAAACAAAAACCGATCGACATAGTACATTTTTGTCAATTCTGCAGGCTAGCCCACTACGAGACCTTTCATTTGATATCAAACACGATATACTTCTGACAACTTTTTGCAAAAACAAAAACCGATCAAAATAGTACATTTTTGTCAATTCTGCAGGCTAGCCCTCTCCGAGACCTTTCATTTGATACCAAACACGACATACTTCTGACAACTTTTTGCATAAAACAAAAGCCGATCGACATGGAACATTTTTGTCAATTCTGCACGCTAGCTTTCAACGAGACCTTTCATTTGAGACCAAATTCGACATATATCTTTGAGAAATTTTTGCAAAAACAAAAGCCGATCAATATTGACCTTTTTTCTTAATTCTACACGCCAGCCCTTATCGAGCCTTTTCATTTGATACCAAACACCACATACTTTTTACAACATTTTCCAAAAAACAAAAGCCGTTCGATATAGAACATTTTTGTTCATTCTGCACGCTAGCCCTCATCGTGACCTAGCCTAATATAACTTTCCTTAAAACCCAAGGACGACCTACTTCTAACAACTTTTTACTAAAAACAAATGCAGATCGACATGACACATTTTTTTGTCATTTTAAAACTGGCCCTTATGGTTTCCTTTCTTTTGATAACAGACTCAGCAAAGTATTCAATTTATTTTATTTAGGAATATTTAATTTTTATTTAGTTACTTTATAATTTGGCAACACTGTTTGTATTAAAAAATAGTAGTTAATTTTTAAATTTATAAATTAATATTGTCAACCCTAATACAACTGCCACCGTCTTCAGTGAAGTTAGTTTAGGAATATTTGGTTTTAATTTAGTTACTTCATCACACATTTGACAACATTGACTTTTGACATTGGAAACGTCAAAATTTCTATTAATTAAATAGGTTGTGTTTTAACCTTAAATTAGTTGTAACACCTTTGCTCAAGACTATTATACATGATACTGTATTTACTTCTTTAATATCAATGTTCTATAAGAAGTTACAATCGACAGATTGTCAAAAGTGACGTATGACAACGTGACTCTTCTTAATTTAGACCTGGCTACTAGGATCCATTGTTTCAAGTTGTTAGTTTTGCATAGTTTTTATTTTTTTACACAAGTACCACTTACAGTAAAAATATGAAACCCCCAAAAGGCACAACTACATATTATTCCCTGTAACCTAAAAAAAAATTACAACAATCCCTTTCATGGTTAAGGTAGTTAGGCTTGTGACGCTGAGCATTCCCTAGGCCTCCGGCGTCAGTGAAATATTAACATTTGAAAGTTAATTTTATTTCTGCAAGGCAGGTCTTGTCGAATGCTTTCATTTAATATCAAGTACGGTGTACTTCCGGCAAGTAATTGTAAAAAAACAAATGCAGAACAACTTGACAATTTTTTGTCACTTCTGCACATCAGTCCTCATGAAGACATTTAATTTGATACCAAACACGACATATATCTAACATCTTTTTCCAAAAAACAAAAACGGGTCAACATGAACCATTTCTGTCAATTTTACATGTCAGCTTTCATCAAGACATTTCATTTTATACCAAACACGATATACTTCTGACAACTTTCTGCAAAAAACAAAAGACGATCGACATGAAACATTTTTGTTAATTCTCGACATCAGCACTCAATGAGACCTTTCATTAGATGCCAAACACGACATACTTCTATTAACTTTTTGCATAAAACAAAAGCCGATCAACATAGACCGTTTTTGTTCTGCAAGTGAGCCTTCAACAAGACCTTTTATTTGAGACCAAACATGATATACTTTACACAACTTTTTGCAAAAAACAAAAGCCGATCTATATAGATCATTTTTGTCAAATCTATACGCGAGCCCTCGCCGAGACCTTTCATTAGATACCAAACATGACATACGTCTATTAACTTTTTGCATAAATCAAAAGCCGATCAACATGGAAAATTTTCTTTTTTGTACACCAGCCCTCACCGAGACTTTTCAATCGATACAAAACACAACATATTTCTGATAACATTTTGCAAAAAACAAATTCTAATTGACGTAGAATATTTTTGTCATTCGTGCACACTAATCCACATTGTGTCGTTTCATTAAAATCCAAGGACGACCTACTTGTAACAACTTTTTGCGCAAAACAAATGCAGATCGACGTGACATATTTTTTTTTTGTCATTTCAAAATCGGCCCTTATGGTTTTTTTTCTTTTCATATCAAACACAGCAAATTGTTCAATTTATTTTATTTACGAATATTTTATTTTTTTTTAGTTAAAAAGTAGTAGTTAATTCTTAAATTTATATATTAATATTGTCAATCCTAATACAACTGCCACCGTCTTCAGTGAAGTTAGTTTAGGAATATTCGGTTTTAATTTAGTTACTTCATCACACATTTGGCAACAATGACTTTTGACATTGGAAACGTCAAAATTTATATTAATTAAATACGTTATGTTTTAAACTTCAATTAGTTGTAACACCTTTGCTCAAGACTATTATACATGATACTGTATTTACTTCTTTAATATCGATGTTCTATAAAAAGTTATAATCGTTTTAAGTTCATAGACAGATTGTCAAAAGTGACAGATGACCTCGTGACTCTTTTTAAATTTAGACATGGCTACTAGGATCCATTGTTTCAAGTTATTAATTTTGCACAGTTTTAATTTTTTTAAACAAGAACAACTCACAGTAAAAATATGAGACCCCCAAAAGGCACAACTACACATTATTCCCTGCAATCTAAAAAAAAATTACAACAATCCCTTTCATGCTTCAGGCAGTTAGGTTTGTGACAAAATTGGGCGATCGTCGTGATGAAAATAAATAAACATCACGACACATGCCTTTTAGTATATAGGACTAGCGAATTCTCGGCTACGCCGAGCATTCCCTAGAGCTCCGCTGTCAGTGCAAAAAACAAATGCCGATCGACATGAAACAATTATTTCATATTTCCACGTCAGGCCTCACCGAGACCTTTCATTAGATTGCAAACACGATATACTTTTAATAATTTTTTGCAAAAAACAAAAGCCGGTCGACATGAAACATTTTTGTCATTTATGTTCCCCAACTCTCACCGAGACCTTTCATTTGATACTATACACGACATACTTTTGACAACTTTCTGCATAAAACAAAAGTCGATCGACATGAAACATTTTTATCATATCTACACGCTAGCTCACACCGAGACTTTTCATTTGATACTAAACACTATATACTTGTGACAACCTTTTGCGAAAAACAAAAGCCGATTGACATTGACCATTTTTGTTAATTCTGCACACCAGCCTTCATTAAAACCTTTCATTTGATACTAAATACCACACACTTCTGAGAACTTTCTGCAAAAAACAACTACCGATTGACATAGCATTTTTTTGTCAATTCTGCACGCTAGCCCTCTCCGAGACCTTTTATTTGATACCAAACACGACATACTTCTGACAACCTTTTACAAAAAACAAAAGCCGATCGACATTGACCATTTTCGTTAATTCTGCACACCAGCCTTCATTGAAACCTTTCATTTGATACTAAATACCACACACTTCTGAGAACTTTTTGCAAAAAACAACTACCGATCGACATAGTATTTTTTTATCAATTCTGCACGCTAGCCCTCTCCGAGACCTTTCATTTGATACCAAACACGACATACTTCTGACAACTTTTTGCATAAAACAAAAGCCGATCGACATGGAACATTTTTGTCAATTCTGCACGCCAGCCCTCAACGAGACCTTTAATTTGAGACCAAACTCGACATACCATTGAGATATTTTTGGAAAAAACAAAAGCCGATCAACATTGACTTTTTTTGTTAATTCTACACACCAGTCCTTATCGAGCCTTTTTATTTGATACCAAACACCACATACTTCTCACAACTTTTTGCAAAAAACAAAAACCGATCGACATAGCACATTTTTGTCAATTCTGCGAGCTAGCCCTCAACGAGACCATTCATTTGAGACCAAACTTCAGATACCTTTGAGAAATTTTTGCAAAAAAACAAAAGCCGATCAACATTGACCTTCTTGTTAATTCTACACGCCAGCCCTTATCGAGCCTTTTCATTTGATACCAAACACCACATACTTCTCACAACTTTTTCCAATAAACAAAAACCGTTCGATATAGAATATTTTTGTTCATTTTGCACGCTAGCCCTCATCGTGACCTAGCCTAATATAACATTCACTGGCTTCAGTATCGTTCATTTGGAAATATTTGTTTTTTGTTTAGTTACTTTATTAACCATTTGGCAATATTGACTTATGTAATTCGAAAATAACCCAAACACGACATTTTTTTGACAACATTTTGCAAAAAACAAATTCTAATCTACGTAGAACATTTTTGTCATTTGTGCACACCAGTCCGTATTGTGTCGTTTCCTTAAAACCCAAGGACGATCTACTTCTAACAACTTTTTACGGAAAACAAATGGAGATCGACATGACACATTTTTTTGTCATTTTAAAACTGGCCCTTGTGGTTTCCTTTCTTTTGATAACAAACACAGCAAAGTATTCAATTTATTTTATTTAGGAATATTTGATTTTTATTTAGTTACTTTATAATTTGGCAACACTGTTTGTATTAAAAAATAGTAGTTAATTTTTAATTTTATAAATATTGTTAACCCTAATACAACTGCCACCGTCTTCAGTGAAGTCAGTTTAGGAATATTTGGTTTTAATTTAGTTACTTCATCACACATTTGGCAACATTGACTTTTGACATTGGAAACGTCAAAATTTATATTAATTAAATACGTTATGTTTTAAACTTAAATTAGTTGTAACACCTTTGCTCAAGTCTATTATACATGAAATTGTTTTTAAATCTTTGATATCAATGTTCTACTAAAAGATATAATCATTTAAAGTTTATAGACAGATTGTCAAAAGTGACGGATGACGGCGTGATTCTTCTTAAATATAGACATGGCCTCTGGGATCCATTGTTTCAAGGCAGCATTTGTGCACACTTTTAATTTTTTACACGAAAACTACTAACAGTAAAAATATGAGACACCCAAAAGGCACCATATCTCATTAGCCCCCACATATTAAAAAAAAACATTATAACAATCACTTGCATGGTTCAGGCTGTAGGCCTTTACAAAAGTTACTCGATGCTCGTGATGAATCTATAGATAGATAGATAGATAGATAGATAGATAGATAGATAGATAGATAGATAGATAGATAGTTAGATATATAGTGAATCTAATCGTTTAGTATAGTGATTTCCTAACATCTGGAATGTACAATTACCAAAAAAATACAAAAATTAACAGCTACAAAGTAAACGTATTACACATATTTTGCCAAGGTAAAGCTCATTGATTCTTTGTCTGATGTAAAATTCCTAGGTGGAATGTGATATTAAGCCTGAAGTACGATAAATATTTCGTGACGATTTTACTTACAGTTAAACTGTATGGTTGTTTTTTCTACAACAGACTTTTTTTATTATACATTATTCACATTTTATTTTGTAGGAAATATTGACATAAAAGCGTATGATAATGGAAGAAGCGAGAGCAAAATAGGGATTTCGAAAAATAATACTTAAAACCATGTTTTTTGTCTCGAAGGACTAATATCAAATTGGCCGTGTCTAATGTGTTTTTTTATAATATTTAAACTATTTGCCTAGCGCATTCGTTGGTTTCTACGGAACTACGAGGGTGGTCCGATAAGTACTTAGCCTACAGAAGAATAACATTTTTTTTCAACATAATCTCCTTTGAGTTCTATACACTTAATCCAGCGATGCTCCAACTTCTTTAACCCGTCTGAAAAATACGACTTCTGAAGGTCTGCAAAGTAGGCCTCCGTGGCGGCGAAAACTGCCCCATTCGACTGAAATTTCTGCTCAGCGAGTGATTTTTTCAAATTTGGAAACAAAAAAAGTCGCATGGGGCCAAATCCGGAGAATATGGTGGGTGGGGTAGCAGTTCGTAGCCTAATTCTACCAATTTGGCTGTGGCGACGGCGGAGGTGTGAACCGGTGCATTGTCATGGTGAAAGAGCATTCTTTTCTTCGACAAATAAGGCCGTTTTTTCTGCAATTTGGCGTCGAATCGGCCCAATAATTCGGCATAGTAGAGCCCTGTAATCGTTTTACCCTTCTCTAGGTAGTCGATGTAGATCACACCTTTTGAATCCCAGAAAACGGTGGCCATCACCTTTCCGGCCGATAGAACAGTCTTCGCCTTCTTTGGAGCACGTTCGCCGGGTGAAGTCCTCTGTTTCGACTGTTCCTTGGTCTCTGGTGTGTACCAGTGTACCCATGTTTCTTCGATGGTCACGAAACGACGCAGAAACTCCTTTGGATTGTGCCTAAACATCGTCAAATTCTGCTCTGAAGTGGACTCATGGTTGCGCTTTTTGTCAGGAGTGAGCAAATGCGGCACCCATCGCGCCGACAGTTTTCTCATACCCAATAATTCATGCAGGATATGACCCACGCAGTCTTTTGAGATGCCTACTGTGTCAGCTATCTCGCGCACCTTCAATCGGCGGTCGGCCAATACGAGATCGTGGATTTTTGTTACGTTATCCTCCGTGGTAGCCGTTTTCGGGGCACCTGGGCGTGGCTTATCAAAAACCGACGTGCGACCACGTTGAAACTCGTTAAACCAATTTTTGATGGTCGCCATCGAAGGGGAAGAGTCACCGTATACAGCATCCAAGCGTTCTTTAATTTCGCTGCGCGATTTCCCTTCCAAAACAAAAATCGAATCACCGACCAATATTGTTCTTTTTCCATTTTTTTCAAATCTGCGGACACGCTCGCTTCCACACGCGGTCAGAAAAAACTTTCGCGGCCGATTCGGCTGAAAATTTGACAGTAGCTGTCTACTATCATGTTCTAAACGATAAAAAATTGCCCTTGTGATTGTTGTGCTATAGGGTGGTGATGCTAAGTACTTATCGGACCGCCCTCGTATATGGCACGTATGATATACTAAAACATTCCACTAAAATAATTGTAATATGATTACAGTTACTTTTGCACGTCAATATGGCCCTATAATTTGGAAGTCCTTATTGTTTATAAACAACAATAATGCAAATAAATTTTGTACTAATGGACAAATAGAGCGCATACGGATTTCTATCTATAGTAGGTATATAAAAATAGAATTAGTGAATATAGTACGGCTACTGTCAACTTGGCCCTAACTATATTAAAATTTGAATAAATTATAAACAATATTGGCGCAAAAACATATTTCCATGAAGCACAGAATTCATAAAGAGTGTATATGACACATGTATGCGGAACTACAAAATTACCTATATGTAAGGTGAATTTGACTTAGTCGTCGTTTTGGTTTCTAAAGCATTTTTTCTTTAAGAAGTTATGACAATGTTTAAAAATATAGTAATCAGAAGGAGAAAGGCGTGGCAAATATGACGGATGTCCTAAAATATTATTGTTTAACCATTGAGCTGATCATTTTTGATTCTCGCAATAACTTTCTTTACAACCTAATATATTAAATTTAATTAGCGACAATATATTGTTTTATAAGTTGTTGAGTGAACTTAAAATTAGCGTCAAAATAAAAATTATATTGTTTTATTCAACACTGTGAAATAAAACGCTATTGAATATTCAAATATAACGTGAGACATTGTCCTGTTCAGTTTTGAACTGTTCGTTTTCTACGTAAGTAAAATTGAAGGTTATTGTTCTAAATTAATAAGTACCAAAGTTAATATTTTTTAGTAATCAGATATTCTTAAAAAGTATAACCAACTATCAACTATTTGCAGACTTCTCTCTATAGGGAGCACAAAAATAGAGCTGTCAATTTTCGAAAGAAAGTAATTTGAAATTCCATTTGAAAAACATATTCGACATCCGAAACTACTAAATATGTGCTTAACTTATTTTATTATAAAAGTATTTTTCTTCAAACGTCATAAAAGTGACATCTTCTGTGAAGTGATTGACAAGGTTGAAGTTTAATTTCTATGCCTCCGTAATATAATTTTATATTCTAGCCAATAAGAAGTTAGTTGCACAATAGAAATCTGTAATATCGCCATAAATGTCACTATAAACACTAGATAACCTAAAAATAAAGTTACTAAAAATTATGAATAACTGACAGGTAACCTACATAGGTATTAATCGTCAAATGGTAATTAATTTTTAAAATTTCTACGTTTAAAAAAAAAATAGAATGTGTTATTCAGAGTAAAAGTCTTTGTGTGCCTCGCATGCAATTGTCCGACTCGCTTCGCTCGTTGTGCAAACTTCCATGCTCGCCACACAAAGTATCACTATTAATATTAATAACACAATATACTATTATTTTAGTTTAGGATTTTGTGCTATGTCCCCGAAAGAAACAATTTCATATTGTGGTAACAGTATTTATATACCTAAATCAAATTTCGCAATTCGAAAAGTTGCAAACAATTTTTTTGAATTTCGAATTTAACGAAATCCCAAATTCGAAAATTCGAACTTCATCAATAGGTATTACTACTCAAAAACATCACTTGCGCGATACATACATAGATAATTGAAAAAAGAGAGAACAAGAAAAGCAATCGTTTTGAAAATTGGTGAAAATAAAATTTTCACTTTAAATATGATCTAAATAAAATAATCGGAAACAAAGAAAATTAAAAAAAAAATTAAAAAATTGATTATATATTTGCTTAGAACATTTTCAGAAAAATGAAATTATCTGTTCTATCTAAAGGCTTTATAAAGCTGAACGTCGCGTACACTTTTAAACTGGTTAGATTTCAGCCTCTGCTTTTAAGATGTGTAAGTGACAAGCCTACAGCATTCGAACATTATCACACAAATTGTCGGTCGACGAGGCTTGAATCAGCGATCTCTGATCCTACGAGTGACATCGCAGCAAATTCGCTAATTCGTTTATCCACCGAGTCGAGAAATGAATTTATACTGTCACGTAATTTTGTAATTTTAATGTGCACTAGAAAATACTATTTCCCAACAAACCTTTAAATAAGTAGGCTTTTGAGCAGTTAATGTAGTGTTCATTGGCGGCGATTTTTGCAACAGTGCGACAATAGCGTAATAATGCGATAAGAAAATTTTATCATTCTCTTTAAATTAATAGTTATTTATGGTACAAGTGTGTTACATTACAGATAAGTCACGTGGGAAAAGTTTAGCTCACGAGGCCGTTAGGCCGAGTGTGGTATATTTTCAAGTGACTTAGGTAATTAACACACGTGTGCCATACAACATTTTATCCAACACATTTTAATCAATAAAATATATATAAGATTTTTGACAGATGGAATTTCGAAATGACATTTAGGAACAAAATAATGTAGAGAAGGTTTTATAATGTAGTTACTATGATACGAACCAAAAAACAGTGAGCTAATATATTTAGCTCACTAGTGACTTATGACCTACTTTATTTATCTAAAAATAGCATACTTATATCGTTATAATTACACGGTGTTGGATAAATAAAGTTATCACATTGGTTTTGAATTTTTTTTAAGTCTAATATATGATTTTCTCTTCAAAAATGAAATTAGTTTTTAAAATATTCTTATATCAATATTAATATTAACATTTAAAGCAGATTTGAACTTTGAGTAATGGGACCAAAATGTAGAGAAGTTACGTTTTGCAGATTAACTCCAGAAGTGCACTAAAAGAACGTTGTCAGTATATTACTTGATTTTTTTGCTTGTATATCTACTACTAAAGAAAATTATGTTCTTAATATACATGTTCGATTATTTTTAAACATCAGAGACCACTTAAATAATAAATAAAAATCAGCTACAATGACATTAAAATATCTAAATCAATTCCGTGGGATACTGTGTTTTGAAATGAAACTGTGATTAGGTAAATCATTAATATTTCTGATTTTATTACTGTTCAACTGTCAACTTAACGTAAACTGACAAAAATAGAATCCATATTTTCCAGAACTGTCTTAGATATGTATACAATGTGCGTGAATATGAACATATATTAGCTTACAGACAACAAGCTAAAATTGATAATATTGAGTCAAAAAGAAAAAGAACTTATTTAGTTCTTATACAGAAAATAACATTGTCTGGTATACCATTCTAACTACACGAAAAGCTAGTTCCGAAACAATATAACTACAGTTTGCGTGTCATTTTCATATTTAGCACCAACCTGTGTCAGTAAATTGTTTCAAAGTATATTTAAAAAGAAATAATAATTGTTAATTAATTAAAAACATTTTTTGCTTTAAAATTTTTAGTTTATAAAATAATTATATTTTGTATATATATACAGGGTGTTCCATTTAAGTGTGCCACCATTGCTATCTCAAAAACTATAAGTGCTACGAGGTTGGTTAAATTAACAAAGAGCCACCATTTTACAAGACTATTATAATAAGACAAACAAAATTTTTTTAAACCAGTGATTCTCAACATATGGAGCCCAACTTTCTTATTTTAAATGGAACAGCCTAATAATTTTTACATATTTGGATTCTACATAAAATTCCAAATCCAATGATATGTTTGTAATTAAATTTTTTGTTACATAATAAAATCCCTATATTAGCATTTATTTTGCACGCTTTTACCTAAAAATAGTAGTTATCATGAATAAATAGAAAACAAACGTTAAATTTTTCGTTCTTATCACACTAATTCTACCTTTAAATTAAAAAACTGCTATTTTCAGGTAAAAGTATGCAAAATAAATGCCAATATCGGGATTTTATTATTTAACCAAAATTTAACTTCAAACATATCAATGGATTTGTAATTTTATGTAGATTCCAAATATGTAAAAATATATAGGATGTTCCATTTAAAATAAGAAAGTTGGGCCCCATATCTTGAGAACCACTGGTTTAAAAACATATTTTTTTTTGCTCATTGTGTTAGTCTTGTAAAATGGTGGTTCTTTGCTAATTTAACCAACCTCGTAGCTCTTATAGTTCTCGAGATAGCAATGGTGGTACACTTAAATGGAACACCTTCAAAAAAGCAAAATAATAAAAGACGGAAACAAATCATAGACAGAATTAATTAAATAATTAACAGGACATCAATCAGTATCAGAATTTGTCTCCTGCGAAACAGAAAAGAAGATATTGAAACACCTCTAAAATTTTGGAGAACATCCTAATTTTCTGATTATCAAATCCTTTCTTATTCTTTCATTATAAATATATGTTGCCATATTTCTAATACGCCTGTAAATACAGATAAATTCCATATTTGTTGTATGTTGTTATCTTAGCTTCCTATGCTGATTAAGCATTATCTGTTTTGTTGAATACACACTTTTAAAATGATATTTTAGTTTTAATTTGAACAAAACACAAGCACACGGTTCTTGCGACCTCAGTTCAAGTTAGACTCTGAACAAGTTTAATTTCGTTTAGTCAACATTCTCCAAGGTATGCATAGTTGCGATTTGTTTGTGCCTGACATGATAAGGCAATATTAATCTATATTTTTGGCAGAAACGGGGTATTCCCCTTAGACATCACTGATTCCAGAATGAGAAGCAGCAGTGGTTGTGTATAACCTACTGTGTGGTCATAAATAAGTGTATCTCAAAAGCTATTAGACATTGAAAATCGAAGTAACCATTCGATTTACTGTGGACTTTGCTCAATGTATGTATTCATTTCTATACAGATGTCACGACACTAAAACGTATAAACATATTGTAAAAAAAATTGTATCATGGATACTCCTTTTACTGTAGAAAGTGCATTATTATCAAATGGGCTATATGACCATTGTCGAATTAAACGAAAAAAAAAGTATAAAAACTAAAAATTAATTATTGTGATTACCCATAATAATGACAAAAACTATATAATACCTTACAATTTCACTGAAATTAGCATTTGAAATTCAAATTTATGTAACGGCGCCATAGCTCTGACGTCACGTAGAAGAATGAGAGAGCAGTTTACAATGCTTAAACTGGGGAATATAATATACATAGTTTCTTTTTACTTAATGATGTCGAATAAATGTTGTTAATGATAAATTAGTCATAAATATTATGAAGTAACATATAAGATATCAATACAAGCAATTCATATAATAAAATCAAAATATTTTGTTATTACAAAACAGATTGTTTTGGTGTAAATTTGGTTGACATTGAAATGTCTGTACACATCTGTCAAAATTATCAGTGCCCTATGATTTTTGAAGGATGTTTAGTGTTTACATACATATTTTGATTTTTATCGAATTAATTCAAATTCTCTATCTAACTCTCCTAAGTGACGTCACATACCCCTCTCCGAAACTTTATTATTGTTTTTCTCCGGAATTATCAACAATTAATCGATTTAAAAAATACGCATATTTTTATTTTTGTACAGAATCATAAAATGGAAGAAAAAATATATGGTCATATACCCCATACCGCTGGCAGAAAATTGAATCTAGTACTTTTTCCATTATCAAATATTTCTAAAATTAACGTTATTAAAATTATTTTAAACTTAAAGTATAATCCGCATGATGGTTTTGTTTTATTTAGTATTTCATATTTTTATACAAAATTTCCTATATTAAGATTACATGATAATAATAATAATAAGAGGCACATATTTTCTACAGAGGGAAATATATAAAACAATAAACGCATTAAAAAACGCATAATAACTTGTCATTTTAATAAAAAGGCTTTAAAATTATAAAATTTGACGTTTGTTTATCCTCTAAGGTAAAAGTGAGGTTATTATTTACTGATGACGAACTAACTCAGTCTTCTGTTCTAGACTGTACTTTTAATTCTGTAGTCAAAATTTTATTTATATATTTACATATCTATGAATATAATTTCATTTCCAATAAAGGAATATCGAAATTTGAAATTTCTCTAATAAAATTTAAATGTTTTAAGTAATTACCGATCTTTATAATTTTGCAAAAACTAATGTGATGTAAGTCCTACTATCACGAGTGCTTGACATACGCCTACGATATAAAATATTTATTTATGCAACTGATGTGCATTTTTAAGTCGAGTGCTGTTCGCATGAAGCGTACCGAATACGGAAATTCTAGCACGAGATAAAAAAACACTGTTACATACGTGTTGCATACAACATTTTTCCTACTACTACTACTTTTAACAAAAAATCATTTTAAAAATAATTAATACCATTGGTAAATGCGCCAACAGTGCGTGAATAGTTATTTGTGTATCAAGGTTCTAAAAGTAATCTTTTTGGGCCGAAACCGAAGTTTGCAGCCGAGGCAAAGCCGAGGCTACAAATCAGATGAGGCCCAAAAAGAATTTTTAGCCGAGGTGCACACAACATTTTTTAGGCGATTACAACAAGAAATTATGAATTTTTATTCAAATTAAATTTTTGGCATCTGTCAAAATTTACTTTACGGCCGCATTTACTTTACGGCCGCATTTACCTTACGGTCGCATTTACTTTAAGGCCGCTATTTTTACTCGCAAATTCATTACTTTTTCATTAATATTTGTAAAGGAATAGTTAAAATTTTACTTACATTTGTTATTATATTCTAAAATAATTAATCACATTAATATGAACTATGTAAATCAATAATGAACAAACTAGCGGCCAAAAATTTTGACTTTGACAGATGTCAAATAAAAATTGATACTTTAAGGTTGCCAACATATACGAAAAACAACAATTTATGTACCAGCCGCCTAAAAAAGTACTTTTCAAGCAATATTGCGTAAAAAGTAACTCCTTACAAACTCTAAATATAGTATAAATTATGTATTTTATGCCTGGTTGTAAGGAAATTATTTTTTGAGATGAATGTCAAAGTAACTAGTATTTCTTTTTTATTTTATAAAATATAATATTGAAATTTTAAGATTTACATTTATTTTCAGCAATACAAAAATGAAGATATGGAAAATAGTATACTTAATATTAATCAGCGTCATTACAAAATCATTTTCATGTTCTTATGATGGTTCATACGAGGGTGGTAAATCCATCTTATGTAAAGATTTAACTGTAGATCAGTATAAGCAAGAAATAAAGTCACTTTTTTATCGAACCTACATAAGAAAACTCAAAATTGTTCAAATAAATATCTTGGCAATAAATCAATATACCTTCTCTGATTACTGGTATGAGCGTGTATTTCATTTGACAATACAACAGTGTGGTGTGACTACAATTGAAACAAATAGTTTTAATAAATTCACTAATCTAGATTATTTACTCCTACTAGAGAACAACATAAAACATTTCATTGGAGACTTCATAGTACCTCTTACAGATCTAAATATGTTAGACATATCCAGTAACAATATTCAGCAGTTTAATATTAATTGCAACAATATTAACGGGTTTACTAATTTAAAAATAGTTAATAATTCAATAACTACAATAAAAGAAACTACGTTTCACAATTGTAGGTATTTGCAGCTATTGAACATGAGTAGTAATCAAATCGAAACTATGGAGTACAAAGTATTCAGTGAAATGGAAAATATGGACACATTAGATTTATCAAACTCAAATATTGCAAAAATACAACAACAAACATTTAAGGGATTAAACAATTTACGCAATTTGTACTTAGAAAATAATAACATATCAGTACTTTTAAACATGACATTCTTTGGGCTCAGTTCTTTAGAGTCATTAATATTAACCAATAATACCATCATCAAAATTGAACCTTATTCGTTTCAAGGTTTACGCTCATTACAAGTTTTTAATTTTAATGAATTGTTTTCAAAAATAATATATCTTAAAGCTCACACTTTTGAAGGGTTGGAAAATATAAAAAGTTTAGATTTATCAAATTTAAATATATTGGAGATGGAACCAGAAACATTTAAAGGTTTAAATCATTTACGAACATTAAATTTACAAAACAATAAGATTACTACGCTGCATAAAAATTCATTTGTAGGATTAAATGCTTTAGAGACACTTATATTAGTAGACAATCCAATAATCAAAATAGAACCTTACACGTTTCACAATTTGCAATCATTAAAGGTATTAAAGTTACAAAGGCAGTATTGTAACATAACTTATCTTAAAGCTCAAACATTCGAAGGGTTGGAAAATGTAGAAACGTTAGATTTATCAAATTTAAATATATCGGAGATGGAACCAGAAACATTTAAAGGTTTGAATCATTTAGGAACTTTAAATTTACAAAACAATAAGATTACTACGCTGTATAAAAATTCATTTGTAGGGTTAAGCGCTTTAGATACACTTATATTATTAGAGAATCCAATAATTAAAATAGAACCGTATTCATTTCAAGATTTACGCTCATTACAAGTTTTTAATTTTAATTAATTGTTTTCAAAAATAACATATCTTAAAGCTCACACTTTTGAAGGGTTGGAAAATATAAAAAGTTTAGATTTATCAAATTTAAATATATTGGAGATGGAACCAGAAACATTTAAAGGTTTAAATCATTTACGAACATTAAATTTACAAAACAATAAGATTACTACGCTGTATAAAAATTCATTTGTAGGGTTAAGCGCTTTAGATACACTTATATTATTAGAGAATCCAATAATTAAAATAGAACCGTATTCATTTCAAGATTTACGCTCATTACAAGTTTTTAATTTTAATGAATTGTTTTCAAAAATAACATATCTTAAAGCTCACACTTTTGAAGGGTTGGAAAATATAAAAAGTTTAGATTTATCAAATTTAAATATATCGGAGATGGAACCAGAGACATTTAAAGGTTTAACTCATTTACAGTCTTTAAATTTACAGAATAATAGCATTGGTACTTTACACGAAAACACATTTTTGGATTTAAATTCATTACTTTCTTTAACCCTAAAATCAAACAAATTGCGTGCATTTCCCTGCAACATTTTCGAGGAGCAGAACGTGCTGGAAAGCCTGGACTTGAGCCAGAACCGGGTGGAGAGCGTTCCGGCCGCTGCGCGCGCTGCGCCGCCTGGCCGTGGCGCAGAACCGCCTGCGCGAGCTGCGCGTGGGCAGCCTGTCGGCGCTGGCGCAGCTGCAGGCGCTCAACCTGTCGAGCAACGCGCTGGCCGGCCTGCGCGAGGCGGCGCTGCACCCGCTGGAGGCGCTGGAGGTCCTGGACCTCAGCGCCAACCGCTTCCAAAGCGTCGACCCCGCCGCGCTGCTGGCGCACCTCTCCCGCCTGCGCCAAGTCGACCTGTCGGGCAACCCCTGGGCCTGCCACAACCTCACGCAAGTGCGCAAGTACCTGCGCGCCCGACACGTCACCTACGCACCCAGGATACTCAACTTCACCACGGCCAACATCGGCGGCATTCAGTGCGTCGAGGAACAAGATTCTACTGAATATCCTCCAGATGATCAATCACACGGGACAATTCAGTTATTAGTAAAAGAATTGTCACAAAACTTAAATACACATTTTGAGAAACAACAGACAGATGATAATGAATTGTTAAAAGAGGTTATAAAGCTTAATGATAATTTTGAAAATTTAGTTACTGGTTTAGAAAATAACAAACAAAACAATAATTATAATACAAAAAATCAGAAAGGTGTTAACGAATTTTTACAAGATAGTAATAATGATCTTAACAAACTAAATAACAATTTTGAAAAATTATTTAATAATACTTCAAATATTGAAGAAATAAATAAATTACAGAGTAAAAATGATAATAACAAAATTAATAGCATTTATAATTTGTTTTTAACTGTGATAATAATATGTGTTTGTTACAAAGGTGGACAATTTTTTTATAATCTTTATAAAAAAAATAAGAGAAGACAACTAACAGCAAGTTCAAGTACTAGAACTGAACTGATGTCGTTAAATAATGATACTGGTTCAGTGTAATTATTAATTATAATATATATGTATTATTTTTTTACTAGCATATTATTATTAACATTTATAAAATAACTTTAAGTCTTCAAACTAGTAAAATATTTTTCAGAACTCATAATTATTGAATAAAACAACTTTTTTAGTTTAAGTCAGTCGCCAGCATGCTTTGGAGGATTTTCATGAAATAAAATTTGAAGACACGAAAATTATTTCAAGATTTACATCTCTTAACACAAGATTAAGTAGAGAAACCATTGGATTTTTAATACTAAGAATATTAATCTCAATCACACCATGGTTCGGAAATTACTAAATCATGGCTTCCTATATTAAATATGTTATAATTTTTTAGTTGTTTTTTTACTTGCTTTGTTGTAATTATCATTACACTGAAGAAAGCAGCAGTTTATGCTGCCGAAACGTTGGGTTAAATAAAATGCGCAGAATTTAAACTAAAAAAATTGTTTTATTCTTTAAGACTGTATATTCCAAATAAACTTAGGTAATAAGTGGTCTTCGAAATTGAAAAAGAGAATTATTATCATACTCCCATTTTAATAGCTTTGTATCTAATGATAACATTTGTAACTTATATATATATATATATATATATATATATATATATATTGGTGCTTATGTATTTCTTTCATATGATATTAGTGTACTGTTTATGTCATATGTATTACAATTTATTTCTGTCCATGTACATGTATGTTATTTGTAGTGATAGGATTTAAAAGCAGCCTTTTTCGCTCATTTTTACTACATATCGCTTTGAATAATAGAATACGTAATACGCATGTATATGTTACGCAAAACACAATAAACGTGTATATGTCACACAAAACTAAGTAATAAACGATATAATTATTAGAAGTTGTCAGATTGCAACGATAACTATGTACTGAAACGATTTCATTCGTTTCGCGGTTTTTTATTTAAATCTTTTATATTTAATTAAACATACGACATCTCTAGTGCGGCTGACTGCTTGAGAGGCGAGCGCGGTCTGTACAGGGAGTTGAGTTTCTGCAAGCTGAGACAACGGACGTATTCTGATAGCAAGTTTTTTGTTCTAAAATTTTTTATCTAAAGTTATTTTTAAAATCTTCAAGATTTTATTTAAAATATTCTTACTCCGGATTTTTTATTTCACTGATTTTGGTGAGTAAAGTGATATTTTTTTATTTTATTCGAACCTTTTGTTTTAAAGAAATATTTAGATAACCACGTGTTGTCAAAGCTTGCGAGGAAACCTCCTCAACTTTTTTCTTTTTTTGTTATTATTATTTTCCAAATTTCTCGTGTATCTTTCATAGGAAAGATTCATTTTTTATTAGTTTGCTTAATATTTTTTTGAATACGATTTAGGTTGTTTTTTTATACTGTGGGATTTAGACAGAGCTCACGCTGATTTACTGTCGTAAGTAGAATTTTTATAGTTCCATTTTTATTTTTCTCTTTATTTTTGGATGCCCTTAGTTATCTTTTTATCGTTAATTATTTTTTTTTGGCAGCCAAAAAGTAAGTAAAAACTTTACAAGTCCCGCAGTAAAAACGTTAGTATTTGAAAACCTTTCGAGTCTTGTTATATTCTTTCTTTCTCTATTTTCTAGTCTTTTACAGCCTGGCCAGCTGATAGTTTTTTTGTAAAATTATTTGGAGTATTTTTTGTGCACAAATTTTTGTGAATAATAATTTTTGCATTTATTTATTGTTAAATAAATTATTTGTTCATTTTTATTATAAAGATTTTTTTGTATTTTTTTGCCACGGCAAGTTATTTTTTGGGATCAATTATCTGCTCAAATTTTTATGTTTTATATTTCCTCCTGGTCCTGGATGGTCGAGGTTTGTTGGTAGTGGAGTGTGGAGTTCCAATCCCAGCTGAATAGTACTGCGACACGTGCACACGTACACAGTACCAACTTACACACAGCACTCAGGCATCACGCACAAAAACAGCAGTTTGCACTTACACACGAACAACTCACGCAACCGCCAGACACGCTTAGTCCGGTGACACCACGCATTATCCTGCTATCCTGCTTTACGCTACTACACTGCTTGTGTCCGACATCCTGCGGTGCTGCTTAATACTAACACGAACAGTACACATTCCGTCGACAAGCCGAACCTCGGTACCAAGACGTCCAGGGACTCACTCCAACGACCTAGCCATTCCAGACCCATCGATATTTTGTTACCCCACAAAAGGTATTTTATTATTTTTTTTGTAATAGGCAATAATTGTCCCCGTTAACTTCTTTATTGTATTTACTAGCCGTAAATAAAATTAGTTTTATTTTCAATTTGTTATTTTCGGTGTTGTTGTGTCCACCATTTTTCCTTTCGGCACAACTGGCGCCCTTCCCTATTATTGTTATTACAAAGATCTTAGTGACCCACGACCTAGCGATACCACGACCAATTCTGAACTGTGGAGGTAAGTGTGTGACGCGTGATTTCTCTTCGAGAAATCACGGTAATTTTTTGAATATTATTTTTAAATTTCTGGCACACGTCACACAAATAATTTTGGCACCCGCAACGTGGGGCCCGTGGTTAATATTTTGTTGGTCATATTTTTAAATTTAAAGTTATTTTTCGTGGTTTTGCTTGGTCTTTTCAACATCTCTCTTTACTCTTTTATTTCTATCTTTCTCTTTGATTTTCTCTTTACATTATTTTTACATTTATTATTTGGCACTAATATTATTTTTTTTCAAAAATGTCACTTACCGTGGAACACATCCAATATCTACGAGGAGAGGAAATCAGTTACGAGCTCAAAATTCGAAATTGTTTCTATCCCGGATCAAATGAGGAAAATTTAAACATATTATGTGGATTAATCGAGATGGAAAGTATTGGGCAAACTACAGTTAATGCTGATTATTTTCCTGATCCCATCAATGACTCTCGGACATGTCTGGAAATACTTAAAGAGATGTCAGGTATGATTCAAAATTTTAATAGTAGAAATCGTTCTCATATAGAGCAATTTCAAGTTGAAATAAATTCTCGTTTAGTTGCCTTGTATCTTCGTATTTCTCGTTTGCCTCAACATTTAAGTGGCGAGCTTTTGAGATTGCTCTCTATGATAAAATCTGCCCTTTCTTCCATGTCCCGTGTAGTTGATACTAACCAGGTAGTAAATTTAATTGATTTTGATGAAATACCTTCCACTAATTCTTTTCCAACTACTCTATCTATTCCTATAGCCATGTTAAGTTCGTTCGAAGATAGTTGCCAGAGCTTTTTGCAAAAATTGAATGCTATTAGATTCAGTAACGTAAATATTACCCCTACGGTATCTAATGTACATTCTGAAATTCCACCGACACCGCTACCATCTCATCTACCAAGCAGTACTGTTTTACCTCGTTCCGCGGCTTGCGATCATAAAAATTTAGTTGCCAAATGAAATATTACATTTGATGGAAATACCGGCCTTAATAGTTTTCTCGAAAATATCGAAAGCACGGCTTATTCTCGTGGCGTCTCTCACGAACAATTATTTCGCCAAGCTTGTGATCTCTTTACCGGCCATGCTCTCGTTTGGTATCGCATGATACGCAACTCTATATCTTATTGGTCGGAACTTGTTTCTAAACTTCGTTCTACCTTTTTACCTGCTAATTATGATCTAGCTCTTATGGATGAGATTCGGAATCGAACTCAAGCTTCTTGTGAGAAGGTAGAGATTTTTATTGCCATCATGGAAAACTTATTCTGTCGTTTAACTAAAACTCCTGACGAACAAACCAGGGTTAGTTACATTATTCGTAATTTACAACCGCATTTTCAGAGATTTTGTTCACTTCAAAATATTAACTCTCTATCAGAATTGATTACTATTTGCAAGAGACTTGAAGACACTGAATTTAATGTCTCGCAGTTTAAAAATCCACCAACTCGTTCCTCAAATACTTTAGAACCCGATCTTTCATTTCAAAGTAGTTCTAAATCATCCTGTAAATTGGATAGAAATTTTTCTCGTTCAGCCGTTGCAGCTGTAGGTCAAGGGCGTGTTCTTAGTTGCTGGAACTGTAATAGTACAGAACATCTTTATCCAAAATGTCCAAAGCCTCGTAATCTCTTTTGCTTTTCTTGTGGTAAAAGAAACGTTACCAAACTTAAATGCCCTAATTGTTCAAAAAACGTGTGCGGCGTCTCGATCTTGCCAGCTGTCGAGGAAAACGCCACCCCAACGCTGGTAAAGTCGTTAGAAAAACCGACAGAGACGAGTGGTCTCAATGGTTAAACCAAGTCTCTAACTTTTTCACGAATAATGTCATTTCACCTATTTTTAATAAATCAAGTGATGATAACCGACCTTTCGTTACTATCTTCATTCACGGAGTACCTATGACAGCCTTAGTTGATTCGGGTGCTAATATTTCTATTGTAGGTGGTAGAGGCTATTTAATGCTAAAACATCTATTTTCTCTAAAACCTAGTGTTGTTCCTACCGTTTCAACTGCTGATGGTAAATCTCATCCAACCTTAGGCAACGTTTTTGTACCTTTCTCGTTGGGTAAAACGAGTAGTCATTTTTCTTTTACTGTCGTTCCTTCTGTAAAACATCCTGTAATATTAGGTGTGGACTTTTGTCGTTGTTTTGGTCTTAAGTTAGACTTTTCTAAGAATTCGTGGCAAGCCCAAAATGAAATTGCTTCTCTTAGTGGTGTTTCTAGCCGTGAAAACTTATCTTCCCGTCCGCAAGAAATTCTTAATTCCGTTGTTGCTGATTTTGAAAAGCTCGGATCCCTAGGACTCGGTTGTACCAATAAAATTCAACATGTTATTGATACTGGTGACGCGCTTCCCTTAAAACAGCGCCAATATCCTCTTTCTCCAGTTATGATGGAGTTCGTTAATAAAGAACTGGACAAAATGTTGGAATTGGGAGTAGTTCGTCCATCTGTGAGTCCGTGGTCTAGTCCAATATTACTTGTCAAAAAGAAATCAGGAGAATATCGGCTATGTTTTGATGGTCGGAAACTTAATTCGGTTACACGTAAGGATAGCTATCCCTTGCCTCGCGTAGATTACATCTTAAGTAAGCTGGGTAATGCAAAGTTTCTGTCTTCTGTTGATCTAAAGAGTGCATTTTGGCAAATTCCTTTATCGGCGTCGTCTAAAGAAAAAACCGCTTTCTCTGTACCAGGTCGCGGTCTGTTTGAGTTCGTTCGAATGCCATTCGGTCTTTGTAATGCCCCTCAAACTCTTCAAAGACTAATGGATGAAGTTTTCGGTCCAGAATTAGACCCAAACGTTTTTGTCTACCTGGACGATTTAATTATCGCTACTTCTTCTTTTGAAGAACATATCGTTATTCTCTATAAAGTCTTAGATCGCCTCAAAGCGGCCGGTTTCACCGTAAATGTCAAGAAATGCGAATTTTGTTTACCTTCTCTCAAATACCTTGGTTTTGTTGTCGATCAACACGGTCTTCGCACTGATCCCGATAAGGTATCTGCTATTGTAAATCTTCCTAGACCTAATACCGTAACCGAAGTGCGTAGGGCTTTAGGTTTATTCTCGTGGTACAGGAGATTTGTACCAAACTTTGCCTCTATGTCTGCTGTTATTTCGGACCTTACTAAAGGTAAAGGTAAAAAGTCCACCATTTCTTGGACGTCAGCTGCTGACGAAGCTTTTAATCAATTAAAAAATGCACTAATATCTGCTCCAACTCTTGCTAGCCCTGATTATAACAAACCTATTAAACCTTTTAAGATCTATACTGACGCTTCCAATTATGGACTTGGAGCTGTGCCTACACAGATTGGCGATGATAATGAGGAACATCCTATTTCTTATGCAAGTCGTACTTTGAATAAAGCTGAGAAAAATTATTCAGTTACGGAAAAAGAATGCCTTGCCGTAATTTTCGGTATCTTAAAATTTCGTTCTTTTATCGAAGGGCTTCATTTCGAAGTTATTACTGACCACTACTCTCTTTTGTGGCTGCTTCGCATGCAGGATCCGCATGGAAGATTAGCTCGCTGGTCGGTACAATTACAACAATTTGACTTTAACATCACTCACCGCCCTGGTAAACTCCATGAATTACCTGATGCTCTATCTAGGTGTCCTCTTGAGGTTTGTGTCATCGACAATAAGACTTTTTTAAATACCCGGGACAATTGGTATTGTCGAATGCGTGAAAAGGTAGTTTTATGTCCAAACGACTATCCGGACTGGCGCGTGGAAAATAATTTTTTGTACAAAAACATCTTATCTCCCTATTCCCTTCCTTCTAATTTGTCTACATGGAAATTAGTTGTACCCCGGGAGTTTCGTAAAGAAATTGTCTCACGATGTCACGATGATACAACTGCCGCTCATTTTGGAATCTTTAAAACTTTTCACCGTGTTGCATCAGAATATTACTGGCCTAAGATGCATCATTTTATTGCCGGTTATGTAAAACGTTGCAAGACTTGTTTGTCTCAAAAAGTTCCTCAAATCCCTCCACCTGGTTTAATGGGCAGGGAAAAGATTATAAAGTTTCCTTGGCAAGCTATCTCGGTTGATCTTATGGGACCATTACCTCCTTCGTCAGCTGGAAATCGCTATATTTTAGTAGTGACCGATTGGTTTTCCAAATTTGTCATTGTTCACCCTATGCGTGAAGCTAACGCTCCAAAAATTTGTAAAATTTTAGAAGAAAATGTTTTTCTTTTATTTGGTGTACCACAAATTGTCATGTGCGATAATGGAACTCAGTTCGTCTCTAAATTATTTACAGATCTTATCGCTAAATATGAAATACCTAAATTATGGTATAACGCCAAGTTTCACCCCCAGGTGAATTTTGTTGAGCGTACCAATCGGGTAATTAAAACAGCTATTAGGTCTTATCTCGACAATAATCATCGTGCTTGGGATAAAAATCTTCAAGCCATCGCTCAGGCCATTCGTACGAGTGTGCACGAAGTTACTCGATTTACTCCAGCTTTCCTTACTTTTGGTAGGCATGTCCCAGTTTCAGGAAATTTTTACCGTTCTTTACCTGACAATATCTGTTCCGATTCCCCAGCTGATTATGGCAACTCATTATCAGAGATGTCTGAATTTTTCTTAATCGTTCAAGACCGTATTCATCGAGCTTATGAGCGAAACGTGAAATATTATAATAAACATCGTCGTCAGCTCGAATTTGATGAAGGTGATCTAGTTTATCGTAGAAATCGAGTTTTATCTGTTGGTTCTAGATGTTTCTCTTCGGCTCTAGCACCTCGTTATGTCGAAAGCAAGGTTTTTCGAAAACTATCTCCTCTCGCGAATCACCTTCACGATATCGACGGAACTTATGCTGGCATCTACCACATAAAGGACCTTAAACCTGCACCTACTGTCCCCGATGATCCTGACACAACTTTTGATGATTCCATTACGTCATCATCCTTTTTGGAGGGGGGGCAGTGAAACGATTTCATTCGTTTCGCGGTTTTTTATTTAAATCTTTTATATTTAATTAAACATACGACATCTCTAGTGCGGCTGACTGCTTGAGAGGCGAGCGCGGTCTGTACAGGGAGTTGAGTTTCTGCAAGCTGAGACAACGGACGTATTCTGATAGCAAGTTTTTTGTTCTAAAATTTTTTATCTAAAGTTATTTTTAAAATCTTCAAGATTTTATTTAAAATATTCTTACTCCGGATTTTTTATTTCACTGATTTTGGTGAGTAAAGTGATATTTTTTTATTTTATTCGAACCTTTTGTTTTAAAGAAATATTTAGATAACCACGTGTTGTCAAAGCTTGCGAGGAAACCTCCTCAACTTTTGTCTTTTTTTGTTATTATTATTTTCCAAATTTCTCGTGTATCTTTCATAGGAAAGATTCATTTTTTATTAGTTTGCTTAATATTTTTTTGAATACGATTTAGGTTGTTTTTTTATACTGTGGGATTTAGACAGAGCTCACGCTGATTTACTGTCGTAAGTAGAATTTTTATAGTTCCATTTTTATTTTTCTCTTTATTTTTGGATGCCCTTAGTTATCTTTTTATCGTTAATTATTTTTTTTGGCAGCCAAAAAGTAAGTAAAAACTTTACAAGTCCCGCAGTAAAAACGTTAGTTTTTGAAAACCTTTCGAGTCTTGTTATATTCTTTCTTTCTCTATTTTCTAGTCTTTTACAGCCTGGCCAGCTGATAGTTTTTTCGTAAAATTATTTGGAGTATTTTTTGTGCACAAATTTTTGTGAATAATAATTTTTGCATTTATTTATTGTTAAATAAATTATTTGTTCATTTTTATTATAAAGATTTTTTTGTATTTTTTTTTCCACGGCAAGTTATTTTTTGGGATCAATTATCTGCTCAAATTTTTATGTTTTATATTTCCTCCTGGTCCTGGATGGTCGAGGTTTGTTGGTAGTGGAGTGTGGAGTTCCAATCCCAGCTGAATAGTACTGCGACACGTGCACACGTACACAGTACCAACTTACACACAGCACTCAGGCATCACGCACAAAAACAGCAGTTTGCACTTACACACGAACAACTCACGCAACCGCCAGACACGCTTAGTCCGGTGACACCACGCATTATCCTGCTATCCTGCTTTACGCTACTACACTGCTTGTGTCCGACATCCTGCGGTGCTGCTTAATACTAACACGAACAGTACACATTCCGTCGACAAGCCGAACCTCGGTACCAAGACGTCCAGGGACTCACTCCAACGACCTAGCCATTCCAGACCCATCGATATTTTGTTACCCCACAAAAGGTATTTTGTTATTTTTTTTTGTAATAGGCAATAATTGTCCCCGTTAACTTCTTTATTGTATTTACTAGCCGTAAATAAAATTAGTTTTATTTTCAATTTGTTATTTTCGGTGTTGTTGTGTCCACCATTTTTCCTTTCGGCACAACTGGCGCCCTTCCCTATTATTGTTATTACAAAGATCTTAGTGACCCACGACCTAGCGATACCACGACCAATTCTGAGCTGTCGAGGTAAGTGTGTGACGCGTGATTTCTCTTCGAGAAATCACGGTAATTTTTTGAATATTATTTTTAAATTTCTGGCACACGTCACAGTACCTACAAAAAATATTTAAAAAAATTGTGTTAAGAACCACATTTAATATAATAGGTAGGTATATAAAGTTTCTCGGTATGTAACATACAACATTTACGCAAGGATTTATATTGTCGCACTTTGTTAAGTGTCAAAAGGCGTACTGCTCATTTTTTTAATTTCCTTACTGCTCAATTTCCATATTGTAATAATAATAGATCTTTATTTAACATAATTAGTTACTACATAATCAATAAAATATTAATACATATTAAATACTATATTTATACAAAAATTTTTACATATGTAATCAATTTCTTTTTAAATAATGGTACACTCTTTGCACACTTAATAGGTACATTCATTTAAAGAATTGTAAATTTTAAATGCGTTATAATATAAAGAATTCTGTGTACAAGTTTTTGATGCAAATCTTATATTAAAATCATTCTTTTTTCTCAAATTATATTTTGTAATTTCATACTTAAATTTACATCCTATATTTAAATAACTGGGTAACAAATTATTGGTAATTTTGTAAATAAATATTAAAGTCAAATAATAAATTCTTTGCTTAACATTTAACCAATGAAGTGCTTCTAGCATGTTATTTATACTGGTATATTTATTTACTTTCAGGATACAACGCATAGATCTATTTTGTAATCGCTGTAATCTCTGCAGTTGATTTTTATTACAAAGGAATAATATTGTGGCACAGAAATCTATATGTGGAGCTATGATAGTTTTATAAATATTGACTGCTTCAATGTAATTAAGTTTATTTCTAATTCTTTGTAAAAATTGAACTTTCTTTGCTATTTTTTTACAAACATAGTCTACATGTTCATTAAATTTTAGTTTGGCGTCTATTACAACACCCAAATATTTAATATTATAAACTCTTTCTAATTCATTATTTGATTGTATCCTTTGCTATCTTCCTTTTTCCTTCTGCTGTAACTAATATAAATGTTTATTTGTTTGGTTTGCCTTAGAATACAATTTACATTAGTTAGGTTGTTGTTTATATAATAGCTTTAACAGTTCATTATTTTATTTTTATAATTTTTCGTTTAGTCAAAATTTAAATTCCGGATTAGCATTTTTGGGTAATGTGTTTGTATGACATTTGTTAGTTATATTTATTTTAGTATGTAGTTATTTAGTAACATTTAACATAGTCGGTACAACTGATGCCATTATTATTTGAGAGGACCACCTGTTAGTCATGTATATTTTACTTTATCTAGTACCCCGATTTGTTTAGTTGCACCCTTTTGAGCATCGTTTTTTCCTATTATATTTGGCAAATGACGTCCTTCACTTTTTTGTATTATTCCTATTTTTTTATTTTTGTTTTCGTATTACCGTGGATGTTTACGTCTTGGACACTGTTCGTTTAAAATTTTCATTTTAAATGCGCATGAGTTCTTTAATTAAAATTCTTTCTAGATTTGTGTATTTCCGATGAACCATTAAATAAATAGTAATTTATAACTCACTAGTAAGATAATAGTTATTTATGCAACTAGTAGGTAAAGTAAGTATTTTTCATTCGGGTGATGATTAACGTATGGGGCGTAGCTGTATGCGGAAATAATAGCACGAGATAAAAAAACACTACACACGTGTTGCATATAACATTTTTCCTACAATCAATTATATTAATAAAATTTAATTTCAAATGTAAATTAAACCATTGATATATTTGTTTTCGTTGCCTAGCAACGGATTTTTTTCACAAGAAGGGCATAAAGTATGTACTTTATGCCTAGTTATAGGAAAACATTTTACTTGTCTACTTTTCTAGAATTTTATTGTTTGTTATTATCAAACTATGCATCAAATGTTGAACCATTTTATTTTATTATTTGAAATATTAATATCAAAAAATTAAATTCATTTAATTATGGTGTTAGCTGATTTTTTTATGACAAACTTTTCTTAAGTGATTTACTTGAAAAATAACTCACTTGCAAAAAAATAACTATTTTTTTCTACGATCTAAATTAAAAACCTACATATGATCAATATTTAATGATGGTTACATTGTAACAAACCGCCAAAATTTAAATAATTAGCTGATATAGTCATTCATTATTAGTGGGGTAAAAATGCTGAGCAAGTCAGTTTTTTCAATCTTCTTGCTCTCGGAGAATTCATTCATTCATTCGCAAGCAGGCGTCTCAACAGTAATTAGTTAATTTTATCTATCGTTCGGTTTTTTTTTTTTTAAATTATTCAAAATTTCTATTAAATTACAATCAACCAACCTCAAGTGTCTCTCCTACAAATCCCTGAACTAAATTGTAAGTATAAACTTTTATTATTTTACAATATTGTAGTTTGAAAGAATAAATTAGTGTGTAAAGCTAAGAAAATCCATTATTTACCTACGAGGGCTACGAACCCAAAACCTCGCAAACCTCCCAAAACCTTTTAATCCTTTTATCCTTCTGCCTTTTTTATATAATAAATTATTAGGAAGATAATAATACTTCAAGTAAGTATTTATTAATCTTTTTTTTTAAATATTTAATATAATTAGTCTTTATTACATTTCTATTAAGAAATATATTTAAGGCACGTTACAACATATCGCATAAGGCATAAACGTCAATGACTTACATAGTACAATGCGCGAACGATAAAAATGATTCATCTTCAGGTAATAACGGCTGTAATAATTACAATACTAAGATTTTAGCGATAGATATGTTCACAGAAAGCAACGTTTTGAATGAGTCAGGCACAGAAAAACTTATTGTTCTTCTATATCTGTTATCTTAATCAATGAAAATTCATTTTCATTGTTTCTAGGATATTTAGTTCAACTATAAATAATTGAATGTTAATTACTGTATCAAGGAAATATCTTCAAGCACGATAATCATTGTAATTTCATTAATATGTATATGTATAAAGCACATGAGTTTAATACTCGGGTACACTGTAACTATAACATTGATATTTTCAAGTATTATATTTATTTTTTAACAATATAAAATAAAAGTGGTAACAATATAAGGCACGAGCAGCAGTAGCTCTCTTGTATAACTCGCCCAAACTCGAACTGAATGCAGTGTAACCTAGGGTTTAAATACAAATTTGCCAACCTTTATCATAATAATAATAAAATTACTCCTTTTACTAGTTCGCAACCCTCTAGAAACTATGGGTCGTGGCTACAGGCTGACATCAATAATAACTAAAATGCAGGTAAAGCATATTGCAAAGAAGTAACATAGATAAACAGGGTCATGTTCCGCCTAAGAATGTTTAGCCGTAGATGATGACAATAAGCCAAGATATAGGTATGTATAAATCAAATTTGGGTTTAACATATGAAAGTGCTTTCTAAATTTAAAAATAAGAAATATGACTGATATTACTCATCTATATCAAAATTATAAGTTTTACTAAAATAGGTTATTTACCTTCTGATATTTTAAAAAGTTGCACGTAGACAACACATTACTTTCAACAAAACTATTTGTAATTGTTAAAAAGTATAATATAGTCCGTTTTTCTAAGAAAGAACATTAATTACTAAAATATCCATTAGTAATTTCTCTTTTTATTGTAAATAAAATTTTCCTTACCCCTCACAATCAGTAAAATCCTTGAAGAATTATAATTACAATGAGTAGACGTTGATTTTATGTAGATAGAGGTACCGAACTCAATCAGAACATAAAATAGAGAAAATGAGATACCTATCATTGAACAGGTACTGTATGAAGTAAGTAATTATTTCGGTATTTCCTGGAGTAACGTTTTACACTTTAACGGTAACATATGTATAGGTACCTACGTATAAATAACTATAGTCTATATTACGTTTTTATATATAAAAAAAAAACACAACTAAAAGAGTCATTAACAAAAATGTGTTCCCAATATTACAAGTTATGAATTATTTATTTAAAACACCACAATTTAACTGTTATTTAACGAAAATGCTCTAATTAATACTTAAACTATAAATTTCAAATAAAGTGAATAATTCTCAATAAATTTTGTTCTGAAACAACAATAGGCAGGGGCGGAAAAACGAAATTGCCGCCCTTAGACAAACTAAAATTTACCGCCCCCCTCCTCCAACCTAATTTTCTTTTTTTAAGTTGGTATAATTATTATTATTATTATTTTTATGTTAATATGAAGATCTGAAATCAATGCAAACAGATTAAATATGGTTATTGAATTTGTAAACTAAATTAAATTATTTTTATTATGAACATTAAAATAGAAACAACAAAATTTGGATCAATAGATACAGACATTTATTGCAGACATTTACGGCATGCCTTTTGTCTTGCAAATTCTTGAATAACCGAAGTCAAGTCAAGGCTATCCATCGTTTTATTCTCTATGGATAATAACGCCATAGAATTGAGCCGATCTTCCATCATCGTAGATCACAAATATTTTTTTATTATTTTTAAACAGGAAAGGAAATACTCTTAATTTCCTAATTTTTGAAATATTCTGACAGATTTTGTAAATTATTTTGAAAAAACATATAGCGACCCGAAAAAATTACCGCCCCCAAAAATTTGCCGCCCCAGGCACGTGCCTGTTGTGCCTGTGCGTAAATCCGCCCCTGACAATAGGTACGCTTTTCTACTATATGATCATATCCTAACTGCAATATTACTTATTACATACACATACAGTCGGTTGTAAACTTTTAAAATAACAAAAATAAGTACGTTATGCCTTTAGTTTTAGTGAATAATATTTATGTATTAAGGAAAAAATCTAAAGTTGTAATTATGTAAGTGGAGCATAAGGCATATTAGTTGATGAATTTATGAAGTTTATTACCGCTTAACTTTTTTATTAAAAGGAATAAAATAGCTATTTATGTATTAAGGGCGAAATGATATAGATTTTGGCCCGCGGTGCAAAATTGAAGCCCAACGCGCAGCGGAGGGTTACAATGCACCTAGGGCCAAAATATATTTCGCTCGTAATACATACAATATTTTTTGCACATCCAAAGTAGTATTACTTCATCACCGCGATCAAAATAAAACGATGTTCAAATCAAATTCAGATGATAGTAGTCTATTTGACATATGTACGTTGTCATGGATAACAATGAAAACAAGCAAATAGTAAGTAAACAAAGTAGCAAAAAAGCGGTGACACGTCGAAAATTTATTATAAAAATGGGTGAAACTGGGCACGAAAAGTTCTAGGACGAAAATGACTACTTTTTCGCCCTCGGGCGAAAAAGAGTGTCATTTCGCCCTTAAAACAATGTTATTTGTCCGACTTTTACGCCCGGATGTGCAAAACAATCTTTTTATAGAAGTTTTATTATAATAAATGTAACATGACGACAAAGAGAAAAAAATAAGTAATTTACACCCAATAACTATCAATTTTTATTTTTTAAATGAGAACCTATAATTATTTTAATATAATAAAAATTGCAATTACTTTCTTTTCAAAGATTTATTGACTGTCATACATAAGTGTAAAAAAAATCTGGTGTGTCCAACACAATACCTCCCGCCACTGTAGTAATATATTCTATATAAGTTTTTCAATACATTTAATTTGTAGTTAAAATTAGTTTGCTATTGCAGTTCAGAATATTTTTAATTCATTTCATACCTAAAATCTCCTTCATAAATTTTGTATGACCAATATGACAGCTATTTTTGACGTTACTAAAACCGGAGCCGAACTTACTTTGATTAACTCATGCAAATATATTCCTAATATATTTCTTTCATCTTTTTAAATTTTACAATATAATTACTTCATTTTTACTTATTTTATCTATTACACTTACTTACATCAAATTTGACATCACATGTCAAATTTTAGGAACATATGAATAACTCATTTGTTTTATCGAAATTTCTCAGCCTAAACGATATGTAAAATTATTATAATTTATATATTTTTTTCTATCTGACTAGAAGTTATATATAAACGTAATTATACAGATCGGTAGAAAATTAAAAAAATCTTTATATTGAATAATAACTTAAATTGCGAAAAAATGGTATTTACTATCGTGAATTTATTAGTCTGTCGCGATGAAGCAGAAAAAAGCAAATCGCATATCATTTTGTCTATGTGCGTGTACTCATTAATTTCACTTATGCACTTCTTATAAGCTTTTGTTTGGAAACATCCTAAGAAAATGATTATAGAATTCAAAATTAATACAGTTAATGACATTTAAGAATTTTACTTAGTTACCATGAAATGACAAGCGAATATACCCTTGACATGGTATTACGATTTCGTCGCTTACGTTATACCTTCTTCTTAACCTTTCGCGGCCATAACATTCTCCCTAGGTTCCAATTGTTTAGGGCATTTTTGTTTTAACATATATGAATAAAACGTTACGACGGCAAAACGTTGCGGCGACGATCGGCAATTCTTAGATTCGCTAAAATTAAGATTTATATCTAGAAGCATTATTATATCTTCTCTGTAACCACCAGTAATACCTTGTTTTTTTTTTCAACAAACGTCAAATATTTATATTTATTCATTATGAATATATTCATAACTTTACGAATATAACTTGCGTGATCAGTATTGTCACAATATATTGTCTTGATGCACTCAACAATTGATAATAATTCACCCACAAGATATTATATACGAATATAATTAAAATTTACGAATATAATATCGAATGAGAAATGTTTCTTAATAGTATATTAAAACATACGTTGTAGAAGGCAACCTTTTCAAGCAGGAGTTTGAATTTCGGGAACGAGCGCGAAGCAGCGAGTGCCCGAACGAACGAGTGTTTGAATTGCCTTCTATAACGAATGTTTTATACTATTTTCTCTGTTTCGGCTTTTATTTACATTATTTTTTATTATAATACTTGACAATTTCCATTAAGGGATTTTTTTGATAGAATAGTTAGGTTGGTGACAGTGATTTCTGTTTCGTCTGTTGCCTAGGTAAATTAGAATTACTTTGTCAGTTGCCTAGATATTTTGTGTATTTAATGCAGTTATGCCAATCTCAAATAACAAAATATAACCAAAAATCGTTTAAGGATAAAGCTCCTTCTAACATCAATAAGCGTGCTGGAATATGATATTCTAATTCCGAAACAGAGAATAGTATATTAAAACATAAGTTGTAGAAGGCAACCTTTTCAAGTACGAGTTTGAATTTCGGGAACGAGCGCGAAGCAGCGAGTGCCCGAACGAACGAGTGCTTGAATTGCCTTCTATAACGAATGTTTTATACTATTTTCTCTGTTTCGGCTTTTATTTACATTATTTTTTATAATAATATTTGACAATTTCCATTAAGGGATTTTTTTTGATAGAATAGTTAGGTTGGTGACAGTGATTTCTGTTTCGTCTGTTGCCTAGGTGAATTAGAATTACTTTGTCAGTTGCCTAGATATTTTGTGTATTTAATGCAGTCATGCCAATCTCAAATAACAAAATGTAACTAAAAATCGTTTAAGAATGAAGCTCTTTCTAACATCAATAAGCGTGCTGGAATATGATATTCTAATTCCGAAACAGAGAAAATATATTTTTCCAATGTACCTCTTATGCATGTCAAATATTTAGGTATATGTATATGTACATACAGCATTAATGAATAAACAGCAGATTCTATGCAATTGTATGTTTCGTTTTTATTAGGCATATCAGCAAACACTTTTCAAAGGAACAGATTTCATTAAATGGTAAATTGCCAAATATTTTAAATAATACTTACATTACATGATGTGTATCTTGCATAACTCAAAAATGATTATCCGTACAATGTTGAAATTTTATGTATGGGACTGCTATAATATATAATTATGCACGTCACTTTTTTATTACAATCGGCAGTACTAAACGGGCACTTTGCTCGTAGTGATTGTAAAATTTTGTTTATAGAATCACTATATCATCTAAATACGCACATCCATTTTTTCCAATCGATCTTTTCAAAAGGGCACCTTTGGCAGAAACGTAATAAAAATAATAATATTTGTAGAAAACATTTGGGTACCTATTCTGTAACTTTTCAACGATTTGAAGTGTTATATTGATTGACGTCTCATGTCAATTATACAATATTGTTAGGAACTTTTGTATTTGAAAGTTTTAGTAAAATAATTTTTAAGTTGGCACTACTCCCTGGCACAAGGGCACAACTGTCAAATTGTGCAAAATTGTGTTTATTGTCAACTGCGTACATTTGCATAATTTCAAGAATTTCTTTAGTAATTTTCACAAAATGTCACCACTCAAATTTCAAACAATACCGCCAAGCACACAAACCAAACGTCAATATAACACTAGTGAAATGAATATAACACCACCTTTCGTGTTAGTGAATTGTTAACAAAATGAGTGACGTCATATTGGCCTGTAGTACTCAAAAACCGCTAGATGGTAGTCAGATTATAACACTTTTCAACGTGTATCACTAGTATTATAAATTACAGAATAGGCACCTTGATTTCTTATTAATAGATTGACGTTGACAACTGTCCGTATATATTTCTTGAAAAATATATACGAAAGTAATAAAAATAAAAACATTATCTTTTTTCGAATGATTAAAATAATTTTGTGTAATGCAATAAGAAATAGTGACAAACATTTTAAAATTTTTATCCAAAAATGATCCATTTTGAAGCGTAAGTAGTTCGAAGATATGAAAAGTATGGAAGTTGAAGAACGATTAGCCATATAATGATCTCACTTTCAAGTAAAATAAGTTTAAATGAAGTGCAACAAAAATGTTTTTAATTTATCATACAAGGAAGTTATTTGGTGTCCACTTGTCCACATAAGATTTTCTACTGTATATAATTCGTTCTTTACTAATGAGTATTCACTGCGAATATAGTATTTAATTTTAGTTTTAATGTTACAAATTTTGTTAGCTTTTAGTGTTACGAATATACCGACAGATTATAAACATAATTGTCACATGAGCATTGAATGATTTGTGGTATTTAATGAAAACAAAACTGAAATAATAATTGAGGCGTGTGTGGGGAAGAGGTAGAATAGCGTGTGGTGCATGCGAGCGTAACAACAGCAACAGGATGTGAGCCACGGGGCATGACTGTTCTGCTCTGGCCACTGACCGCAGCTCCGCACCGAATTTGTGTCATTGGAAGCCGCAGCCTTGATCTCCGTTACAGCCTTCAAGCCAAACAAGCCCAATCTTCTCTAACTGCCTAATTCGCTACTTCATCAAATTGTCTTTTATATGTTTTTAATTTCTTTTGTCTCATCATCGCATTTTATTGAAGCTACTAAATTACTACCAAGAATAAGTTTATCCTTAATTTCGATGCTCTCAGAAGATATGTAATTTAGGTAATCATTATATCCACTATAACAATGCCGAATATACTTTAGGCCCTTAAACAAAAACCGATTGTATTTAAGATTTCCATACAATGTTAAAAAGTACCTGTGCTAAATCTCTCTGTCTACTTCTCAAATAATAAGGGCCACTAATGCTTTATGGTCCCTGTACTGCTAAAATTAGTTGTTTAATATGTAATAAAATTTAATAGTTATCTAAGTATTAGGGGCAGCAAGCAAGAGATCGAGATTCCAATAATACGAAAATAGTAGAACTTTGCATGTTACGAAGTTTGTATTTATTTACCGATTCTTGGTTCGGTGAATTACTTTAAAAGCTCATTCCCAGCTATAGTTTTAATTTTAAGTTTTAGATTTTAATTTACTTTTTAGTCTCAATTTTATGTTTTAATTGCAGTGCAGATGTGCTATTTCTTGCTATGTTTTAATTTTTAGTTTTTATTATATTTCATAGCATAATTGAGGTTATAAATATTCCTTTCGCAGCTAGCGTATACAGCGCCTGGGGTCAAATTCCGTTTTCGCGCCCCTTCGTGGCCTTAGTATAAGTACTTAAATTATACATTAATTATCAAATCTGAAGATTTTTCTACACATAAAAAAAAGTCACGCGCGTTTAAATTTAGATGTTCGTTGCTTTCTTTTGAGGAGTTGAATTTTATTTTTCGAAAAACTTCTGTAGTTGAAATAATTATAACAAACATAGTTAAATGAAATTAAAATATTTATGCTTTTTCTTTTTCAAAATAAAATTTATTTAAATTGTATTGTGTAGGATGAGATTATATATTAATAAAAAAAAAACTGTAAGTCAGAGATTAAAAGAAAAATATAATATTCCCAAAATGTTAAGAAATATTTTCCGTCAGATATCTAACATACAAATATAGATCATACAACTAACTATTGTAAGATCTATGATACAAACTGTAACAATAAAATGTTATATTACCATAGAAATTTTTGAATTTCTGACATTAAATCCAGCATTTTGTAATATAATTTTAGGATATGAAGAAAAGAAAAAAGGAAAAATAGTTAAGGCAACAATGAATAGTTAAGTTAAACAGAGTAGGACAAAATCAAGAAATAAGAGTGCATATAAAAATGAATGGAAAATTATTTTATACTAAAATATCTGATCATGTTAGAACTTAATTATTGCGTACCTATATTATGAATATTCAATCTAGTACAGTTTGAAATTTGTCCTATACAATATGCTACAAATAGACGAACATTACATTACAGAATACAACCGAAAATGAAACCCGAAATTCATTTGTAATTATGTAACATCTATTTAGCGCCCATAGATGCTGCGCCCGGGGGCATATGCCTTCTTTGCCATCTTTGCTAGGCTACTGAGTTTCTTTGTACAAAACAGCATAATAAATTTTAAAATCGATTTTAAATTTTTGGAGACGAAAATTTTATATTTTGTAACAGCTAACAGTTTTAATTTTTAGTTTTAGAAAGTATGGAATTTGCATAAACATTTGCAGAGAATGTTTATGCACATAGACATATGAAATATTTTTTTTGAGACGAAAACATAAAATTAAAACTAAAGTAAAATATTAGCCGGCAATGATACTTAAATGTAAATATAACTTACTGCCTTGGAAAACGCAATCATTAATCATGTATTTATTTAATTCATTTCTACTTATTAAATAAATCTGATGTAGCCAACATATAAGTTCTCACCTGTCTTCTCATATATTCATAATTAATTAAGATATTTCAGAAGAACACTTCTTCATGAAATCACTACTTCCGGTTGCACGATTTACACTAAAATCTTTTCAGATCTAAACTAGAGTGTCAGAATGTTATATTCAAATTTTTTTTTACTAGTATTTGAGTCATTGTTACTGCAACATCTATCCAAACGTCCATCCACCCATCCATTCATCCATCCATCCATCTATCCACATACATAGATAGACATCATCGTAAAAATATGAAAACCTTCTTCTAGGAATTTAAAAACGTACGTACCAATTAAAAATTCACTATCCGATTGTTAGCATGATTCTAATACCTCTTTTAGTGAGTGGCGAGCGGTAAAAATTTGTCTGGTTCTAAGAAAGTTCACTTATTAAATTAAATTACACACTTTCAATAATGTTGATCTAGCAATAATGACTGCCTATGATTTTGAGAATATAAGTTCCAGTTCCAAAGTAAAATAAACTCTGTCATATTAGCTATAGTGTCTGTCACTTAAATGAATTTCGCGTGCCGTATAAGTTAGTTTCATAATACATTGATAGACGGCGCTGTTGTTGCCGCGCCATGCGCATAATAATATATTTAAACTTCAAATTCAAAAGGGCATCTTGTCACTTGAGAACAGTCAGCACTGAAGTACACAAACCAACCTACACGAGAGTATTAAGTTTTCTTGTTTGTATTTAAAAGTTTGTTGTGTTTTGTATATAGTGAAGCAGCTATGAAACTTGTATGTCAATTTCAATATTTTTTTACGTTAAATTAATTACAAAAGATGGTAATACACTATCTTTTGTCATTAAACTGTGTGATCTATTCACGTTACTTTAAATATGATGGTAGTATTTTTTGGAAATTATAAGTGATATAGTGCTATTCTACAACGCAATAACAATTTAAGTATGAATAGTTTCGCATCATATTTAGTAACAAATAAAAAAATGAACAAAAACACATCAATTTTGGTTGCCAAGTATACAACGTTTATAAGAAAATACTAATGACAGATTATAGATAATTTTATTTACATCGTTTTTAGCTTCTTAGAATTACTTGTACCGAAATATTGTTTTTCTACAATGTCCAACTATTTGTAATAGACAGTACCATTATTTCATAGCTAACTAATATATCAGTTCTACTTTACTGGGTAGTTTTTGGTCATTTATATTTTTTGTGTTTCTAAATATTTTTTCATTTCATAGGGCTAAGAAACTGGAGATTTCGGCCGCAAGAGAAGCCATGCCACGCCGAGAAAGAGGAAGTTGTTTCAGCGGCTGCTGCATGCAGAACGGTTGCTAAAACTGAGCAAGAAATGAGGCAGAGTTCTGCTTAAAACGTGCCGGAACAAAAAGGTCGACATTCTTTCTGATAAATCTTTATTCAGCATAAAAAACATATACACATTACCTTCCCCACTACGAATCATTGTTTTTTCCCTTCTGCGCAATTTTCAGTCCCAGAGAGTCCCTTTCTTCGATTAGAACGTTACGGAGATCACTTGAAAATTTTAAATTATAGACCGGCAAAAATAACCAATTATTTAGTCATTTAAATAGTATTTCACGGAATATGTCGCCATTAAATAAATACTGCATGCGTATGTTCGGCGAAATGGAGTTGAGAAAAAAATTTAAATTATCCGTTAGTAAGGACACATGGTTCGTAGGTGGTTTCATTGAAACGGAATCGGAAAAAGGGTACAGCGTTTTAGTGTTTATGATTTGTGGCATTGTAGGAAAATGGAAACAGCCAATTGCCTTTTATTTTACAATGTCGCGAATCAATATACTCTAAAAACGTTGATTAAAGAAGCAGTTCATGAGTTCAAAGAATTTGAAATTGTCTCATTGTTTTAGACGGTGGCTCGTGGAAAGTTGCTGCCATGCGTGCACTTGCGATAGAATTTGGTAAAGTAGCCGACACATTCATCTACAACGTTGGTGGTAATGAAATTATGCATCTTTTTGAAGCACTTCATTTGTTGAAATGTATGAGAAACAATTTTATTTCCAAAAAAAAATGAATTCGAGGGTTAGTTGACCTAGTGGACTGACATTCAGAAGCTGTTTGAGTAGGCTGAGGCTAGCGGGGTATTTCGAGCTACCAAACCAACAAATATTTACGTGAACCCTACCACTCGGCAGAAGATGAAAGTAAAACATGCTGTGCAAGTTTTCAGTCAGTCTACTGCTGATTTACTTCAGATTCTTACGAATGCAAACGCAAAGAATGCAACGGGTATCGAGATTTTTGTGAAGTTCATGAACAGCTTGTTTGAGTCCCTTAATTCTATTTCCAATTCCCGGAAACCTTTAATCAGGGGCGGACTGAACCGGTGGGATAGTGGGACATTTCCCACTGGGCCGCGATGTATTTGGGCTGATCGACATTAACGATAATATTTTGTTATAAATAACGCAGACAATCCTTCTTTTCGTTAATCAATTCACAATTTTTAATATTTTGTACAAATAAACTAAAATAAGCGTACAGATTGTATAAAACACTTACAATAATATTTGTTTGGAATCGGTTCGGCTTTGCACGTAGAGCCGTTGCAGAGTTATCGGAATTTCTGCTTTTTTTCTTAAGGTATGTGATTTATTTAATTTACAATTTTTCTGTTATTTTGCTTATTTCACCCTTCGAATAACGCATTTTAATGGCTTGGACGAATTATCTGAAAATAGGCTCATCGACCCAAACTACATTTAAGAACCTACAGTCAGATAATTTGCCCAAACCATTAAACTCCATCTCTCAAAGGGTAAAATATCAGAAAAATTTAAAATTTATAAAATCACATATCTTAGAAAAAAATTTGTGGATACCACATAACTTTCCTTGTAAGCCAATTAAATTATGTATTTTCTGCATTTGCCAGTGTTGCCAGATTTGGCGACTTGTCGCCATTTTGGCGATTTTTTATAGCATTCGGCGACAAAATTTTCAATTTGGCGATTGGCGATTAAATTTGCGATTAATTAGAAATGTTTGGCGATATTTGGCGACATAATGAAAAAATAAGTACCTCTAGTTTCGTATTAAGTTCATTATCTTTAAATTGAGAATTTCGCGATGTCCCTTTTAGAGCTATGTATATTTGGTTGCGAATTTCCTAATAAACAGGTATTATTACATAGAGTAGGTTAGGAGAAAATTCGTTTCACCTATATAACTGTTTGGTTCGTTGCATTTGGGTTAATATAAGTCGTGAGTCAAATATAAAGAAAAAAGCATAAGTCAAATAATTAATATTACAAAGTAGTTCTGTTATAAAATATACCAATGAATTATTGAGAGAACTTTTTTAATAGATACAAAAGAAATACAGTAAATATGTAAAACATTTTTATTTAACTGAAATTTTGTAAGTTCCATTCTGCAAGGTATTTCATAGAACCACGAACTAGATGGCTCTGTCAAATCTGATTCCAAAACACAGGTATGCAAAAATATACAGGCTTACCTATCTATGTATTAATGAAATGATACAAATTTTAGATGAAGAGGGATCTTACCAGTAGTAATAACTTATTACTACTGGTAAGAACCTTCTTCATCTAAAATTTATTATTACTAATAAGTAGTATATATAAATATATTTTCGTTAGAAGTGTATTTTTGATAGAGTATTACTAAGTTTATCTTATTTACAAAATATGTATTTTTTAAAAGAAATTTTATTTATTTGACACAAATCATAAGCAGTAAACTTCAGGAACGAACTTGGCGATTTTTGGCGATATTTTAAGTTTGACAAGGCGACTTCGCATCACGGCGATCTGGCAACACTGTGCATTTCACTTAAACTTATTTCAGTTGAAAATGAGATACAACCATATATACAAAATTTCAATATTTTTACGTCTAGTCGTCTTTGAGTAAGGAAAAATTCAAAAATCCCTTCGAGTAAAGTGCCCTTTTGACACTGCCAATTGCAATACGAAAGGGAAGAGTACAACTAGATGTTGTAGCAGTCCTATGTACATAATTTCTTCATTCTACAGATAATCATTTTTTAGTTATCTAAGCGAGAAATATACGTACATATAGAAGTCATGCCGAAACTAGTCAAAATGGACTCAGGGAGGGTCAAAACGGATATTTTCATTAAAATTTAAAAAAAACGATTTTTTTCACGATTACAATACGTCCTTTACTTCGTACAAGGAAGTAAAAAGGATGAGAGTTTTTGACATTGAAACTTTTCTGTTGGCACCGAAAGAAGTCGTAAAAAAGTAATTACAAATTAACATCGATTTGGTTTGTAGTGACGTACCCTTTTGAGAAGTCATCGACATCAACGTCACTTCCTTTAACAATACAATCACCGGTAGAAAGTTATGCACCTAATTATTAAAGGAATACATTCCGCGAAATCAAAGACTTTGATTTATCGCAACAATTGTAGAATTTATTTTCACTTTTCAAAAATCTTATGGGGGCTGGGTCGCAGAAATATATTTCCCACTGGGCCGAAACAGTGCCAGTCCGCCACTGCCTTTAAGTCGGGATATTTCTGATAATTTAAATCACATTTTTCTTTGGCATAATGCAAGACGTTCACTAAAACGAGTCAAATTCTTTGTCGAAGATTAGCGTGTAGCTAATCCGCCTTTTTACAAATTATTACTCGCGGCAATAGATAATGCAAAATACTTATGGAACTCTTCGCAGAATCTTGGCTTTATATATCTCACTTTGAGATCTTTAAATCAAGATACTTTGGAGAATCTATTTAGTAGCTTGACGGTTGTACGGTGGCATTACCAGACCATCAACCTTACAGTTCGTCGATGCGAAGACTGTTATTTTAAGTAACACTGTCAAGTTTGATTAAAAAAGTATTAAATTATAAATGCCAGAATTCTGAACAGTTTCTTTTGCGTGATTTTACATTTTTAATCGCCGAAGCAAAGGACACATTTTTTTTCTACCATATCCGAAATTATCCGTTCATCCAACATCCTTCCGCACGTCTCATATTCCTTCATTCCCGTCGACTTTAAACAAAAAAATTACGAATTGTTGTATTTGATTTTAATTAATCATTTTATAAATCTATATAATAAAAAATTGTACAAAATTGACTCAGAACCAAATAATGTTATTCAAAGTTTTGTAAACTGTGTATTATAATTATTATTAAATTATATTTTATATAAGTACAAATTAATTGTTTCTTTTTTAAATAAAATATGAATTTAATTTCAAATCTATTGGATCCCACCCGTCTTTATCAAATTTAGTTCCATAATACATTGGCAGATGTCACTTAAGTAGAGCGTTTTAATGTCTTATAAATTAACATACAGTTGACCACTCTGATAGTAGGAAGTTCTGTGCGTGTTTGGAAGGTGACGCCTGTAAACGCTCTGTGGAATGTAAATATATCATTATCGACAACTGCGATAAAACTGATTAAAATGTATAAACGTGGACCCATTACGTTCGCCTTTTCCCAGTTCATAATTTTAATTTTAGGATGCTATCCATTATGCCACTGTTGTAATTAAGGCTATTAGCATAACTGTCAAATGAGATAATCATAAATTAAATGTGGAAAAACAATGAATTACAGTAAAAAAATATTTTATTAAGTATAGTCCAGATATAACATATCTACTAACGTAGAGTATAGTCGCCGCCAGCCCATATAGGAGTGACGTCACTCTATCGTCATGTGAATGTTCGTATGAATAAAGATTTCGTTTTAGTTAATATTAAGCTTCAAAGATGATACAACGATTAATAATTATTAGTAGTAAGAAGTTACAGAAATATAATTTCATTTAAAATTCAATAAAATAGGATATTAAGAAAATATACAATGTAAAACAAAATAAATAACCGAACTATCACATTGACAAATATTTTAAAAAACTCAAAAATTTTAAAATTAACTGCTGACACGTGCAGTTAATAATATTTCTCGGTATTTTTACTAAAATAAATAAAAATTAGTATATTTTATGTACAAATACCTATTATTATTATTAATTAAATGGATAGACATAACCTTAAAAACAAATAAGCCCCGCCCCTTAGACAAACTTCAAGTCATAGACTTATACGACTGTAATGACTAATGAGTAAGACAAAGACAAATAATACTTTGAATGTGCATGATTAAAATCTGCGAAGTGACGTCACTCCTGTATGGGCTGGCGGCGACTATATTTGGGAACCGGTATCGGAATAATGTCCGTCTTCCACCCACTTTAAGATATACATAAAAAAATTGAAAAAATACAATGTTTTTGAAGGTTATATATTTTTTTTATTTAAAGCTAGAAAGTTACCGTTAGTGGAAATATTTACAAATTTCTAATTGAAAAATCGAAATAAATAAAACTTTAATGGTGAATCACCAAAACAAGACGGAGAACTGTGGTCATACGATTTTATAATCATGTGATAGCAAGTGAAAGAAGAGGTAAATTGAATATTGTAACAGTACGTACCCCCTCTCCCGTACATACATTTATATTTTAGCCATAGTTCGTCCCATGCTTAACTTACGCTACGTTGTGTTTATTTAAATAATTAACCCTTCACCGTCGTAATACAGAGTAGCTGTTAAAAATGTAGGAATCTGGACAGGTAGTTGATAAAATAAAAGAATGATATTCATACCAAAAGAAAGACTTGTGCATTTATTTAGAATTAAGAACTTCGTAGTGCTGTGGAATAGTAAGCTCCCCGGCATTCACCTTAAAAACCCAAGGGAAACCACAGCCAACACCTTAGGTAGAGATTCATAATGGTTGTCCCAATAATTTATCATAAACATATTTGATAAAATTATCTGATTGAAATCTAGACTGATATTGTTGCTCACAATCACAACTGCAATTTTGGTTGCTGGTTTGTATAGATTATGTTTCATAGTTCTTTGGTTTATAGAGCGCTCTGTTTTATCAGAGGGCAATTGTTTTTATTTTGTATGGTGTGGATCGCAATGACTGGCCCTTGAGCTCGCGGTTCTCCCGGCCAGAAGAGCTCTCAGTCAAACAAACCGGCCACGTCGCACTCACAGTCAAAGCGATCAGAAATAATTATTGATAGTTTGATTTGGGGCAGACACCCAGATTTACATTTGCTAATCAGTCAATATCAGATTGGTTATATTTAATAAAAATATGATATCATTGTTGCAACTATAAAACAAAATATATAACACATACCTTGCTTGTCCGAGCAGCGATGTAGTTGACAGGAATTTAATAGGATCTTGACATAAAACGGAGACGGTTTCAGAGGGTGCACTAGGTGGTCTAGGTGCCAGACAGAGCCAGTAAGCTACATATAGACGTTCCCAATGTGGAAGAAAACTATCGTGGTGCCAGACAGTGCGAGTAAGCTACACATGACAGCGGTTTCATAGGTGCACTAGGTGGTCTTGGTGCTAGACAAAGCCAGTAAGCTTCATATAGACGTTCCCAGTGTGGATGATTAGGGATGTAAAGAGGCGGAGTCAAGGAAACCAGGAAAACATACCTCAGACAAGCCAAGCATACGTGAAGTCATGGATGTGACTCCGCGAGTACAGATTTGGACTTGAGTTATTTATAAAATTATCCCTCTTCACTCCTTCAGAACTATGGTGGTTCGGGGGTAGTCCACGAACCGAGCACGTGATCGTAAATTTGTAGCTTTAAAACAAATAGTATTATACTATGTATATGTATATGTATATGTATATGAGGGTTTTTTTAAGCGTTTTATCACTTTTTGTCAGCGCGACCTAGAAGATCTATTGTGACACAGCCCTTACTTAGTTTTCCGGAAGTAGATCCAGATTTTTGATAAAGCCGATTAGGCCTCAAGTAGCTGAAGTACTTGTTTCGTGACATGTTTTACTTGCATTTTAGTGATGCAGGTTGTCAGTCTACAGTCTCTGCAAGGCCAGCACACACCGAGCCGTTGTGCGGCAACCCATCCAATTGGACAGGGCGGGCTATGTTGCTTATCTACACGATCAGACAAGACACGCCACGACCACACAACCGTACTGGCTGACTAGTATTATACTATAAAGTTTTAATAAAATTAAATATAAAGGTCAAATTACTTGCAGTAGGGCGGGCTATGTTGCTTATCTACACGATCAGACAAGACACGCCACGACCACACAACCGTACTGGCTGACTAGTATTATACTATAAAGTTTTAATAAAATTAAATATAAAGGTCAAATTACTTGCAGTAAGAACAAACATGTATTTAGTGTATTACTGATGATACCAGAAATACTTTTTTAGTTGATGATTCATGAAAACATCCAAATAACAGTTATGCTATGCCATAAAATTTTATTTCATACTGTGTCGCATTTTCATGTTTACAATTAGGGTTTCAGTCCGGTAAATGTGATTTTACCAGTTTCAGGATATTAAACCTCTGTTTACATAGATAAAACTATGCTGGCAACTAAATCAGAACTAATAAAGAACGATTGGAAAATACAACCGTAACCATGGCGTCAAATCAACCCATACTGACTTGATCATGAAAACGTTATTTAGGTACAAGATAATTTTGTAAAGTAATATTTACTAATAATTTCTTCATTTTCTTAAACTGGTAAACTATTAAACGAACCACGGATGTTATGATTCATATTAGAACTTAAATGCCTTACAATCCTCGCTGTACGAGCTCGGAGTTCAATTGACATGTGCGGCGGTTATGAATCTCATAACAAACCTAGATATGCTAATAGTTATTACGGTACTGTATATATACAGGATGTTAAATTAAACTTTCTTATTTTAAATGGGAACATATGTTTATTTTTAGGTTATTCGATAGAGTATTTTTTTCTGAATTCAACGATATGAATATATCAAATACTAATATAACAAAATAATTGAGAAAAATGCATGCTAGATTTATATGTATTTTTTTATATCTGGCTGTAACAAGAGTGTTATGGATAGAAAACATAGACAAATTGTTCTGTCTAACATTGTTTGATTACCTTTTGTTAAATTTTATGTTCTTAAACTGTCAGTTTTAAGAAGAAAATGAATTGTTTTCTATCCAAAGCACTCTTGTTTCAAGCCAGATATAAATAAAATACTAATATGCATTTTTCTCAGTTATTTTGTTATATTAGTGTATGATATGTTTATATCGTTGAATTCAGAAAAAAATACTCTATCCAATAACATATGTTCCCATTTAAAATAAGAAAGTTGTGTCCCGTATTTTGGGAACCATTGGTCGAAAAAAATTTTTTTTTTTGCTCATTGTATTAGTCTTGTAAAATGGTGGTTCTTTACTAATTTAACCAACCTCGTAGCTCTTATAGTTCTCGAGATAGCAATGGTGACACGCTTAAATGGAACACCCTGTATATAGTATAACTAACAATTTTTGTTAATTTTTTCTGTTAATTATAAAAATAAATTATTACTGTTTTATATCATTGTAAAGCTAAAAAAAATATTTAAAAATACCATAGCTTAATATGACCTCCATATGAAAAATAAAAGTTGCTATCAGTAACTCGTAAATGGTTAAATATAAAAAAAAATTGAGTGCTTCTGCAAATTCACCATACAAAAGTGCCTTAAGAAAGTACAAACCAGAATCTCGTATTATTTCATATAACAAAGTTATAAGCAAAAAAAATAGGACACTCTGTATATATATATATATATATATATATATATATATATATATATATATATATATATATATATATGTAAAGAAAGTAAACTTTCTTCATTATCAATACGCGCTCCTCTTTTAAATAACTCCCGCTAGATGGAATGAGAGAGAGTATGATGACACGCAGATTTCGAAGAAGAGAAAATAATAACAAAATAAATTGAAGAGAATTATTTTATGGAGTTAAGGGTTTAGGGAGTAAACCAAGGAAGGGATAATAATAAACTTTAATTGTCGTTTCTTTGTTTTACAGGTATTTTGTAAATATACTTTTGTAAATATTGTAATATAATTTAATAAAATAACCTTTGTTTTACAGAGAAACTGAACTGTTTATTATTAAATTAAATAAAGAATAAATATCCTTTATAAAACGACAATTTTTATCAAGAACCATGAAGTTACAATTTACATTCAAAGTTGTAGCTTCTCCAAAAGATGAAAAAACAAATGTGATAGCCATAACCTTAATAACAACAGAATATGGAAAAAAATATGTGCTACCAGAAGAAGTCATGTACATTAGTCTACACAAAGATTTAATGAAAACTAGCACATATACTAAAGTAAAATCTAGTTTAAAAAGAAGACATGACAAAATAAGTGTATGGTTTATATTAACAGAAGATCTTAAAAAAACTTACATGGATGAAGCAGGTAATTTAGAATTTGAAGAGATGTTTTTAAAACAAGTAGATAATAATAGTGAGGTAGAAAAAACAGAATTAAGCAAAATATTAGAAAAACTAATAGAAACTACACAAAAAAATAAAGAAGAAAAAAATCTTAAACATATTGCAGATAAAATAATTATAGAAAAATTTAATAGCAAAACTGCAAATGTTTATTAATGGATAGATACATATGAAAAAGAATGTGCACGACTACAAATAGATAAAGAAGAAAATAAAATTGAAATATTAAGATTTTTCCTATATGACATAAGTCAGATTTGGTATAATTCAATGATGATTAAAGAAAGAGAAAGCCAATGGGACATATGGAAAGAAAAATTCATAGATACATTTGGAAATAAAGGATGGAGTAGTAGAGCATATGCTCACTATTATAAGTTCAAGGAAGGCTCACTATTAGATTATGCAATAAAAAAGAAAAACTACTATTAGAAATTAACAAAAAAATGGATACAGATACTATAATTGATAGAATTGCATTTGGTCTACCAGAATATATTAGAGAAAAAATAGATAGAGAAGATCTGAAAAATCTTACAGATTTATTTAATGAGTTGAAAAAACAAGAAGGAAAATTAATAAAGAAGAATAATCCTAAAATAAAAGAAACCAAACAAGATTGGAAGAATAAATATATAGAAAAGAAACCTTGTAAAATATGTGAAAACTTGAATAAAAAAGAAAGATATCATCCAGAAGATAAATGCTGGTTTAAGAAAAATCAAAATGAGACAGAAAAAAAACAGAAAATAAAAAGCAACAATGCAATCATAGAAGTAGATTTACAGAACGAGACAAAAAACGAATAATCACACCGTTGATAAAAGTTAAAATGTTGCTAGAAAATAAATTAACAATAGAGGGACTTATGATCCTGGATCACAAATATCTATAATAAATTCAAAATTTATAAAATTAAAAGAAGAAAAAAAAGATATGAATCAAGTAACATTAAAAACTGTCAATGGTGTGACAAAAACAGATGGATTAATTAGAATAAAAATTAAAATATTTGAAATAGAAGAAGAAGTAGATGTATTTATAATAGAGAATGATAACTTTGAAGATTTTTTAATTGGCTTAGACATGATAAAAATATTTAAATTAAGTCAAGATGAAAATCTAAAGGTATCCCAGAAATTAATAGAGAATAAAACACAAATAGATACAGAAAAAAATGCGGTAAAAGTTAAAGTAAATTTTAACGAACATATTAAAGAAAACGATTTCAAAATAAACATAGAAATTTTAAATAGTAAACAAAAATCTAAAATAGAGTATTTAATAGAAAAATATAAAACGATTTTTGCTAAAGATAAGTACGATATAGGCACAGTGAGAAACTATGAAGCGAGGATAGACCTAGCAGTGGATAAATTTTGCAGTAAAAGACCCTACAGATGCACCATTGAAGGTAGAAAAGAAATAGAACAATAGGTGGCAAAATTATTAGAAAAAAATCTAATTGAAGAATCATACAGCCCATTTGCCGCACCAGTAACTCTAGCATTAAAAAAAGATGAGGGAAAAACTCGATTATGCATCGATTTTAGAGACTTAAACAAAATTGTGATACCTCAGGCTCAACCTTTTCCACTAATCGATGACATGATAATTAAAGCTAGAAACCGTAAATACTTCACATCACTGGACATAAATTCAGCATTCTGGTCGATACCACTAAGGATAGAAGATAGAAATAAAACAGGATTCATAACTCAAGAAGGACATTATCAATGGACTACTCTACCATTCGGCTTAAAAATAGCACCGGCCATTTTTCAAAGAATTCTATCAAGTATACTAAGAAAAAATAACCTCAGAAGCTTCACAGAAAATTATATAGATGATATATTGATATTTTCAGAGACATTCGAAGATCATATAAAACACATAGAACAGGTTTTGGAGGCAATAATAAAAGAAGGATTTAGATTAAAATTAAAGAAATGCACATTCGCATCAGAATCAATAAAATATCTAGGACATATAATTGAAAATAACACAGTACGACCAATTAAAGACAACTTAATATCGATACAAAATTTTCCAAGACCTACAACACAAAAAAATATTAGACAATTCTTGGGAAAAATAAACTTCTATCATGAATATATACCACACATTTCAACAATACTAGATCCACTACACAATCTGCTAAGAAAAGGTGTAAAATTTAATTGGTCTGAAGACTGAAAAATCATTCACAGAAATAAAAAAATTATTATGTGCGCAACCCGTGCTAGAAATATTCGATAAAGACTTACCTATTAAAATATACACAGACGCATCACTGGAAGGCATGGGTGCAATATTAAAGCAAAAACAACGGAATGGAAAAGAAAAGCCAGAAGCCTATTTTTCAAAAAAATTAAACGAAACACAAAAAAGAAAAAAGCCATATATTTGGAATGCTTAGCTATAAAAGGAGCAATAAAATATTGGGAACACTGGTTGATTGGAAGAAAATTTGAAGTGTATTCAGATCACAAACCTTTAGAAAATCTTAATATAAAGGCAAGAACAGATAAAGAACTAGGTGATCTAACATATTACCTGTCTCAATTTGATTTCAAGATTATATACATACCAGGTAAACTCAATACTGAGGCGGATTGTCTTAGTAGAAACCCGGTATTAGAACCAATAGACAGCAATCAAGAAATATTAAAAATAGTAAATATGATCAAAATACAAGAAATAAAAAAAGATCAGGATGAAAATATTACATTAAAAAAACTTATGAAGAAAACGATAGATGAATATGGTATAATCTATAAACAGAGTAAAAATAAAAAGAAGATAATATTATCAGAAAAATTGGTGCCACATTGGAATCAGACAAATGATAAACAGAATATGCCCATATTATACTTCAAAAAGATTAATAGAAAATATACAAAATATATGCAAAACATGTGAAATTTGTAAAAAAAATAAATCTAGAGGTCAAGCAAAATATGGATTGATGTCACATTTAGGACCAGCAACAAGACCGTTTGAGATAGTGTCGATTGATACGATTGGTGGATTTGGTGGACAAAGATCTACGAAAAGATACCTTCACCTTTTAGTTGATCACTATACAAGATATGCATTCATACTAACTTCAAAAACCCAATCTGCAAATGATTTTATAAAAATGGTTCAAAACACCCTAGAAATAAGCAAAATAGAAATGATAATAACAGACCAATATCCAGGACTCAACTCAAAAGAATTCAAAATTTTTTTAAAAGGACAAGATATTAAACTCATTTACACAGCTTTAAATGCACCATTTTCAAATGGCCTAAATGAAAGATTAAACCAAACAATAGTTAATAAAATAAGATGTAAAATTAATGAATCTAAAGAAAAGAAAGCTTGGACAACGATAGCAAGAGAATGTGTTGATAAATATAACATAACAGAACATTCAGTTACAGGTTTTACACCAAAATATTTATTAGATGGTACCAACACAAGTCTGTTACCTGAAGAATTAAAAGAATACAAAAATGCAGAAAATTGGAAAAAGGATAGAAAAGTAGCTCTACAAAACACCATAAAATCGCATGAATACAACAAAAAACTATTTGACAAAAACAGAAAAGAGATTGAATTCAATACAGGTGATTTAGTATACATAGAAAACGGTAATAAACTAAATAGAAAAAAATTAGATGAACTTAGAATTGGACCATATGAAATATCAGAGAAAATATCAAACACAATATTTAAAATCAAAACTGGAAAAAGAAATGAAGAAACAGGATTATTCCACATAACGAAATTAATACCAATAGAAGACAACAGATAAAAAAATCCTCAAGTGAATTTTCACGGCGGGAGGGGGAGATGTAAAGAAAGTAAACTTTCTTCATTATCAATACGCGCTCCTCTTTTAAATAACTCCCGCTAGATGGAATGAGAGAGAGTATGATGACACGCAGATTTCGAAGAAGAGAAAATAATAACAAAATAAATTGAAGAGAATTATTTTATGGAGTTAAGGGTTTAGGGAGTAAACCAAGGAAGGGATAATAATAAACTTTAATTGTCGTTTCTTTGTTTTACAGGTATTTTGTAAATATACTTTTGTAAATATTGTAATATAATTTAATAAAATAACCTTTGTTTTACAGAGAAACTGAACTGTTTATTATTAAATTAAATAAAGAATAAATATCCTTTATATATATATATATATATATATATATATATATATATATTTATATATATATATATATATATATATATATATTATATATAAATATATATACCGGGTGTCCCAGCTCGACCGACACATGGGAGTTTTACATGGGAAATCAGTTAATTATGAATAGTATCTCCCCAGTGCAAGATATTAACTTGAAATTTTTTATGCTTATTGGGGAATATTATTTCTATGGATTACAGCTATTTGAAATATGTAATTTCGTCTGCAGGACGAGATTCATTAAACTATAAAAACTAACATTTTCGTTGAAAATAAGTCAGCCATGGAAATAAAAGAAAATATCTATGTGACAGTTCTGACAGTTAATGACATGCCATTGTAGATATTTATATTTTTGTAATATTGGTATATTATTTAACAAAAATAAACTAAATTCAACTTAAATAATATTAAAATACCGGGAATAAAAATTAAAATCAGTGATACTTCACTAAACTGTCAGATAAATATTTTCTTTTATTTCCATGGCTGTCTGATTTTGAACGAAAATATTAGATTTTAAATTTAATAAATCTCGCCCTGCAAACGTTATATCTTGCACTGGGGAGATACTATTCATAATTAACTGATTTCCCATGTAAAACTCCCATGTGTCGGTCGAGCTGGGACACCCGGTATATATATACAGGGTGTATTACGGAAAGTGAAACATAGGCGTATAACATGGCAAATCAGTTTTTCCGTGCGCATTGCTCCCCTAATTATTTTAGACAAAAAATTTTATATGGATGTTGTATAGCAAAAATTCCTACGTCCGAATCAATAAAAAAAATTATTTTAGCTACTTCATAACTGCAAAAATAAGATTTGAAAATTTCCGGAATTACAATAAAATAGTATTAGCCATGGAATTATGAACAAGAGACGAACAAAAGCGTAACGTTTTATAAATACTCCCCGGTTTTATACGTCAAATTCTTAGTATTTATTTTGACAAATTGTGATAAATCGATATTAGTTAATTAATTTCAAAAATGAATAATTATTCAAATGAAAAAAAGTTACAAATAATTAAATGGCATTATTCTGGCCATAGTTTACGGCAAACTTGAGATTATTTTAGTGCTATTTGGCAAAATGATGATATTCCGGGTTTGTCTACTATTCAAAGATTTATTGCCAAGTTTGAGAAGACAGGTACACTGAATTTTAAAAAAGAAGAAGAAAATAACGAAAACTATAATCAAAATGAAGAAAATGTTCTTGCTTTCATAGAATCAGAGCCAACAATGAGCGTGAGAGAAATTTCGAAGGAACTGAATATACATTTTACGACAGACAATTTCAATGTAACTTTGTAAGTCATTCTTCAGTTAAATGATTTACACGGTACTCATTTTCAAATGCTGACTAAATATAGGTAGTAAAAGGTAGTAGTTAAATTACTATTAAAGTCGATTAAAACAAAGTGAGGAGCAAAAGGGTGATACTATCGCTATTTGGTGACATCAATTCTAGCTACGCCACTGGTTGCTATCCATTGGTGGAGTGACGGTCTCCGGTCTTATTTTATTGGACAGTCTGTATCCTTGTAATCTTAGCAGCTGCTTTAACATCTTACAAAATAAATGTACAATTTCCTATATTCATCCATACGCATACATTTATTGAGAAAAATTATTCTGTTAACAGTTACATAAATGTCGTATTAACAGTGGCGGAACTAGAGGGAAAATGTTAGGTGGGCCACGCGGTGGGCACCGGAAACTAGTGGTGGGCCGTGCCATTGTTATATACCGAGCGTCTACTTTAATTTTTAAACATAGGAAATTCAATGTTATTTTTTTCATTTCCCGATATCTCTTTATTACCTATTAATTTTAGCACAAACTGAGATATGTAGGTATTTGTTTAGAACTAAAAACTGCATCCAATGAGGCGAAAAGAATTGGCCAAATGCCTTTATATCTTTAAAAAATAATAATTAATTTTTACAATATTCAAGCAATTTTCAGAAGGTGTCATGGAAAATAATATAATACGATTTAACTAGAAATAATCTCTGATAGTGATTGAGCAAATAATTTATTAAACAACTTCTAATACATAATATATCAAACCTATATTAAAAAACAAAAATAATATATATGAGCATATGTTTAAATTATCTACTTACTTAATGTTGAGCTTAATGTAATAATATTTTCCGATTATGATGGGCTGCATCAAACTCAGTAACAATGTCTTCAGTATTTAAAGTCTTTGCTATTTCTGATTCTATGTTAATTATGGAAAGATAACTCAGTCTTTCATTTGACATAGAATTGCGGATGTATGTTTTTAATCGCTTCAATGTCGAAAAAGTACGTTCACAAGCGGCACTGGAGACAGGAATTGATACACTGATAACGGCGAGTTTAAATGTTTCTGTAAATGCTATTTTATATTTATTTAACATGTCTAAAAATTCCATAATAGAATTAATCTCAATATTGTTTTCTTTTTCATATTTTTTAATTGTTGTAGGTAGAATATCAAGTTCAGATTTTAGAAGTTTTTTGTCACTTTTATAAAACGTAGCAAGAGGAAAAATAATTTCATAATTTAAAAAAGATGTGTTTTGTGGATCGAGAGCAGCAATTCCATTAATAATTTCATTAGATGTTCCAAATCGACGTTCTTGTTGATTATATATTAAGTCAAGTGCAGGGTAAAAAACATGTGTTCGAAAATCATTTTTTTTCTGTAATATCTGTTTCAAGGCATTTTTGAACAATGATGTAGTTTTCATATTTTGTGGGTATTTTTCTATTTCTTTTGGTTTTTGTAAAATACCCTGGAGAGGAACATTGTATATTGTTTTCTGTGCAAATATTTTCAGATTCAGAATAAATTTTTGAAAATTCAGTTTTATTTTCATCAGTTCTAATTTTTTAATCATATCAGTAAGTGAGTTAACCAGAGTATAAGCTTGAGCTATATCAGATGTTAATTTCTGGAGATAATCGCTCACACCTTTAAACATTGTCAAAATTTTTGTGTACATACACAAACAAAAGACGAAATCAAAGACGAGTTGGTGTAAATGCCCTATTGCCTCTGATGATCTATGATCTATCATTGCGTTCATTAATTAATGTATGTATCACTGCGTTCATTAATTAATAAAATTTGAATTTCACTGAATACTTTCTTTGTGGCAAAACATGCAAAAATTTGTGCTGTCCATCTAGTATAACAAGTATGCTTGAGTTCTGTAGGTTTCTCGGATGGACGTAAATCTTTCTGTTTGGTTATAAACCTTGAATGTACTGCAGACCCGGCCATAAAAGTATAAATGTTATCTAAAATATTGAAAAAATGATGTCCAGTATTGTAATTCTTACAGACATCTACTAAAACTAAATTTAGACAGTGATTATAGCAGTGCACGTATATTGCTTCGTTTACTTCATCTCTGAAAATTTTTTGAACGCCATTTAATCGTCCACTCATAACATTTGCACCGTCATACGTTTGTGCAATACATTTTTGGATATCTACATTTGATTTTATTAAAATTGTTTTTATATAATTAAAAAGAGATGAAGCATTTAATTCGATAGCAGCTTGAAATCCCAAAAAACATTCGTAAATTATTCCATCTAAATAGTATCGGACTACGACAGAAATTTGTTCGACTTTACTAATATCTTTGGTTTCATCACATATTATTGCAAAGCATGGTGCACGTTCCAAATCACTTGATATTTGTTTTAATGTCATTTTAGAAATAATTTGTAATATTTCATCTTGAATTTTATGGCTTGTGTACTTAACATTTTTTGAACCATCTTCGCTATTAATTTTTTTATGAACTATGTCATTATATTTTGCCATTACATGAAGTAATTCCAAAAAATTTCCTCTATTCAAACTTGTGCCATCTTCACGATGTCCACGTTGTGCAATAGATTGTGTAGCTGTGTAAAGCAAAATATCTACTATTATGGCTATGTATTTCCGATTTTCCCTCACTAAAATTAAATGGGCTTCAATAATTAGACTACCAACACTAATATTTGATGATATCTCCTTCATTTGTTTGAAAGAAATCCATTTAACAATATTATTTTTATGTTCAACACTAACTTCATGCTTTTTAAAACGTGAGTCACTTTCCAAAGCTCTTTTCCAGTTTTTAAATCCAATATTTATAAACACTGTGTTTTCATCCACAGAAACAGCAAAGTGGCGACAACAAAAACAAAACGCAGCATCACTTAGTACACTATATTCTAACCAATTATATATATTGAACCATTCTTTTTTAAATTTTCTAAACCGATTACCAAATTTTGTCTTTTATAAAATTTTAAAATAGGTTGAGTGGAACCATCCGTAATGATCTGGGAAATGTCTGTTGGTCCACGTTGCTTAACAAAAGTTCCTGATAATTCTCTTGATTTGGGTGTACACTTACTACTTATACTTTCGCCGATTGTATCATACTCTTCTTGTTCCGAATCTGATTCTGAATTGAGATCCTCGTCTGTTTCTGGATTAAGCCAGTAATTCAGTTCTATCACTTCTTCCTGCGATTCTGTGTTAACATCATCTTGCTTATATTCCTGAACGACACGTTTATTTTTTTTGAGGTTGGCGCAAAATAATCTACAATGTTACGTTTACTCATTTTAACTTGCACTAATCATCCAAATTCACTTAAACTGCAATGGTCTGAAAGGCGCGAAAACTACATGTGCACTGATCTGTTGTAAATGTAGTGGCAGATATTATGAAGACGGTCAGTTGACATCAATTATAAATCAAATCGGCATTTCGGCATGCTTTGTAAAAGCGCGCGGCAATAACTATCACAAGTTTCTACGTAAACGAGCGGCCTCATCAATCGGCTTAGCCCTTAGCGCAATTCTTTGTTTATACAAGCACTACACCGTTCAGACATAATAATACCAATTAAATATTTCAAGACAAAAATTAAGCCGTCTTTTTCTTTTTACCAATTTTTAGAAAAATTACTTCAATAATGGTATTATATATTTTATTGATGCCTGCATTGTTTACGGGTGGGCACCGGCCCACCCTGGCCCACCTATAGTTCCGCCACTGCGTATTAAATACACCAACTTATTTCAATAACAACAGATAGAAGATCGCGAGGCCTACAAAGACACTTTTAAACTGAATGAGACATTCTATTTTTTCTTCAAATGTAGATATATTTTTAGTAACTTTATTGTTAGGTTATCTACTTTTGTAGTAACATTTAAGGCGATATTATTGTTTTCTATTCTTCAAGTTATTTCTTTTTCGTTGACTCTATATAGTTCCTATGGATACTTATTTATTATACTTCTACATCGGCGACAGAGAAGTCTCACTACAATTTTGCATACCACTTTTATTACTTTATATTATATGCTTTGAAAATAGTTTTAGTTTATCACTTGCAATAATCCAATAAAATCCAACAAAGACAATAGCTGTAACACTGCCAATGTATTATTCTACAATTAAATTCCATTCCTTAGTTAAATTATCCAATTTAAACATAGTTCAGGCAGTTAAGTATATACGTATTATATGAATAATCGAATAACAAGACAAGTAAGATGTTTCTGTAAATGTATGTATGTACCTGAATTATATATCGTTTTACTATAAACGCACATATCTTGAAGGGCAACTGACTTACTGCCATAGCGAAATATTTTTTATATTATATTTTCCGTCATCTTTTAGATTTGTGTGTAATTTTTGTCCATTTATTTATTTTCTGACATTTAGTATGTTATGATTTAATTAAACTCATGACGCTAGTACTTGTTTCAATAAGTTTATTACAGTTTTAATTATTTGTGTTTTTTTTTCCGAAAAATTACAAACAAAAATGTTTTGCTGTATTGACATTTTTATTCAATACTAATAAATAGTACATTATACAGAATGTATGTAGTTGGCGGACCATTGATATCTCTAGAAGTACTGGGTGGCGCAAAAGTTGTCACCCGATGTTCTTTGGCTGCAATTTTTTTTATGAATGAAAAACTTTGGTTCTGCTTTTTGATTATGTTTAGTTGATGTCTTAATTTTTTTCCTATTAAGTCGAGAAAATGATATCGGCCAATTGGCCGCCGCCAGAATGGATGATCATACGGGCCAGATTTATAGCATTTTCCATTACTCTTGCCAGTACTTCCGGCGATAGGTTCTCGCACTCTTGACGGATATTCTCTTTGAGGGCTTGAAAAGTCTGAGGCTTGTTGACATAGACTCGTGACTTAAAGAAACCCCACAAAAAGAAGTTTGGAACGGTTAAATCGGACGACCTTGCCGGCCAGTGCAAATCACCAGAACGAGAAATTAGGCGACCCGGAAATGTTAGCCCTCAGAATTTCCGTTGTGGCTCGTGCAGTATGCGTCGTTGCTCCATCCTGTTGGAACCACATGTTCTCCAGTTCAAATTCATGCAATTAGGAAGAAGAAAGTCGTTGAGCATGGCTCTGTAGCGCTCACCGTCCACATTAGTCGTCTTCAGCCACAGCCGCGATATTCTGAGCAGAACGGCTCCTCCGGGGCCAGCCAGACCTGGCAGCATCTCGTGTTGTACCATATTCTTCTAGGCGAGCGGCTGAACGCCGCAGTGTTTGCCCAGTTGGTGTCAGGTGACCGGGAAATCTGCGCGTAAATTCACGCTGCGTCAACACCAACGACGAATTATTCCGCTATTTGCAAAAATTATAGCATGTTTCAATAGGGTGATTTCTTTTGCGCCACCTTGTACAAGAACTACGAAGTTGGTTAAATTAACAAATATTTTCTACTTTATAAGACTTCTTTAATGAACGAAACAATATTTTTTTAGACTAGTGGTTCTCAGAATATGGGATATAACTTTATTTTCTTATTCGATTCATTATTTCTTTCTGAATTCAATGATATATTAGAGTTATATTTTTGAATAACAAAAACATGAGAAAAACCTATTTTAGAATTATGATAACTTAATTTAAATCTGATTGTTATAAAAGTGCTATGAAAGAAAAATTTATATACAAAGAAAAAGTATACTTTTAAAATTTCAATGTGTTTTTCACCTAGGCGAGAATAAAACATTGGTTGTAGTGGTTTATCACTATAAAGTATATATTTATAGATTTGCTTTTGGTATAAATTTTTTTTTTTATCCTACACATATTGAAAGTAGGATTTTCCTGCGTGTGCGTGCGCAAGAAAGTAGACATTTGCCGGTCTAGACCTACAAAATCTCACTATTCCCTAGGGAAGAAAAAAAAAACAGTTCGTGTGCGGACAAACAGATGGCGTTTAATGTGTTAGAACTAATAATCAGAATGAAATATGTGAACATGCTTTTAAAATATTGTAACTTTAGATAATTTTGATACTTACGTTAGATTCAAGGTATTTTTATTATATATTCTGTAAATAATAGAACATAGTAGTTAACTTTATTTATGTCAAAATAAAATGTTTGTTTTTTGTTCTTATTATGTTGGTATTCAATTTCAGAAATTTCTTTGAGGTTAAGTTAAATGTCAAATTACATAGTATTCGTAAGATGTTTATATTATTTTATTATGTTGTGTTGTTGTGTAGGATAAAAAATAGTGTGTGCTACATGGCAGTAAAGTTGTTTTCTGGTCCTCAAGAAGTATCCAGCCTCGACTGTGTCTCGGCCGTATACATATCCTTCGGACCAGAAAAGAACAACTTTCCTACCTAGCAGCACAAATAACTATTGTTTGAAGTAGTAAGTAAAAAACACAAAATTTTGCTTTAATTCGACGATGGTCAGTCTCCCTGAGCCTAGACACTATTGAAAACTTTATTAAAACATTAATCAATATGAAAGGAAAGAAAACTACTGGAATTCAGTCAATGGGATAAAATTTTATTTCCTCTCCTACCGGTTTCGACCCCACATGGGTCTTCCTCAGGGAGTGAAAGTCATTTTATACATGTGGGGTCGAAACCGGTAGGAGAGGAAATAAAATTTTATCCCATTGACTGAATTCCAGTAGTTTTCTTTCCTTTCATCAATTGACCAGTCAAGAAAAATCCGTCTACCATTAATCAATATAATCATTTGTCAACAAATATGAAATATGAAAATTATATCTATCAAAACCAATTAAAAACGCTACGACTCCATTATTGTTTTTATTTTATTTAATTATATGATATTAAATTCAATTTTTTTCAGTTTTGAATGTATTATACATATATCTGTCTCCTAAAAACCACATTTTAAATTGTATGTATTGTAGACGTTTGTTATTCCAACCTGTCACTGATGCTTTATGTTTATTCAAAGATATAATGAAATAATTATTCTATTCTATTTTATTTCAATCGGACGTATTTGACGTAAGAAGCGATTTTATGTAATTTTCTGCTCCATTATTATTAAATAATGTTTTTATAAAATTATATGTGTCATTATTATAAAAAATCTGATGTGTCCAACACAATAGCTCCCGCAACTGTAGTAATACATAAATATTCTATATAAGTTATTCAATACATTTAATTTGTAGTTTTAAAATTAGTTTGTTATTGCTGTTCAGAATATTTTTAATTCATTTCATACCTAAAATTTCCTTCATAAAATTTTTATGACTAATATGACAGCTATTTTTGACGAAGCGAACTTACTTTGATTTACGCATGCAAATACATTCCTAATATATTTCTTCCATCTTTTTATATTTTACAATAAAATTACTTCATTTTTACTTATTTTATCTTTTACAATTACTTACATCAAATTTGGCATCATATGTCAAATTTTGTGAACATATGAATAACTTATCTGTTTTATCGAAACTATTTAGCTAAAAGTTATATACAAACGTAATTATGCAGATCGGTAGAAAATTTAAAAATCTTTTTATTTAATAATAACGTAATTTGCGAAAAAATGGCATTTAGTGGTGTTTTTTTGGAAAAACTATTTAAAGCTTTAAGTAAAGTACTACTTCCGGTTAACCAATTGTAGTCAAAATCTAATCAGTTCATCATATTTGAATAGAAGTCTTAAATACCAAATATTATATTTTTTACATGTATAATATTGGAGTTATCGTGAACGAAAAATCGTCACAGACACACACACAGAATCACACACACACACGGACATACAGACATCACGGTGAAAATAGCAAAATCGTATTCTAGAGACCCTAATTCGTGCGCATATGTTGAAAACTCACACTCGAGAAATCTGATCAAAAACAATACCTCCCTTATCTATATACTGATAGGCGGGAGGTAAAAAGTAAATATTTAATTCGTACTTGTTTTTACACTGGCATAAATTGTGCTTAAATTTCTAACAATAAACCTGCTGATAGAATTCTGAATAAGGGACTACTTGACAAAACCGAATTGCGAGCAAACAGGCTGAAATTACATGATTATTAATAACTACTCCGCTTCGCCTGGAAACATATTAGCAGGTACGTGAATTTCAGTAACAAGTTTCATTAGTGTCAATCATCTAGCCGACTAATATATCATGTGCTTTCGGATAACTGTAAGCTTATGTACCTATGTATATTCATGTTGCCATTATTTCACAATATTTATTCATAAGTAGTATAACGATAGCCATGAACTTATTGTAAAAATTTACGTACTGTTGTTGCAGATGACAAATGAGTTTAAAAATAACATTTTAAATTACGACAACGAAGATGGAGTGATTTAAGTATCATTATTTTCTCGAGTTGTCGTTACTTCGCAGGAATTATAAGTAAATTTTACCGGTTTAAATCATAGCTCAAATTATATTTGCTTGACCATATCATTTATTTAGTAATAAACCAATAAAAATGACTGAATTTCCTCAGTAATCAAGTATTACAGTGGCTATTAGAATGTAACAATGGTGAACGAATATACGAATCTTGGTGTATTCGAATATACCAACATTCGAATATTCACTTTAGCTGCGTTTGGTTAATTTGTTCTATATACTCAGAACAGTCAATGATATTCCGATTTCTATATATTTACGAAGCATAGAATAAAATGTATTTCCTTCAAACGTAGTATCGACTATCTGTAATTTGTCTCTGAGTCTGTGTGCTTGAAGTAGACATCCAAAATGACACAGACAGCGACTGTGCCGAATCCAGTAATTGAACGAACATGATTTTACTACATAAACGCGGATTGACGATTCATTCATGATATATTCTACCCGTATACAATTCGACAAGTGAAAATTCTCGACATACTCGATGAGTTGCCATTAAGAAATACCAGTGGACCTTCGGTCTCGTGATATTTCCAGGCAACATGTCATCTTGTTGTACAATATATGATTATTTGACGAACAACAACAGTTAAAATATAACATCTTTTATATCAACAAAATGACGATCTTACTTTGGTTTTATCCAATATTTTCACTAAAAAATACCTCCTTCCATCAAATGAAGCATTCTGATTGGATGAAAATGACATGAGTGGAATTATCAATAACTTATAGAAAAGACAATTCCTATAACGAGGTCACAGAATTCGGTATGGGTTCAGTTATCAGTTTTTGTAGCGAAAGAAATTTTTTATTAGATCATCCCATGTCAATACCAGAAGTAAATGAATATAAGGAATCTGTTGTAAAAGCAATGTGGAATACGATAGCTAAATTAATTCAAGAATTATATTTCATGAAACCAAATTTAATATATTTTTCGACATAAATGTTAAAAGAGCAAGAGATGCAAAAGATGTTAATAGAATTTTTTTCCAAGGGAGAGAAAGCTTAAATAAGTGCAGAATATTACAAAATGGTTAGCGTCTGGGATAACGACACACCATCTGGACTTCAACATAAATTATATCAAATTGCTGAAAGCGAATAAGCATGGCGAGGAGATGAAGCCAGTAAATGTTTATGAGAGCATTTTAAAGGCGAAATTAACAATGTTGGACAGCGAACGGGTAGAATAAAATGCAATCCGACTTCAGAGGGTAGAGCTCAGCTATTGACTGATAGCAAATGGTTAACAACTAACACAGTTAATGAAAATTTTGTCCTGACAGGTATACCTACTAATAATAAAAATTTAAGTTACAAATAATAAATGTTATTCAATATTTTCGGACTGTTAAAAAAAAATGTTGTCCTAAAGAACAAGGAATTTAACAACGTATAGACTATTTTTGACAGTAAATAGTTCATGGGATAAATTCCTGTTAGATACAATAAAATATCGACAAGGGCTAAAATAAGTGCGGAAGAAGCAGGATTGGATGTAAAAAGAATAAAGATTACTAACCATTCTGCAAGGGAATCGGCGATTTCACAATGGGCAACGGGTAGAGTGTCAGATCAGTGACCTATTAAAATAACTGGTCACACTTTATTTAATCCAATGAAACCATATTTACAATTAGATTCATAACACCACTCTCAACTAATCGGTAAACTAGGATATGATAATGATACTACTAGTAGTGCGACCATAGTAAATTAACGAGACAAACGAAGCACTTTGTAACAAGACACCTAGTGTCTACAACAATTGTACAGTTAATAATACTTATTATTATTATAATACCACTTATTTTTTCGTTTAATACCTTTTCTTATATAATAATATTTGTAATTTCTAAAATACTTGACATTCAAAAAGTAATTAGCATTTAGCAACGCCTTGTTTAATTTTAGTAATTGCCAGTAACTGACAATTATGTGTGAGATTTGAATCTGATTTGTTCAATTCACCATAATAATGTGATTAACTTGGATGACAAATAATGAGCGGAATTGTCATGTATATTATTCATATTAAATGAATTATAGTTTCTTTACTATAATTATACAATAAATAAATTTTAATAGGTATTTTAAGGAATAAATTTACATTCTAATTTTAACTTAAATTGTGTAGCAATGCTACTCTTTATATATTAAAGATAACGTAGATTGTTTAAATATTATTTCCTTATATTTTTTAATAATGCTAAAAAAATCATAATTCTACTTTATATTCCTACTCTAAAGAGTTCTTTTGACTACACAAATAGTTAGAAAAACTTGATATATGTTCTAAATAAAATTCTTAAAATACCAGATGTCGGTAAAATACCAATTTAATATAAACAAAGAAAAATATTTGAAACTTTCCATCTATATATATATATAGCAGAGCTCCGATCGGGGCCTACCCCAACTTACTCCCAGGTGAACCTATTCCTATATATTAACTTTTTCTCGTACAATTATACTCTGATCTGAGTATGGACAGTTTAGTTCTAGGTAACTGTTTCAGAATCATTTCTGCTCGAGCTAAACTAGTTTTAACATAGGGTGTATTTCTAACAAACATTATATATGTAGCTACTTTCTGCTTCATACTCACATCAGGTTTACAATTCAATAATTGAGTTTTGAAGTTTGATTGATTGTATGGCTTTTTGTGCCACGCTGTTCCTTTCAGGATGGTATGGAGGGCTATGAGCCAGCTCAATACCATGACTCGCACATAAAGATTCAAAGTCTTACAAATTAAAAGGCTGACCATTGTCCGATACTGTTTTTGTGCATACCGCAATAAACTAAATGAAACTAATAATTTTAAAAAGTTTTACTATTAACTATACCCGACATAATCTGCGCAACTGTCCATTTGGAAAACGAGTCGATTAGAACGAAAATCTTCGAACCTGTTGTATCTAAAGAATCTATATATATATATATATATATATATATATATATATATATATATATATATATATATATATATACCGGGTGTCCCAGCTCGACCGACACATGAGAGATTTACATAGTAAATCAGTTAATTATGAATAGTATCTCCCCAGTGCAAGATATTAACTTGAAATTTTGTATGCTTATTGGGGAATATTATTTCTATGGATTACAGTTATTTGAAATATGTAATTTCGTCTGCAAGACGAGATTTATTAAATGATAAAATCTAACATATTCGTTTAAAATCAGTCAGCCATGGAAATAAAAGATAATATCTATGTGACAGTTCTGACAGTTAATGACATGCCATTGTAGATATTTATATTTTTGTAATATTTGTATATTATTTAACAAAAAGAAACTAAATTCAACTTAAATAATATTAAAATACAGGGAATAAGAATTAAAATCAGTGATACTTCACTAAACTGTCAGATAAATATTTTCTTTTATTTCCATGGCTGTCTGATTTTGAACGAAAATATTAGATTTTAAATTTAATAAATCTCGCCCTGCAGACGAAATTGCATATTTCAAATAAGTGTGATCCACAGAATTAATATTCTCCGATAAGTATACAAAATTTCAAGTTAATATCTTGCACTGGGGAGATACTATTCATAATTAAATGATTTCCCATGTAAAACTCCCATGTGTCGGTCGAGCTGGGACACCCGGTATATATATATATATATATATATATATATATATATATATATATATATATATACAGGGTGAGTCTGGGAAGACGCCCCCCCCTTTAACTTTTTTTATTATAAGTAATAGAAAAAAATGGCTCATATAAAAGTTATATTATTTTACATATACTATTTGATGGCAGATGTAGATATTTTTTATAAAGTCAGGTTTACAAGATACGACTATCAACTTTTATTTTTCAAATGGCAACCTATAATTATTTTAATAAAATAGAAACCGCCATTTTTTTCTCTTTTCAACGATGTATTAACTTTTATTAATGTATTTGAAAAATTTCGAGAAAAATGAGATCATTTAGAAATGTCAGAAATAATTTTTAAACAAATATCATAGTTGGCTATGTTTCTCGAAATCGGGTAAACATCCTTCTCAGTAAGTAACAAACAAATGTATACATTTTTGACATTAATTTAATTGTTTTACATTGTTACGTTTTGTTTATTTTCATATAGCCACCTATAATATTTATTTAATAATTATTTCAAATATTTTTAAATATCTCATTTTTCTAGAAATTTTTCAAATACATTAATAAAAGTTAATACATCGTTGAAAAGAGAAAAAAATGGCGGTTTCTATTTTATTAAAATAATTATAGGTTGCCATTTGAAAAATAAAAGTTGATAGTCGTATCTTGTAAACCTGATTTTATAAAAAATATCTACATCTGCCATCAACTAGTATATGTAAAATTATAAAACTTTTATATGAGCCATTTTTTTCTATTACTTATAATAAAAAAGTTAAAGGGGGGGGCGTCTTCCCAGACTCACCCTGTATATATATATATATATATATATATATATATATATATATATATATATATATATATATATTCTTTACCACACTCGACTTGTGTTTTCCCACTGCAAAATGTTTTTTGATTTAGTAATATTTGCCATGAACTGACTCTCGTCGAAGCATTTAACGATGTCTTATATGTGTTCGTTAATTTTCGGCTAAAAAACAAGTGATCGTGCTAACATTTTCAAATTTAGTTTCTTAAAGAATGATTTAGTTTCTTTATTACTTATGTGATCTGGCCACCCCCTTTTTGTAAAATCTACCACCTTGCCCAGAATTGTATCTTTCAATGTTTCAGGCTCAATATCTAAACTTGATAACAGTTCGATTATTGCAATTTTAAAGAAAGGTTTTTAATCAGCTTTTACAATTACTTCAAAATCATAACTTAGTAAAATTACATCCCAACGTTGCGTTCGACTAGCTGCTAACGGTGACATTCCTGTAAGAAGATGGATTTTGAGCCGTTAAACAAATTCAAATATCAATTAATTATTCAAAATTTCCTAGTCTAGACACATAAATAGTCTGACATAGTAATAAAAGTCATTTTCGTTATCCCAAATTATCAATGTCTCAAATATCCAACTTGAAAAATTGATAAATGGGCATGTGAAATTAATTTTAGGGCTTTATCATAGCTGTGGTCGATTTTTTTAGCAGGGCTGTGGGGTTAGAGTCTCACGGCTTATGTGATGTCTAAGAAAGTGAGTATGGTTTCCTATGTGTGTTTGCTACCCTCGCGACTCTCTAGAGTTAATATTTAAACTCCAACCGAATCAAGGAGAAAAAATTCTGTCTAAATTCGGTCACAGGTTCACGTCGCGTGTCAGAGCAATAATTAATTGCATAATTTTAGTTATAATTTGGACTTAGAAATTTATTGTATTGCTTAATCTTGTACTTAAATATTTTCATCATTTTAAAATTTTTAAAACTACGCTATTAAATTTATATTTAATTTAAACTGCCTTTTCATTCGAAACCTTTCGGTTGTTACCCTCATGTTAAGTGCTAGATCATAAGCTGTTGCCGCCCAGATCCAGGTCAACAGAAGTCCAGTAGTCCAAAGCGGTAAGTAACGAATTCTTAGTATTTTGCTCAGTTTTAAGAGAATGGCAACGTCCCGACAATCCCTTTCTGTAAGGCTGGCGCCACACTTGCGGCAGAGCCGCGCGGCGCTGCCGCTGCGGCGTGGCCGCCCTACGTGCAATCAATGTATTCTTATGAGAGATGACACATTTGCGGTTACGCCGCGACGCGCCGCTCTTTGACCGCAACATGTAGCGGTTTTTTCAACGCGGCCACGCCGCAGCGACAGCGCCGCGCAGCTCTGCCGCAAGTGTGGCGCCAGCCTAAACATAATCCTTGTTCCTTAGCTCGTATTACATATCCGTTTTTGTGTCCAAAATCTTCCGCGAATATTAGCTTAAACTTACGCCTATAATAGTACCTATATTGTACAACAAGCATGGAATGGTACACATTTCATACGAGTATGAAATGGAAATTCCATGCGAGTTGTACACTATACTTTTTCTACGACTACGATATTAGTTTCTAATTAATTAAATTTCTAACAATTTATTTTTGACAGAACTGTGAGATATGAATAATTTTTGACAGAACTGTGAGAAATGAATTTATACCTTAACGTTGTCTATATGGTTACCGTGGGAAATGAAAATGTGTTTACAATATACTATGTATCCGTAGCAATAACAAACATACAAGAAGCAAATATGTTAACGGTCGTAGGAAAATATATTTACAAAACTTTTTTTACCGCAGAATTAACCCTAACGTCTCTCTCTTTATTTGGCTACAGTTTCGTTCTGTCTCTGATACGAGTCAATTTTGTTTTAACACTTCTTTACAATTTAGAAATGCCTTTTCATAATTACATTCTCCGTTTCCCTTGAGTATTTGATTTATTGAGTCTACTAGTACTAAGTTTGTGAATGTACTTTCCATAAAAATTAATCATCCATAAATATGATTTTAATTGGCTAATATTTCAATATCGATTAATCTAATCCCTCCTGCATGTATCGGATGCCCTAAGTGCTCGACGCTACTTTAGAAAATTTGCACTTGTCTATTTTAATTTTGATGTTAAATTAGACAAGGTTTGCCAGTACCACCTGAAGTCTTTCTTTGCACTTAAATTCATTTTTCCCACTTATACAAATAACAACAAACTCCATTCATTTACCAATAATCGAGTTCATGACGAATTGAAAAATCCCGGGAGCACTGTATACTCCGAAGTGTAATCTATTTACATCAAATAGTCCTTAGTACGTCTTAATTGTTAAAAATTAAGTTCTAAAGTACATAAACGTTTTCCTCCAGATAGTGATACTATAATCCAATATAGGTAAAAGTTCTCTTCGCATTGAGAAGACCCTTTGTGGTTGTTGCATAATCTCAAATCACCCATCTTCTTTTTTACGGCCACTAACGGAGATACCCATTCGCTAAAGCGTAACTGAGTCCACTGACCGCTGCTAACAAATCCATAATTTTTTTTTATTTACATCATCTAAAATTTTATATGGAATTCAAGTGCTTGCTTTGCTGTCTTTATCAAAATCCTTCCGGAATTTTCGTATAAGCTATTGTGATTTAGATTCGCTTATCTTATTTACATCTATCAATTCCAATCTCCAACTAGGATATAAAATATCTAACTAATCCCTACCTAGGTAAGCAATACTTGACAATGTAAGTGGTGGAATATGTATTTTTGTTTTGGCAGTAACTCTTATTTCAGCTTGACCGAGTACCCTTAAACACAGGCCCGAAACTACACTTAATGAAATATCACATTTTTTAAAAACAATTCTGTCCCAAAGCAATGTTTACTATCTTTATCAATTGTGACGAAGCGTCACGATGCAGTTTTATTTGAACTGTATTTTTGAACGTAAATTTGAAGTCAAATTTACCGAAGCTCTACCTTCCAAATATTTTTAAACTATTGCTTAGATTTTGCATTCGAGTCAAGCAACCGCGCAAAGCCAGCGCGCTCATGTCTAGTAATGGAAGAACAACATGGAGTTTTATTTGTTTACATTGTGTTTTTGTGAAGTTGTTCTGTAAACCAAAAAAAAGAGCATCGTGCATGGAAGCAGTACGTTCCATCGGTCATGCAGGAAGAGGTGATGAGTGCCAATCCAGCCTATACAGAAGCTGACCATTTGGGTATTCGAAAGACCATAGTCAGGGTAATGGCTACTGTTCTACTGACCAGATATGTCTCGAGACATCGCCAGTACGAGCGTTGCTATACCAGCTGTTACTGGCACGAGCAAGGGCTAGAGATTACCGGAAGAATACAGATGACAAGGATCAGGAGGCCGTGGGACACAGGTAGTGTCGAGGTATTTTTTTTTTAGGGCCGTAACCCCGTACAGCAGCTACCCCACTGGAGTGGTGGGCGATTGGAGCTGCTGTAGCGAAAGTAATGCCGAGGATCATGGGGGCCATGGGTCACGGGTTGTGTCGGGCCGTTACCCCGTACAGTAGGTGGCCAAGGGCTTCCTCGCGTGGCTCGACGATGCATTGGGTTTGTCTGGATGTAGAGCACGGGGAAGGGCGACAAGGCTACTGTAGCGAGAGTGATGCCGAGGATCATGGGAGCCATGGGACACAGGTGTGTCGAGTTTTTTTCTAGGGCCATTTCAACGGACAGCAGCTCGCCGGATACCTCTTGCGTGGCTCGACAGGTGCCTTGAGTTAGTCGGGATATCGGGTACGACGAAGAGCGTTGGAGCTGCTGGGGCGAATAAGATCCAGAAGTTAGTCATCTGTAGATAGTTCGGTAACCTCAGATGGAGGAAGATTAGCTCCTTGAAGAGGATTGGCAGTAATGAAGCTCATCTAGTGATAACTTCTTTTTTTTTAGAGTCCGCACATGGCATTAAACAAACACACGTTTTTACGTCCCGTTGTGTTTGTCGATCTGTGTTTGTGTACCATGATTGGTGAGTTTTACACCCGATGAACGGCCAAAGACGGTCTGTATCGGTGTACATTGAGTCCATAAGCTGTATATCGTAACCTGTTTTTATTTCTTTTTATTTTTTGTTACGGTTTGTTTGCAAAACCAGAGCGTAAGTATATAGCTAACGTGATCCAAACTGATGGCAAAAGTTGATAAAATTTTTGTGTGTTTCATAGTAATGGACTGTAGGAATAGTGCCAGCCAGCCAGTACCTGGGAACGCGACCCAGAGATTCAAAGCATGGGACGTCGAGAGGCGAGGATGCCGAAAGTAACGCAGCGACAGTAGGTGCCGTCAACACTGCTGCAGAAGTGGCGACACGCACTGCTGATCGTCATTCAGGACCACCTACGGCAAACTCGTAGAAGTCACCATTGTCTCCACGCGAGTAACTAGACGACATCACCGACTGGATACAGGAGAACGCGGAGGACCTGGTGCCACTGCACCAGCGGAAAAGTTCGCATCCGGATACACTTTCCTACGCTGGGTGACGATTACGAATCCAGGGGCAGATTCGTCGGCTACTCTCGCCAAGGGCTGATGGCTCACCAGGCGGACAAGAGTAAGACCGATTAAGTATAACCGTTTTTCTTTATTGAGTTTTTTTACGGTTTTGCAAGGGAAGGTAGACGCATTTTTTTACTGTTTTTTTTTGTGGAGAAAAGGGGATGTGTGACGAAGAGTCACGATGCAGTTTTATTTGAACAGTATTTTTGAACGTAAATTTGAAGTAAAATTTACCGAAGCTCTACCTTCCAAATATTTTAAAACTATTGCCTAGATTTTTCATTCGAGTCAAGCAACCGCGCAAAGCCAGCGCGCTCATGTCTAGTAATGGAAGAACAACATGGAGTTTTATTTGTTTGCATTGTGTTTTTGTGAAGTTATTCTGTAAACCATTACTCTGATTTTCTTGATTCGAACACCATGAGGTGCAAGATAATGTTCTACGTAGTGTAGTGCCAAACAAATCGTAGTGGTTTTTGTGAGAGTGGAGTTTTGAAAAACATAACCATCGAACATGTGTTTGGGTTGTAGTCAAGTTACTCGTTCAGTTAATTTCATGCGGCGAAATTAACTCGTTTAGTGACTTAAGGCAATAGTAAGTGTTTTTATTACTGTTTGTATCGTACTAATGTTAAATGTTATTTATTTATATTTATGTATTGTATTTGTAATTTTTTTGTGACTATGTTTAGCTCTGATGATGGGTACGAGGGGAAGGGGGTGAACATTTTTATAAAAACGCGGTCTTTGACTGACTCGTGGCTTTTTTGAGTGAGTTTTGGCCAAAAAAAAAGCCGTAAAAAATAAAAGTTGTGAAGCAGAGTTTATTATTTGGATTGTTACCGTTTGTTTTCCTGTCCTTCCACTGGTGAACGTAAGGTAGGTGGAAGTGAAGTATTTATGGGAAAATTGGAATAGTGTTTTGCCGTTTTTCACACCCTTATGTGAGCAAAACGTGTGTGTGAAATAAATCGTTCTTTTTCATCTCGTACACGAGTTGTGCGAAAGTTGCGATAGTTTGTGGATTCCGATTACTAGGGGCAGAGAAGAACTAGTGATTGCGCTACCACTATCGAGATAATTTTGGATGAATTTCGGCATGGAAAGAATCTTCGAATCCGTCATTTTGCTTCGTGAGTCGCGGAACAGGATTCGGCTTGTCCATTGGCCACCGCCAGGACTAATCAAGGATAGTTCTGCTGATTTTGGTTTTGCGTTCGTTTTTACCTCGCCCTCGCATCGCGTGCACGTGGGTGAGCGAGCAATGCAGGTTTTAAGAATAACCGATTTTTATTCGAAATTTATTTATGCTTTTATTTACGTCTTTTTACTGTCTTTTTTGGAAAGTCATTCCGTGATGTTGTGTTCAAGCGAGCGACCACAACCAGTGTTGGAATCCGTACCTTGGACATTTTTCTCCATTGAGATATCCGTGGCCGTCGTCACTGAAAGCCTGCGAGTTAGACGTCTCTACCGTTACGTAGAGTGGCGCCCGAGATTTGGCAACGAATAGTGCGACAGCGTTTGTATATATTATTATACCGTGCCTGTTGACTAATTATTGTGCTTCTGCACGAGTTATTGTTTTGTAGGCTGTGACGACGTATTTATATTGTGTGACGCGAAGGTAACGCCGTAGTCCGTCACACGTTTTCGAGAACGATAGGGACTGGCGACGTAACGACGTCACACAATTAATATCACCGCAGCCCCTGTGTCGATTTCGAAATTAACATGCCTATCTTTTACATTTAATGTTTTTGTCAAACCTGCACAAGAAGAGCTTATACAGAGTTCACAAAATTGATTAATCGCGCATAAACTGCACTCGAATTCGTCAGTCTGTGCGGTACTGTCCTCGTCGTCTCGTATTTGCTTGGCTCATCGATTTTTTCTTTTCCTGCAGATTTTAGCGAAGTGGTCTTTTTTCTCACACGCTCTGCAAATTGCAGGCCTCACTGTACACTGCTTGTTATATTCCGAGTCCCAATCGCTTCCGCACTGGTAGTACGTATTTTTTTTTCTTCTTGTCCCTCGAATTCGCCTCTGTGGTCACAGTTACTGCATCGATATTTTGACTTTCTCCAGCAGAGATGGCCCTCGTTTGATCTGCCACTTGACTCAGCAATTTTCAGGATTAGATTGAATGATTGAATATCAGCGCTGCCTCCACGAGCAATTTTTGACGTATATACTCATTTGAGACTACAGACCAACTGGTCTCAAAGCATCGTCGAGAAAATTACCAATTTCAGCTATAGTGCATTCTTATGGTGTGTTATAGTTAGATAACGCCGTCTTTAATTTGGCATACATTTTTCCCGACGATGCGTTGTTACAAAACACTTGGGACCCACAATGTTCAGTAATAAAGGCACTTTCTTGTTATAAAGCACACCATTAACAAATTACAAATTGTTCGAAATGTTCTATATATGAAGAGAATGATTCGATTTCATCATATTCTCCTATACACCAACATAACCTATCACACCCCGTGCTGCTTCTTATAGGAGCGGCATCGTTTGATTTATTTATTGTATTCAGCAATTATTTACTCCGAAATGCGTAGTTGTGACTCTCGTCGCCAGTTGTGCTACGTATTTGTACGGATAATAAATAAAACTATGCACATTTTATTTATTTTATTTAACGCCCTCTATACACGTAGCCATTCCCCGAAATATTTTAGATGTCGTTTTAACATAATGGGCACTCCTAGCCTATGAATTCTCAAACACCGCACACAAGAGATTTGTATGTCATGCCGATCGGTTGAACTGTCAAATTCTCTATAGTATCTTTAATGATGTTGTTGATATTGTTCCTTTTCATGTTAAATGCTGTTTAAGAGATATGCTATAATTTTTATTTTTAGATATTAAAATTTAAATCAATTCTGTATTTGTACAGAGCAGCATATTTGTAATAAATTAATGCACATAAAAATGTTGCATATCTTGACGTCATAGTCTATTTACAAATTTTCATGACATTTACACGACTTATCACATAATTTCTTTCCAAAATGTCAATATTGCAAAAAAAATTAAGCAATTTAATAACTTTATTTTATTATTATTACATTTATATTAAAGCTGAATGTCTGGATTTTTATTAGTTATGTGCAATTGAGTGCAATTGAATAGGTATGATTCGAGGACGAAAGGAAACAAAAATATGAAAAAACTCATATAAACACAGAATTTAAAAATATGGAAGTTAATATTTGCTACGTTTCCATGACGAATTCAAAACGAACTGAAAACTGTTTTAGGATTTAAATGTAATTGTCCTTATGACACTCAGCAGCTCACACTATCTGTCAAATAAGCTGCTTCAACTTGTAAGATATCCCAATATATTTCACTACTCACTACCCACTGCGCATATCAGTTTTGAGTTACCATTCAACTCAGTCCAGAGTAAAAAAGTACTAGATTGTCTCATTTTTATATTTGAGTGGTTTAGCTTACTTTTGAATTTTCTTTTATTTTTTATATAGTTTTTTCTCTCTATAAACAAAATACATACTCATAAATCAGAGAAAAAGTTCTACTTTCATATGTGCTACTCTTTAATGACAAACATTAATTTAATTACAGAAAGTACCATATCTAAAAATATCCACCAAATCCAAATTGAAATACAAAGGATCATGCTTGCATAAATGTAAGCTTAATGACATGAAACAGACCCTGGTATATAATAATTTAAAAGCAACAGTCATATATTGTGAATTCCGACCTTGGTAAGAAAATTACATCGTTAGTTCGTTCAACTTGCGAATGCTTGTGAAATCGTCTCTTTATGCATCACTAGTGCTAATAACAATTTTAAAAATATATATACACACACATATTATTATTATTATTATTATTTTTATTATATATATATTGTTGGACTTCTTTAATACGATCAAAAAATTGCATAGAACATAACCATTTTCTTCAAACTTCAAACACGTTTCAAAACTTCTGACTGCCCCTTTGTATTTTGCATGTGCTGGTACGACTTCTACTTCTTCATAGGAGCTTGATTCATTCTGAATTTGTTCAATAATATCCGTATAATTTGTGGATTCCCATGATTCTTCATGTTCGATAGCTCTTTCAAGAGTTTCTTGTCGTGTGACCTCTTCAGAAATTTGGTTTATATAATATAATAATCACCTCATTTATTTGTCTTTCTATATCCTCCAACTCCATTCTATCCCTCCATTGTAATAGTGTTCATCATCAGTCTAACCATCATCATTAAGTGGTGTAAGAATTTTAGTCCAGGACTTTTGGATAAGTTTCGACCTCAAATCTTCGCACTGCCGAAACAAAATCTGTGTAAAATCAGTCCTTGAAAATTTCTCTAGTAACCCAGGCTCTTTTCTGTCCTTGGTACCTTGCTAGCAACGGTTTATTTCCAAAAGCTCGTGGTTTTTGAGATTTGCCCACTACAAATAATCTCATTTATAAATGTAACTCGTTTCTTGTTCATTTTTCTACTTGGAGCTGATGTTTCAGCTTGTTGAGCAAGTGTTTTTTGAGAAAGTAATTTCCAGAAAAGTCCGCTTTCGTCGGCAATATAATTTATCTGATCTGGACACAACTGGATTTCTGCTATTTTATTTCGAAGTAACTTTTTAAGTGGCTCAATAGCAGCCTCATCACTTGACAATTTTTCTCCTGCAATTAATAGATGTTGAATTCCATATCTGGTTTTGAACTTATCGAGCCATCCGGAGGAATTTTTGAAATTGTTATCGTTGTGAATCTGACCATAAAAGAATAATTCTTTTACATACAAATTTTTTTCCGATACGAGCACACCTAAAACAATTCAATTTTGTGTTGAAAAATCATACATATGTACAAACTCAATAACCTTTTTACCTCTAGATCTTTGCTGTAAAAACCAGATATAAACCTTTTATAAACTTCGAGATATGTTAAGTCTTCATATGGACAACCATATACCATTTGTTGAAATCAGAGAAGGTCAATTAGTAAATAACAATATGTATAAACAGAAAGAAATTGCTTTTTTTTTAATTAAATTTATAAATTATTTCTTTTCTGTTAAAATATCATTTGTAAAATAAAAATTATGAAATTTATAATTATTTATCAAAATAACTTGAAATCACTAAATTTGAATTCGGCGCCCAACTAAATTCATTGTTCGTTATTGTGTAAATCAAGTTTCTGGTTACTGATTTCTCTCTTGGAACAGAATATAATTTTGACGAAACAAACGGCACGGCAGTAGGTAATGAAGTAAAAAATTGATAATTAAACATATTCTTATTTGCGTGATTTGACTTTTCGTTTTTTGTGTTACTTTTTAATTTAATATTTATTCGTACCTGTATATGTATAATTCGACAATTGAAAATTTTCGCTTGCTTCGGTCTCGAGATGTTTCTAGACAACACGTCTCGTAAAACACAGTATGGTTATTTCACTGGTCTTGGTAATGAATTTATCTTCTTTGAAAAATGTCGATTTTCATGTAACTAGACAAAATGCCATGAAGTGTTACAATCACTGTCTTTTGAATGATTTATGTGGTCCAATCATAAAATTTGTAACGATAGGATTACCGTCTTAAAACCATAGTTCTCATTTAAACATTATTTTCGAAAATATTTATCCGAAATTAATATTTAAGTTATTTAAGTTACAAGGAATGTAACAACATCATAACTTTCGAGAAGGGATGAACTGAGGTGGAGTCCTCAACGTTAGGACAACAGTTAATACGATCCAGGTACAGCCGTAGATCAAAGTTAGGAAAGGAGTTAACCTGGTCTTGGCTCAGCCATACATGAAGATGGGAAGATTAGGAGAACCTACTTCGGACAAGCCAAATATAAGAGAAGTACTGGATTCGACTCCTCAAATAAACATACATACAACTGTGATCTTTCGGGGGTAGCGTGTTCCATCTCCACCTCGCTGGTTCGAAGATTTGCGTCGAATCTTCTACACACTCATCAGTATATTAAACGCGTGTATACAGTTTTTCTCTATATTGTTGATAATCATACGCTTAAACAAGCATGTGCCAGCATCTCCTTCGACATACGGCGCTATATTAATTAGTATTATCATCATATTTAGGCTACGCGCCGTGGCATCTAGGTGAGTGTTTATATTACAAGTACTATATTGAGTCCTTGTTTCGCATATTTCTGTGCAATCATGGTTTATTTCCATTTGAATTTGAGATCCTATTTTATTTTTATCCTTTAAATCTTTTAAATCTTATGTGTTGTAGTAACAGCCATCTTAAATATGTTAGAATATTCAAATGCATTGTATTATTTATTTAATTTTCGGAGATAGAACATAAATTTTTCACTAATATTAATGCATTGGTTTAATTGTGACCCCAGGTATTTGCTTATTATGTTCTGACTTATTTAGACTAATTACGAAACTACAATAACAATCAATAGTGTTATGCTTACAGTACAGAATTTATAATATCTACGTCTATGCCTCAAATCTACAGTCTGTTAAATATTTCAGAATTTGGCAAGTGTCTGTCGTAGGTTTTACAGGTACCTGCTAAATGTAAATAAAATCCAATTATTCTGTTACTCTTGTCCGATTTAAAAGTAAAACAGTCTTCTCAGATGAATAAATACTCTCTGGCCTCTAATAATAATGTTAATAAGTTTGTTAAGGATCGCCTTGTTAATAAGAATAGACGTGCTGTGCAGTACTACTTCAAAAGTTATCTTTCTTAACACCAATCAAAAAAAATAATTTTGTTCGACCTTCCGTGACATACCTACAAGATACGTTTTGAATAAATTAATACTTATTTTTTGTTTAGGATGAAGAAGATTTTGTGATTACTAGGAAGGGAGACAGAATATATTTTTCTCTCGCTTCCTTCTGGCTCCTTCAAGTTATGCGCATGTCTAATTTCAGCAATACGGTTGGCTAAAGCCATATACCTATTAGTAATATACCGCTGATCCCCTATCTTCCCAATGTAATTGCCATACGTTCAAGAAAGCGTAATAGAGATATATCTTGCATCGCACACAGCTGTTACAGTGCACTTGGTGCGCATGCTCATCACCCAAGAAGATAGTGTTTCAAAGACACATTTAATATTTAAATAAAATAAATAAATATAGAAATTTGAAGAAAATAATGAATTATTGTATATAATACTGTAATAATCATTTAATATTGTTTATTGATAATAGTTTAAGCTGTTTTGTATAGGGAGTGCGCCGGCCGCTAGGTGTCTCACCGAAGGACATAGCTTAAAATATTTTAAATTTCGCGATGTAGTAATTTTATTATCAATAAACAATATTAAATGATAATTACAGTATTATGTACGATAATTTATTACTTTCTTCAAATTTCTATATTTATTTATTTTATTTTAAATAATAAATGTGACTTTGAAACACTATTTTCTTGCGTGATGAGCCTGCGCACAAAGTGCACTGTAACGGCTGTGTGCGATGCAAGATATATCTCTATTACGCTTTGTTGACCGTGTGGATCGCTGAGGATCATCGGTATATTACTAATAGGTATATGGCTAAAGCTGTATGCCGCCATCAACTATTTGAACTTTGAAATATGTTTCTATGCAATCCCCGTCTTTTTAAAATTATTCTTTGTACTTCATAGAGAACAGAAGTTTCTTTTATTTCCATGGCTGTCTGATTTTTAAGGAAAGTGTCAAATTTTATATTTAATAAATCTCGTACTGCAGACGTACTGTCACCTCAATTATAATCTTATATGACGTTGAATTAGATTTTGAATTTTTATACTCTTGTAGTTTTGCTCTAAATCTATCAGGAGAGAGAGTATCCGCCTTTTTGTGAAATCCCATGTTAAAGTCCTATGTTCGGCATTTTGTTGCACACACTGTATATAGGTATATATGATACTACATATTCTTGTCATGTTTGTATTCATTTGCTGAACTAAGTTCTCTAAACGATGTTTCTTTGCAAATGAAACGCACACAATAAATTATAACATAAAATACACTGCGAAAAAGAAAATATTTTAATTTAAACGTTTGTTCAATTCAATTTCTCACATATTTAATCAAGATAACTTTAATAAAAAAAATGAAATAAAAATTAAATCGTTTTAATTATTCATATTTCATTGAAAATATTAAAATTTCAATTTCATTCGTAGTATCCATTTTGACTATCCCTGAATCCATTTCGACTAATTTCGGCGTGATGTACGTACGTACGTATGTACATATGTGCTTATCTCGCATATCTCGAATATGATAAGCCGTAAAATGTTGAAATTTTGTATATGGGGGGCTATAACATCTAGTTGTGCACCTCCTTTTTTATAGTAATCGGCCTTTCCAAAAGGACTCTTTACTTTTGTTGGCCTTTAACATTTGTAAGCAACATCTGATTTCTTATTAATAAATTGACAACATTTTGACAACTGTCAGAATATAGTACCTGAGAAACAGTGAAAAATTTGTAGAAAATAAATGAAAACAATATTTTCTTTGCAAGTTTTTGAGCGATTAAAATAATTTTGTGTAATGCAATATGGAATACTGATAAACATAAAAGTTTAGTAAAAATGAATATAATTTGCCTTTTAAGGAAGTCATGTGGTGTGCAGATTTTATACATTGAACATAGTTACAACCTGTTTTTCTACCTCTGAATAAAGTGCATCGAAATATTTTTGACAATTTACATAATTTTTTCGATGCGGTATTTTTCTATTAACCGATAGTTAAGGTAATCGGAACCAGAACTGGCCCTTAATGTTACACAACAAAAATCTGAGAAATGTTTAATATAGATATCAAGTATTCCAACTTCCCTTCAAAATTGTACGTCTCGTTTTTAGTGGCAGAAAATTAATCATTATTCATTAAATTAAAGTTGTATGGCACTATAGCTAATATAAATCTGTTTCATTTTTTTTAATAGTTACGTTATTATCCTACTTTTTACTATATTCATGAAACAGAATTCTGATGTATCATGGCCTAGATCATTACACTAATTTGGGCATCATAGTATTTTATAAAAGAATTCAATATTCAATGTATTTGGAATATTTTAACTACCTGCGGATGTGGAAACCCAATTTCAACATAGCTATTTTAAATCAGTTTTTGGCTACTAACTCATGTACAATTACTTATTTTGACAATATCAAAGAATTGTTTATTATCATAGGAACAGTTGTAATATGATTTTGATTTGAATTTACTGAAATACTTTATTTGACCTGTTTTATTTTAATAACACTATAAAATTATCGTTTTTTATTATATATGTACTCGTGTATTGTAATTTATAGAAAAGGTATTTTTGTATTAAATTTATTTTAACAAAAAATTCAGATAAACTCGTGTACAACAAAGTTTAAATACTATTAACATTAAAATATGGCACGTATTTCGAGCTCACTGTTATGAGTGTTGTTGTTAAAAGTGGCGTTTGGTATCATAAAAGTATAATGTAAAATCAGAGTTCCTAAAAGCAATTTTATTATAAAAGTGAGCTCGAAATACGAGCTAATGTTTTTTATAAATGCATAATTATACATAGGTGTTCTTTATATTATTTACAGCAAATAATTTTTAGCTTTTTAGTTAAGCAGAAAAAATTGGTGTAATATAAAAGTTTATCAATAAACACATAATGTGATGATATTATATTACTTACAAGAATTAATTGCTATTTTCGATTCCTGTATAAATATATCCCAATTTTTTTTTTCTATTATTTATAGTAGCCATATTTCACGACAGTTATTTATGGACTCTTCTTGATCAATCACAGAACCAGAAAACCAATTATTCCTATTTATTTTTGTTACTTATTTTTAATAAAACACTTTTTCCTACGACCACTGTTAAAAATAGTATTTTTAACGGTTGCTTAGCAAGTTAAAAATAACAGTTTATAACACAGTAAATACTTTTAAAACGTTGTCATTGACAACGTGTTAAAAGTAAAAAACAAATTTACTTTTAACACGTCTTATGTTCAGTTGTTCATAACAAATACATCATGACCTGTCATAAATGTCATTCTAATGCTTAGTTTTTATTTACTAATAGGTACATAACTGTGGTCGTAGGAAAAATAGTGTATGATATTTGAGTTAAAAGTGATTTTATTTCGTTCGTGGGGTTTGTTAAACTCGGCTTCGCCTCGTTTCAAACTTCCCCACTCACTCATAAAATGTCACTTTTAACACTTATATCATAAATAACTATTATTCACAAAATGTGATGAAATCTTTTCTTCTATATTTTTATTCAACATGTCTCGTATTCATTTATTTTTATATCATCCAACATACATTTTTATTTTAGGAAATTAATAATTATAGTTATCATGAAACAATAAATGTCTCTCATAACGTCAAGATGACATTTAATATATAAAACTTCAACACTCTCTCTATTTTGACGTTACTGTGAGAAATTATACAAATTTGAATAGATTTAATTATGCAACAACTAGTTTTTTTCTTCCATTTTGATCCCAATGTTTTCAAGGTAACTCTGTAGAATCTTCTTTATTACCGGTTTTGTCAGAAAATCTGCTAACATCAGTTTAAATTCAATATATGTAGAAGAGCAGCGAGGAACTGCCTGATATTATCAAAAATTTGCAAATTTAGCACTAGGCGCGGTTGCTAGGCAGAGTTTAGAGTTGGTCGGCGTGTTGTCAAGATGTTATATTCCTTTTGGGTTTAATTATTTGTATTTGCACATTAGTTTACAATAATAATAATTTTACTCTGTATTAATTAATTTTTTTTTTTATTAATTGCAATTCAGTTTATTTCTAAACATCCTCTCTACCGATCTCCTAAATTGTAAATATGTTGTTTTTTTTAATTTCAATTTTCTCTGGATATGTTTGTACCAAGCTGAATTGCTGCTTGATTATCTACCTTCAGACAAATGTTTGGGTCTTAATATTTTTCAGAATTTAATTCTTCTAAAAGTTTCTTGAACACTATTATTTCTTTAATTGCTTTTGTAACAGCTAAAAATTCGCTTTCATACGTACTCGATGCAACCGTCTCTTGTTTCTTGCATAGTCAACTTACTGCTCCATTTGCTAATACAAATATATTTCCAGAATATCCTTTCCCGTCTATATTATTTTTCCAGCTTACATCACTGTTATCCCTTTTTTAGTTGCTTCATATATGATTCCAATGTTTTTGGTTCCTTGGAAATACCATAGCACATGTTTAGCGTGCTGCCAGTATTCTTGAGTAAAATTTGAACAAAACTGGCTTAGTTTGTTAACGACGTAACTAATATCTGGTACCTTGAGTACCTTGAGACACATATAGAAGTCTTCCTATCAATTCTTGATATGGTAGATTTTCAAGATTTTTTTTCTTATCTTTCTCTTCGGGTATGGTTGTCTTTGGTTTCACTGGTAGTAATGTGTTTCTACATTCACTCATACTAAACTTATTTAATATTTTATTAATATATTTTGTTTGTGTTACGTACATTTTAGAATTTTCCGGTCTCTTTCAATTTTTATTAATAGTATATAATTTACTTTATCCATTTGTTTTAAATTAAATTTTGATTTTAGTTTATTCATAACTTCATTGTTCAAATCTGACAAAGTTGATGCTATTGTCATCTACATATACACAAAGTATTAGGTAGCTTTTTTTGTTTTATAAATGAAGACGCAAGATTCCGAATATAGTTCATTAAATCCTAAATCAATCAGGTTTTCTTTTAGTGTTGCGAACCATGTTGCGGTGCTTTGTTTTAAGCCATATATTCCCTTTTGAGTCTACATATTCTATTAATGTTATCATCTTTTATACACTCAGGAATTTCGATGAATATCTCTTTTTTCAGTATTTCATTTAAGTATGCCGTTTTAAAATCATATTTAGACGTATTGCAGGCGAAAATGTTTCATAATCGATTCCATTTTCTTCATTGAATCATCGGGCTACTGATCTTGCTTTCAGTTTTTCTATTTTACCATCTGCGTTTTCTTCTATCTTAAAAATCCATTTTATCTATTACTTATTAATTAATTCCTTGAATCCATTCAGTATCTGGACATTTCATTGTTCTTGCTGACTTTGCGTCTGGTTTTTGTATTTTTGTTTCAACCTTTCTGATCTTCTAACTTGATCGTTGTTTGTAGTCAGTCTACTACCTTAGTTAGAAGAAAATTTGGGTTTATTCCAACTACAATTTCTTCGTCATCATGAATAATTGAACTTTCATTTGAATTAGTTAAATCCTCATTAATGTTACTGAATATATCTTCACAAGATTTTCTGTTTTCTACATTGACTAATTCAATTTCGATTTCATTAAAATTACTTATTATTTCTTCTTCATTCATATCTTCATTATTTGGAATATAATTTCATATTTCTAAATAACTTTTTCCAAAATCGTTAGCAAAATACATCATTATTCAACTTAAAACAGTGAGCAAAGTAGCATATTGAATCACAAGTGAGCAAAGTAAATAAATTTCTTCGCAAGTGAGCAAAGTAAATAACATTAGTGAGCAAAATGCACTAACTCTGAGCACAATGTTTTCATGGGATTACCGACATTATAATACATTTTACATTAAATTTAATTATAATTTATAAACATAATTGTACTGTTGAGATTTTCATTATTAAATTAAAAAGTACAATGATTTTTTTTTTTAAATTATATTTTAAGATTGTGGAAAAAATTATGTTTAGCACACATGAGCATGTCTTTTTCTCACTTGTCCAGTTGGCATACTCGCTTCGCTCGTGTGGCCAATTTCTTGGCCCGTGAGAAAAAGACATATTTTGCTCACTTGTACTAAAAATAGCTATTTTTCTTTATTTGCATTTTTTAATATCATCGAACATAACTCGATCTCAATAATTTTGGCATCTCGTACTATGACTACTTCTTGTCTTTTAATGTAGAAAATTTTCATGTGATTGGATAAATTGTCATATCTCAAAAATATACCTGGGTTTACCATTGCTGACAGTTTGTCATTTCTTTGTGATTTTGCAACCCAATAATATATTAGTGAACTAAAAATTTGTAGGTGATTCATCCTCTGATTTTCATTGTAAAATTTTTCATTAGGAGCAGTCGCTATTACTTTCGATAAAGTACAGTTTTTTTTTTTATGTATACTGCATAGTTCGCTGCTTCGGCCCAAAAGCTATTTGATAGTTGTGAGTCAAATAACATATTTCTTGCCATTTCCATTATTGTTCTGTTACTTCGTTCTGCAATACCATTTTCTTGAAGTGTGTAACGTGCAGATGTCTCGTGTATAATGCCATTATCTTCAAAAAACTCTTTGAATTTTTTATTCTTAAACTCTTTGACATTGTTACTACGAACTCGTTTTATTGTTTCATTTGTATGATTTTCCATTTCCTTCTTGATTTTTTCAAATATGACAATGCTTCGATTTTTATTTTCAAATAAACAGTTATTGTTCTCGTGAAATAATCAATAATTAAGTACATATATTTTGATCCGGCTTTTGCTGAGATTTGAAATGGGCCACATAGATCCATATGAAATAATTCTTCATATTTTAATTTCTTTATTTTTATTGAAGGGTTTTCTTGCTGTCTTCTCTATAATACAATGAATACAATCAATGTATTTATTACATGTAATGTCTGTAGATTTTGGCAATCAAATCTTCTGTGCCATATTTCTACTTTTATATTTTGTGCCTAATGTACACTTTCAACAATCGTTTCCGTGTTAATATTTATTTCGTGCAGATCATTTATTCTTGCAACAGTGTTCTTTTTTTGTCTAGTATATCAAACTTCCCGCTTTTTAAATACTATAATGCAGCTTTTCTCCTTTAATGTACTTATAGTAATTCCATGTACCCATAGAACATCCAAAAGATCAATAAATTTCTATTTACAGTGAGTATTTCTTAACTATTTTCGAACTATTCCTTTGCCACTTATTTTTATATAATTTCCGTTTGATAATTTTACAAAATTTGATTCGATTTGCTCAAGATACGTAAAGAGATCTTTGTTTTGAGTCAAGTGGCTTGTGGTTACAGAATCGATAAACCAGCTAGTTTAATTGTTTTTTTAATTTTATGTACTATATATTTGTGCCCTTAAAGCGAATTCTTGCTTAGAATTTCAATCAATTCTTGTTAGATACTGGACTTCTCATTATTTTCGCTTTTTTTTTCTGTTTTATGTTATGAGTTATAAGCATTATTTTGTGGTTCGTTTCTTTTACTGAATTCTTCTTGTTTGTTTCTATTAAATTCTTTTCGTTTGTTTCTACTATTGGGTTCATTCTTTCGTTAAAAACAATCTCGAGCAAACTGGTTTAATCTTCCACACACATAATATGCTTTATTTTTCTTGTGCAGTTTTCATTCCCATAAGACATTTTTTTAAACAAAAATAGAATTTATGTTGAAGGACCGTAAGACTATTTTCTTACATATAGCAGGTAGCCGAGAGATCCAATGCATGGATAGAGCGGCTCAAATATGGGCCGTTGCTAAACAGTATTATACCGCCAAAAGTAAGGCATATTCCGCTCTATCATAATTGCGATATGTATTATTTTATTGCCAGACCCGACAGAGTCAAGTTTTTGGACTATAACTTCTATATCTTAAGGTATAATGCAAGTTTATCTTCCTATGCTTTTAAACCTGACATAGGTTCTTCTGGACTGATTTTTTCTAAACCCATTGTTTTCATCTGTAGCCTTATTGTGTAGTATGTTCTGGGTAATCCATTTAACTTTAACCCAAAATATTCTTTTCTTCTATTTTTGCTCCACACCTAGATAACTGATCACGTATATACTGTGCTTTTGTTAGGTATTTATCAATTTTTTTTCATCACTGTACTTAACTCTAATCTTAAGTCAACTCTTTTCGATGATGTTTTTTCTTCAAGGATTTGCTTCAATTTATTCCACCTTCATCACGGTTTATTACCCGTTGTTCATCTTCTGATTCTAGTGTTGATAGCAAAATTGACGCTGCAATGGCACTTTTTTCTTCATATTCCTCTATTTCTTTTAGTTTTGCAGCTTTGGCTTCATTACTTGTCTCATTTGCAGGTCTTTTAGGTTTACTATACCCAATAGCACACCACGTCTTTTTTACTTTTAATAACATTCACATTTGGTGACTGCATAGCTGATAGTTTGTGTTATTTAGCTTCAATACGCTTTGAATATTATCAATTTTTAAATTTCAAGTTTCATGCAATGTTATATTAAATATTTATTTAATTTTATTTTTAGCAGCTGATTGCAAAGGAACGTCGACTGGGCCCCTAACCTGTTACATTTTATTAATAAAACTCCTTTTTATTCACAAAATATGATTAACACTTTTCTTCTATATTTTTATTTAACATGTCACTTACTCATCTTTTTTATAGCATCGTGTATACGTTTTTAGGGAAATCAATAATAGTAGTTATCATGAAACAATAAATGACTCTCATAACGTCAGAATGACATTTAATATATAAAACTTCAACAGTTTTAAATATATCGTCATTTGGATCACCCTTCCTACGGTCGTCTGACAGCCGATGGTGTAGTTATTTACAGGATTAGAAAAGTATAGCATTGTGTTCATGATTATGGTCATTATTGTCTCGGATGATTTGCCTAACTCGTCTACTGCTCGTGACGCAATACTAAATATCAGTGAATAATGGCTATCATAATCCCTTATACAGGATGGCCCAGCGAAAATTATCACCGCAATTTTTGGCCACTTAACATTAATTTTGCAAAAAACGCTCGATCACGTCAATTTTAATATACAGGGGGACACCTAAATGGATTAGTACCAATGGCACTTAATCCCTAAAATGGGTGTGGACTGCACCTCAAAAATTTTAAATGGAAAAGGGTGTCAAACATGACAAAGTTCGAAAGGTCTTTCAATTTTATTTTCAACAGTTTTTTATTTTTCAAATCCGATCATTAGTTCCAGAGATATATCGTTTTAAACAAATTTTATCAGGTGTTCAAAATTGCCATCAAGTAGGCTAAAAACAAATGACAGAAACTAAATAAACAATTCTTTCGACAAGTTGTTTATAATAAACAAGTAATTTGTAAGTTAGATTTCTTTTTGTGGGGTTATATGAAGTCTAAAGTTGATGCCACGCCACCCGAATTTTTAGAAGATTTACGACAACGTACCGTTACTCCAAAATTTTGAGTAAAATCTTTATTATTGTATGGAAGTTGGAAATTGTCATTTTGAACACCTAATAAACTGATAAATGTGTTTCTGTCATTTGTTTAAGCTTACTTGATTGCAGTTTTGCACACCTGATAAAATTTGTTTTAAACGATATTTCTCTGGAACTAATGATCGAATTTGAAAAATAAAACAACCGTTGAAGAGAGAATTGAAAGGCCTTTCGAACTGGGTCATGTTTGACACCCTTTTCCATTTAAAATTTTTGAGGTGCAGTCCACCCCCATTTTAGGGTTGAAGTTATGCCATTGGTACTAATCCATTTAGGTGTCCCCCTTTATATTAAAATTGACGTGTTCGAGCGTTTTTTGCAAAATTAATGTTAAGTGGCCAAAAATTGCGCTGATAATTTTCACTGGGCCACTCTGTATAATAATTTCAATTACATAATACTTATAAAATAATAATAATAATAATAATAATAATAATAAGTAACTTTATTGAGATCCACTCAAAGGCGAGGTTCAGCTAAAAGCTGTTCTTCCACCTAACCATCGATACATAATGTATATAATACATACATACATACAAAAATAAATTCAAATACAAATGAACAATCAATTTTATAATCTAATATACAAAAATATACATGAACGCTGAATTTTAATACTTCAGTTATGTAGTTTGTAGACATTTTAATTGCTGTTTAAAATTATTTAATGATAGAGACTTTAAGAAATTAGGAATTTTGTTATATAATTTAGGAGCTTGATATGAAAATGAACCTTTAAATTTAGTTTTCTTAAAAGAAGGAACTACAAATAAATCAGTACCACGAAAATTATATTTATATTCTCTGACATTTAGTTTACAATATAGGTAGGATGGAATGTTTGACGTATAAATTTTATGAATTAGACACAAATAAAGATAATTAGTTCTCTCCTCTATAAAACTCATATTAGCTTCCTGTCGATATGACGATATGTGATCAAATTTCCGCACATTATAAACAAAACGTAAACAAGAATTTTGAAAGAGAGTAATTCTATTAATGTCTTGCTTTGTAAGGTTGGGGACATATACACAAGCACAATACTCAAATATCGGCATAATAAGAGAATTAACCAACTTCAATTTAATTTCAGATGATAATATATGACGATATTGATAAAGATGTCTAAGTTTGAGTCTAGCAGATGTTAATTTAATTTTTATATGTTCGTTAAATTTTAATTCTTTATCAATATTTAACCCTAAAGTTTTCACAGTGGCACTATAATTTATTTGTGTATTTTCAAGATATAAAGAAGGTTGGAAGAATTGATTTCCTGTAGGGATAATAAGGAGTTTTGATTTTTCATTGTTAATTAATAGCCCATTACTTTTTACCCATATACTCAGATTTTGAAAGTCTCGATTAAATTCTACCACAGCTCTTACTCTTTCATTGTAATTAAAACTTTTGACCACGTTTGTATCATCAGCATATGAATAAACAGAACAAGATTTAAAAACTGTTGGCATATCAGCGACAAAGAGAATAAAAAGTAAAGGTCCTAATATAGAACCTTGCGGTACACCACGTGATAATAGAATGAGAGATGAGATAGAAGTACCATCATCAGATGACATATGCACTGTGAAGTTTCGATTCAGTAAATAATTTTTGAAAAAAATAAGAGCATTTTGTGAAAAGTTATAAAATTTCAATTTGGCTAGCAATAAATTATGATCCACTAGATCAAATGCTTTTGTAAAGTCAATTTGAGCAATTAAACTTATTTGAGAATCGTCGAAACTTTTTATTAAATCATCTACCATATTTAATAAACATGTTTGCGTGCTATAGCTTTTTCTAAATCCGGATTGTGAAGACGGTAAAATATCAAATTTGTTTATAAAAGTCATCATCTGTTCAAAACATATTTTTTCTAGAACTTTGCTTAAAACTGGCAGTATACTAATCGGTCTAAGATGGTCAAATGTACTTGGTTTAGAATTTTTACAAATGGGTTTGATAATGGCTGATTTCCATACGTTAGGAACTACTCCGTTTAATAAACAGTAATTTATAATATGACTAATATGATTAATAATGCATGGTAAAATGAGAGTTAGCATTTTAATTGAGATTCCATCCAATCCAACTGCACTAGATTTAATTTTTTTAATTACTTGCTCCACATATAAACTTGTAACCGCTGAAAATTTAAATAATTCGTTACATTTATCAGAGAACATACTATTCTCATAATTACTAAGTGTATTCGGATTAATACACGTAGTTTCTATTTGATTTAGAATATACTGTCCGTAATCAGATGAGTTACAAAGCTCTGAAGGAATATTACAGTTTGCATTAGAATTCACACCAATTTTATTTAAATTTTTCCATAACAAATTTGTGTTGTTAATATTATTATTAATTTGATATTTTATGTACGCTTCTTTTTCCCGACGTATAGCAGAAGTTGTTAAATTTCTAATACTTTTATAGTAATTCCATTTTGCTTCAGATTTACACTTTTAAAGTCCAACAGGGCTTTGTCTCTCTTCTTTTTATTACGGGTGTAATCCAAGGACAATATTTTCTTTTCGTTTTGAATGATTTTAAAGGTGCGTATTCATCAAACAGCTCACAAATATTATTATTTAAATATTCAACTTTTTGATTAATATCGTTAAAATTAGAAATTTCATCCCAATTAACTTTGTTAGCATCTTCCATTAAATATTCTAAGTTTAAATTCCTAAAATCTCTATATGTAACAATTTTCTTATTTATAACAGGTGTTGGGAAATTTAATACACAGTACACTGCTTCGTGGTCTGATATAGTATTAAAGGGTAAAGTACCGGAATTATTACATATCGAATCATCAGATATTATCATAACATCGAGAAGTGAATTAGAAGTAGGCCTTGTACAATCTGCAATTAATTGGTGCATATTATTTGATTTCATAATATCAAGAAAAAAATTAGTTCGAAAATTATTTTCAAACAAATCAATATTAATATCACCAGTACATATTATATAATCATTGTCTACATTAAACTCTTCAAAAAAATTATCTAAAATTGACAAATCCTTGTAAAAGTTTCTATGCGGATTGTAGATTACACCAATACATATTTTAAAATTATAGATAGCACACTGGATCCATAAATATTCAGTATTATTTGGAGTAATGAAACTTGTATCTAATACCTTGAATTTAATCCCTTTACGAACATAAAAAGCAACACCACCACCTCTCTTATTTATTCTCTCGGAGCTAATTAAATTGTATTCATCAATACTAAATAAGGATTGAGGTGCGTTTGAATTTATCCAAGTTTCAGAAACCGCAATAATATCAAAATTATGTTCCAGTACGAAATCTTTAAAATCAAAAAAGTTAGCATTTAACGATCTTATATTTACATGTACAATTTTAAAGAAACCATTATAAAGTTCAGTGACCTCAGCACTCGAAACAGGTGATTGATTCAGATTCATGAATGTTTATTCACGTATATTATTGCAAGAATACACAGATCAATAAAGATGACAAAATTACAAAAATAGATATTCTTTAAAGATGAAAAAAATAAATTCGTGTAGTAGTGGCAGTAGAATCAGTAGCAGTTCCATGGTACATACAATAATCAATTTCTCAAATTGGGAGCTGCAGCCAGTGATTCAGTGTCTTTGATGTGATGCACGTTTCCATTTATATTAATGAAGATTTTACCATCACGGGACCAAACATTTTTAAAATCATACTTTTTTCTGGCACATTTTATTAAGTTCAACCGGTCTCTAGTAAGATCTTCCACCACTGATATTTTAGAATTTTTCAGTTGTTTTTTATTATTAAGAACCATTGTACGTTGTTTATAAGAGTTGAATTTAATAATAATTGCACGCGGTCTAGAATTAGATTTAATACCGACACGATGACACCGATCAATCATTTCTGGTTTAATGTTTATTTTAAGTTTATTATCGAGTACATTACGCACCTTGTCTTCAGTGTTTTCGCCTGGCTCTTCTTCTACACCAAATACGCGCACATTATTTCGACGTGAATACTGTTCTTGATCATCGATCATTCTTTTTAGTTTTAAGTTTTCACATTTAAGATCACTTATCACTTTTTCATAAATTTTTTTCAATCTTTTCACACACTTTATTTGCTAAGGTGGTCACGAAATTGCTATCCGCGCCCAAAAGAAGATCAGTCACCTCTTTAACAATAGCTGCTGTATTTCTTGTAGAACTCATTTTTAAAAATAGATATTTTAATAAAAAAATACGAGCAGCAAATATAAAAATATGTGGAACCACTGCAAGACACGTCTACTCTCTACGACTGTCCATCAATATATATAAATTATTAATTTATTAATTATTAATCTTAATATGTGTCTATATTAAATTTTATTGAAATATACATAAATACATAATGTAGAAATAAACTTAACCTCCATATTGTATATATTTAAAATTTATTTCTATTCTACTTATTTCAGCAATATTAATATAGTTGTCATGGTCAAATATTTCGCATAAACATTAAAAATTGTCAATATAAATAGTTGACATCGATATTTGTAAACACAAAAACAACTACAAATTCATTTTAGTGATTCTGGATCTTAATATTACTACTTGTAAGTGTTCACGTATGTTTATATGTTTAGTGTATAATAAATTGATAATATATTAAGTAAATGGTAATTAGGAGGTTAGATGCGATGTACCGTAATCGAACGTGAAAACGGTACAGATCGTGTATTTACCCTGTATTCGGCCTCCTTGTCCTTTTGGATGCAACATGAGAAATGTTAGTTGATCGGCGCTCCCTAACTCATCGACGGATAAGACTAGTATAGTAGAAGTTTAGTTATATGAAACTGACATAAGCAGGTATTACAACCTTTTATGGACGGGTAAGAAGCTTTGTAGTCAGGTGTTATCCCAACTCAAAGGTATCACTTGAAAAGTAAGAACAGATCCGTATTAAATAAATTCAAACTGTACTTACTTTGTATAAATAAATAACTAATAATGGAGTTCTTAGAATATGTAATTGGAAATCCAAAGATCACTCAATGAAAAGAAAAATCTGATGATTTTTTGTTTCTCTTCAAGAGTTTTTTTAGTATTATAGTCCTAAAATGTCAGTGCAGAAACTATTCATTTTTTATTAATAAATTATCACAGATACAAGATATTATAAATCATACAAGGCGTAAAATGTCTTTTAAACTAACATCTGCGGTGGTTATGATACTCATAACCATCCTAGGTATATTAATAGCTATTACTAATTAATAAAAAAATGGAATGGTTAGCTAATACAGTTCTGGTTATATTTTGAGAAATGTTTGTAAATTTTCAGACTTAGATTGTCATATTAAGGGTTTGTCTTCATTTTTCAGTACCAAGCCAAACCCGTGAATTCCCAAACTTTATATATATATACAGGGTGATCATGCGAGAATGAACCAGGTTTTATCTCCGTTATTAAGGGAGATAGCGATTCTCAACTTATAAGCTAATTTACTATAGATAACATGGGCTATAAGATGCGGTAGTTAAAAGTATTCTATTACTTCCGGTTCCGGAGTATCTGATATCAACTTTGAAATTTCAAATGGCACATACTACTTTGTTTTATATTTTTGAAAAATACACAAAATTTTGTTTACAATGGTGGTAAATAAGTAGTATGTTATGTTACCAAAAAATAAAATGGCGGGTGTTTAAAATTTATTAAATTAGTGTTTACTGTTTGAGATTAGGTTGTTTCTAGTTCATGGATGACGTGATATTTAAAATTAATTTCATTTATTTAGCGTTTCCAGGGCAACAAAATAAATAAAACAAACATAAATTTGTGTTTCTTGCAATTTGGAGTTATCAAGTTAAATGCCTAATTATTTGTTTACTAATTTTGAAAAAGTAGATATGCTTGATTTTTATTTTCGGTGTCATAAAAATAAAACAGAAGCAGTTTTTTCATATCGCCATGAATTTCCTATTCTTATTCAACCAAGTATATCCATATTTAGAAGAATTTAACGCTAAATAAATGAAATTAATTTTAAATATCACATCATCCATGAACTAGAAACAACCAAATCTCAAACAGTAAACACTTATTTAATAAAATATTTTAAACGCCCGCCATTTTATTTTTTAGTAACATAACATACTACTTATTTACCACCATTGTAAACAAAATTTTGTGTACTTTTCAAAACTATAAAACAAAGTAGTATGTGCCATTTGAAATTTCAAAGTTGACATCAGATACTCCGGAACCGGAAGTAATAAAATACTTTTAACTACCGCATCTTATAGCCCATGTTATCTATAGTAAATTAGCTTATAAGAAGAAAATCGCTATCTCCCTTAATAACGGAGATAAAACCTGGTTCATTCTCGCATGATCACCCTGTATATATATATATATATATATATATATATATATATATATATATATATATATATAGTACATTCTTTTAAAATTAATTTTACATTTATGCTGGCATACTTACTTAAAATTGACATAAAATATATAATAAATAGCTTAAAATATACACACATATCTATAAAAGTATAGTATGAATATGAATAAGTTAAGCATCGGTATGAAAGACTCAAAAGAGCCAGACTAAATAATGAATATATAAAGAGCGTAAGATTGAAAATGTGAAAAGTTGGTAGGAATCGATTGAACATGTGGCGAGAATAAGTAATGAAGAGGATGACAAAGGCAATTTATCTGGGCGAAATGCATGTTTTGAAAATAAAGCAACGTGCGCCAAACTTTCTTGGAAACGGGAATATTTCCAGATTACTAGATATGTTCATTTTATTTTTATTCGCTACTAAATATGTTTATAAACTGTTCTTATTTTTTGTATAGGCTTCTCTCTTTGGGGACGTTGTTTTGGCCACTTGAGTACTATGCGCCAAATAAACCTGATGGAAGTTATATAAAAGGTAACATAAATAGTTTAATGTAAGCTTGTTAAACGTACCTTACGAGTACATTGTTATCTATCATTTACTCTATTTACTTCTTATATCCGGCACATGACAAAATTAATTATCATTAACAGTTAATACTCAATTTAGTTGCAATGTGTCATATGATCATTTAAGTAATGACCATGTCAAACTTTATTACGTGGAAAGTACCAATGAAGTTTAGAAACCGATGATCGAAAGCGTTCGGTTGTCATCGTAAGTCGAATGACAGTTGAAGTTCGTGACGTTGAGGTTAAAATGGTATCTACCTCATCCGTAAGCATAATTACGTCTGGTGGAACGTTTAACTTTCCCTACGTTGCGTTTATTTAAGTAAGTAACGCATCATCGTCGTAATACAGAGTAGCTGTTAAGAGTGGAGGAATCTGGATAGGTATTTGATAAAACAAAAGAATGATATTAATTCCAAAAGACAGATAAACTATCTGGTCTTATGCATTTATTGATAATGCAAATTATTATTTGTTGGCCAAATAATGCTGTGTGATTTTACGCTCTCTAGTATCCACCTTGTAAATCTGAGTAAAACCACAGCTAAAACCTTAGGTAGAGAGACAATTTGAGAATGTAAAGGTTACATTCAATTCAAAAAGAGTTGTCCCAATAATTTATTATAGCCATTGATGGTAAAATTGGAAGTCAGTGACAATTACAAGAGTATGCGTGTTGATCTGCGTGGGTTTGATAAGTAGCTATAATATCTTTTGTTTCTGGAAGCGCTCGGCCTCCTGATCTTGGTACTACCATAGATCAAAGTTAGGAAAAGAGTTACCCAGATCCTGATAGAACCATATCTTAATCCGATCCTGGCACAGCCATAGATCAAAGTTTGGGAAAAGATTGGAGTCAAAGAGACCAGGTAGATTTACATTGGACAAACCAAATATAAGAGGAGTCCTGGATCCGATTCCCCGAGTACAGATTTTGTTTCGGGTTATATACAAAAATATTCCTCCACACTCCTTAAGAACGAGGGTGTTTCGAGGATAACTTACATATTTATTAAAATTAACAACAACATCTGGAAAGACTACATTGGGTCACCTATGCTAGCGTGACGTAGATTAATTTAGTACAGTTAAAAATATAAAATCTTATTTATATCGGACGTTTTTTTACTACGAAATATAGTGATTGCTATGTATTGTGGTAATATTACAATTTAAAAACTTTAAGAATGACTTTAGTACATAACTAATTATCAACTTTATGTTGTTAAAAAATGATAAAATAGACTGGATAGTTGTATATGGGCCCTGTGAAGATGAAAAACTAGAAATAAAGGAAGAATTCTTTACTGCACTACAAAAAACATTAGATAAGACAAAAAACGAGGCGATGATTATAGGAGACCTAAACGCCAGAGTAGGAAGAGATACAGTAAGATATGAACCGTACATCGGAAACTGCGGCGAGGAAACACTAAACAAATATGGTAGGAAACTTCTGGAATTTTGCATAGATAACGAACTGATTATCACAAATACTAAATTTATGCATAAAAACATATATAAATATACCAGAGAGGTGAAAAGCAGAAACGAGAAGTCGATCATTGATTATATAATAGTATCTAATACATTGTAGAAAAGGATAAAAGACACTATAGTCAAACGAGGTAATGAGATTGGGAGTGATCATTATCTTGTAGTGTCAAAAATGATAATCAAAAAAGATCAGGAAAAAAAGGGAAAATCCACGAAGAACGAATCACAATATAAAATTAGAGCATATAAATTAAGAGAACTAGAAATTAAACAGAAATACAAAGAATGCGTACATAAAAAATTACAATCACATATAAGCCATTTGAATACTTATGACGTACATACACTATGGGATATCTTCAAGTCAAGTCTTCTAGATAGTGCGACAGAAGTCTGTGGAGTAATAAGAGAGAATAATAACCAAAAACAAACAGCATGGTGGACAGAAAACGTAAAACAATCAATAAAAGAAAAAAAGGAAGCATGGAAAAAATATTTAAAAGAACAAACGGCTGAAATTTATGAAGAATATAAAGAATATAGAAAAAAACTAAACAAGCAGTAATAAAAGCAAAAACAAAAGCATGGGAGAATTTCGGACTAAAAATGGAAGAAAACTATAAAGGAAACCAGAAACTATTTTATAGAATACTAAGAAACGTAAAAAAGCAAGACAACAGCGACATAAACTACATAAAAGATAAAAATGGAGAGTTACTTACAAACGAAGATTATATAATGAAGAGATGGTAAATGTATTTTAAAGATTTGTTAGATACGGACAACAAAACAGAAAAAAGAAGTGTAAACACAACTTTGACGGAAGAATCAGTCAAGGTACATAATGTTACGAGTATAACAATGACTGAACTAGAAAAAACCATAAAGAGACTAAAGCTGGGTAAAGCTGCGGGGCACGATGGAATAACGGCAGAAATGGTAACATGTATGGGAGATGTGGGGAAAGAAGTATTCTTAGAGCTGTTAAATAAAATTGCAAACGAAAATATATTAATACAAGATTGGAAAATTGCAATCATACTACCACTATTCAAGAAAGTAGATAAGATGGATTGCAACAACTATAGAAGTATCTCCCTACTAAGTGTACTGGAAAAAATATATGAAAGTATATTAACAGAACGACTAAAAGTGTTAATAGAAAAAAATTTAGATGATGCACAAAATGGCTTTAGAACAGGAAGAGGAACAACTGACGCATTGTATACGATAAAACAACTAATAGAGAGAACATTGGAAACTAATGGCACTATGTATCTTTGTTTTATAGACATATCAAAGGCATTCGATTCAGTCTGCAGAAACGACATATGGAAGATTTTAGAAGAGAGAGATGTTAACAAAGCATTAGTGGACAATATAAAATCTCTTTACGAAGAAACGATAAATTACGTGAGAACAAAAAACAGAATGTCACCAAAGTTTGAAACTACCTCGGGTGTCAGACAAGGAGGATCACTGAGTCCATATCTGTTTACGATAATAATGGATGATATAACAAGTAAACGGGAAAATAAAGAAATCTGTATAGGGATACCTTAACTTAGAACCTGTATCACTTAACCACCTAGCGTTTGCGGATGATTTAGTCTTGATACCAAGAAATGAAACAGATCTACAAGAAAAACTACAAATATGGTACGTCGAGCTGAAAAAACGGTATTTATACATAAATAAAGACAAAACAAAAGTAATGACAATAGCAAGAGTGCCTCAAAGTATAAACATAAAATTAGACCAAGAAGTAGTTGAACAGGTCAAACTATTCAAGTATCTGGGGACAAATATACAAGAAGATGGAAAAATTGAAGCTGAACTAGAGGACAGAACGAAAGCCACCACGAAACTCTACTTTGCACTAAATAGACAAACAGTTAACAAAAAGGAACTCTCGACAAACACAAAAGTAAGAATAAACAACTCATTGTTTGTACCAACACTCACTTATGGAGCAGAGACATGTGTCTTAACTAAAAAGCAGAGGCAAAAAATTCAAACTAGTGAAATGAAAATACTGAGAAGAATAGCAGGACTAAACTTAATGGACAAGGTAAGGAACGAGGACATAAGAAAAAGACTAGGAGTAAAATCAATTGAACAAAGAATAAGAACGAGTACACAACGTTGGTTTGGACACATGATCAGGATGCCAGAAAGCAGGTTAACGAAAAAAGTATAGAGAATGGGAAACATGAAAAGGACGATGAGGGGAAGACCAAGACTAAAGTGGAACGAAGAAGTGGAAAGACACTTAAAGCATATCGACCTAGATTGGAACAGTGCCAAAATAGTAGCAAGAAATGGAGAAGAGTGGAGGAGAAGAATCTCAGAAAACTAGAACACAGAGCAGTACAATATCCTCAACACTGGCAATGGGCCGGTAAACGAGGAATGGATTAAGAAGAAGATGTTGTTAAAGTTATTTGTTCTTAAATAAAAACTAGAAAAGACATGGTTTTACCTATGTAATATTGGAATAGATATTCGTAATATAAATAACTTCCTAAATAACGACATAACTGATATACGGCTCTATCATGTAACTCATCGCTTATATTAATCGATGTAGCTTAATTTTAACTATCGACTATGATTTAAGCGAGCATTGCTAAAATGCTTACTATATAACAAGTGTCGCTAAGACAATAGCTACACTTTAAATTTTACCGATGTCGATAACAAATAAGAGTGACGGTAGTAACAATTTAGGAAAAAATATGTTTGACAACAGTGTAAATTTATACATATGCGATTGTTTTGACATTTTCCTTGTCAAATTGATTGTAAAAAATAGGGTACAATAACTCAAGTTAATGACATTTGGTTTGTTTTGTTCTGCCATCTATTGGTTGGTTCCCAGAAGTTTTAATAAAAATAATAATTTAGTTGCCTTTCAATTTTTATACAATACATTTGATTTTTTTGTAATAAATTGAGTACTTTAGTACGATTGACAAAAATGACAACTGTCAGAATATACTTCTTGAGAAATAGGTAGCAAATAAGTGAAAACAGTTATCTATTTATGTGCAAGTTTTTGAGCGATTAAATTTTGTGTAATGGAATAAGGAATAGTGACAAACATTTTAATAAAATATTGTAAAAGATTTGAGAGGGGGAAATTGGAATATGCAAAACAAATGGATGTTGAAGTAATGGCACATCTAGCTATAAGGTTTGTTTTTGTTATAAAGATATAAAATCGAAGAGTTAGATATTTCTAAATGAATAATACGAAACATAAAGATCGAAAATTTGCAGAAATGGGGTAGGTGACCAAGGTAGAATTTTAATGAAAAAACTATTGAATTATAGAAAGTATATTTATTTATGAACGTTGACATTAAAAAAGTTAAATATTTATCAGCAATTGTTTAGTAATTTGCGTTAAATAGAAACAGCGTGCATTACTATGACGTTCACTAAGTTCGCACGCTGATTGGTTAAAATTTGAAGGTGTGGCAATAAACCTATCTATCTCACTCACACCAACTATTTCCGTCTCTGTCTACCTTCGCCCCTCTCATGAACTTAGTTGACGTCATGATCCCCTCCCAAGTACTATATTATTTATTTACTTCAAAACAACATATAATTAACAATTTTAAAAAAATACGGGTATATTATTTTTGTACAAGCTGTCACATATACCAAATTTAGAAATTAGAAATTGGTCACCGACCCCATTGTATACGCATGGAAATCAATGTCAGCTTTTATTACAAAAATATGAATTTACTGAAACTATGCAATATTAGACTCAAAATGGAGAAAAGAGAACAAAATAAGTTAAATTTTGACATTTAAAAAATGTCTTTAATATTTTAGAGACAGTTCGTACCTTGTTTTTAATTATTAACATATTAGCGAGTATTATTAGCTATGATCGCTTAAATATTTGATACAATGATAAGATTTTAATACCAATGTCTTTAAAAACGTTTAACTACGTCGCTTAATATAAGCGATGTGTTACATGATAGAGCCGTTTATAATTTCCACAGTTATACATACCGTACAGAAATCTACGCCTCTGCTTAAATGTGTCCACAATATTTCCTCATATGGCAAGTGGCGTCTGTCACTCATATTCTCGGAAGGTACTAAGGAAACTAAGGTAGAAAAAAATTGTTACGCTAGGATGAGTTTCAAAAATACAAACAGACTTCTGTCTCGAGAAATTAAGTTACAGTAATACTGGTCGTTGGTATTGTAGCATAACTATAATAAACCAGGAGTATATTGTGTCAGTAAACATGGAGTGTATCTTTACCACAGTTACAGTGTAAAATGATTGACAGCAATGTATTAACGAGTTTTTTTTATAAATAAACAAAGAGATTGGGATAAGTAACAAAGATTAAAATAAATATTAAATATGAATTAAAGAAATGATATATTATTTATTTATATTTATATTTATATACTTAATAATTACATAAAACTAACATAAGTAACACAAAATTGGAACAAATTACTTCTAAACAAAATCCTAAACGATTATAAAAAGAATTAACAACATTCATTATTTGGTGGAGAGTAATATTTTGTGAAATTGCATTAATTCTATTTTTTTGTTCTATGTTCATTTTGTCACCATTTTAAATATTAATTTGAAGTGTCCCCAAAGAAAAAATCATTTGATGTAAGATCTGGTAACCGTGCAGGCCATTTCACTTTTCCCCACATTCTAACCATCTTTGTACGTAGTGTGGCACATTTTGTGTAGTGAGGGGTAGCACCATCCATTGTTTACTGTAAGTACTATCCTCTGTTGCAATAATTCCAAATTATACCATGCTATAATCTGCACTTTTACTTAAACTGTACATAAAACTATTTTGAATTGTGACAGTTTGAGGAGTCTGATAACTATCCTCTTTGTTTACTCATAAAACAAACGCTTCAATACATTGCAGATATTCTGTAACTATGGTAGTGAAACTGATAAAAAAACATTTGGTATATATACGAAAATGACTTATTCTACTCACTTATAATATAATATACTAAGGACCGCTCGAAAATAAGGCCAAAAATTAATATTTTTTTCTACGATAATGTAAAAAAGTCACAATATGAAATTTCTTGCAACACTCAAAAAATGTGTTTTAAATAATTTATTATCATATACAAGAGAGGTAAGTATAGTAAAAAAATTAGGGAGTGAAGAGACTTCTTCAACATTTGTAACCAATATATGAGGAAATACAAAGTTTATAAGTGCAATAATTTATTTCAAATCAACTACTCTCTACAAATGCATGATTTATTGAAATTTTAATACCCAAAAATAGGAATTGTAACATAACACTATAACAGCTTTTAACACGAATATAAAAAATCACAAGGAACAATAGGACTCAAACGAAACAAACAAAAATGATGAAAAATATACACGGCAGTTATTTGAAATATATTAAAATGTCATAGAAAATACTATGTTTCACTTTAAAATAATTATAAATATCATTACTATGTACCATTCTATGGCGCGCCGTTTCGGCAAATATTATTACTATAAAAATAAATTTATTTTCCGTAAAATATTTATTTTCGTACGAAAATATAAAGATTATTGTTCAAATATATTCCATTGTTGTTTAAAAAATATTTTTTGTATAATTTTATTATTTTAAAATACAAAAAAAAATATTTTTTAAACGGTAAAGAAAATATTTTTTCGCAGCCTGTGAGTGGTATTATTTAATATAAAAATGAGCTTTATTATTCTACCGTTAGGTGGCGTCGTTACCACTGCTATTTGATCTGGCAACCTTGTACTGTACACTCAACTACATAGGCTGTGAAACATATCCGGATTAAGCACTGGCAACCGATGGCACCACTGAAATCTCAGCAATAGGCGACATGCATATTTTTAGCATCAGCGCCTTTAGCGGCAATACTATAAGTTTTTTGAAAACAAACATAAGGTGTATATGAGTTTTACGCAGGTAATTCGCGAAATAATGTGTTTTTATTGTTTTTAAAATGGAACATGAATAAAAATAACTACATTTTCTTCACATTTAATACCTCGGATTCCCTTGTCTGCAAGAATTATATCTTCGCCTGTAATAAGCCTAAAATTCCATAGTTATTTGTCATAAATGAATCAATTGTTTTCTGTTTTTAGTATCGAATTTTATCTATTCGTACAGGTATAATTTTTTCCACATGTTTTTCAATACTTCGTGTTTTGAAACTCGTGATTTTCCCTACAGGCGATGTGCAGACTTGTAGTCAGCGCCGCCACTGGACGAAACTTGCAAAACTGTTATTAAAACAAACGGTCAGCTGTTGCGTTACTGAAGATAATTTGCTTTTTTGTTTTTTGTACTTTAAAGTTTAAAATAATATAAAACATACAGGCTGGTACAAGACGATCGAATATTATGTGTTGTGTTGTGGGATGTAGTATTAGGTCAAAATTACACTTCATTTATCGACTTCCAAAATTCTTAAATCATGGGCCTTTGCACAATCAATCTTCTTGATTCGAAAAATTTTCTGTGCCTTTAGCGCAATTTTTCTAGGCGTTAAATCTTTTGCTTTTCTTATATTTTTTATAAACAATAATATTAATTGTACTAAATGTATAACAGTAAACAATATTAACCTGTTTTGTAAATATTGCTGTATGTTGGGTATAATGTTCAAAATTATACCTATATGAACAGATACATTTCAATTTCGATACCATAAGCTCTAAACACGTTTATTCCAGGAATAATATAAAATACGACTGTCTACAGGTTTTTAAGTTTCCTCATACGTATTGTCACTAATATTTCATTTCAAGTCATAACAAAAATCTCTATTTTTAGATAAATAGTTACTTCACATAATAAAAAAAAATATTTATTTATTTATAAATGAATCAAAATTTTAAACTAGTCCTCGAAAATTATGATGCGTTAATAATATGGCCATGGAATGTATATCATCAGCCTGCAGAATTTTTTTGAATTTATTGAATTAGCTCATTAAAAAATTTAAAACTGTAGTGTTTTGACTAGAACGCAAAGCTATTGATGCACTTTTGCATTTTTCTTTTAAAACACATTACCAGAATTTCACAGTTTTATAGACTGTACCGAAATTAGAATTCAGTATTTTGTTCTAATAAAATAGACGATAGAATTTTTACATATTCTAATTATGAGGGAACTTTCAGTGCTAAATTTTTAATTGGAATTGCACCTCATGGATTCTTTTAACAATTGATTCATTCAATAACTATGGAATTTTAGACTTAGTTCACGCGGAGATATAGTTCTTGCAGACAAAAGAGGTCCAGGTATTAAATGTGAAGAAAATGTAGTTGTTTTCAATCTTCTTCCGTTTTAAAAACAATAAAAAAACATCATTTCGCGAATTACTTGCGTTAAACCCGCATACACCTTACGTTTGTTTTAATAACACTTATAGTTTTGCTGTTAGAGGCCGTAGCAATAACAACATACAACAAGCAAATATCTTAATGGTCGTAGAAAAAATAATATAAAACATCGAATATTGTACGTTGTGTTGTGGGATGTAGTATTAGAATAAAAATACAATTTATTTACCGATTTCTACAGTCTAAATTTTTAGTCTTTGCATAACCAATCTTCGGAAATTTCTTGATTCGAAAAATTTTCTGTACCATTAGCGCAATTTTTCTAGGCGTTAAATTTTATAAACAATAATATTAATTGTATCTTGTATCTACTAAATGTACAAAAGTAAACAATATCAACCAACTTTGTAAATATTGCTGTATGTTTGGAATAATGTTGAAAATTATACATGAATTTCGATACCAAAAACTCAAAACAATTGATTAATTTATTACAAATAACTATGGAATTTTAGACTTATTACAGGCGGAGATATAATTCTTGCAGACAAGGGAATCCGAGGTATTAAATGTGAAGAAAATGTAGTTGTTTTTATTCATGTTCCATTTTAAAAACAATAAAAACACATTATTTCGCGAATTACTTGCGTAAAACCCATATACACCTTATGTTTGTTTTCAAAAAACTTATAGTATTGCTAAAGGCGCTGATGCTAAAAATATGCATGTCGCCTATTGCTGAGATTTCAGTGGTGCCATCTGTTGCCAGTGCTTAATCCAGATATGTTTCACAGCCTATGTAGTTGAGTGTACAGTACAAGGTTGCCAGATCAAATAGCAGTGGTAACGACGCCATCTAACGGTAGAATAATAAAGCTCATTTTTATATTAAATAATACCACTCACAGGCTGCGAAAAAATATTTTCTTAACCGTTTAAAAAATATTTTTTTTTTGTATTTTAAAATAATAAAATTATACAAAAAATATTTTTTAAACAACAATGGAATATATTTGAACAATAATCTTTATATTTTCGTACGAAAATAAATATTTTAACGGAAAATAAATTTATTTTTACAGTAATAATATTTGCCGAAACGGCGCGCCATACCATTCTTATAGTAACATTTTTTTTCTTCTCGTTATTTTAAATATAGACAACAATCACTTATTTCCGCAAGTTTTATTTCATTTTGTAAAGTTTGTATCAGATCTATGAAGTCTCTGCACTCCTTATAAATTGTTTGCTATATTTATTTATTTACTACTATACACTTTGTTGTAGATTATTAGTATCTACATATAAACAACGATGTATTACATAATTTTTTTACAACTTCGTAACATGCCAGAATGAAAAACATTGATGACAGAGGCCACACACACATGACTCCTATCACAATCCAACACTTAAACACTTATGCTTGTATTCATAGTCAATGCTAACTCAAGTTACTTGGCTAAGCATTACTTCGATATTACTCGTCTTTTAGTACATGACATGTTTTATAGTTGAAACTTCCTGAATTCTCGGCTAAGTAATAACCTCAAGCTAGAGATTTGTAGAAATTGTAGTTATTGCGTTGGGAATATTTGTAAATTTGACAATTTGACAGCATTTGACAAGTACTCAAGTATGAGTCAAGGCGAAGTACCGACTATGAATACAGGCATTAGTGTTCCATTACTATTTCAACAAATTACTTTTAAAGCCACTTTCACAAGAAAACTTTAACATAAAATTTCAAACAGTAACAGATATAGGCTTAAGCAAGAAATTTTATTCTAAACATTTACAATACTGTAAATAAAATTTTTTCATAAGACATATAACCGCACACAAAACTAGTCTCATGCTATTTATAGTTCATTTTTTCTGTAATAGGTTTGACGTCATCACTTTATATTCGAACTAATGAAATTAGTGGGAGGGGGGGGTTGTGTTAGAAATTTGATGACGTCATAGAAAATTCGAAGTGGTTCTAAAACAGTGACAAACATGTTCCAACTATATATTCCTGACAGTTTGTAATTAGTTCATGTATCATGGTTTACACATGCGCGGACTATGGACCATGCCCCTTCTCCTATTTGCTATCGAGAGATGCACTAATTAGACAAACGCTTACTTTCTTAAAGGGCGCAAACTTGTGTACGACAAAAAGAGTAGATATACCAGTTGTTATTTACAAAATAAAATCTCACACAAACTTCAAATTCACCCAATATATTTTTCACGTAACTCATAATTTTTGCAATAAAGAAATCAGGCGTATACAGAACACTTGCAAAAAATATACATCGGTTTAGCAAGTAGAAATTTAAAAATTAAGTTCAATGAACCACCTTCAGCCGTAAAATCATAAATCAACGATACAAATAATCAAACTTCGATCGAAAATAATTTAGAGCTTATACACTGCAAAACACATATCATAAATTAGATTTACTTGATAAATACGAAACAAACAATGTCAAATGAAACCATTTTACTTACGGAAAATAAGTATTTTCCTAAACCACATTTATTTAAATGTTTACCATCCTTTTCTACATAAAAAAATATTCCAAATATAACACCACCGCCACCTACTTCCCATATCCAAGTAAAAAGTTATACTTTATTAAACAGATTTCTTAAAACGTATCAACAGAATTTCAATTTTTGTCATAAGTCGTGTGTAGCACGTGACTCGATGTAGGCAACCCGCCTGAGTGCTGGACCAAGAAACCAATTCACAATTTCCATTGTGCAACAAGCTGGTTTTTTGTGTTATAGAGCTTTGGAGAGATTTTTGACCTGTTTTTCTACAGTATACGAGTTTATTTGAAATGTGAGTAAATTACTTAGGTAATCAGATATTAATTCAGTGAATTAATAGTATATAAATTACAAATAACATGATATGAAAAGTAATTAACCTATAAGACAAATACAAGTGATTTTTATTTTAGTTTTGCTGAAAAATGGCTCGTAGTGACCTTTCCTTTTCTTTTCCCCAGAATGTGAAGGAACGATATTTAGAAAATATATCGATTGTGGACAATGTTAATCCATATTGTCACTACCAAAAAATTTTCCGAAGACATGTATCCTGATATTGTGGAATATTTTGTGTATAAAAAAAGTTCATATACATCTTCAGAATTTAAAGCTTACAATAGTTTGGAAGCTTATAATATGTTTCAATGCGACTGGATTCGAACCATTGAAACGAAAAAAGTAAATGATTATATTATTGTTAGAGGCAAGGTAGAAACGAAAAAAGTAAATGATTATATTATTGTTAGAGGCAAGGTATTAACTTTGTGATTTATTTTTATCGCAATTATTTACGGTAGTTATTTTAAATATATTATTACTGAATTAATTAATACTTAATACAAAAATCTATATAATAATTTGTTTCGAACCACCGGGTAAACTTTCTTTCATAATTTCATAATTTCGTTAGGTACTTTATGAGAATGCCAAATACTAATTTACAATTGTTTGTATTCAAAGAATTAAGGTATTAGAAACAACAAAATACCTTTAATAAAATGTCTGGAACATATGCTGCCGTATTTTATTTTACTTTCTGTCAAGTCTTGTCTCTTAACCGCAGTTATCCACTTTTTCCGTCTTTCTACAGCTACAGGAATAATCCTACCTCGGTTATCTTTTTCTGAGGGAAACCTATAAAAGGATATTCCATCCCCTATACCATTCTTTTTCGAACATCCCACAACAACACAGAATTAAGACATTTTTGGATATTTCTGCGTGGTGTACAATGCTATGTTGATCCACCAGGCAGACATCTTTAAATAGCCGTGACGTCACGTACACGCAACCTATTATTACTTAAATATTAAGTTTTCCATAAACGGACAACATCACATCGGAATAAAATGTCAAATGAACTATTTGCCACTACTGTCAAAATTTCGATTATTTTTTTTATTTAAGTAACACTTAAAATTTAAGTCTTGTTGGTGCAACTGGGCATAAGTATTTTAAAGTTATTGTCATTAACATATGCACTTAACCTCTTAAATTCTAAAATTACGAATCCAAGACACCTGGATATTGTATTCACTTTAATCATTCGCCTGTAATCGGTCGGCACTTAAATTAAAATTAGAAAAACCTAGCACAATACAGTACAATATTACTCATCGAAATTCAAATTTTATCATACACGAATATATCCAGTATCGAAAACGTAAAATGATTTATTTATTACTGTGTTGTATTACCATGCTTACAAGTGTGATTTCAGTTCGGTAAGTAAGTTTTTACGGTAATATTATTCTTTACAGTACTGTATATATAAATTTCATAAATTTTTACTTATACGTCCTATAAATGACCTTATTTTAATATAATTCTTATTGAAAGTTTGTGATTGAAATGTCGTAAGTAACAGATGACAGCGTTTCCTTCTTAAATTTGTCAATGACAACTAAGATTTTTATTTTACTTTCTTCATTGTCAAGGTAACAAAATGAAACCTTTCATTAAAATTCTAAAATGTGATACACTGAGAAATAAAATATTGTGCGTAATTCGTCCGTTGATGATATACTCGGTACTCATTTCAAAATCTTATTCGTACCGTAAAAACTCATTTACCGGACTTATAACCTAAATTATTATTACTTGACGAGTCGTTTTCGATTTTGAACTAAATTAATTTTGTTCTCTCTATGACAAACTAATTATTGTGTTCTGCTGCCGTATTTTACGCGATTTGATAGACGTCGTCTGCCTTCGGAATAAGTTCGGCGTACAAAATGTTATGCTCGATAAGAGCTGCAAAAACTGCAGACCACAAGAAGGTAACTTACGCATTTTACGCTTATTTAAAATTTGTTAAAATTATTTATTATACAACTGTAAGAATACGAGTATTTGAAAATTTACCTTAAATTAATTTTGTTATCGAATTATAAAAAAAGTAATTTTTTAAACTTATCAGGAACAATTGTCAGTTAAACAGCCAGGTTTGTCCAACACCTATACCACAGAATAGTTATAAATAATAATTCTGTACTTGTACTAAACAGAAGAAATTCGGATGAAAGTCCCGGTAAAGTACATAAAAGGCAATTTAAAAAAGACATATTTAAAAAAGCAACTGGATTTGTTATTGAACGAGAAAAATGCCGAATTTAATTTGTTGTTCGTGAACGATCATGGTGAAAAAAATATGAACTGAAACTAGGGTGAGAGATTTGTTGCATTTGACTGAGAAAATAAAGAAACCCGAAAATTTATTGCCAAAAAACTACAATGAAAAATTAATAAATAAGTTTACCGAAAACAATTAAGGACGTACTTGTTAAAAATTTAAATTAAAACGATATAGAAAATTAAATTCCTTTGACTAATATTTTATATCCTTTTTTGTTTCATGCAACACACCCACAAATATGTAGCGCAAGCCGCCATTGCGTAATAGTATCACTGTCTTCACTGTGAAATATTTCCATCAAAAGGTGAAATCTTTGTATGCTTTGGCCAATTCCGAAAAATATATGCCAAATAAATATTTTCTGAAACTTTCTTTGCTTTCCTGCGGCTTTTTAGAGATGAGGCAACAAATCCAAAATACTACTTTTGCGGATTCTGCAATTGCCGGTGGTGTTCGTAATTGATAGAGTAATCAATATCTTCCAATATTTTTGTATAATAAATTTAGAAAATCTCGCATTGCAGACAGTTACCTATACCTATAACATTTTCAATTGTCTGAATAGGGATTTCCAAGTGTTTTTTTTTTTAATTTTAAATTAAACCTTACGCGTCAAGCAATAGCAAACCAGCGTGAAAATGCAAATACTCATTCAACTGCCAATAACATTTGCCAATGTCCATCACGTCACAATACGTCTAATACTGAATTGACGTAATAAAATTCAGAAAATTAAAGATTATATTCACCTTCATATTACTTATATATTATGAACATTAATATCCAATAAGTATTTATTTTAAAAGCCGTAGGCTTGGAAACCTTCATAGTTTCCTTACAAATGTTATGCTGATTATTACTTTATGTTATTTAATTACAAGAAATTATTTTATTTTCTTTTTTTAAAAAGACACAAATCTTGTAAAGAAAATGCATATTTTTCAGTCTCATGTGATAGCAGCCCTCAGCTTCGTCTCGTACTATATATTCGTACTGAAAACATGCACATAAATACTTAATACTGTAACAAAGTGCAGACTAATTTGTATCCAGAATGATTATATAATAAATATCAATATTTCTTTAAAAAAAATAAAAATTGATTATGTTTTTCGTAAAACAAATTGTACAACCTCTTGCGTGAATTTGGTTCCCGGAATCGTTCTGTCGCAATGCTCGCAAACTCGCGCCGCAGAACACTCATCCGGGACCTAATCGTTTCCGTACTTGATACGTAACTATTTAAATTAGATTTATTTTAGGGCGGCATAAAATCAGATTTTTTTAATTTATAAAGCTGCTTTTTCTGTTTTATACGGATTTTTTTAATCAGTCTTTTTATGTTTTTAAAAAAGATATACTATAATTTCAAAAATGTTTCACAAAAAAAAATTTATTATGAAAAGAAAATATTGTAAAGAATAAGCAAAAATTTGAAGAAACTATAAAAAACTAAAATAAAATCCTTTATAACAATGCCCGTATAAGCTAATGTTATTTTATTTTTATCGTTTATACCGATATCGATGTCGTTAAACCGAATTTTACTGTAACACATTTCAAAGTAAATTTAACAAAAAAATCACACATTAGTGCAAAAAATTTCTGCGTTATAAATTCAAAATAATATACCATTAAAGTTATTTTACTGACGAAGTTAAATAGATTTAGTAGTTCTTGAAAGTATTGCCACATGCTAACATTTCCCACACGCTTTTCCCGAATTTTAAATGTGAAATAACAATTGCAGAACAAATAATTCAAATCAATGGGTTTCAAGAAAAAACCAATGTAATTTAAATCTGATTTTAATCACTGATTTAAAATCAAGTGTTTTAAATCAATGTAACCCTGTTTTGTTTATTCAGTTTTTATAGTTAAAAATACTTACAAATTATATTAACAAACTTTTCAAAATATTTAAGGTTTTGAATTTGATATTTCCCCTAGGGCACAAGAATTAGAAATACTAATTTTACAAAAAATATATAGTAAAAACAATGTAACATAGTCTCTGTCATAAAAACGTTTTCGATATAATAATAAAGCAGTTATTAACTCTAAGTGTAAAATAGTACTTTACAGTATTAGCAAGGTAAACAGTTTTTACTGGTGATAGGAGGAATTGACTAGTGTTAGGAGTTTTGAAAAAAAAAAACGGAATAAACGTAAAACAAAAACTCTAAACACTTCTTTCTAGCAACACATTTTATTGATAACACTCTATTACACCTTTATTCACTGTATATACAGGGTGTCAATGAAACTAGGGAACGCGATTTTAGTTGGAAGTTATAAGAGATACAAAGAAATCTTTAAAATATAATTGTGAGTGTTTTTAGAAAGCTACATAAATTAATTTAAATCAGAAAAAAAATATTTTCATTTTCGGAGATATACCTATTTTTGACTTTTTTTTTAAATGGTACGTCCTGTATATTTTTATACTATCTAGTACAAAATAATTTTTGCTTTAAAAAAGTTTCATAAGTTGTACCTTCTAAACTTCATAGAATTCGAGATATTGAAAAAAATATTCAAATAGTTTTACTCGAAATTAAAGCTGGCTATGAATACAAAATTATTGAATTACGACACATTTTAATTTACAAATGTACATCAAATTCTTCACATTCTCGTTAATTGACTATTCTTCCATTTTTACAACAAATCAATAGTTATCAATCTTTTTCACAAAATTATAACAATAAACTAATACAAATATCAAATTTTGTTTTATAGCTAGCTTTATTTTCCAGTAAAATTATTTTAATATTTTCTTCAATATCTCGAATACTATTAAGTTTAGAAGGTATAACTTATGAAACTTTTTTAAAGCAAAAATTATTTCGTACTAAATAGTATAAAAATATACAGGGCGTACCATTTAAAAAAAGTCTAAAATAGGTATATCTCCGAAAATTTAAATATATTTTTTCTGATTTACATTAATTTATGTAGCTTACTAAAAACACTAACAATTTTATTTGAAAGATTTTTTTGTATCTCTTATAACTTTCGAGAAAAATCGCGTTCCCAAATTTCATTTACACCCTGTATATTCCCCATCACAACATAAAATACATACAATTAAATCAATGTACACAGTTACGAAACATTACCTAATCAAATTACAATACTAAGAACAAATTCCTAACACTAGCGAATCGCCTAAACGCGCCTGCCACCTTGTTGAACTCATAAAAAATGTTACCTTGCTTATACTGTGCAATAATTTATTTGTTATTCATCTAATGATTGAAATAATAACTAAATCCTGTCAGTTACTAATGTTATGTCAAAATTATATGCCAACATACAACAAATCTGATGGCTAACTTGTAAAAGTTTCACAGATTGTGAAGGTTAGCATCCCTGGACAACAAATAATTCAAATAAATAATGGTTTACATGTAAGTAACAAATATAATTATTTACAATTTTAAGTCGAAAAATGACCCCCTTAACTCTAAACAGATTAGTAACTTGTATTAAACTATTTACTTCTATTTGCACAGCTTATAGTTAAATACTACAGGTTTGGAAAAAAATGCATATCGAAATATTAACAGTAGTAATAACCTGTGCAATTGGACATTAATCATTTAAATTTTTTATACAACACCATGTTAAGACTATGACTATTATAACATTAGAAATTATCTCACTGTTTGTTGTTTCGTATTATAGTAACTACGTTATAAAACGTTCTCTACTCTATTTTTTATTAAATGTCATTTTGAAATGTTATCTGTTAAAAATAATTTTATATCAATGATTAAAAGGTGTTGGAAATATATTAAAATGTTGTGTGACACACGTGTGTTTATTACCAGAGTCACTTAGAAACACCAACTCGACCTTTCGGTCTCGTGTGCTCAACTCTTCGATTAATTGTAATGGATCACACTTGTACCATAGATAACTATTTTTAACACGTTAACTGCCACCATTAAAAAAAAGGTGGGTCCCTTGGGCCATTTTTTCTTTTTTACAGATTTAAGGTGTTTTCATATTAGAAAATACAAGTATGATAACAGAATTGATTTTTTTTAATGTTGCTCTAAAATTTGAAGAATTTTATTGAGGCACAAAATTTGCAGTATTTTATCATTTCAGAGACTAAAAAACAAAAAAATCATGCGCTAAGAATAGGTTTTGGTCTGTCAGGCCACCGAGAATTAAACTACGTTCACAGATATGCGTTACGAGGTACAAACGTTAGACCACTGAGCATAATGTGTATTCAAACACTGAGGCACAAACGATGTGTCTCAGAGCATACGAGGATATTTTAGTGAGACACATAAGATGTACCTCATGGCAGTTAACGTGTTAATCATATATATATTTATTATAAATGTCACACAATGTAACACGAATTGACAGTTAATAATGCAATGTCGTGTAAAGAGCAATTAAAAATATAATTAAAAAATATGTATTATAAATTCCTGTAAATACGACACTTGCACCGAGGTCCTTTGGTCTTTGTGTAGGATACCGATTATTATAATTACTAGTAATCAGTTTAACCGCTCACAAAATACAAAACAATATAATAAAGTCGCCGCCTACTATATGCTGGGGCACAAAGTATCATTGAAATTTTAAAGTTTCGTATTTACTGTAAACGTTAAATGATAAAAAAGCGGAAAATATGATCATTTATTCAATATATGTGTAACAAGTCTAAGTCAGCACATTCTAGTGGCACCAATTAAGTTAGTAGGAAATGAATGTAATACATAAATAATGTTGTGTAAAGGTAAAACTAATATTTGCTGACTTAGTACTTGTTGTTCATAGTATATATAGTGTAAGGTAATGGTTGTAAAAGGATGGAGAAGAGAAAGAGAGAAGCCAGTAAAGAAGTAGTGTGATATAGTGCAATGGTAGACGGCGGTGGTGGACAGAAGTGTCATTGGAGAAGAAACCAAATGTAAAACATTATTTATTATATTATTTATACTTTTATACAAATGTGAGTATTCTATGTAATTCAATAGCCATCTCCTAATACTTGCTCCGTATCCGGTCTGACAAAGAACCCATATATATATATATATATATATATATATATATATATATATATATATATATATATATATATTTGTCAATCCTATCCTCATCAAAGAAGGGTTACATATGCATATTTAATGATGGCCGCCGCATCAGCAGAAAGATCTTCAGTAAATTCAAATTGATAAAAACATGGGCCAGGACCGACTAATTAACTTAAGTTTACTTGCAATAGCAAACGAAGTAACCTAATCATTAGAATTGGAAAATAATATTGAAGAATTTGCTTCCTTGATGGCGTGAAAGGATAAATTCAATAAATTTTTTTATATTTGTATTTTTTTTCAAAATTCTGTTTATGTAATTTGTTAGTTATTTAGTTCAACTTCATTTTACTTTGATTAAAATATTGTTTTTAAACTCAGTTTCTCGTGTGCTTAACTTAATATTTAACCCAACAATTTCATTTAAAAAATGTCGACTGATCATATGAAAAACCCAAAAAAATATTTTTTTTGTATATGTGGTGCCATATTTAACAATTGTCCGGAGCCCAAAATTGTGTCATTTTAAGAAGAACGCATGGATATGACAAATCACATTAAAAAGGTCAGTGGCAGTTCGTTGCTTTAAATAATGGGGGTGCTGGACTTACGAAATTTTCGAAGACTCTATAAATGCGTGTTTCGATAAAATATCAAAATTATTGAAATATAAACATAAAATACATATTTTGTTGTTTTCTTATTTCTTAAGGTTACATTTCTGAGGTCCTTCCTAATGAGCTACATGACCACTGTCGAATTTTTTTATTTTCCTCGTATTTTTCAAGTTCATCATTGAAACTATAAATATTATTATAAAATTAACCGTTGTAACTACCAATAATAATGACAAAACTATATTATCCTATAATTTTACTGAAATTAGCATTTGATATTAAATTTATGTAACAGCCCCTTATCTCTGACATCAGGTAGGTAGTAGGTTTTATTTAATGCTATCGAATAAATATTGTTAATGATAAATTAGTTATAACTATATATATATATATATATATATATATATATATATATATATATATATATACAGTGTGTGCAACTAAATGCGGAACATAGGACTTTAACATGGGATTTTAAAAAATTGCAGATACTCTCTATTCTGATAGATTTAGAGCAAAACTGCAAGAGTACAAAGTTGTTCAAAATTAAATTCTACGTCAGACAGGATCACAACTAACGAGAAATTTATGACATAATATCAGGTATAAAAAATAATAAAACTGTTGGAGGAAACGGAATAAAGGCAGAACTATTAAAAGAAGGTGGAGAAGTACTACAAACAAGAATTTACGACCTTTTAATTAAAGTATGGAAAAAAGAACAAATACTGGAAAAGTGGAAAACAGCAGTATTGTGACCTGTACAAAGAAAAGGGGATCTAAGCTTATGTCAAAAATATTGAGCCATAGCATTATTAGATATAACAATATAAAATAATGGCAACACTGACTTATAAGAATGAGGTTGGAACACAACATTAAGGATAAGATAGAAGAGTATCAGGGCGTTTTAGAAAGGGATGATCTGTATTTAAGCAATTATGTACAGTTAAGCAGATCTTATAGAGAGTATAGTTATGAAGAAAATTTGGAAATTCATATTTTGCCATAGACTTTAAGCAAACTTACGACAGGATAATAAGAAAAAAACACATGAAGCCTTATAAAAATTAAATGTGCCAAAAAAATTAATAAATCTCATAAAGATGACCCTAGACGATACCAAAAGCAGAGTAACCGTGGAAGGGGAATCATTTTCTGCATTCCAGGTTAAAAGAGGTCTAAAGCAAAGAAATCCATTATTAACACTGATTTTGAACTACATACTACAAATAATAATGAGGGAAGCTGATAAAATAGGAAAACGGAATTCTATATTACAAAAAAGTCAGTGCGTAGCCTATGCGAGATCAATACAAGAGTTGCTGAAAATTTCCAAAAGAGTGAGGAAATATATATGAGTTGTTCATTAATGAATCAAAGAGTAAATATATGGCATTAGAGAAAAATCAACAATCGATGTAAGAGAGTATAAAGTTTAAAATGAAAGACAAAGAATATAACTTTCAGAAGATGAACTTTTTTGAATATTTGGGAGTCATAATTACTAACCTAACCAAATTATATGATGAAGAGACAGAAACAAGAGAATAACTAAAGAAAGTAAAGCGTATGGAATGTTTTTGAATACAATTTTTTCCAAAAACATAGGAAGAGCAACCAAAATAAGAATATATTGGTCAGTTATTCCACCGACAGCCTTGTATAGATGTGAATTATGGGTGCTAAATAAAAACAAAGAAAAGAAACTAGACGCTTGGCAAAGAAAAGTACTGAGGAGAATTTTTGAAGGAGTAAAAGAAGATACCTACGGGACATGGAGAAGAAGGAAGACGGAACAGAAATACAAGATATGTACGGATTTCTATTTACAATCCACTCGATTAGAGCAGAAAGAATAAGATAGCTAAGACATATTGCACAGATGTCGGAGAATAGAGCTACCAAGCGAACATTATTAGGGGATGAAAGAGGAATGCAGTAAAAGAAGATCCACGGAATGAAAGTGTGATAAATTAAACTGAGACATCCAAAGTTAGAAAGAAATGAAAATATATTGTAAAGAAAATAGAAGTCCGGGGCCTTGAAGCCCTATAGTGCTAACTTATATTCATAATTAATATATTTTGACGTTTCTAATAAAACTTATATTATGTTCGAAAATAGAACCACGGGACCGCGGTTACGGTTCGTGGTTCCTGAATGGTTACGGTGCACGTTATTATTTTCGAACGGCGTGGTTAGGTTATAGAACAGATAACCTATAAAATATCTATCACCCCATCCTCTCGCGCAGTAGTGTCTAGTTTGTTGTTGAAAAAATATAATTATGGAAGCCTGGTTATTTTTTTTACAAGAAATGTTGCAAAACGTTGTTTACTTCTTGTCAGTCACAGAATTGCACATCATTTTAAGGTTATGTTATAATATTGAACCACGAAACCGAGCTCAGATCGCGGTTACTGTGGTAAGCAGATTTGACCACAGCGTTCAGGAACCACGTTCGTAAACAGTACCGGTTTCCTGAAAAAAGTAACCGCGGTCCCGTGGTTCTATTTTCGAACATAATATTAATAATACCCGGTTAAAAGAAAAAATAGGTTTATTTAAAAAAACCCAAGTGGATTGGGATTTTTGAAGTGAATCTTTTCAAAAAAGTTAATCCAAGCTCAATGTGAGTACAGAACTTAACCGAATTCATCTTAATATAAAAATAGTATTCATGCAATCGTGTCGGCGAAATTTTAACTGAATGTTACATTTTTATCGATTCGCTTCTTTGGGTTGGTTCAGTAAAAATGTCATTTTCGGAATTAAATTTAATAAAAAAGCATTGTAAGGAACACAGTAGGGCCACATTGATTATCAGACTTATCTATTAATTCAATGTAAAACGATATTGTCGTAGAAATAAATTTATCAAATTTTAAATCAACTAGCATCTGATTGATTTTTTTGGTATTTCCGTTTATTTGTAATATCTTCATTAAATACTTATTAATTAAAATAGACTAGAACATTATCTCCAGACGAGTAGTATAGAATGACGTTCCGTGAGTTACTTCAAAATTCTATTCTCTCAATAATGTGAATGTACTACAAGTTACATTTAATTTCATTAAAACACATATTTTGTAGTGTCCTGCTTTAGGGTCAATAAAAAGAATTTTTTTTAAATTTACATTGGGGCCTGGATTGAGACGGAAACACTGGCGCATGGCTGCATTGTTACGTCACGTAAAAGGTATTAGAACAACAATGGAAATAGGAAGTATTCTACCAGGTAAAAACTAAGAACACATGTCGGGGAAAAGCATTTATTGTCGTCAACATACAAGTTGGATATTATTCATTGTGCGTTACTACCTGAATTGTTGTGCGTAATGATATTTTTTTAATAATACGGCAAACTATTTGTATTTTAATTCAACCAAACGTAATTAAAATAACAAATATCAATGGGAACTGGCATATAACTTCAACTTTGTTACAAAATACCAAATTGTAGGTAAAAAACAAATATATATATATATATATATATATATATATATATATATATATATATATATACTTTGTTACAAAATACCAAATTGTAGGTAAAAAACAAATATATATATATATATATATATATATATATATATATATATATTATAGTACCAAAGAATGTGAGATTTTTAAAGTGCGACATGATGATAAAAACAATTTTAATTAATAAATGAGCGTGATCAACATAGCTCTAAATATTTTGAGATAAGCAGATGAAAAATTGATTTGAAAGTGCATACTGACTAGTTATATCGACTATACACAACAATTTACCTCATTCACCATAAAAGTGAAACATTGTAGATTACTTTTTTACTGTAATTTAAAAAAAAAATGGTTTTGGTTTCAAAATATTCTCATTTGGGTGTACATATATTACAACTTAATTTAAATATTATTTTTGCTATCAGTTCCGCCTTAGTTTTAATTTTTTTATATTTTTGTGTTAGTCATAATAACATGGTCTAAATTTTCTTAAAATGGTATTATAATTCTTGTATGATATGACACTTAAAAATCGCTAGCCATGTCACAAGGTCTCGAAATTGTCTACCGTTGACAGAAGATTTTTTGTAACATTCAAAATTAAGAACAATTTTCTCAGTAGCATAAATACGTATTACATAATGTATCAGTAACCCAACATTAAATATCTGTTAGCAGTAATACTTGTATAATAGAAATGACTCGCTCGAACGATTCCAAAACTCTGTTGAGCGCCTGCAAATATTTGGAAATTAAAAAATAGAACAGTTTGTAACCAGAACTAAAACGCTGTAAGAAAAATAAATAAATTATTACTTTTCTTAAAATAACACGTACACATTGTGTAGAGTATGAACAAGCTAATTCTTTATTGCGGATTGTGCATTAATAAACTTGGTAAGGAATCAAACATATGAATTCAATTATCATATTCATCGTTAATTCATTAACTGTTTTATAAATAGTTATATTATTTACTTATTGTTTGTTATATTTTTCAAGTACTTATTTGATTTACCATTTAAGTTTGTTTGCTTTTATATAAGGCATAAATATTAGGTCTAACCCAGTCTAGTTCAGATTTAAGAATTTGGTTAACATTTTTTTGTAAGACAAGTTCTCAAGAATAAATAGAAATTATCTATCCAAGTGATTATTAAGCCCTTTAATGGAACAGGATTTTCTAACTGAGAATTTAGAAGAAGGATACATTTGGAAAGAAATAATTGTCTCGAAGCTTAAAAAAAAACTATTTGATATGCCAGTTGAACAATATATGAAGAAAGATGTAATGGATCGCGATATCATCAGGCACAACTTCAATAGACATCATTTTTTCACAAAATCCTCTCATGTGACATTTGACTTTATTAAGAATAAATTACTGCAAGAAAAATCATGGCAATTACGAATAAAAAGCTAATGGTAACGCATCGAATGAAAATGTAGCTTTTTACACAAAAAAGGAACAGGGAATTATCAAAAAACTTTTGGTAAAAACACGGTAAGTATGAAAGTAATGTATACAAGCATCCCATGAAAGAGATGAAGAATTTGCTTTCATCGCTTAATAGTGAATTAACAGATTACAGACAAAAATCAATTACCTTTATTGTTGATTCTGGTGCCACAAATCATTTAATTGGTCCAGAAGTTAGAAAACATTTGATAAATTTGGAAGAAGTAAATTTTTAATGAAAAGTGCAAAGAAAAATGAAACTTTGACAGTAAAAACACATAGAAATTTGTATGTCGTATAACAATTTCAAAGTATAACAACATTGTTGTATATGGGGAATTGATTGGGATCATAACACGTCATAAAATTTCGTTATCGTTTTCAAACAGCAAATGTAAATCTTAATGAAGAAGCAAAACACAAAACAGAAATCAATTCAAAGAAAATAGAGTCAATATTAAAAGAAGTTGTTAACAAAAGAAGACAAGACAACAGAAGAATTTACAATGAAAAATGAATGTACAAGTATAAGAACCAAGAAAGTAAAAATTATAAGAAATACAACTGAAGAAATAAGAAAAGCAAAAAAATTAAAGAAACTTGAAGAAATGCAGAAGACTGAGGAAAAAGAGAACAAAGTTGTAGAAATAAAAGACGAAGTAGAAGTTGAAAGGAATCAAGAAGAAGTTGCAACAGAATAACTACCAACAAGTATTAATGAAGTAGAACCAAAATACAAAAAGCGCAGGAGAAGAAATAAAGAGAAATCACTATAAGAGAAAATGGAAAAAGAGCAGTCCAACAACAATCGAATATATTAGTTTACATAATAAAAATGATTATTAAATATAGATGATTATAGAATTGTAAGAGGGAGTTAGAATATGAGAATTATAGAGTTCTTTAATTATTTAGTATGTAAAAGTTTTATTATTGTTCTGTATTGTATATCAGTAAATAAATGTATGTGTCAGTTTTTGTGTCTAAAATCCAAAAATATGGATATTGTCTAAAATGCCGAGCACCTGCAAATCTCCAATCGCCACTGAATACTATGAAGTGTAATACATTTCCTATGTATGTTCTACATATGTTATAGAGCCGGATTGCTAAAATTATAGCCTATTATACCAAATACATCAATGAAATTATGACAAATAGTTTTGAATGTCATCAATAAAATTTCGGTTAGATCGCATTCCATTTTTGAAATCATATGATTTCAAGCTGCAAAATTTCAATTTTTATCTCAATTTCGTAGTGCTAATATTTAATGAAATATTTCCATATTTTAATATTTTATACATATTTTCACTTATAATCTTCCCAGCGCATTGATTCTTTCCGGAAATTTTTTTCGTGTGTACTATAAAAATTTCCCGGATATGAATTAATGCTCGAGGGTAGAGTCAGTGCATGAGAAAAACGTAACGACCTCAACTCAGAATGTAAAATAAATTTAAGTTTTGTATTTTGCTTAAAATTTCGAGTTATGATAGAATAATGAAACGAATTATTTATTACTTCTAAAACATGTTTTTCTGAAATACTGGGAACTCAATATAATTTTTAAAATATCAAAGTGCATTTTTGAGAGGAAAAAAATTTCCACCTATTAATTTTATTTAAGTAAGTAATTTCCTAGAAATTTTTATATTACCATGGTAACCATGCTTAATACAATGTTTCTATTGGCTATCTATGTCTTACGATTTTCATATTTATATAAAAATTGTAAATATAGGAATAAAAGTTTTTCCAGCTCTTTTTGATAAAATTTTTAAAAGGAACATATTTGTCGATATTTATTTTAAATTTGCCTATGAAACTTTTCAAAATATAGTACAATTTTTTTTTAAAGTCACTGCTACTATTACTATTCCATTGTCACCTGAGGTTACTGTATACAATAATTGATTCATCGTTATTGATTACTCGGGCAATAATCATAACAATAATTACCGATGATGACATTTAGGTCAGTTCTATGAATAACATTGAATGTCATTTACCTTCGAAGCCTTATTAGCTAAATCATGGAATGGAAAATAAATAGAGTTGAGTGCGAACAGAGACCCTCGGTGACAATGTCCATCATGTGTATCGCAGCCTTGCTTGATGATTAACGCCCGCCGGTCTCGGTGTAGCACACAGGTGGAGAGTTGCGGACAAAGCAAACTTCCACTTCCTGCTGCTGGAAACTTTCCCGTCCCGCACACATGTTCTCCGCGTCGTGCGCTGGTCTTCCCATTAAATACATCAACGGCTTACACCGGGTTATAAGCTAATTAATTCATTTCATTATCAATGCGTTCATTGTTCAATGAGAAGGAACATTACTTGCCTAGATAATGAATAAGATTTCAATTCGCTTCACTTGTTTTGTTCGTTCATTAAAAATTAAACGCATTAATTAATAGACAGAAATTTATATTTTGCCAACATATTTATTTGTTATCAAACGAAAAATTACTTTGAAATATTATATTATACAGCAAGGTTGAGAAGACTATCAGTATTGACCTAGCGCTAAATTATATCACGAGATGCGAAGCAACAGTGGGACATAAGATGCTGATCAATAATGGTCTTATCAACTCTGGTATATATATTATTTTTTTGCTACTAGCATTTACATCGAAATAGTACTTAAATTATGGTGACTATTTCCTATATAATTTAGTTTACATAAATTATCAACATTTTAAAAATTTAGACCAATCAGAACAAACTGACATTGACATTTAAAATCCCACATGACAGTCAAAATTGTAAATACTTTCAACTCAACTTTTCGTTCTTTATTACTTATAAACAGTTCCAAGAAATAATAAAGACATAGTTACTTACTTTTTAATACAACTTAAATATATAAAACATAATATTTTTTTTAAATGAAATTTGATAAAAATAAATTTACAGCACATTTTTAAAAAGGTAGGGTTACTTTAAGTCCCAATGGGTGAAGTTTCTCTATATACAAGTTTATAGAGGTTTTAAATTTTGATTAGTTTTAATGATGACAAAAATGCGTAAATAATGAAACAGTTTAAAGTTTACAGTTCGTAAATAAATGATTATAGAGATAAATTTATTTAATAATTAATCAAATTACTGATGCTCTTAAATACATGGCAGTAGCTTGGTGATAAATTACTTATTCTATTTTGATGGCAACTTAGATTATTTGAAATGGAGTTATTAGATTATCAATTCATATCCTAGTTAATAAATATAATACAAATAAATTTTTATGAGGTCAATGATCTAATGATTGGCATAGTGACCGGCTCTATAAATTTGATGGTCCAATTTTTAAGTCTGGTAGATATACTTTTTTCCGAAACAATTATCGAGTTTATCTTGAATTTTAGTCGAATTTATCTCGACTGTGAGTCGCTTTTACCTTCACTATTAGTAGCCTTTATCTCGACTGTATACGTAAGCGCTGGGCTAGAGGCATCTAGGCAAAACGAAGTTATATTCGCTCATCTCATATATGTATGCTGTTATTTAAAGAGTCAAAAACAACATATCAATAAGTAGTAGTTCAAACGTACAGTAATCTGTTTCAGATAAAGTAGCCCATTCATTCTTTTATCCATTAATACCATATGCTCTATTTTAATTCAAAACTACTGCTTTTATGTTTATGTTCCTATACTGAAAACTAGTTTTATATACCTGAAACCACTACTTTCAGAACAAGGTTTGTGTAATTCGTATATTTGACTAAAATGTTGGAAAGAACAAAAGGTAGTAATTGTGACATATTGAAGTGTAGCATGCGAGAAGGCAGATCTCCTTCATTTCAAACTTCTTAGATGATTTCTTAATTCGAGTGGTTTGGTTCTCTCCAACCTCAATCTCATTACCATTGTTTAATATGTTATTAGGGTGCTACTGAAGTCTAGGCGAATATTTATATTTGTTCCTTACCTGTTCTGATTTTTAGGTCGTTGGGTAGGATACCATTAGTCGCGAACCAGGGAGCATTGGAGACATTATTTTGTGTACGCAGAATGATGTTTATGTTAGAAGGGTAGGTACATCTCCATAGCTGTGTGCCATATGTCCAGATCGGGATGATGACAACTTTGTATATTAATAATTTTTTATTAACGCCTAATTTTGATTTCTACTAATTAGTCTGTATAGTATGAGTATTCCTGAGACAGAGTGTTCTCTTAATCTACTCTAAGTTGTATATCACTTAGGTAGGATTTTATTAATAATTCAAGACTTCAACTTTTATGTTTATGTCCCTATACCCAAAAATATTTTTACCTACCTGATACCAGTAATTTCAAATCAGGGCTTGTGTTACTTGTATATTTCATTTGAATGTTTAAAATAATACAATATATTATTTAAATGAATTAAACTGAAAATAATAGTGCAGGTACATTATTAATGATAAAATATGAGAATCATGGATAAAAAAGTATTTCCAGTTTTGGTGTTGAATACGTTCTTCATATTCTTTATTGGGATCTCATTATGCAAATTTTTGGTCATCAGATATATTATATTTGTTCTTACCAGTAAATACAATGTACCGCCAAATGTCATTAATATTGATAGGACTTTTTTTAAATATATAAAAATAAATATCTAATTAGTTTTAAAATATCTTGTTTTAGGTAATAAATGTTTGGAATTAGGTGTTAGAAAATAATTTTAGGTGGTAAATTCGTAACAGTTGTTAATAATTTTATTGATTTTTTTTGGAAATACGATGTAAAAAAAAACATTTACTCCATATATTGATATAAATAATAGTGTATTATTTATAATACATATATATATATATATATATATATATATATATATATATATTTAATGAGTAGTAGTTATTATTATTATTATTATTATATATATATATATATATATATATATATATATATATATATATTACATGCGAATAGAATACTATACTTTTTCTATAACTATAACAAGATAAATATATGTTTATTATAACCAAATATGTCATCACACCATAGATAAGACAGATAAATATATAGCACGCGTCGCTTTTTCACAGCATACTAATAGCAAGATAATTATTTCTAATGTTATTTAGCTATAGTTTAATCTTAAAAAGAAAAGTATAAAAAATGACAAAACTAGTGTACCTTTGGATTTTTATGTAGAAAAACTTACTTAAAAGTAAGTTCTTTTGTCAGATAAGATTTAAATTTGACATAACTATTGAATAATATTATTCCATCAAACTGTCAATATTATACAATTAACAACAGTAACGAAGGTCATTTAAGATAAACATCTTTAACAATTGCTGTAATTATCATATTAATTTTTATAACTATAACAATTATTGTTTTTACAATATTTTCTACTCTAAAACCGGTTTTCGTATCTGTTAATATTTTTTATAAAGAGAAAATGTACGCTCGACGTCTTAAATTACTACGAGGGCGAGGTCTTATTTAAAATTGTTGCATCCTTTTCATATAAATTTTCTGGCAATTCTGTGGCCTCCCCAAATTTATATATTTTACACAGCATACATCATATGCAATCCAGAGTTTGAACAATGAGTGTCATCTTTCCTTCATATATGATGCAATTTTTTCAAGCAATATGTTAAATATTTTCATAGACTCTATAAAACTGGAGTTCAGGTAGACTTTAGTTTTATTGTGATGGTTACAGTAGTTATTTTAAATTTATTGAAAATATAAATTTGAGCATGACAAAAACCATTGCGCAAGATCTAAATTGTTACATTTAAATTTACAAATATTTTTTTGTACATGAGTTAGAATTTAAAAATAAAATACGACAAATATAATGTAGGTACATTATAACAATGATTCAAGAATTGAATATGGTAAAATAAATCCAATTTTTAAAAATACACGGTTTTAGGTACCTAGGTAAAATCACATTGTTTACACATGACAGCTTTTTCTTTAAAATAGATTTTATTTTACGTCACATAAAAAAGTACTCGCGTATAAAAATAGGTAAAAATATTAAAATGCCATCTCTAAATGCTTATTAAGGATTTTTGGAAACGGCAAACGCCTTTCTCAATATTTCTCATGTTATTCCATCTACCTGTTCACCAGGGTTGTCACTGTAATATAAATCAGGATTTTGGCTTGGTGAAAGATATGTTTATCATATGCTAAATATTTATTATTAATGCTACGAGTTAACTACATTAATTTATAATCTATTGACTACTGACTTAACTAACAACTAATGTCTACTGATCTCTTACAAAGGGGAAAAATCACATAATGTCACTTGAAACACACATACTCATTTGTAAAAGGTTTCTTGTTTCTTGGTTACAGTTCTTTTCTTTAAATTGAACTTTGATATATAAACCATGTTTCTTATTTTCGAAAAGTAACTTATTCACTAGAATTCTAGTTTCTTCTAATGGTAGATATTGGATATAATTCAATGACTGTACATGCATATGGAAACTGCAATTTTTTTCTACTAAATATAATTTTTTTGTTAAATGTAAACATTTCGCCAAAAGATTATTATATAAAACATGATATAAGGATGTAGACAATAAAGCAAACATTGTTAATTATTAAAAAAATTTACAAAACATACTTCAAATATTATAAAACTTTTCATTTTAAAATGAAAAAGTAGTGATGATTATTACACTACGTAGGTAATTATAATAAATTGTGTTCTGTTCTTATATATTGTATAATCTCGAAAATATGTGATAAATAAATGGGACTAGATATTTGCTTTTATTATTTTACAAATATGTTAGCTGGTATAGGCTATTAACTGCAAGATATAGTCGTAAATATCATTTTCATGACAACGTAAACTATAATTCGCATCATATCGACATCACACGCACACAATACATTACTAGTGGTAAATATCAAATTATTAGAGTAATGAGATTTTATCAGAATTTAGTACAAGCAGGGTTTGCACGTTATTCTTTATAATTTATTATCTAATCTAGTCTCTCATCGCCCCGATCTATAATATAAATTTACGTGAGGAAAGCAAATATTATCTGAAATAATTACTAGGGTCGTGTGCAGAGTAAAAGTTATGTCCCACGAGAACTTCATTCGTAAACGGAATCACACTTGCATGTTAATTATGCAGAGCGACCGGATTCACTGTATATTAAATAGCAGCAGTAAGTGTATGTATATTGTAGGGTGCATATTAATATGTGAAAATTACCTGTATGCTACGAATGAATGTGCAACAAAGTTTTTATTGCGCATTAAATTTTAGAATCAACTGCATTTATAGTTTTATAATCCAATTCCATTATGAAAAAGCAATAATAAATAATGTGTTAATTATTCACACGAACAACAGAATTTAATGAAATAAAGGTTACACGAATATACAACAACTTAAATTCGATACCAACAAGAATTTAGAAAAGAATATTTATAAATCATTACAGATGTCGGTGAAAAGAGTAGATTGGTACACCAAGTAATAGCTAAATCCTAGTTATTGCAGATTTATATTTACATATATTCAAAAAGTTAATTAGTTATACTTGTACATAATTACTTATCTAATTATATATGTATGTAATATTATAATACATACAATGTGAAATTAATGCATTTTGCATTATATTTATTAGTATATTACCAAAGCTTTATTAACGTTAGTATATGAATTCGTAAATATGATTATTTCGTAACATACCTATGTATTTGTGGATGGTATGGGAAATGGACATGTTTAAATTTTTGTTTCTACAAAATACTATTTCATAATAGTTAATCTCAATACCTACCAGAATTTCGAAAAAAATAGTAGCTTCTGATGTTTCTATTTTGGATTTATTGGTATATATGTATATGAAAATTAGAAAATTTGAATAAAATAGTGAATCGAAATCATATACTTTACTAAGCTCTCTTATCATTATTCACTGAAAATTCTAATTATATTCCAAAATATTAAAAGGTGAAATATAAATATATGTAGGTAATATAAGTGCAGAAGTCAGTAGGTATAATGTGACTTAAATATGTATTTCTTTGAAGATTAGTACCTATATTTAAATCACAGTAAATATTGAGTTTTTCCAACAAAGTAAAGTATATATATATATATATATATATATATATATATATATATATATACAGGGTGTGCAACAAAATGCGGAACATAGGACTTTAACATGGGATTTCAAAAAATTGCGGATACTCTCTCTCCTGATAAATTTAGAACAAAACTACAAAAGTACAAAGTTGTTCAAAATTAAATTCCACGTCAGATAAGATCATAATTGTTGCAACAGTAGGACTGTAATACGAGATATATTAAATATAAAATGTAATATTTTCGTTAAAAATCAGATAGCCATGGAAATAAAAGAAAATATCTATCTGTCAGTTTAGAGAAGTTTCACTAATTATAATACTTATTGCCTATATTTTAATATTATTTAAGTTGAATTTATATTCATTTCTTTAAAAATACGCTAATATTAAAAAAATAATACAAATATAATTTAAAAAAATATTGAACACAAAGTAAGGTTACTAACTCACAAATGACACATAGATATTTTCTTTTATTTCCATAGGTGTCTGATTTTGAACGAAAATGTTAAATTTTATATTTAATATATTTCGTACTGCAGACGTGCTGTTGCAACAATTATGATCTTATCTGACGTAGAATTTAATTTTGAACAACTTTGTACTCTTGCAGTTTTGCTGTAAATCCATCAGCAGAGAGAGTATCCGCAATTTTTTGAAATCCCATGTTAAAGTCCTATGTTCCGCATTTTTTTGCACACACTGTATATATATATATATATATATATATATATATATATATATATATATATATATATATATATATATACATGGTGACCCATTTAAGTATAATAATAATTATAACGAATATTATAATTTTGTGTGTTACCCTTTCTCTGTAGTAACATTTTCCAACCGTCTCGGCAAAGAAGAATGTTATGTTTGCTTACTCGAATATCCAATTCATCAATAAATTTTGAATGAGATTTAAGTCTGATGATTGTGTACTTTGGGATAGTTATGCTGCAACCATTACCTCAATATCATAGCCATATATTTTTAATCATTATCGTGCTGTTAAATATATCCAATAAACCCATTTGGTGCGCTTCTTTAATATTATTTTGTAAATGTTCGAGTAAACTATTTCATTCATAATTCCACCACTAAATACCAGCTCACCTTCTCCCGCGACGCCGACATACTGCTCACACCACGACGGAGCCACCCCCGTGTTAAATAGTTGATCTCAAATTCTATATTTTCAGTTCTTCATTGGGCTATCTCTATACCATTACTCTACCATCCGATTCAAATAAGCTAAATTAACTTTCATCTGTAAAAATAACGTTATTCCAGTAGTTTCCATTGTTCCCTAACTAATCTTTAGCGACATCAATCTTTCCTTCCTATTTTTTACATTATCAGATGGTATTTTTTAGCTACCCTGTCGTTATACCTGTTTTATTTTATAGCCCTTCGAACACTAACTATACTAACTGACTTAGAACATTCTTGAAAAAACTCTTGTCAGTCTATAGGGGCGCTTATTTTTTTATATTGGTGCACTTTCTACATAATATAATGTTTATCAGATTTTGTTAGTAATTTAGACCGGCCTTTTTGCGGATGTATAGTATGCAAACGTCATTTTTATACCTTTAAATAATATCATCACTGTTTTTACTTAAATCGCTTAAATTTGGCGATACGTAAGCCCCTTTTCATAGTGAAATATTACTAATTCTCGCTATCAAAACTAGCATTTTTACATTTGCGCCCCATATCAACGTTATATATTAACAGTCTTTTGTACTATAAAAAATATTTGAGGGATGTTAAACACAAAAGTTAACCAATGTTCAAATATTTTTGTATGTTTTATTATTTCATTATTAAGGATTATTAGACACATAGAAATATTATGAAAAAGTTATTTATTAAAGATGTTAAAATATTACCAAATAATTTTTGCAAAAATTATTGTTACAACCAATGTGATTGTAGTTTAAATTAATATGTTTACCCCGTCCGAATATTACAGTTATTCACTCCATATAATATATTGATAAGTGGTCTACTTGGCGTTGTCCAATTCAATAATTAATTTAAACCGTAATAAAAACTTTTGGTTATCCTATAATTTTATTGAAAATGTTATTCGTATTAATTTATTAAGCAAGTATAAGGTTATTTGATGCGGATGATAAAGAAAAGTCGACGAACATATTGCAGGTAGTGTAACACTCATCACCTGCTTTTAATTAAGCAGGTGCGTACTTGTCACACATGTTAGAGTACCTGAAATATGTGCAAAGAGAATGTAATTTTAATTTATTTGGGCAATAATAAAATAGTAGTACATTAATGCAATAAAATATTGAATAAATAGTAAAAGTTACATTTCTTAATTTATGTAAGAAATTAATTGTCCTATGAGATTTTTAAATGGCATAAATCTAACGAGATAATTTAGTTTGTCTTGGCAGGGCAGGGCAATGCAATAAAGCTTTTCAATTAAAACGAAATCCAAAAAAAAAATTTAAAAACAAGGTACAAAAATACAGTAATAAAATGTGTCAGAGACAGAATGATGATCTTCTGACCCTTTTCAACGAAAATAAAAAGGATTATTAAATATTAATTTTAAAAAACCTACAAAAATTGCTAAGGAATTTTATTTTTTCGAGATTTTTTTTAGAAATTTGGTGACTCCACAAAGTATTTGCTCTAGGGCCTCAAAATTCTAAATTCTGCCCTGTATCTTTGATATTGGTACCATTAGTTTTTGTCTCTTGCAATAGTCAACGAATATATTAATCATCAAAAGTAATACTCTTATTTTTACAATTTTCTCTTTCAACACAGAAAATAATTAAAACACGTGCATATTCATTGATTGGATTTCTAAGACAGTAAATTGTTTGTGCTGTGTCTAAAAAAAAAGTAAGTATTAACTTACCGCTCACTAAATTGTAAGTAAATACGTATTTATTACAAATGCTTACAAATGTGTTTGTACATTCATTTTTGCTACTAAAATTAAAATCGCAGTTACTAATAATACAATTATTGATAAATAATGATACGTAACGAATTATTTTCGCAATTAATTCTGTCACAAAACACAACTTCGAATCACAATCGAATGTTTCGAAAATACTATAGAAACGGATTTTCGTTTTTCATAAATGAATTTTAATTGGATCTGTTTTTTTTACTGATATTAAAGGAAATTTAATTTTTGTTGTGCAAATTATATTACAATAATTACGAACTATAAGGAATACCCGATCTACAACAATTGTCTATATCTAGAAATACAAATGGATATAGAGATTAGTGAAAAAATTGTAGCAGTACGGTTTAATTGTTTGTGGTCGTCGACAAAAACTTGGTGTCCGATCATTACTCTTGTCAGGTTTATCAGGCTCACGGCAGAAGATTAGCGGATAATTGCTGGGGGGTTCGGGGTTTGACTCCCACCTATGGGCCCGCGGACAGGTGATATGCTTTATAAAGTAGCCGGGCACGCAGCATTGTTTGCTAGTGCAGGCAGCCGATCTGCGGAGTGAGTGACGAGTGTGTCTATGGCCCAGTGAAAGACATGGGGACGATAAAGGTAGGAACGGGAATCCAATATTTCACTCACATTTATTATTTTCATATTTGCAAATTTTATACTACTACTACATATAACGTGTTATTCCGATATTTGGAGTACATATTTTTTAATCAAAATTTTTAATTGCGAGAAAACTATTAAAAAAAAAAATTTTCAACCAAAACAATATAATGTGTATTTGTTTTTTTATTTACGAAAGTATTGAACTATAACATATTTGTAATAGTTTTTATTTCAAAGGTTAGAATTTCTGGTTTTCAAGGTGAACACTTTGGGTTTAAGAAATAGAAATATGAATTTGGAATACAATATTTTACTCCAATATTTTTTAATTCATCTAAAATAATATCAACAATTCTAAAGCAATATAAGAAAAAACAATTTATTCTAGATATACGGATTAGATTAATTATATGTAAAGTTTTTGATTTTCATTTTATTGTGGTTCATTTTTTTAAAGACAAATATTTTTTTCTCTTAATTTTGATGTACTTAATTAGATATTACCAACATTACAAATTTATATTTTCTTTACAATATAATGTATCAGATCTAGCAACAAATATTTTGTTTTCCCATAATTTTCATAAATTACTTACCTATATCTAAAATGTGAAGAATATTAAATTTTTATAACTTGCAATGACGAATAATTTCACATAGATTTAGTCTAAGAAATCACAATCTGGAATACTCAATTAATCATAGTTGAGCTCTTCCTATAATCATTAAAATAAGAAATGCTTAGTGCCATACGAAGAATTTTGTTCAAATTAAAATAATATCCTAAAATAAACATAATACTAACATTTGTATATCAAGAAAAGTAAAGATATAAATAATTATCAAAATACGTTTTATTATTTATGAACTTAATTAACTAGAAGGATGTTAGATGGGAATACTTTAAATTATATAGTAAATTAACATAAAAAATGCAATAATACATTATACTATTTCAAATTTTCTGGGAAAATTCACATATTACATAATATTTTCAAGTGTAAACTTTTTATATCAAATTATAATTCATTAATTATAAAATAGTTTTCTACTTGTTGAATGAGATAATAAGATTCTAATTTAGATTCGTAAAAAGGTTGTTTAAACTAAGAAAAAATATATATTTAAATATTTTTTTGTAGCCTCTAGTTAGAAAATATTTAATAATTACGTGTTACAAATTAAATGAAATAGTCTAAAAATTATAATTATTTCATAGCTCCGGCATGTCGTTCCGGTGGATGCTGCGGGAAAAAACACTCCATTATATATTTGTTGGATTAATAATCGTACGGCACGCAACATAAAACCGCAGGATGGAATCATATTGCTACCTACTATTTAAACCTGGGTTACTCAGTTACGTTAAACTCAATTCGTGTTCGCTTTATTCAATTATTTTTCCAAGTAATACACTTTTGTCTGAATATTCTATGGTTGTAATTATTTTTTAAAAACTTTTATATAAGATCAAAATGTACATTTTTATTAATATTACAGTATTCGTATGTGGGTGAATTTACGAAATGTTGTCAATTTAATTATAGAATATCAATACAACAAAATGCAACATAACCTGTTAATTTCATATTATTTAAATCAAGTATGACTAATTAAAAGAAAATAGGGGAATATCCGAACAGACATTACTGGATATGGAATTTACAAACTCATCTTTAAAAGGCCTATTCAAAAATGTTTCTAATGTATCATTCTTTTCCGCATAGAATCTAAAACATATTCACTCTTTATTTAAAAATACGGGTTAAGAAATGCAAAAAAACCCTTTAAATGAACTGCGTGGAATGGTGTTTACGAAAAAAAAGTACCTATATATCTTATATTTTATTAAAATATTTAATGGCAGATAATGTAGCGGATTAGGATATTTTATTATTTGTAATATGGATAATTATTGTGCTTTAAATTTTAAAGAAAACCGTCATAAAAAGATAATTGGTCATGCTCAGATATTAATATAGATTACGTAACTCATAAAAGGTATACAATGTTTTTAATATATTAAGGAAATAGGTACTGTATATTCTGTAACTATTAAAAATATTAACATATTATTTAAAATAATAATAGATTTAAGATACGAACCAACAAACTGTGAGTTATAATTTCTAACGTTAATTTATTATGGTTATGGTATACCCAGTTAAGGTTCTATGTATATATATATATATATATATATATATATATATATATATATATATATATATTATATAAGTTTTTTGAAAATTAGCGGACTAAGAGCACTGATCTAGGGAGATGAAAATACTTGCTCTTAATATGTAATAAATTGTTTCATGAAAAATTGTTACTGAATACTTGATGTCTTACCTACATAAATATTAAATGCAAATATAATGGGGTATTCCTATGATAGGTAATTTATGCAAAATGGTAACTTTTTTGTATAGTTTATATGATCGTATAATATATAATAATAATAGGGAAATATAATAAAACATCTTTAGTAAACAGTTTTCATTCATAATTTAATATAACAAAATTGAAATCTAGAAAGTTCCTTGAAAATTGTATTAAATTCATAATAAATATAAGCAATTAGAAATACATAGATGGCGTTAGAGCTAGAAGCGCGTATATTTTTTATTTGACATTTCATTCGCTTGGTTGTTGTGATCATTCGTGTTTCTTTGATATTTCTGATATTTATCTATGTTTTGTAGATTAAAACAACGTTTTTTTGTTTAAACGCAATACGCAAATGGTTGTCTATGAACACGTGGATTTAGACGGTGAAGTTCGCTGTAAATGTCAATCCGCGACTAAAGTTTAACCACAAAATAGTTACATACAGAAGCGATACTCCGTGTCGGTATCTTTCATGTTACCCTATTCAGTTCTATGACCTTGAAGCATTGTGTAGTCCTTTAAATTTGTTGACTTCCCCTATCTCTCTGTAAGATGTAACGAAACTTTCCGATTTTAAACAATGAGCTCTTTAAATTTGTTGCCTTTCCCATCTCTCTCTCTAATTTTCGTTTCTCTGACTTACTGTCGTTTCTGCATAAACTAATTGTGTGGTTTAACCGTAGCCGCCTGGTGGCGAAAGCACGAACTACGTTAGTGTGTATTTTCTGTTTATTGCCATTTATGTACATGTTTTTGCATCTTTTATTTTAACTGTTCGTTTTTACTTAAGGTTTTGTTGTATGTTTCGTCCCTTATACATTTAAAAATAAATATTTTAAAATAAAATCAGTCTTTTTCAAAAGTATCAGTGCCTATTTCTCTTGATTCTTCTATATTGTTATTTTCTTATGTAAATTGTATATTTAATGTTTCATAATTTATTAGCTATTATTTCATTTTTAGAATTTTTAACTTTGGATTAGTTAAATACCTAAAATACATAATATGAATTATCTCCGGAAAACATGAAAGATAGTGAAAGTTCGTATCACGCTTGATATACTTTATATATTTTCTTATTCAAAATTAGATATTCGTAGCCCTAACTACTGAAAAAAAAATTAATGTCGGAATACCCTGTTTATATAGAAGGTAACTTTTAATTTTTTTTAAATATTTCTTGTGTCATATAAAAGGTTAAGAACACGTTGACACCTAACTCTTTTTGTAATTAGCTGAAAGTAATAAAATATTTAATCGTATATAATTATTTTGTCTAGTACTCGTATCTAGCAGTATTTTTTGGTTATCATTTTATTAATTGTTACATGTTTTTTAAACATTTGGATAAAGCTCAGATACATAGGTAATTTTTCTCATAAATTTGCACTAATTTTGAAATTTTTTTAATAGGTATTTATTTTTCTCCCGAAATAATTTATATTTAGGGATACAAGTTCGCTCACATACAGTTCCTTTTAGGGATATTGATTTTTAAATTTTGAAGGCAGAAATAATAAATCATTACAAAATTATTTACATGTACATATAAAATTTAGTACAGTTGAAATCATAAATTTAAAATGATGAAAACAAAGTTTTGGTCAAAACGACAATTGGCTTTGAAGCCAAGCATTTTAAATTTATTAATTACCCCCGCGGCTCTTACATTACCGATGCTCTTTGTATGAACATCACGTGTTCTATTTAAGTATGACACTATTACTGATCTGGAGGACTATATGTGATATTTGAAAATCATTGTATGGTACAGTAGATGCAGTGAAGATTCATTTAAGCAGGTATTTTTTCTGTCCAGGACTATATCTAAAATTTGTATTTGTTATTTTCTAAATTTATTATGGGTTTTCTTTTGTATCATTATCATTTTTTGCTTTTTATAAACTAAAATTTTGTATATATTCTGTTTTATTTCTTATATTTCTTCAGTTTGCAAAATGTAAAGTTCCCACTAAGCTACCCAACCTTCCATAAAAGGTTGTAAACTTTGTGTAAGTATAAGAACTGTAGTTAAAATAGCAAGCCCTTTCTAAATAAATGTAATAAAATTTCGTGTTATTCACTACCGAATGTTAGACGTTGTTTTTATGATAGATTAGGTTATTGTTTGGATACAAATGGAGTCTTATTTGAACATTTATTATAATCTTTAACTTTTCTGTATGAAAATATAATGAAAATTTGTTTTATTTGATGTATTTACTTTTTATTTAATATGTATTTACTTCATCAATAATATCTATAATACTGATTTGATGTTTGATATTTATAGCTGCTAATACATTTATTTTCTTTATTTGCTTATCTTCTCCAATTTAAATTTGTTTTCTACACATTTGCAATGTTTTAATACATTTCCAATCAATAGATCTAAAAATTTTGGTTTGCATGGAATTTTTTGATCAGGATAATAACCACCAAATAATGCGCTAATTTGTTCATAATTAATTACTAATTAAAATATAATTTTGCAAATACTTTTTTCCTAAGTACGGTTATGCATAAATTTTGAACTGATTATATATTATACCAAAAATTATCAAATTACATTCACCTAATAATGTAAAAACAATAGTAAAGTGTCACAGCTGTCACATTGATATTTTCTTTTATTTCCATGGCTATCTGATTTTCAACGAAAATGTTACATTTTATATTTAATATATCTCGTCCTGTAGATGTGTTTTTACAACAGTTATGATCTTATTTGATGAGGAATTTAATTCTGAACACCTTTGTATTTTTATAGTTTTGATCTAAATCTATCAGGAGAGAAAGTATCAGCAATTTTTGAAATCCCATGTTAAATCCCATGTTCCGCATTTCGTTGCACATCCTGTATCTAATATAATATACAATAAATTGGAGAAATTCACTAAATTTTCTCTAAATATAACTTCAAAAATCAATAAATCTGAAATAATCAAACTGCACTGTGGTAAACACCGTGTCCTAGACAAGTGTGGCAGTTTTTATTAAATAAAAATTGCCTGGCTAAGAAGTAAGTCATTAGATTACATAATTTTAATTTGGTAATTAAACAAAAATTTTAAAAAGGAATCAACTTCTTTCGCTTCATATTTTTTATTGCTATTCTATATATTTATACAATATATATGTATATATATATATATATATATATATATATATATATATATATATATATTGATATTGATATTTCCACGAGTGTTGTTGATGATACTTGGATTTTTCTTCCGGGTTTCTTCTCGTGTTGGTCTGGTCTTCTCTTCTCCTTCGTTTACTTGACGATGTTTCGGCAAGGTCTCACTTGCCATCTTCAGGTCTTTGAAAAGAGAAGACCAGACCAACACGAGAAGAAACCCGGAAGAAAAATCCAAGTATCATATATATATATATATATATATATATATATATATATATATACATATATATATATATATATATATATATATATAGGGGAAAGTAGCCTAATTTGGACCAATTTTATAATATTCACTATATAAAAGCACGGAAGAAGTTTTAATAAAAATTAAGTAGTAGAAAAGAAACTCACTAAGGGTACCTACAAAATAAAACCATTTATTAAATTTTAAATACCATTTATAATAGTAAAAAATAAATTCAAAAAAATCTTGTCATCGGTCCAATATAGGAAACCGGTTTCCTTATTTGGACCGCTAGCTTCCTAAATTGGACCATTAGCTTTCTTAACGAAAATTACAACAATAGAACTTTTTAACTACAGCACTAACTCCAGCACACTGAGAATGAATCCAAGTGCGACATTTCTTATATTGTACCATATTTTCTTCCTTGGTTTCTTCACACAATATACAAAACCATGAATCACTATTTTCTTTTTTATGTTTCGCATTTTGTCAGAGAGATGGGGAAAGGCAACAAATTTAAAGGGCTCATTGTTTAAAATAGGATAGTTTCGTCACATCTTAGGTAGAGATAGGAGAAGTCAACAAATTTAAAGGTCTACACAATGCTTCAAGGTCATAGAACTGAATAGGGTTACATGAAAGGTACCGACATATCGACGTGTCGCTTCTCTATGTACTATTCTGTGCCGTAATCACAATTTTTGTCGGTCCAATTTGGGCAACTGTTTTCGGTCCAACTTGGGCAACTTGAATATTTTATACTTAAAATTATACAAAAATGTCAAAGTAACATAAACTCATAAAATTATAACAGGAAATTATAGATAGACAAGTAAGCTTTGTGATGATAAAAGAGGACCTGTAATTAATTACGTTTGGACGAACTAACGGCTTTCACTCTTATATCAAAATAACAAATTTTGTTCGTAGTCAAACAAATAACCCTTCTCTTAATGTAAGCATGAGACATTTTTTTCACAAACACGATTACATTAATCTGGTCTACCTCTACGTATAACAAGTAGTCTATCTAAAATCGCACAGATTTTATCAATCTTTGGATACCACAGCGGTCCAAATTAGGCTACGGTTCAAATTAGGCTACTCTCCCCTATATATATATATATATATATATATATATATATATATATATATATATATATATATATATATATATACATCTTTCTATCATTCTCGATCCAATTGTTATTTCATACAATTCGAATCCAGGCCAGTATAAGCCGCAGGAACTAAATTATTATTTAGCTGTTGCCGTATATCTTTTATTTGTTACATTAGGTAGCGTTGTGATCAATATATACTCTAAAATTCAATAGTAAAATTTTTATTATATACACATATCATGTCAATCCTAATGACGACAGTCCATTCTGATCCAATATACAGCAAATATAATATCACACGGTTTATTCTGATCCATTGCGTTGTTGCCATACTTTCCTGCGTTAACTGAACTATAATGCTGAAAGTTTTTGAAATTCATAAGTAGTTAGCAGTGTGAGAGAAAATTCATCATTAAAAATTAAGTTATATATTTAGTTATTTTATTTTTCTCTTAATAATTACGCAAATACAGAAAGAAAAATAAATAAAAAGAAATTCCGCAGTAAAATCTAGATCTTTTTTAACTTAAACTAATATTATGCATACAATATTTATGTAGGCACTTTTAGTGTTCCTGTATAAATATTATACACTATTTTGTAATTTGTTATGTTCTAATAAACGATTCCGATACGTTTTTCTAGACATTATTACGGATCGAATGAGCCATCCCACGTTTATTTTAGGAGCATTATGTCTATTTTTCACTATTTCCAACTGATTGCCTAGACTAAAAGATCGACATATACAAAATTCAACGCGTAAAACAGACCTCCGTTTTTTGAAGTAAGAAAATATATTTAAAATGGTCTTCATTTTAATTGTTTTCTGCAATACGGAAGTTTAAATTGCGATAGCTTCTATAAAAATGAATAAATAATTTTTTCTACGACCACCATGAAAAGTTGATATTTATGCTGTCTTTTGTCATCGTAAAATTAATGATTACTGAGGAACGAGCAAAAAATAGTTATTTATGATATAAGTGTTAAAAGTGACATTTTATGAGTGAGTGGGGAAGTTTGAAACGAGGCGAAGCCGAGTGTAACAAACCCCACGAACGAAATAAAATCACTTTTAACACATATATCATACACTATTTTTCCTACGACCCTAGTTATGTATTAGTAAATAAAAACTAAGCATTATCGAATGACATTTTTGACAGGTAACTAGATTTAGTTCCTTTTTAACACAAGTGTTAAAAGTAAATTTGTTTTTTACTTTTAACACGTTGTCAATGACAACGATTTAAAAGTATTCACTGTGTTATAAACTGTTATTTTTACCTTGCTAAGCAACCGTTAAAAAGACTACTTTTAACAGTGGTCGTAGGAAATATACTTTTTCTACAACCACCACGAAAAGTTGATATTTATGCTCTCTTTTGTCATCGTAATGTCAATGATTACTGAGGAACGAGCAAATAAATACTTTACCGCGCGTCTCCATAAGCAACGAGCGGTAAAGTACTTCATTTGCTCGCTTAGATTATTTATTTAGTCATATCGTCATGGTTACAGCAACACAAAACAGGAAATTGGTTAAGATTGAATTGAATTTTTATTTCGTTAGTAAAGTCGTAGAAAAAATTATGTGTGCATCTCTAGCGTAAAGTATCTTTATTGCTCTAGCTCGATTGTAGCGCGAGCAATAAAGATTCACTTTACGCTCTTGATACACAAATAACTATTTTAACTGAGGGGTATGTATTTATGGTCTATTATTTGATTATAAGTATATAATCTGATAAAATTTTTATTTGCAAATAAAGATGAATATGTTTGAGCGAAAAGCCACAAATACTTCAAGCATATTTTGAGAGAGAAAATATTCGCTTGATGGTTTTATACAGAACTACAAATATACCTGAGAAAAAATGTTGTATTTTTGCAAACTAAAATTTAATTAAAATTTTGTCTTATTTGTTAATGTAAAGTTGGAAACGGTATAAAATGCATATAAATTTCTGCTGTACTTATTTATCTCACAAAATGTTTTCAATTTCATTTATTTTATACAGAAGCAAATGAGTGCCTTTTCTTCCTAATTTATTTTGAATTTTAATCTTCTCTCCTCTTTCTGGGACTAAATTAATTAAAAATATTATCTGCCTTTCGAGATTTTCTCGGAAAAATCAATCGGAAATTGGTTAAGATTGAATTGAATTTTTATTTCGTTAGTAAAGTCGTAGAAAAAATTATGTGTGCATCTCTAGCGTAAAATATCTTTATTGCTCTAGCACGATTGTAGCGCTCGCTACGCTCGCGCTTCAATTTACGAGCACGAGCAATAAAGATTCACTTTACACTTTTGATACAAAAATAACTATTACGGCGCGTCTCCATAGCAACGAGCGGTAAAGTACTTAATTTGCTCGCTTAGATAAATATCGTCATGGATACAGCAACACAAAACAGCAAATTGGTTAAGATTGAATTGAACTTACTAAATAGGTATTATTATTTTTTTATTTCGTTAGTAAAGTCGTAGAAAAAAATATATGTGCATCTCTAGCGTAAAGTATCTTTATTGCTCTAGCTCCATTGATGAGCACGAGCAATAAAGATTCACTTTACGCTCTTGAAACACAAATAACTATTTTACATGATAAGATTAATCTATAATAGCACTTCTAGTACAAATATTTAAAAAAAATATCAACTCAAAAATAATTTTGAATGTTTAATTCAGTGAAGGTTATTTGAGTCTTCAATAGGAACAAATTTCGTTGCCTCGTACTTTTCATCCGGTACCAAATTTACTTCACTATAAAAAAATATTTCTCATTTTTTATAAATGATTTAGTTTCTTTAAATAACATAACATTTTTTTACATACTTAAGGCATTCTATTGTCATAGGTTGGGAAATAATGAGTTTAAAATTTTTAAAAAAATCTTCTTTGTGACTTTTAAACTTTTTTTTATACGGAATCTGGATTCTTGTATGGCTTTTCATATACCTGAAAGACATGTGTGATACGATAGAATGGTCGAGTTTTCATACTATTAGAAATTAAAACATTCCGAGCAAAATTAGAGAAATAACTTGTTTGTGTCATACTCATTATGTAGATATAATGTTCATTCAGATTAATGTTTAATTGTTTAATTTGAAATTAATTTTACTTCATTTTTCGATGATGACAGCAATGTATTTGCCTGTCCCAGTTAAAATGAAACATAGGACACAAATTATATACAGTGGCTCACAGAATTATTCGTACACCTAAGTTTTCTTTTTAAAAAGTGAAAAATTTTGTACTTTTAAAAATAATATTGACATATTATTGACGGTATCATATTCTCTCATATTCCAGAAATAAAATGCAATAGCCAATTATTTTTAAAATATTATTTTTCTTATGTAAATGAAATAAAACCAAAATGTGTATAAAAAATAGATACACAAATTTATTCGTACACTTATGAAATCTTACTTATAAAGTGTCAATATTTATATTTATAAATATAAAACATCTATGATTGCGTAATTATCTCTTGTTTCAGTATTTTGTAAAAGGTTTTTCAAAAATAGGTCACAATAAACACGTAATTACGGTAGTTGAAAGGCGAATCTGCTTGAAATTACTTTGCCAGTGTAAATCTTTAAGGGAGGTTGTCAAAATTGTATGAAGATTGTACTCTATTATTGAGAACATTAGTAGCAAATATAAAAATGAGAAGTAGTTAATCAAGAAAATTTTAAATCAGCAGAATGAACGATTTATTGAGCGTTAAATGAAATTAAATCCTAAAATACCTCTGAATAAATTAACATTAAGAATATCTAAAAATTTTGGAGGATCTATTGGAACATAGACTATTCGAAGAAGTTTACAAAATTTTGGTTTAAATGGCCGTATAGTCATAAGGAACCCCAAACTATTATGTACCTGCCGCTGTGTTTCACTGTACTCCATAAATTGTACTAATTAAGCTCAGGATTTGGATTTCTCCAAACAAAAGATTTGCCATTCCACTCAAATAGGTACAATTTACTTTCATCCGAAAAATTACCAATTTCCAAAATACAAAATCCGTGTTAATGTACTATTTGCAAATGCGAGTCTCTTTTTACTATTTTGTTTGATATTATAGGGCTCGCATTTGACTATAAGACCATTAAAACCAAAATTTCTTAAAGTTCTTCAAATAGTCTATGTTCCAATAGAACATTAAAAAATTTCAGATATTCATAATGTTAATTTATTCAGGGGATTTTTAGGATTTAATGTCATTTAACGTTCAATATATCGTTCATTCTGTTGACTTACAAATTTTTTACGGCCTCCAAGGGAAATATTTTTCTACTGGTCCTCATTTTTATATTTACTTATAAGGTTCTCAATATTTGAATGCGATCTTCGTTCAATTTTGATAAGTTCCCTTACAGATTTACACTGGCAAAGTAATTTCAAACAGATTCGCCTTTCAACTACCGTAACTACTTATTCTTTGTAATCTATTTTTGAAAAACTCTTATACATAATACTCAAACAAATGATAATTACGCAATCATAGATGTTTTATATTTATAAATATAAATATTGACTCGTTTTATGTAAGATTTCAGAAGGGTACGAATAATTTTGTGTACCTATTTCTTGTATACGTTTTGTTTTTATTTAATTTACGTAAGAAAAATAATACTTTTTTCGTAATTGGCTATTGCGTTTTATTTCTGGAATAAGAGAGAATATGATCCTGTCAGTTATATGTCAATATTATTTTTGAAAGTACTCTATTTTTCACTTTTTAAATAGAAAACTTAAGTGTACGAATAATTCTGTGAGCCACTGTATCTTTATACTATTTTGTAAATATTATAAACTGTTTTATTACCTAAAATACAATATTTTTATACCGTAGCAAAGAAAGTGCAAATTATGAAACGGTATTATCATTTATTATACAGATATCAATCCAATATCTTAAGGCAAATGTTGAATTATATTGTGAATCATTTCTTAATAGACTTACAATAAGTGTCGCAATGATTTTAAGAAAAAATAATGACTAAAAAAAATGTTTGTGTTCAACCATGTTGAAATAAGCACAGTTATCATCAGAAAAATACTGACACAAAATTACAAAAACAGATACGCAAAACAACGTGCCATCACAGACACGAACGGCGAACGCCAATACATAAAAATTGAGAGTTAAATACAATGTTGCCATTTGTATGGCTCAGAATTTACCGTAGGGATGCACACGGGTTTATACAAGTTGTATATATTTGAAAACGATTGCAGCGCTCTCTGTAACCAGACGCTAGAACTAAGGTTTGAAGTTTCTATCTTTTCTGAGCCAAATTTTTTATTGGATTTACTAAAGAGGGGGCACCTATCTCACTCGTACACATTGATAAGCAAACCTGATCCAATATACAGGCTCAGGATTGTAAAAGTGGATCAGCATTGTGCATTCAATTTACTATCTTTGGATCAGGATGGTACGATTACAGAATATATATATATATATATATATATATATATATACAGGGTGAATACTGAAAACCTTGACATAGGGAAATAACATGGGAAAACAGTTTTTTGCTGTTTCCATCTGTCCCGCTAAATAAAATCGGGTGTATATGGTATCGTTAGTTAGATTACTTAATTTTGCATCTAATAAAACCAAATGTTGTGTAATATAGCCTTTTCTAACTGTAATATTTGATAAAATAAATTGTATTTTGAAGGTTATCCTTCATATTTTCGAATAAGAAACGTCAAAAACAAAATGCTCCATAGCCGAGTGGATACGAGGGCTGTTTCATAACATAAATAATCTACAAGACCTGGTTCGAGACCACCTCGGCCATATTTTTTTTTTAAATTAAATTATACTTAAAATATCATGTTTCGAAACATGAAATACAAAATTATACACTAAAAACTAAATTCGAATTAATTGTTAAGTTTGACAGACAGCAAATAATAATTCTATTAAATATTTGGATTTTTTTATTTATAAAAATATGAATATTGCTATTTTATTAAAATAGTCTGATATAATAAAGATATTTTAAGCATAATTTAATTAAAAAAAAAGTAGGGCTGAGGTGGTCTCGAACCAGGTCTTGTAGATTATTTATGTTATGAAACAGCCCTCGTATCCACTCGGCTATGGAGCATTTTGTTTTTGACGTTTCTTATTCGAAAATATGAAGGATAACCTTCAAAATACAATTTATTTTATCAAATATTTCAGTTAGAAAAGGCCTTATTACACAACATTTAGTTTTATTAGATGTAAAATTAAGTAATGTAACTAACGATACCATATACACCCGATTTTATTTAGCGGAACAGATGGAAACAGCAAAAAACTGTTTTCCCATGTTATTTCCCTATGTCAAGGTTTTCAGTATTCACCCTGTATATATATATATATATATATATATATATATATATATATATATATATATATATATATATATATATATAGTGTGTTTTAAATTATTTTAATCCCGCCTGATAGAAGCTAGATGATAATCGTACATAAACAAAGATGAAATTTTATGATATGTAAACAACATCAAGATGGCAGTAGACTAAACAATAATATTACTATTGATGGGCTATATACGGCCCAGCTACTTACGTTAGAACTGGCTTGCTCGCCACGCATCGGAGGCCGTGTAGTAGTTGGTTGAGTGACCAGCGAAACATTGGGCATATTCCATTTGCCACTTGCATCAGATCTAAATTACAGTTTTAAATATAATCATTATATATAAATATAAATTATTTTTATTCCATTTAACTGGTTCAGTTTAGCCCTTCAACAACACATTGTTGCTTTAAGAGATCTAAGTGATCCACTCGCGGAGGCAGATCAGAAAATTCAGATCCCACTGATCCGAACTGAAATTATTTTAATGATTTGATTAGATTCGACTGGTAAAAGGAATACTATAATTGTGTAGAACTGTAGCCCTAAGCCCCAACATCTTAATAAGTGAGCTGGGAAGGTCTATGGCCAAAGCGAGTCCGTTTCCACTTAACCATGATCAAAAAATTACAGTAGTATGGACAATTCCACTCATAATCTTTTATCCAATTAAATCACAATATTTTGCTGAATTAATCCAATAATACTCGAATTACAGTGATAATTTTACTAGTGCAGCAGATTGTCGCACTAACTTCACGACTAAATAGGCGTGCTTAGGTTTAAGTTATATGTAATTAATTGAACATATGTACATATAGATTTTATTTTATTTAGTTTTACGCTAAATCTATCAGGAGAGAGAGTGTGTTCAGAATTTTTTGTAATCTCATGTTCCGCATTTCGTTTGGCACTCTATATATAAAATATTTTAAGGAATTGTCACGCTTAATACCATTCGTGACTAGTATTTTATCTGTAATTTTTTCGTAGCTTACTCTTGCTTGTTGCGCATCGAAACTAAATGTTCTCTTGAATACTCCACAATAATATAGAAATTATAGAAAATTCAATAATTTCAAAAAGGTAACATGCAACAATGTGTTTAAAATTTGAAAATTAATACTACATTGGATGTTTTCTTTACGTTAATTTAAACTTCGGTTTGGAAAATCTAGTTAATTTTTCTACAATCTAACAAAATAGTTATAAATATGGAATATACAGCGGTATCCCGACGTACCAATTTAATTAATTTGCGACTGTGATTTGTATCTGAAAAACCAGTTTCTTACTACATCCTACGGGAAATGAATTAATGATTTTTCCCAATTAAAAAATCAAATAATAAAAGAGCACTGACTCACCCAAATTAATGAAATGCAATGAAATGGAACAGGAGTGAGAAGGAGCATTTTTAAACAATAAATATGCATTTCATATTCTTTTATATCAATGTTTCACGGTTTGTATCTCGAATTTAGGTTTGTGGGTAGAGGTCAAAATTGTATATGAAACATTTTCATTTCTGAAGAAATTTATATGTAGAGGGGTTCCTAAGAAATAAATCAAGCAGTTATCAAAATTTCCTAGTATTTATTCCACACGCGCGGACAGATATCATCGTAAAAATATTAAAATCGTGTTCTAGGGACTTCAAAAGGTAATTTGGAGTTAAATTTAAGTACAAATATGATAATGGGGTCCTCCACCATAAAAGGAAATTGCATAAAATGTTAGCTACATTGAAAGTAAGATAAAAAAAACGTAATTGAAACGAAAAATGTTTTAAAAATATTGTTACTTTTTGAAATATTAGAGATTTTAAGCATGTATAATCTATGTCACAATTCTCTATCTGTACCTGTCTCTTTCATTGCTATCCTATTCGATATAGCATAAATAGCCAGCTTACAATTGATTGAATGACAGTAAGTGAGTGAGCAATATATTTATAGTTTTGGTTTAAAATTTTTAGATTAGTTTTATTTTTATTTTACTTTAAAAACAGTTTTCTTTATTTTAATGTAGAAGAGGAAAATGAAAGATGTATCGAATGAAATAAATGACTCAAACTTTATACTTTTAAATTGTAAATTCTTTTTTATAACACATATTTCCGTACATATTGCACAATATTATACAAGGAATAATCAATCTAATATTTTTAGTTTTCTTTAAATCATAAATTAATTAATTTTACCTTAGAACATTTTTGCGCGAGCTCCATTGTTTAAAATCAATTTCATCTATATTTCTACGTTACAATAAATTAAAAATTAATTACGGCCTAATGAAGTACAATTATGAGTTATAAATACCATTGACTGCTTTCAAATATCATCAAGTTTCATAAAAATATATTTAAAAAAGTAGTGAAGGACCCATTGCAAACAGTTTTCAAAGGTAGGTCTGTCGTACATTTTCAACACACGTTGCGTCATATCTATTGTTTCTCACCGAACCTTCTGTACCCTCAACATAATTCTCTGAATTACGTATTTGACAATTAATTGTATTTCTATAAATGTAATTTATATGTAAGTAGAGTTATTTAATTGCTAATTAAATAACTCCACTTATCAGATCAGAAATAACAGTTCACTCTATCTTTTATGTTTTTATCTGTAATAATGATATTCTTCATTCTTCATTCTATACATATATTTTAATTTGTCCACAAAATGAATTATTTTTATTATTATTAAGAACTGTACTAGAGCTTTAAAATATTTCCTACCATAGGGCTAAAAATCAAAATTTTTCTTATTATATGTATTAATGATATTTGAGTCTATAACTATCTGTTTTTAAATTTAAGTGGCAGTGGTGGCTTAGTTGGTTAACGCGCTTCAACTCGCTGAGCGAAGTGTAAAATCTGGGGTTCAAATCCCAGTGACGAAATATCTGTAAAAAAAAAAATGTCGCTATGTCCGACTAGTTCGGAACCCACTATAAATTATAGATCCCATGTTCTGTGATTTGACTTCGGTAATATAAATAAATACATGTACTACTATTGATACAAAGAAAAAGTTTTTCGTTCAAGAAATAATTGTTTCTATTGTAACTAAAAAAGTAATAATCCTAAACAATCTGCACTACATTTTAGTTGGACAACTAGTCAGGAAGTTGTGTTCTATTGTGTAATTGAATACCAGTTGAATTGGTATTTTATAGCGATGAAAATCGATGTACCGGCCTGTAGAACTACATTCAAACAACCTTTTTAAATAGAATATTTACTATCAAGATAGGTCATCACTATAGTGTGTATAAAGATATTTGCTTGTTCGTAAGTCGTAACGACTCGGTGTACCGCATCACAGCAGGATATTGATGATCCTATGCGTCAGAGAAGGATTACTAAAATTTCTAAAAACGATGTAGTGGGACTCTCTCAAAATACCACTAATTAATATACCTGCTTTTATTTATAATTTGTAAAATTTTGATGTAATATCATTCGATTTTAACTTGTTGACGTGTTTAGTTGCGGTTGCAATCAATCCAAATCGAATTAAGGAAAAAGGTAATCCTTTTGAGAAGCTACCTGCTGCGTAAGTCAAAATAGGTACATTTGCTAAGAATTTGGCCAAATTTCTTAAATCTGAGTCATCATCATAGGAGCACGAATTAAGATCCCTAGAATACGATTTTACTATTTTATACCTGTATTTTTGTGTGTATCTGTGTCCATATGTGTGTGTGTTGTGACGATTTTTCGTCCACGATAACTCCAATACGATAGATGTAAAAAAATATTATATATGGTATTTAAGAATTATATTAAAATATGATGAACTGAACCGTTTTTCCTAAAAAAGACGCCTTTAAATTCCTTTTTGTCTCAAAATACGTTATTATTAAACATAAAGATTATTTAATCTTCTACCGACCTGCATAATTACAATTTTTATATAACTTCTGGCTAAACAGAAAAAAAATATTAATTATATTAACTTTACACATCGTTCAAGCTAGGGATTTTCTATAAAACAGATGAATTATTTATTTGTTTACAAAATTTAACATATTCTGCTGTCAAATTTGACGTAAATAATTTTCAAATATAATTTTTTTTTTATTGTAAAATACAAAAATATTGAAGAAATATACAAGTAATTGATTTTAGTCACGCTAAAAATAACTGTTTTGTTCGGTTTCTGAAAATTTCAGATATGAATTGAATTAAAAATAATATAAGAAACTAATTTTAAAATTAAATATATAACTCCTTACAGAATATATTACTACAATGGCGGGAGGTAACGTGTGGAAGAGATCAAATTTTTTAAAATTTGGTTGTTCATTTATTATATTATACAAATCTATTTAACAAACATGTTTTATTTAAGTAGAACAATAAAATAAAAATTATTAATAAAAATTAATTAAAAGATTTAATATAGGGAACGATATGTTCGTCTATTACACCAATGGCAAACTCATATCCCGTGACGATTTTGAGGCACTCACATAATTGTTAGGAACTTAACTTTCTTATATCGTAACAAGAAATTTAATATCTCTATTTTCGGAAAATTGTTTAAATTTTCAAATGCCTATTTTAATAGTTTCTTTAGTTATTTTAAGTGTTTTTACGATTGTTGTAGTATTCTATACCCGCACATGATAGAAGGATACGGTGATAAACACAGATCATTCTACGAATATGATAATTTTGTTTAAATTTAATATGCATATTGAATTGTAAAATACTATAAATTTTAAGAAAGGGAATAAAAAATTATTGCGAGATGTAATTACAAGCAGAAGAGTTATTGTACAGTTATATATTGAAAAGATTGATATTTTATGTGAAATATTTAAATCGTACAGCATATAATAACAAATAATATTCTGAATAAAAAAAATTTAAATTATCTTTTATTTGTAAGATTGGATTTAACTGTATTTGCAAAAAATATATATAGGTAATTTGAAGCATTGTAATTGAGTCATTCCTTTAGCGACTACACGCATCTATACAACATAAATATGTAATAATTCACAAAGTTTGTATGCGTACAAATATGAAATGTAACCACTATTTTTAATAAATGATTGTAAGAGGCAATACCCTTTTAAATTTTTACGAAGTAGCAAATTATTTTCAAATTTATTATTTTGCATGTGTTATATTATAAAGTTGTGTTAACAATTTATGACGTGTGAGTGCAGTACAACGAACTCGCAAAGAATGTAAAAATTTATACATTTTTTATGGCAATCATTAAAATTTCAGGAATATATAAAAACCAAATTGAATATTTTGCTTGAAAAAATTAGTTGACAGCCGGAGTACAAGGAAGGAAGACTAAAAATTCAATATCTAAATTAAGTTATTGTTTGGTAAATAATATTTTTTATCTACAACTATTGAAATATAGGTACATTATACGTGTGATACTACATATAATATACTACTCATATTACACAAGTGTAATATCAAATGTTATATTACACGCTACACTTTTCTGTAATAAATAGAGCATATAATTTAACACATAACATTTTAATAAACTGTTAATTTATTAATGATATATTTTTTATTATAAATATCAATATAAATGATTATAAAACTATAATAAATACAATTTGAATAGTTATTTTGACATTTAAGTGCTACTGTGGCGCCATCTATTAAGCTATATATGAACTACTCACACCTAACTGAATATTTAACAAACAATATCAGATTTTTTATATGCCTGTTAGGTGTAGATAAAGTATAGTATTTGACTCGCATAATATGGCTACATTACACTCGGATGATTAAATATACTCGCTACCGCTCGTATTTTTAATTACATCCTCGTGTAATATAGCCTACATATTATGCTTGTTAAATAATATACTAGTTTTTTCTGTTATACTACTACTCCTAATATATTTATTTTGATACAATTAGATTGTATGGATATGTATTGGAAAAACGTCTATTTTATTATTTAAATATTACTACACAAAAACACAAATTCATTATGTGTAATATATTTAGAGTGGCTTAATACCCCTACGGGGTTGCACCGCATCCTCTGAAGCTTTCTTGATTTTATTTTTATTGGAGTGGATCAATTTCCCTTATTATTCCTTAGATGTTCTTTATGGTCTTCTTCCATAATTCCATATCTCTTGTTTTGCTCTTCGAATTGTTCATTCCTACTGCTTTTAGGTCTTCTTTCACTTCTCTTAGCCATGTTGACCCGGATCTGCCTCGTCTTCTTCCGCCAGAGCTCCACTCGACTATTGATCTTATTACATCCCTTTCTTCTGCTCTCCATATCCAAGATATCTCATTCTTTGCTGTTTTATTTTTTATTATGTATTCATTTTCTGATAACTTGATTGGTCCTAATATTGTTCGTATTTTACGTTCCATTGTTTTTAAATATTCTTTCTCTTTTTTTGTCATTGTGATGATTTCAGCTGTATACAATGTTATTGGTCTTATTATCGATTTGTTAATTCTAAGTTTACTAGCTTTTGTTAGTATATGGCTTTTTAATATTTTTTATTTACGTAAAAAGCTCTATTTCTCACTATTATTTTTTCCTTAATTTCTGTTTCTCTTGCTCTTTTACTTGATAGCCTAGATATATAAATGTATCTACTTATTTATTCTAACGTGTGTTTTCCAATTTTTCTTCCTTTGTTTTCAGCATTATTTTGATTTGTGTTTAATTTATTTTTAAGCCTATCTTATCTCTTTTGTTTATTATTTCTTGTAGTATTTCTCTTATTATCTTTCTGTTCTTTGTTACAATAACTATGTCGTCGCCATATGCTACTACTTGTCTTCCTCGCGTTCTAACTATTCCTTTATTTATTTTTCGCATTACATATTCTAAACCCAAGTCGAACAAGGTTGCTGATAGCGCATCACTTTGTCTGATCCATTTATTTATTTCGATCTTTAATGTCTCCCCTTTTTGTGTATTAATACTTTATTTTTCTTTATTGTCATTGAAAGATTATTATGTAAAACGCGACGTTATTTTTTAATATAATAGTTAACTATATATGTAAAAATAGAATAATGGAAAACACATTATTGTGACAGTTGTCCAATGATTGATTTGACTGCAGAATTTTGAAAATAAATAAATTATCTCCAATTATGTTTTTGCCTTCTTTTGTGCTATTGAATATATTATAGGCATCACAATTAATCTTCATAATTTTACCAGTATATTTAGTTCTATCATGAGCTTTTTTCTTTTAATTGAGTCAAATGCTTGATGGAAATGTATATAAATAATATTTCTATATACATATTGTATTTAAGTGCTTTCTCTTTTATCTATTTCACTGTACGAATGGCGTATGTTGTTTTTGTTGTTGTTGTATTCCTTTACTGAATCCACGTTGATAATGTCCAATTCTTTTATTTTCTTCATTTACTAATCTCCTTTGTATCAATGTGGATTATATTTTATATTTTGTAATCAGTAGAGTAATTTCTCTGTAGTTTTTTCATACTTGTTGGTCATTTTTTGTACATATTGTCAATTGTGAATAATAGTTCAATACATATTTTAAATAAATAATAAAATTTTAAAGTTTATTTTTCACAATATGTTTAAAATAACAATTGAAATTCCAATTATATATATTTTTTATTTATTTAAATATTTATTTACAAATGGTTAGAAACAACAACCAACAAGCAAATGTTTTTTAATTAAAATAACATACGGGGAATATATCCCATTGGAGTTCCTTCAGTTTTATGTTGTTTTCACTTCATAATTTAGATGGCAAATCTAGAAATTTTGTTCTTTTCAATCTCTTTATTTCTAGAGAGATTTAGTGTTAAATTATTAACACTTGGTTATGTAACCGAATTTCTCATGGGGTACAGTAGTGTACATTATGAAATATGATCACTGAATTTCAATTGCAGATATAGTAAAAATAAAGTTATTCCAAAAACAAAAATTTATTACAAATATATGAACACTAAAGATACAACAACAAAATTTATTTTAATATCCACAGCAGAACGACTAAAATCTTGAATATTTCTTTTCAAATTTGACATTAAACTCTGTACAGTGTTTTCACTGATCGTATTTATCGCTAATTGCCACTTTTTCTTAAAATATTTTTCATTTTAGGTTTCATGTGCTGCCTTTTTAAAGATTTTTTTACTAGAGCCCAATATGTTTAAGACAATTTGGTGGTTTCATACCAATGCAGATCATATTTTGCGTAATAGCATGCCAAATCTGGCCAAAATCCTGTTGAAATATTATGACTTCATATGTAAGGTAAAAGTTAAAACATTTGTCAGTATAAAATTGTTGATTTATTGTAACTGAACCGACAAAACTTTGGCTTCTTCTACCGAAACAGCAAGTTGTCTGCCAAACTAAATATTTCTTTGGAAATTTTGACACCTTCTTTGTTTTAAATTCTTCTTGAACAATTGTTTTATTAATTGTAGTACGCAAGAATGTTGTTAAAAATTTGTACAACCTTTTTATCATTTTTAATATTTGTAGGACCAGGCTTCTTGCCGCTACCTAGTTTCCTAGTTGTTGTCGAACGTTCATTAAATCGCTTTAAAACTTCATTCCCTGTCGATTTTGAAATATTTAACTTTTTTGCAAGTTTTCGTTGTGATAATTGTAAATTTGAGAGATGTTCGGAAACAATTTTATTACGAATAACTTCATTTTTCGATGACATTTTTATTTCTATGACATAATTACATAACTGAATACGTAAACATTGGCAGCTATTCCTAAAGTAATTTTTATCCAAATTTGAGCTTTTTGATTTATGTTGAGAAATGTTGTATACGTTTATATGTGACCGGATTTCATGGTGTACTGTCTTTAGTCCATTTATATTTTTAATTTGTAAATCCGAATTATAATCTGTCAATTTTTTAAATGTATTTTTCCGGAAATTTTACTTATCTCTCTCTTACTTGTTCGTCGTCACTTATGTTCTCGCACTCATTCTGATTTTCGTCGCAACAAAATTCAAGTATAGTACAGGACAAGATATTTGGTTAATCCCTTAAGCTTGGAAATGGATGCGGCTAACCCTCACAACGGGTGATGAGTCGAAAATATGTAGGGGCGGTATTAATAAAAATTTCATATTCTTATAACTGTGATGAGGATTAAAAATGGAAAGAAAATTAACCATTGCCCATTAGGCTGGATTAGTTTTTACATAAATAAAATAAAAATTTGTTTGTTTTAGTACGTATAAACCAAACATTTTTACCTGTATTATATATACCTATTTAAAAATTTGAAATCAGTCTCTGCATTTCTGTACCATAAATTTGGGGATAATCCCATGTTTACGGTATGCTAGTAGGGGGTGATGTAATCCAATTCTCAATTATGTTGTCCAGCACTATAATCACTAGTAACTAGAATTATACTTGTCATTTTTGCATAACTTACTTCTACTTGTTGCTTTATAAAATCATCACTCGTTTCGATTTTCGTCGTAAGAAGATGTATTGATCAAGGTGGCAAGAATCGCCGGTAAAATTCTAGTTACTAGTGCTATTATGAATGATAATAAAAATTAATATCTCAACGGAACATGATTTTCAATCGATGCCAAGACCATAACTAGAAGAGTAGTTTCGACCGTAAAGTTAAATTTTTATAAAACACGGAAATCGAGTGTTTTTGTTACCTTTTAACATATTATTACATTATTAAAATATTATAAACGATTTCAGTTTATTAGAAAATCACTTTATTTTTACTATCTTCAGGAAAGATGTAAAAACTAGATATCTATCACCACCTCACAAATATCATAAATAATCACATTCAAATAAGTAATATTTTCAAGTAGTATTTCTTACTAACTAACATATTCCATTATAATTTATCTTTTTCTCTTAAGATAACGTTATTTTTTTAATTCTACAATAAGTCTTTAAATTAATTCTACAAATTATATTAATGACATCTTGACTCATCTTGCATTTAGCACCTTTGTACTAAATCCTCAGAATAACGATAATAATTGATATAACGTAAAAAAACAAAACTATTAATTCACAAACAAAATAAAAACCGACAATACTTGACGCGACGCGAATTTTTGACCGATCAAACACTAATAATAATCATAACACCAGATTCATGTAAGAACTTATGCAATTATTATAATCGTAATAATAAAATAAACACAATAATAAAAAAATTAACTTATCTTTATTTATTTAATGTATGTATTTTTTGTGAAATAATCCCATCTTTGTTACATATTATGGAAAGGGTAGCTGAGTACTTACATACAAAGTTACGGTATCAATTATTCAGTGAAGCTGCTGTGAGTAAATTATTAACTTAGTTAACTAGAGTGTAACGATAAGCAAACTTAATAGATAGGGCAACAAAGTATTAATCGATAAATGTATCTACACTACGTAACATACGTTGGTTATGAGCTGATGTTAAATACGTGGTTAAATATAATCTCTGCTGTTCTCGATACTGTTCTTTTTATTTTATCGCATGTATTTTATCATTATCTAATATTTTTATCATTTTAATGTACAATTTGTTTTGAAATATGTACTATGAACTACTCCCTAACTATATGTGTACGAGAATATTATACAATGAAAACATTGTTTGTAAAATTCTAAGTTAAAAACATTTCACAATTATGTGAATTTGGAATTGAATGCTTCAATAGTACATAGATATGGAAATTTTATTATTCTGTAAAGTGGAATTTTCAATAATAGTTCAAAAAAAATATTTTGTAAAAGAGGAAAATTATTTTTTAATAATATAAAAAATGTTCAAAGTTTCATATCGAATGGAATAGAGTTTTCGAAGAGAGAACTTTACAGTGTAATTTATTATGTAAATTGGTTTCTGGCAGGGTGTAGCGTAATCATTTCAAACTCTTCGGATTTCCATCGGTTGCGAAAGCAACGTGTCGGCGGAATTTGCTTTGTATTAATTGTGATATATGTGCAAGGCAGCAAACCCAAGAAATCCAAATCTGCTTCCACCGTATACACACATTGAACTGACAAATTTATGGTCTAAATTTTCAGTAATTTGAATATATTATTTTTCAAACTTTGAACAACTGCAATGCGGGATGATGCTACATATTCTACACTTATTTAATATTATCATATCTGAGTTATGCCAAACTTAAATTTACTATTAATATTTATATACCCATATGCTCATTTTCTTAGTTCGAAAATAAGAATTATATGCTACTCTACATTTATCTTAGAGTGGTGCGAAACATCACATTTTGTAACGCAAAAGTGGAACAAATCAATGAAATAAATATCATAAATATGCCCTACGTTACGGAATATTATTCTATTTTAATCACTTATTTTTCGTAATCATATATCTGTACATTTGAGAAAATTTTATATGTAATAATATAAGTTTTTATCTATGTAATATTGCTTTAAGCTCCCTATATTCCCAAAACCTATAAATCTGTGATATATATATAATTTTGCTTGTGATTAGTTTAAAAGCCGAAATATGATGCTTGGATATAAAAAAATTGTGTAAAAAAATAAATACCATATCGATGGAATTTATATTTGTTATTTTAACAATGTATTAATGTAAGAAAAAATGTAATTACTCATTTCACATTACACATGACTTGGCTGAGAAGGTTAGAATCATTATTACTTCAAATATTACTACTTGTTCAGGAATAATATGTTATTAACGTAGCCGTTCTTATTTGCTATTGTTTTTAACAGTAGTACGCCTTTTTATTGTTTACTAAGTCAACTGTGAAATTATAAAAATGCATTCAATTGAACATACAATTTTTTTAATATTCCATGAAAGAAGAAGTAGAAATTTTACCTTCTCCAGACATATTTTAATCTTTCAATTTGAGAGAAAAATAAATTTTGTTTCAAAATCAGTTTACAGAAATATTATATCTATATAATATATAAAGTAATCGTAATTATATTTTAGTTTTATCTTTTCAATAAAATGTTTATGTGCATATGAATTACAAACAAATTACAATATTCCAGTTTGTTATTTCAATAAATGTAATTAATATAACGATTATTAAAATTAAATTTTACATCACAAAAATATGAAATAGAAATTATGGAAGACGAAATATTTTTAATATAATTATAAATATAATACAATAATATATATTTTTTTCATCAATACATTGGAAAAGTAATAAATTGTTGTCATAATAAAATATTTCTTTTACACATTAATCTTATTTTGATGTTTTAAAAACCTAAATTTGATATTACAATAATTGTTAAAATATTTGTCATAATTTTTTCAGAAAAATAAAAAAAATCTTGTGTAGCATGAAATTTACCTAAAAATAAGCACTGATTGATGATTAGCTATAGACTTAATAAAAGTAAACATTTTATTCTTTCATCTAAATTTCATTTTCGGAACAGTGTTTCGTCATCAATTCACGTTTTTATAAACATGTAAAAAAAACTTTCACGAAGTAAAAAGGTTTCCTGCGGTACATTGAAATAAATGTATGAATAACAATGTGTATTAAACTATCGCTTGTATCTTTACGCTCCACTTAATTGCACGAATTTTAATACCGTCCTATGGCGGCCAATTCGGCACATTGCGTGTGGGCGAGGCTGTCGCGACTCGCCGTTTTAATATGGATGTTGATCCTTATCACACACAGTCATATCCATGCACTAAACGTTCATTTATTTATTTACATTGTAAATCCTTGCAGGCCAAAACGGCTTTTGGAAATAAGTACATAATTCTTCTTTATTCGTGTCATAACGAAAAATGGCATTACACACTAATTACTGAAATTGGTACGATTTTATTTTTCACATGTTCACATAAATAGCCAAATATTCAAATGATTCAATAAAAATTATATTTTCTTGGATTATGTCCTAAATTTTAAGATCGTTAACTTAATTTTGTTCCTACTTGTGTAACGTGCTTTAAATATATTTCTTAATAGATATGTAATAAAGACTAATTATATTAAATATTTAAAAAAAAGATTGATAAATACTTACTTGAAGTATTATTATCTTCCTAATAATTTATTATAAAAAAAGACAGAAGGATAAAAGGATTAAAAGGTTTTGGGAGGTTTGAGAGGTTTTGGGTTCGTAGCCCTCGTAGGTAAATAATGGATTTTCTTAGCTCTACACACTAATTTATTCTTACAAACTACAATATTGTAAAATAATAAAAGTTTATACTTACAATTTAGTTCAGGGAGTTGTAGGAGAGACACTTGAGGCTGGTTAATTGTAATTTAATAGGAATTTAGAATAATTTTTAAAAAAACCGAACGATAGATAAAATTAACTAATTACTGTTGAGACGCCTGCTTGCGAATAAATGAATTCTTCGAGAGCAAGAAGATTGAAAAAAAACTGACTTGCTCAGCATTTTTACCCCACTAATAATGAATGACTATATCAGCTAATTATTTAAATTTTGGCGTTTTGTTACACTTGCAGGAAACATTTTTGAAGTATATTACAAGGATCATATACGTACCTATATTAAAATTGATTAATTGATTGATAATATTATATTTTACATTCACTAGGTCAGCGGACCCAAATTAATTTTCTTGTTGAATCCGAATCTTCAGATAGTTTCCAGACATTGCGCAAACTTTCCCTATATCTTGTTAATTTAAAAAACCATTTAAATAAAACGAGATAATGCATTTAGTGGAAAGGAAATTCACATTTACCAGAATATCATTGTAAGAAAAATTAAGTGTCTTCATAATAGTTATACAGTGGCTCAGAGGATAATTTGTACATCGATGTTTTCTATTCAAAAATTGTAAAATTGGGTACTTTATATTTATTAATATAAAACAGGATTGCGTAAATATCAATTATTGGAGTATTTTTATAACGTTTTTTCTAAAATAGATCACAAAAACCTAAAAATTACGGTAGTTGAAAGGTGAATCTGTTTGCAATTACTTTACCAGTGTAAATTTTTAACTGATTTTCCGGAAATTGTGTGAAGATTTCACTCTGTTCAGCATATTATAACTAAATATATAAATGAGGACAAGTTGTAATATATATTCCGTGGGAACCATTAATTTTTTTTTAAATCACCAGAATGAACGATATATTGAACCTTAAATGAAATTAAATACAAAAAAACCACTAAATAAATAATTTCCTTTGCATTTTATTTCTGGATTTTGAAAGAATATGATCCCGTCATTAATATTTCAATATTATATTCGAAAATAATCTAATTTTCAACATTTAAAAAGAAATCTTAGCTGTACGAATAATTCTTTGAGCCACTTGTGTAATATTCTATAAACGATATTCATCAATGTTATTACATTAATAATAAATTTTATTAGATTTTTATTGTTCTCTGACGAAAATTCTGATTTGAATTTTCTAAATTTAATAGCCAGTAAGTAATGTAAGTTTTATTCCATAATTTAGTTAATGAAGTATAACTCTTCACTTATTTGTTTATAGTGTACGACATAACAAAATAAAATAAATTATAAACTTAGAACAGAAATAAATAATATATAAACACCAGTTATGCAGCAGGAACATCTATCTGAGCAATAAAACCTTTGTAAGCCATTTTTTACTATGGATTCTACAGTTAGCTTGACAGCACCATAGTCGGATTCTGATAATGAAATTTTATTTCATTTATATAAGTACTCGGCACATCGACCGTGTCTAGTTTCTATTCTTTTTACGCTTGCCCTGGGGGAACGAAGTGTACTGATTTATTTTTAAATAAACTAAAAGCGAACAGTGGCGTCGTCCCTTTTTGAAAATAATAATCTGGTAAATAATTCTTAAATTTATTTGTTTGACTTTTAACTGCCTAACTTTAGGTTAAAAATACCCTTCACCATATATCCAACTGACAGGTATACTTTAGATCAATGTTCCTCAAAGTGGGGACGCGTACCCCCAAATGTACGTGAAGGGATTTTTTATGTGGGTCTCTTAAAAATGGACTTTATCTGTAAACAAATCTGTAATACCTGTAACGCTTACGATTCAAATGTCAATTCTGATCACATCTGTAGCTTCAAAGCTTAAAATGTTGTATTTTGACGTCAAAATATTTAATGTGAAGTTAGTTGTAGAAAGCAAAATCGAACATTTTGTAACTCAGCTCATTACAGACATGCGATCACAATAAACGTGTACGTACAGTACAGATCATCTGTAAGCTAAATATTTACAAATATATAGGCCCGTGAACAGACTCTATCCATTAATTTAGTGTAAATTATTGTATTCCTGTAGGGATTTTATATTTATATGAATTAGCTGCAAATCTGTGATAACTCACTCATCTATGACAAGTAATTCATATGAAAATTAACATGATAAGATCTGTTTTTAAGCAAGTTTATATTTTTTTACAATTTTTGTATAACTTGGGTATATTTATTTTGAACCGTTAATAATAAAATGATTTGATTATTGTTATTAGGGGTTTAACGTCAAGCACGAACTCTTATAAAGAATAAAATAATTCTTACGCACTACTACTGCCTATTTAGGTATTAAAAATTAAACAGCGCTCCACCTAGTAGTGCTACTTACCAGTAGTCGCTAATTAAAGTGTCAACCAAATGTCAGCGCTATTGTTTATTTTCAGCAAGGAAAATAAACAATTACTGTGTTTGATAGTAATGAAACAGTAATTGCAATATTGAACATTTATTTAAGAAAAAAATCAGTTTCAGAAGTTGCAGTGAAAAAGGAATACATTAAATGTTACTAGCAAATGTCACCGCACGCCACTGATACAATGTTAAAAAGAAGTAATACCGTATTTGTTGCATGATAAAATTCGTTCCCGCAAATGTTAAATTAAGTGAAAATTTGTTAAAAATTGTGATTATAAAAATAAAATAAAAACCATGTAATGAACTATATACAAAATTGATACTTCTGACTAATGTTTTTTTTTTTTTTTACAAAATTTCGTCAATTTAAATTTAATGTTCAAACATATTTAACCTCGATGAAGTACGAAATATTAGAATTAAATAAAAATTAACAACAAAATTGCACAAATGAATTATTAATATAATTCCTGCCACATTTCCGCCGAAAAATCTAAAAACCAATTTTATCATAATGTACAATACCCCGCTCGTATAAAAAAAGTAGTATGTGTGGTAGCTAAATTTACTTAGAGTCAATCTGGAGGTATACGAACTTGCTTACGAATACTAGTAAAAATTTATCGAAATAAATGAAGGTATACGTTTTATGTCAATTTCCCTTAAATGAATTATTTTAGACACCTTTCCCTTATAGGTATTCCAGAAATATTCTACTAAGAGATATAAAACGTTTAAAAATATTTGAAAATGATACGCATAGGTCGATAATTTGGGAAAAACTGCTTTAAATTCATAATTACTTACCCTTAAAGTTGTCAAAGTCAAAGAAACGAACTTAACATTAACTATATCGTGAAAAGTTTTACAGTTTTAAGTAGGAATGTTTGGAAAATAACCTGCTAATTCCAATACCTTTAGAATTCATATGTATAGGAAGTTGCTCATTACTTATTATTATTTTAATATTCTCTAAGTAAAATTTCCTTCGTAAATCTGATAGACACACCATCATTATAATTTATTGATCACCATCACTTATTGATGTCTATAGCTTGGCCATCGAAATGTACATGTTGTGTTAAAATAAATTTCTAAAGAAAATGTAATCTTCTATTTAATTTTATTTTAAAATTATATTCCAATATAGCCAGGTAATGTGATTTAAATTTATAATATTGCACTAGAATTTAATATTTTTTTTTCAAAATGGATTAAAATATTATTCACTTACAGTTCATTTTAAGTACACATATAAAGAAATGCTTTAGTACATTCTTTTAATGTTATTAAAATTAAAAGTGCAGTTACTAATATTAAAATTATTGATAAATAATGATATCTAACAAATTATTTCTTACACAAAAATATAATCATAAATGACAACACTGAACGAATGCAAAATGGTACGAATATTTAAAAAATACCATGGAATAGTATATTAAAACATAAGTTGTAGAAGGCAACCTTTTCAAGCACGAGTTTGAATTTCGGGAACGAGCGCGAAACAGCCAGTGCCCCAACGAACGAGTGCTTCAATTGCCTTCTATAACGAATGTTTTATACTATTTTCTCTGTTTCGGCTTTTATTTACATTATTTTTTATAATATTTGACAATTTCCATTAAGGGATTTTTTTGATAGAATAGTTCGGTTGGTGACAGTTATTTCTGTTTCGTCTGTTACCTAGGTAAATTAGAATTACTTTGTCAGTTGCCTAGATATTTTGTGTATTTAATGCAGTCATGCCAATCTCCAATAACAAAATATAACCTAAAATCGTTTAAGAATGAAACTCCTTCTAACATCAATAAGCGTGCTGGAATATGATATTCTAATTCCGAAACAGAGAAATGGATTTTCGTTTTTCTTGAATGAATTTTAATATACAGTCTGTTTTGCGGAGTTGATACTTTTATCTTGCATCTTTTTTGTATACGCCTGGTATAGATGAGTCTTTTATTCACTATTTCATTATCGTGTGTGTTACAGAAGGGCATATGTATATGCTTTCTGTGTTTAAACAACCACAAAAATTAAATAGAGACAGTAGTAAAACAGTGTTAACGGGTATTTTTAAATATTTAAAAAATATAATGTCATTCCTGTCATTTATTAAGGTGATTTTGAAGTTGACAATTTGTTTCATTGTGTGTTCGTAGTTTCGTTGGATTAATCATCAATTTTTATATTTGTATACAATATTGTCAGTTTTGATATTTATTTAAGTTGGAAGTCACACGATTTCACCTGACAAAATAACGTCATCAATCCTTGTTCCCCCAACGATTTGAATCACACTATTACAATTGATGATCAATTGATTGATCAACTCCGGGAAATAGACTGTACCTTATTTTGGATACTTTTTACTAATTTGACAAAAAATAGCACAAGTGCTACAAACGAAAAGGAATAACGAAATAAACAATAATTCTAGCCATCGATTCGCTCCTCCTCCAAACAATCGGTTTTGCCAATATTAAAAAAAAAAATTCAACCTTTGTGTCAGAAATTCTCATATTTATTCACCAATTTAAAATAGTCTTTATATTTGACTTACATAGAAAATGTATGGATTTATTTACCATACTTAAAATTATTATTACTTTCCTACCTCGCGCACGCTTTGCTTTTTAGTACAGCTACGGGATTCATTTGAACTTGAAACTTCAAATGACCTTCTATTCGTAGAAAATAATAATCTAAACCTACACATTCTATAAAATTGTACTCATAAGTTCTAATTTAGATCAATAAGGTAATAATAATCACAATCATGTGTTGCTAGTTGCATTTGTACGTTGTACATGTCAACAAAACCAAAAGAAAAATGTAACAAAGAACGATTACCAATTGCCAACTTAATTTATATGATTTATTTTACACCTACAAGAAAACCATGTCGTTTTAAGTTATTTGTTAGAAATTACTCACATTATACCAAATAAGTCTTATTTTTTTCTTTACTCAAATTGATTATTTTATGCGAAAATTCCTCACTATATGAGTAATTCCTCTCTAGTTGGTAACACTGCAAAATTTTTGATTAATAAAATATCGTTACGGTGCTTAATACTTATTTGCTAATGTTGATTAGGTTTCCAAGGTAATAAGTTATGTACGATAGGTTTTATCGACTGGATATTAATAAAAAGACGTTTCGACTGTAAATCAGTCATCATCAGGGTGATAATTATTTGAATGCCATTTATCACCCTGATGAAGACTGATATACAGAAGAAACATAGGTGTATTAGTGGATTGAAATAAGTTATGTTTGTAAATTATTGAGTGGTAACCGAAAGGGAAATCGGTAAGTAATATTTAATTTAAAAATGGCAACTCTCGTGACAAACTGTCACTTTTTAAATATTTTTTTACCGGTTTCTAAAATAAAAACATTGAATTATCTTATTTTTGTTGCCATATTTTAATGTGGAAAACAGAAATAAGAATCTCTAACGGATGAATGGGTAATTAATTATCAGAATAATGATACAAATTTCAAATTCAATGAAATTTATTCATAGCGTTCATATTTCATTGTAATATTAAATTTCTGTCCGATACAAATACAATTTGTATATTAAATTAATATTATTTGTAGATCAATAATTTATAATATTTATTAAACTTGAATAGATATTAGACTACGTCCATATGTACATATTATTAAATTCCATTTCAATGCCCTCTTTCTTCCGATTTATATGTATTATTCTTTTAAGTATTTTTGAAAGCATATTATTAATATTTGATTAAAGATTGGTGGCACTGTAATCAGACCCCAGATATGGCAATTCACACAGTTCAAGATCTATTTTTTCTATTTATCTATAATGGAATATATATTAAAATATTAAAATATTTAATATTTAAAAATATGTTGCAAATGTTTGCCATCTCTCCAAATCCCGCCGTTGCTATAATATAATTTGTATAAGTGATCGCCTTTACTACTCTTAATATAGGTCTACCTATAGATTTAGCACCTAAATATTTTGTAAAATTTTCAATTTTTGTTGAGACAGATTTTTTTTCTTTTTCGTTTTTTCATTACACTCCCGCTTGATGTTTTTATGATAATATTCTAATTCTAATAAAAGACCATCTTCATTGTAAAAATGGTTTAGATAACTAACTTAACGATCGAAACATTTTACAGAAAATAAAAATAGACTGCTTTTTTCCATTGAATGCATTGGCATATAATTCAGGAATATGTTAAATATTTTTGTCTTTGCATATTTGTACTCGAATTGCTTAAAGTATTAACTAATTACTATACATCACTGCACCTGCATGTGTAAAATCTAAGACAAAATGGTAATAAAAACGCTTAACTGGTATGTACATTGTTACCTCCCGCCTATCAACATATAGAAAAGGAAGTTTGGTTTTGGTCAAATTTCTTGAGTGTGAGTTTTCAACATATGAGCACGAATTAGGTTCCCTAAAATATGATTTTACTATTATTACCGTGATGTCTGTATGTCCGTGTATGTGTGCTTGCGTATGTATGACTGTGACGATTTTTCGTCTACGATAACTCCAATACGACACATCTAATAAATATAATATTTGGTATTTGAGAGTTATATTGTAATATGATGAACTGATTAGATTTTGACTGCAATTGGTTAACCGCAAGTATTTTTTTACTTGAAACTTTAAACCGTTTTTCCTAAAAATACCTCTTAATACCATTTTTTCGCAAATTACGTCATTATTAAATACAGGGTGAGTCTGGGAACACGCCACTCCCTTTAACATTTTTATTATAGGTAATAGAAAAAAATGGCTCATATAAAAATTTTATCATTTTACATATACTATTTGATGGCAGATGTAGATATTTTTTATAAAGTTAGGTTTACAAGATAGGACTATCAACTTTTATTTTTCAAATGGCAACCTATAATTATTTTAATAAAATATAAACCGCCATTTTTTTCTCTTTTTAACGATGTATTAATTTTTATTAATGTATTTGAAAAATTTCGAGAAAATTTAAATAATTTAGAAATATAAAAAATAATTTTTAAACAAATATTATAGGTGGCTATGATTCTCGAAATCGGGTAAAAATCCTTCTCAGTGTTCTTAAACTCGGTTGCCAACGTCCAGGAAACCGCTCCCGGTAAATTTTTTATGCTCTTCTTATGAGCAAGTCAATTAACCAATTATTAGAATCATATCTATTAATTCGTTTTTTGTGAACTATTCAAAATGTTTTTTCTTTGTTTACAAAATAAGTTAAATTAAGTAACAAACAAATGTATACATTTTTGACATTAATTTGTTTTACATTGTTAGGTTTTGTTTATTTTCACATAGCCAACTGTAATATTTATTTAAAAATTATTTCTAATATTTTAAAATTATCTAATTTTTCTCTAATTTTTTGAAATACATAAATAAAAATTAATACATCGTTGAAAAGAGAAAAAATGGCGGTTTCTATTTTATTAAAATAATTATAGGTTGCTATTTGAAAAATAAAAGTTGATAGTCGTATCTTGTAAACCTGACTTTATAAAAAATGTCTTTATCTGCCATCAAATAGTATATGTAAAATAATAAAACTTTTATATGAGCCATTTTTTTCTATTACTTATAATAAAAAAGTTAAAGGGGGTGCGTCTTCTTAGACTCATCCTGTATATAACTATACATTTAAAGATAACAGAGTAAGTTTTGTTTATTGAAGAAAGAAAACAAATCAGGAACCAAATTAGTTATTTATAAATTTGCATTCAACGAAAAACAAATATTTTCTTTGGCTTTTTAATTTATAGTTTAAAAAAACTAGATTAATATTTAGGTTGAATCAGAAAAACAATTGAGATTCCAATTATAGTAGCTGGTGGTAGATGACAAATTGACTTCGTGAGGTATTAACCTTAAAGCCTATGCATAAAATTTATCACGCCAACGTCAACGTCTAAGTTTATCAAAATTTCCATGATTAATTTTAATTTTAAGTCTAAATAATTTTTCAGTAATATCTCACTGCTAGTAATACATTTATTTTGTAGATTTCACCGTATATTTACGTCGTTCTGCTTTTTATTCCCCACATCCAATGCGCAGTCCAGTCGCTCACTCAAGTGGATGAACGTCCTAACCTATATCGCCAAGCTCGGGACGACCGCTACTACCAACAGCGCTACGGAGCTGGCTTAGAGAGGGACCGCGATCGGGACCGAACCCGCCGGCCGGGGATCAAACCCGACCCGTCCCTGCCAGAGGCGCGAGGAGACAGAGACCGGCTGATCGGGGGTGATCGGGACACGGACAATCAGCAGGGCCAAGGGGTCGAGAAGAGGTGCATTAGATGTACCACATCGTACTTAGATCCCTATGAGTATAGGGATTATTATGATAGAGACCGGTATTATGACAGATACGACAGATACGATGATAGATATGATAGATACGACAGTAGGACCTACTACGACAGGGATCGCTGGTACGATAGACGACCGACATATGATGACAGGTAAGACATTTATGACGTTTTTATGTCAACAACACTTAATTTATATTTATAAGAGTAAATATTGACGAAGAAATTTAGTTTGCAAATTGTAATTTTAAATTTAGAACTCTTATTCCCAAAAAAATACGGCCTTAAAGTAATGTTGATATAGCAGTATACAATATCATAACTGTTGAATTAAATGTCTTTAAATACGGCGTTTAAATATTTAAAATTAAAAACTCATTATACATTTTTTATTTCTTAATATAATACATATTTATTATAATCTCTTACATTTGTTATGTCCGCCATTTTAATGATTAAAATATCCTATCTAAACTCAAAATAGTGGACTATCCTTTCAAATTGTGGCCATTTGGCAACCTTATTATTGAGTATTAAAGTAAATTAAATGTTACGAATTTATAAAAAAATATTTATTTGCATTAACTCTGATGAATTAAAATTTACATGGACTACGAAAAATAAAAACTTTTATGTCCAGATACACCAATAAAGCTTAAATTTTAAGTAACACTTAAACAAACAAAAAATCAAATCGAAATTTTGACAGCAATATTGAATAATTCATTTCACATTTAATTTCGAAGTGATATTGTCCAGTTACGGAAAACGTATAATTTGAGTAATATTCGTGCAACCGATCCTTAGATCTTTAAATACCTTAAATTCAGTGTTGTTGGCATATCTGTTGTATAGAATTAAAAGTGTGTCTCGCTTGTTTCCACTGGCTCGCACATATGAATAAAATATTTTTAAAAAAGTATGTAAGTACTACATATTAATAATTTCTGACAATTTATAAAATCTTCGTATATATGTTTATTATCACTATTACAAAAAAAATGATTAATTAACACAAGAAAACAACAATAAATAAGAACATAAATTCATAAAACCGCTATTATAAACGTTATCTGAAAGACATTTATTCTTTATTAATAATCAATACACATTATTTTTCTCTAGTTTATTTAGTATTATTTTAAATTATGGAGAGATTACCAAAACTTTTATTTATATTATATAATAGTACATGCAGAATAAAATATTTTGTTTTCCAAATCTTACTTGATTATTTGAGCATGAAATGCACGATATAATCTCGTAAAGGTTTTGACTGATGTGCGTATCCCCACTAACCAGGTGGTACGATTATAGAGGGTACTATGATCGGTACGATCGAGGGGGATATGATCGGGGCAGCTACGACAGGTATGACCGAGGCTTCGGCTACGACAACCGTGGCTACGACAATAGGGCGTGGAGGACGTACGACTACAGAGGAGGCTACCGACCATGGGATGACACTGCGAGGGGTACGTCTGGGTGGGACACGTATGGTAGAGGCGGTGGTGGCGGCGGCGGCGGCTACTACAACAGGCCAGATTACTGGGGGTACGACAGGAGCTACGCCACTAACTACAACTATGGAAGGGGGGACAGCTGGCGAGATCCGTAAGTTAACATTATCAAAACAGTACTAATTACTTCAGTTCAATTAATAACATAAAATTAACTGAATTTAGATGCATTTAAAAAGAAAATAAATTACATATAAAAACAAAGTAATTTGTCTTTGTAAAATATTTTGTACTTAGAGTCACTACAGGGCAAATCCTATTTACCAACTTTCCCAAAATAGCCTATACAAATAACTTATATAAATAATTGGCCTGTCTACCCAAAATAATACCCTTTCAACTGAACTATGTGGCTCACATCAGTTTGAGCAAAAAGATCAACAATTTGTTAAACTTATCTGAAGTGAGCTGAAAAACTCTGAAATAACTGTGACTACTATATGCAACAAAGACACGAATAACTAGTTGTATCTATTAAAATTAATAATTTTATATTAAAAGATAATTTAAAAAAAAAATAGATTTTTTCGAAATGTATAGAATTAACTAGAACACTTAAAATTCGAAACAAAATTATAAAAGAAAATCGGGTATATTCCCTTTCTTACTTATTATTATTAAAATATATCATGACACTGAAATAATCTGCATTAATAATTATTAATATCAATGATACTTTCATTGTTGGTAAAGAATGGAACAAGTGTGTATTATTCATTATTCCGTTCAAGCTAGAGTTGAAATTTTTTGAAGGTTCTGTATTTATATCTCAACGTTAAGGAAAATTAAATGTTACAATTAAATATACCCTGTTTCAAAACGTATACATTCAATGTAAGTATTTAAATTTTGTATGAAAATATTATTAATTAATGTTGTAACATAAAATAAACTACTGAAGTATATTAAAATATAAAATATCTACTCAAAACATGTACCTATTTTGAATGAAACATAATATATATATATATATATATATATATATATATATATATATATATATATATAAAATTAAACTAGCTATTATGTAACTAGCAGTTGACAACGCTGGCAGTAGAAATTGGTAGAAATCAAACAAATATTCCACTAGATCGTTGTTCAATACTATTAAAAAAAGAAAAAGACGAAGGCAATAAACTGACAGATTTGATTAAATTGTGACTCGTTAAGCTGGATTTATAACATAGACATACGTTAGTATGTTTAGTTTAGCACAGAAAACATAAAACTTTGTTTGGGGATTTTATAAATGTTGCACAAGATACAGAAAATAAACTCGAGCATGCGTATGACTTCTTTCATTTTATTCCACCAGTAGTTTTTGTAGGCTATGTATCATTTCCATTTCAAAATTTTATTTTTAAAGAGAAAGTAGCTTAAAATTAAAGCTATAAGAATAGTGGTGAAGATAGAGTTGGTGTCACCCGAGGCAATAGTGGTGGTATCACCCTTCCGCCCTTCACTTTACTTTCATCGAATGTAATAGTAATTTACGTTACAAGTCCGGTAAATAAGTTATTACGGAAATGAGTAACGTAAAAATTATTTAATGGGCGATTGACGTACACTTTATATCATACTGTATCGCATTTTACAATTTAAATTATAGGTTTTGATTGTATTACAGATTTACGAAATTGAATTATTCGTAGCAAAGTAGTGAGAACTCATAGTACAATAACGAATGACATTTCCAACTGGCAGCATATGTTTAATGCATTTGAAACTAAGAAACACTTTTGGTGCGAAGAGAAAAAAAGGATAGGTAATATAAAACATAAAAGACATTCTAGATTTTTATAAATTCGGACATAACATTTGGCGTTTGTTGATTTGGCCCGATTTTAATCAACAAAAAAAAAAAGAAAAATCCAATGATTTTATAAAGTTCATTGTATATAAACATTAAAAATATGTAATTTTTAAATAAACAAAATTTCAAATTGCATAATTTTAATTAGAAATTATTGCGATGTAAATGACACTGACATTCCAGTACTTTCTGAAAATAGGTATAGAGATCCAAAATAATTTTCAAAATTCATATAAAAATATAGAATAGTCATAATGCCTCATTAGGAGATTCTAATTTCTTGTTTTGTACCTATGTATTTTAATTCAAGAATTTTAAATGACTTTCTCAAAAACAGGTCATTAACGTTTATTATTTAATATTATTTAGTAACCGTACTAGCGTTCCAATGAAATATATTCATAATACATGGTGAAATAAATTTCATCGCAAGAGATTGTATATACGACATTTGCATATTTTTTCTTGTTATGAGTGCGATACTTAATAAAGAGTTAAATTGAATAACTAGAGGAAGTAGTCATAGGAAAAACCATGAAGATATATTATAATAAAAGCAGCACTTATTCTACTAAATAATGCAAGTTTCGTGTCCGTAGCTGCAAAATACTACCCCGGAGTAGTTATAAAATTCGCTTTTAAGGAGCAATCGCATTTGACGCGAAGTGCAACTAGTAAATTTGGCGACCACATGAAACTTTTATGATCTAAACGAACGGTGCTACTTATTGGATTTGCTCGCAGCGGCGACTTTAACTGACCACATACTGCCACCCTGCTTACTAAATCACGAACTTCCGCCCGCTAACGAACTTTCTATAACTCACGCTAAGCTCCTAAGCTTCTTTCTTGAATAATGACACACAATGTTTTGGATTCGGTCGAGCTCTGTTGTTTCTTGCTTAATCCTTTTCATTTCATTGCTATTTTCCCACTTGCTTATAAAATGTTTTTACTGCTTTAAAGACCATTCCACATGTCATTTGCTGCTTTATGATGCTATAAATTTTATTTTATTACTTAAATTAAATTAAATTCTGCACCCCTACACTTCAATAAAATTTTTGCAAAAAAAAGTTAATCTAAAATAACATTATAATTTATCCATTTCAATTTACACAAAGAAATATTTGCAAAGTAGGTATATGGGGAATGATTCACCGGAAAAGTCAACAACCGGTAATAATAGTCACATTTCTATTATTGACGAAAATGACTTTGTAAATATAATAATTTAATAGGAAATAGATGAATAATTACATTTATATCTAAATAAAATTTTAAAAAGTACAAGGTAATTGATGCAATGTCCTTATTGGTATTTCAACATGACACATTAAGGTCATTAACTATAATATTTTATTTCGCCGGAAATTAATTTCGAAAATGCAGTTCATTTATGGCGACACTAATAACAGGATGTGATCACAGATAAATTATCTTTATATTGCTTGCGAAAATAAAAATTAACATGCATTGTATATCACTAGTAAAATTTTTAATTTCACTCTGGCACATTTATTAAAATTATTTGCATTTATTTAGATATATATTCCATACTGCTGCAAAAACCTTTGAAAACATAGTAACTTTTCATATTATAACTACTACTGTTCGCTTATTAATTCTACAGTTCTCTTTCTAAAATTATATTTTATATGTGTCTTTCCATTTGAAAAATGTTACCAATCGTGATCCGCTTTTTATAGGTACACATTCGATATATATCATTTTATCATTTATGGCGCGACATTCCTATATATCCTCAAATATAGGATGGGACCGTGGGGTAAAGTGCTTATTGTGTTACATTTTAGTGACATAGGTTTTCTGCCTGTGCAAGGGATCCACAGCTTATTTCAATTTCATATTCCGCTCAATTTGAGTCAGAACGCGATATCCAAGTAAGTTACCGCTGTCCATATCCGGTGCATTTAGGTATTCAGCGGGATAATTAATAAACTGATACGCTGATAGTAGGTGTGTACGATGAAAATAAATCTTTCTTTGAACAAAATTTTTCAATAGTTTTCAACAAAAATGTTTTAAACTAACGTATCACACGGGACTTAATATCAACAACTTGTTGCCGATTTTCTCGGTTCTACCAATTTTCTCGTGTGATGCTGTGACTTGTTCAAAAACTTTCCTGAGAGTTGTCAATTTTGACAGCTGAGTAATGCGCATGAGCAGTATAGTAATATATCCCTAGATTCAAATAAAACCAAGACGTCATTTTGACAAATTTGTCGTTTACAAATGAAAAGGAATTAACTTCTTTAAACAACAATCAAAAGTCAAAAGAAACAACCAAAACTGACAATTTAGCATTCAATAATGCCAACTGAAAAAAATTCAATACCAATTCTATTTTTTTAACGTGGGAAAAAACAAATCGATTTCAATTTTCAAAGTTGTCGGTACCATTCAGTAGCCTATAATGTTTTTGAGTGCATTGCAGATATTTAAGGTTTACACCTAAATTATTAATCGAATTTTATACTAAATACTTTGTAACCTGTAAATTTTTTGCTGATGATATGAAATTCTATAAATAAATATAAATTACGGCTACAATTTTACTCTTTGCAAATATTAACTAAGTATTTTATAAATAAAATTAAATACAACTTAAAAACCCTGCTATGCTGATTGGCATATTACCTTTAATTACGTGCATGAAGTTTGTGTTTTTGTGTGAGAGAATGTCAGTCGAACGTTTCAAAAATATTTCGCGCACAAAATACAAACAATATTTTTTCTACAACTAATATATTGATTGAAATAGAAATAGATATAATTCAAAATCATCTTTTGGTATTTAAGGAAAAGTAACAGTTGTTGCGGTTTTGCCAAAATATTATTGATAAATAATGTGCCCAGTGCGTGAAGTAATGCGCCTAGAGGGTAAAGTAATATACGCTTATGGCGCGAACTAATGTATCCAGTAGGCGAAATACATGAAGTTGTGGTTACGTAATTCAATGACACAATGCCGTACTTCGCACACTAATATCAATGCTGAAACATTAAGTTTTTTTGTAGAAAACAATATTTCATGCAAACACAAATAAACAGATAATTTTGGAAAGAAGTTTGTCAACAATAATTTGAATAAGCATAAATGCACTGTTTATTTTAACAGGGTTTTAGGGTTCAATGCTAAAATACACAGTGGCGACTCCTTCATAGGTTCAAATGAAGAAATATTTATTTTATAGTATTATTATTTATTTATTAATATATATAAATAATATATGTAAAAGATACACTGTTATTCCTTTTGCATTAAGGGATTTATAAATAAAATAGAAAATTTGAAAATAGACAGGATCAGCCGACAATATTATCCCTACAGTGTTGAATACACACACGAAGTACGAGAAGAATTATTTCTTTAGGAAAATAACGAATGAGAGAAATGGATAGTAAAATTCCTCATATGCCTAAATTTGGCCAATATATTTCTTCATACTATTCCAAATATATTTACCTATCTTATCAGAACTCATCATTAAGTGAATCAAATAAAGTTAATGATCATTTAAAAAAAAAAGATACACATAATGCTTAAAGTTTGTCACACTTTTCCTCATTGTAATGCTAATTATAGCAATTCATATAAATTTCAAAATATTTTCCTTTAAAACCGAAAATAATTTAAATTACGAACGATGTCTTGATTTAGAGCATTCTTATCCGAAGTTTTAATTTATATAAGAATATTAACCTCGAGTGATATTCAACTTAATACTTTTAAGTAATGACAACCGAACTCTTGCGATCCTTCGTTTCTAAACTTCTTTGAAACTTTCTTGGCTTGATTTAAGACAAGTGATTTTTTAAAAAAATCATTGACTTTAATCAAATTTTGTAAAATAATATAATGAACCCTGCTTTCTGCTTTCTAGTCCAAAATACCGTATGGTAAAATAAAGAATATGTTTACTTAATAATATTCTTACACTTGAATACTCAAATAAACATTATGGTAGAGTAAGAAACTTTTGGATAAAAAAAGAAATTTATCCTTAACTTTGAAGAAAAAGGTATCTAAAATCGTACAATGACAAATTCAATATACATAAAGCCAACAACGAAAGACAAGAATCTAAAATATGTATTTTTTGGAAATACTTTTTGTTAGCTTTCTATTAAAAATACTGTCGAGCCGCTATTGAAAATAAATACACTGAAATAAAATAAATTCAGTAATGCAGGCAAAATCATATGATACTCGACGATATACTCGTATACATAACGGGAAAACTTTTTCTATGGAAATCAATTACATCTTCTGAAACAACTGAATTATTTGTTCAAATACATTTCAATTTCCAAAAATTTCAATGCGATAATTGGATTTTCCTTGAATCAACACTCAACGCCGAGATACATTTCATATTAAATGCAGGAAAATTTTGTTACAAAAATGGTTTAAACTTTTTGTATTCTCGTACTACATTATTTGCATTATCTAATTTTTAATTCCCTATATGAAATTTTCTTTTATTTTACATTTTGTGGTTTAAATTTATGTTTATAAATTATACATTTCATTTTTTACATTTCTTTAAATACGGTTTGTTTCTATTGAAATATTGTAGGATTTTTAATTTTTTATTTTTTTGCATGTAATTTACTCATGTTAGCAATTACGTAAATGTGATTCAATGTAATTCTTTATCTTTGGATCCAATGCTTACAAATATCTATAGGCCATAATCAACGTTATATCAAAATTACTTCTTTCAAAATTAAAATTAAAAATTACTAATCGCGTCGTAAATATATCGTAAAAGAACTAAATATATGAAACCTAGATAAAACCACTTCGAATATAACGGACAAAATGTTGGGTTAAATGTTAAAATTTTTTACAAATCCCTTTAATGTTATGCATGTTAAATCCAAGTGTCGCCGATTCTGTACACAACGTATACGTTTGCAATTAAGAGAAGATGTACCGGAATCTCCCGAGCACATGTGAATTGGCAGTCTATGTAGTTTAATTTGTCACATAATATTTTCATACCATATATGGAAACTTCACTGGCTTCTTATTGTGTTATTTTCCTAATAACAAGAAATACACTACGATAATTGACACCCTATCCCCGTATTAATCCGTTATATGATAATTTTAAAATATTTGTTTAGGTATAAACAGCCACTAATTACTAACCTAATACTTATGCTTCTATTGACAAGATTAGCGCTAAAACTGCAATTTAATAACTTCGGTACTTATCATTCATTTCATGTTTAAGTGCTTAAATTATAAGAATACAATAATGTCATGATTTAAAAACGATCAATAATAATCTAATTGAATTCTCCTTTTTACAATGCAATATTTTAATTAAATATGCAACTTTAATTAAACTAAAGTCTATGATATGAATTGCTCATTTTGAGATCCCATCCTCGTCGTCATTACTTATTATATTGTAGGATTGAATTAATATTATGCACAATACATATTTAATACTATATTCATTCAATATTGATAACTAACGATATAAATATTGAATGTTATCAAAAAATTTATGATGTCAGTTTATTTTGCTTCGATCATAATGTGAAATAGATGTGCGTTCAGTATATACCGCAATTGTGACCTTTCTGGTGGATTGAACCCGCAACATCGTGTAAATGTTACTTATCTTGTGCCTGTCCTACGGGCCACATATATAATATAATACATTTCTCTTATAAGTAACCTTTCAAGGAATTTTACTGATAATCAAATGATTTACTTAGTATGAGTAGAATAAATATAATTAATTTCAATTAAACTCCAAACCTTATATATATATATATATATATATATATATATATATATATATATATATACAAATTATCATAATTATCGCAAATTTAATAGTAATAGTTATGAAAATTAAACTTTTTTTATTGCGTTGAAAAACCTATAAGAACTAAAGGCTGATTTCATGGAAGGAGCTTTAATACAATTAAAAGTTTGTCTTTATAGAGACGCTCACAAAAGCCTCCTTTCAGAGTTATTGAATACTGAAATTAGAAATTGGAATTACTTCGAAATTATTTCGTTGATTGAGAAATAAATTAATTTTAGACATATTTTCAACTTTTATGTGAACACAGAATTTGGAAATATTGCATTCAACTCATAAAATATCTGTTAAAATTTTTATTAAAATTGTATTCGGTCATTATTAAGAACGATTTTTAAATATCACAATTTTTCACAAATAATATCACAAGAACTTCTGATTCTATCTTTTATTTTACATGAATTTAGTTTTATTAGCAAAAAACACGAAAGCAAATTTCATGGTAAAACCCAACTTCGGGCGATGATGGGTTTAATTAATGTCGATTTGCTTGGGTGAACTTAAAAAAAAAGCGCTTGAAAATAAAACTTTATCCATGAAACTCAGAGAGATCGTGTTATATTTTGTGAGATAATTTAATTATTATTATTTTGAAATATGTCAAAATGAAAAAGTTAAACCAAAATATAAATAAAAAAAACTATAATTTTTGCCTATCAGTATGCTACATTTTACCTATGTTTTATTAGTTATTAAAAACTAATTTAATAAATACATTTTAAATTACGACAATTAATGTAGTTTTTACTTATAATAATGTTTCAGAGCGATAATTAGATTTATTTAACTGCATGAGCATGCTACTAGTTCCTTACTTCATAAATGGCTTCATAGTTTTGAAGATCTTGAGAGAAAAAAATCACAATGTCATCACCTTGCAGATACCGACGCGACCCATACAGCGGTTACGACGGGTACCGCGGCACCAGTTACCTTTATGAGCGTCAGCCGACGCCGGTCACGACAACGCGACCGCCTCCCAAGGACGGCGAGGCCGGAGGAACTGATCACCCTGGAGACGCTAAACCCGAAGGCGATACTCCCAGCTCTGGTTGATTCCGCGTAATAGTTACACTATGATACTAGATACTCGTGAATACCAATTCATATCACCCCCTAGGCAGCCATGGAGATTGCTATGCTAATGTTTGTAACATAATAATCCAATGCATTTCTCTAAAAACGTGATTCACAGTACCTGGTATCAATTTTGTAAATTATACAGCTTACAAGGTCACCCAAGAGATCCTCGCTGCAGTTTATCTCTATTCAGGTTATTCTCATTAATTATTTACCCATGTGTTTATAACAAAAACGCTCGGGGAAATAATTTCTGCACCGCAGTTTATTTATCTGTGATTTTTAATACGATTCGTGTTACAACAAGCAATTAATCTCTTTTTATAAACGTACAGTTATATTTTAAGAGCACTTTTCTCCATACACTTTAATTTTGAAGCACGTAAACTTTTGTGTGAAATAAAATTAAAATATATTTTTCACCATTGTGTATTTCTTATTTGTATACTTTTATATATTATTAGACAAAGTTAATATTACTGTACAGAAGCAAGATTTTAATATGCATAAAATCGAATGTTTAACTTTCAGTAATATTGACGTACAGTTCTTATTATAAAGTTTATACTATATTTCTATTCAAACTGTATATTAAGTAACGTAAGTATAGATAAAAATAATAATTTGCACCGTTGCAATTAATTGTACTAATTTTTATCTATACAGAGTAATTTATTATTACCGTAAGTACAAGGTACAAGTTTTTAACAAATTGTAATATTATTGTATTACAAGCGAAAAAAAATAATAATAAGTAGGTCCTACTACAGTAACTCCTACACTGCCTAATGATCTTTTCTACCTGAATGTAAAGAGATAATATGTATCTCTGTAACAAAAGTATTCATTTTATATACGAAATGTATTCATAGTATTATTATTATTATTAGTATAAAATACACGTATTTAATATCTTTGATTCTTTTATTTACTTGTACCATTCCTTTTACTACTTTAATTTATATTCCAATAGTAAGTTTTGTAGACAATGGCACTTAAATGTTTTGTTAATTTATTTTTAAAATGTACACGTTCAGTCAGTTATTTTAATTTGTATAATACTTTAAAAAAATTAATTGGTTTTCTTTAATATACAATTTCAATTAAGGGTGATTTCTAAAAAATATAAAATGCCGTTAACACTCTTTGGTCGGTAAGTTTCTATATTCTTCTAGAATTTACGTAAGCGGAAACTAACTAGCTACGAGTCAGCAAATGCAACGGATACGGTTTTTAGTTGTTGTTTTATTTTATTATTAGGAAATTTAGGATAAAAGACGCAGTGGAATGGCGTCCACAGACCTTCGAACAGGATTATCGACAATTATGATTTTTTTATTCAGCACCTTCTATGCAATTTCAAATCAAAAAATATTTTTAAATTTCAGGAATTAGTAACATTAATGGTACGTTGAAAATGTAACATGCGACTATCGCTTAAACGTTTTTCTAATACCAATAATCTTTCTTATTTCTGCCTATTTCCTTCTATTACTACTCTTATTTCTAAAAGTACCCACTAATATATTCCGTAACAAAGGCTTGTACTCGTTTATTTATTTAATGTTTGTTTTTACTTCCTTATACGAAGTAAAGGAAGTATTGTAATCGCGAAAATTTTCGAATTTCAGATTTCAACGGAAATACACGTTTTGACTATCCCTGAATCCATATTGACTACTTTCGGCGTGACGTCTGTATGTACGTATATACGTACGTACGTACGTACTCGTATGTACGTATGTATGTATCTCGCATAACTCAAAAATGACTGGCCGGAAAATTTTGAAATTTTGTATATGGGGCTGCTATAACAACTAGATGTGCACCTCGCATTTGTGTTGCAATCGGCAGTGCCAAAAGGGCACTTTACTCGTAGTGTTTTTTTGATTTTTTCTCATATCTCAAAAACTATTAGTCGTAGAATGTGGAAATTTTGTTTATAGAATTGCTATAACATCCAATTATAATCCTCGATTTTTTGTTCCAATCGGCCTTTCTAAAAAGGCAGTATAATTTTGGCAAAATCTTAATAAAATCAATAATTTAGTTGGTTTTTCATTGTTTTAGGAAACATTTGATTTGTTAAATTGACATTGACAAGCTGGAAAAATATATTCCTGAGAATTATGTATGAAGTAAACGAAAATAACATCTCTTTCTTTACGAGATTTCTAGCGATTACAGTAATTTTGTGAAGTGCAATAAGGAATAGTGATAAACATTTTTAAATATTCTTTTTTAAAAATGATCCATTTCGAAGTGAAGATCGAAGATATGTAACGAATGGAAGTTGAAGTGCACTTTCAAACGAATAAAAATGTTTATAATTTAGCGTACAAGGAAGTCATGTGGTGTCCACATCAGATTTTTTTGATACTGATAGTAACCTAAAAATATATAATTGTACAAGGTTAACACATCAATCGAATAACTCGAATTTTTATAGACCTATAACAGTACCCATATGGCAAAACTTATTTTCAGGTTTCAAGTTCTTTTTTATCTGCCATGTGCCCCATTTTGATTTCCCAAATCTGACACCTCTCTCTTGCATTTATGACACAAATTGCAATTCTTCTTATTTTTTTTTTACATCTGTACCTTTTTTATTTAATGTTTTTTACTTCCTTGTAAAAGAGCGATAAAAATGTTTACAAAAACTATAAGCAGTATAATTATTATACAATTTTTCTTTCATTCACTATGTTCAGGACGTACTTGAATCAGAGTTGATCCATTTAAAGACAATTCATTACATTCTTACTATTAATTATACAGAATCCATAGCGTTAATATATGCATTATAAACATTTCACATTCCTTGACCTAATATCGGCGTCCTCTTGTTCTCTCTTCATCAGCGTCGGGGCAGATCATTACAACTCGTTCCCCTAAGTTTTGCAAAACACAGATTGTCATTCTAGTTACAAGAATTATCACAAACATGCAGACGAACTCATGGTTTAGAAAGGAGGTGTGACAGGTGAATCCCAAGTCCTAGCCTTGGGGAGGTACTCCGTGAGTAGTGAACGCTAATTGTATCTATACTCATTACTATATCAACACAGCAAACCTAGACTTCCTAACGCACGTAGATCCCAGGTCGACCATTCAACAATTCATCCATGAGCGTAAACAATACTTATAACTAGAATAACCGTGCGTTGCCACTTACCGTTAACAACTTCACTCTTTACTCATTGACATCAGGTCACAAGGCACAGTCTTAAGTTCACTTATCATGCATAACAACCACACTATTTGGCCCGCACTGGCTGTTTACAAACGCCTCTGGTTTCTATCTCGAGTGGTTTGTATCAGTGGTTCTAAATAAGTTGAACTAAGCCAGAATCTGTGTATTATATACTTGTACGAAGTAAAGGAAGTATAGTAATCGCGAAACATTTCAGTTTTCAATAGTTTTATTATATTCGTTTTGATCATCTCTGAATCAATTTTGACTAGTTTCGTCGTGATGTCTGTACGTACGTTCCTAAGTATAAATCTCGCGTAGCACAAAAAATTATTACCCGTAGTATGTTTAAATTTTGTAAAAGAGACTGCTATAACATCTACTTGTGTACATCCCTTTTTTATTGCAATCAGCTATGTCAAAAGGGCACTTTACGCAAAGATTTTTATTGAATTTTTCACATAATTCAAAAACGAATAGCCCTAGAAAGTTAAGATTTTGTGTATGGGGCTGCTATAACATCTACTTGTGCAACTCTATTTTTATTGCAATCGGCAATGCCAAAACTTTACTCGGAGGGTTTTTTTAAATTAACTCAAAAACGACTAACTTTGGAATGTTGAAATTTTGAATGTGAGATAGCTATAAAATCCAGTTGTGTAACTTTCTTTTTTTATCATAGATGGCAGTGACGAAAATACACTATACTCGAAAGTTTTTTTTTTAATTTTTCGCATAAATCATAAACTGTTAGCACTACAATGATCTCATTAGAGTTCGATGTTAATAATATTTTTGATATTTACGTACTTTAATAGACAGCAAGTCAAATATTGTCATATATTAATATAATGTAAGCCAGGAAAAATAGCAACTGTTGTTGAAAATGAAAATAACTAGAGATTTTTTTATTAAGTCTTATTTAATATAATAAACATATATTAATACAAATATCTTCTCTCATAACAATTGGTAGTAGAGCAATGGATAATTTAACGTCGAAAATAAAACAAAGAATTAATCGAAGAAGTTATTGCTGCTGAAGAACCGAATGAAACAGATAGTACATCAGGACTTAAAAAATATAAAGAATGGTCAAAAAAAAGAAGCATTCAGTTACATCATCCTCAATATGTCTCCGGAACAAAATCTAGTATACAGCGGAATAACGAATGCTAAAGAATTATGGAATAAAATAAAAGAATGATTCGTAGGTTTTCAACAAAAGAAAAAGCAATAGACTTAATACTAGAATTAACACGAATCAAAATTAAACATAATGAAACTATTGAGGAATAAATTATAAATGCACAAGGATTACAAAATTATAATTCTAGGAAAAATTATAACAGAAAGAAAATTTATAAGATTTATTTACGCAGAGACAACTACAACAATATGAAGGAATAATATTTCTATTATTGCTTTAAAAAAAGATGAGATTTAACAATTTTGGACATTCGTTACTTACCTATGAAAAGAAAAGAAAATAGAAGAAGAAAAAACAACATATACGAATGCAATTAAAACTAATTGCAGAATGAATGAAAAATACAAAATTTTGTTATCATTGTAAAAAACCAGGTCATATTAAACAGAAATACTGGTTTGTGCAGAATAATACTAGTAATCAAAATAAATATAAAAAGTACAAGTACGACCAAAAGAAATGGACACCAAGAGTACAAGCAAATACAGCTGAAGAAAATACATCGAAATAATTTGCGTGAAGAATAAATAAAGCAATTCAGACCACAAATAAACAAAAATGGTATTTGGACTTACACAGAAGAAAAAGAAATTAAAGTTGCTGAAAACGGAAGTGAGATAAAATCTGTATCGAGAGAAATTATCAGAGCTGTTTAAAATGAGAATGAAGAAATAAACAATATCAGAACTTCTAGATAATCTACTATCAATACCAAATTTAGTACATAAGGTAATACTGTTATATTAATTAAAGGAGTACTCATCTATGATAAATACGATCAGATGATTTGCAAAGGTAAATTTTCCGAGAGTATGTTTAGTATCAAACTAAGAAAAAGACAACAAGAAAAGAAGAAGAAAAACAAACGATTTTTTTCGTACAGAAAAAATATAAATATATGGCAAAAACATTTAGGACATATTAATGAAGAATATTAAAATAAATTACAAATGAATCAAGCAGTAAGAAATTTAAGGTAATTTTATAATGTGTAAATCAATGATGCAACGAAAAGTGACAAAAATTAAATATGAAGAAACGTACCAAGAAACAACTTCAGATATATTAAAAAGAATACATGTCGATTTATATGGCCCATTTACTTCTACTTTAGAGGGAAATAAATATTTACTTGTAATTGTAGATCCTTATTCAAGATATTTCTTAATTGAAAGATTGAGAGATTAAACTATAACAAGTGTAGGAATTGAAATCTAAGTGGCCCATAATATATATAACAATTGTTATTGTATAATTCAATTATAAAGTCAAAGTTATTTATGTTCTATTAAAAGTTACTTATATTGTATTAATAGTTATTTATTTTATATTGTTTTATATTATGTTAATAAACCGTGCTTTTCATTCGAAGAAGCCCAAACTCAACTAAACAATCCCACATTTGGGGGCTCGTCCGGGATTGTGAGCGATTTCGTCATGAAGGAATGACACGTCAGTCGTTAAGAAACTAAGAAGAAAAGTGGGTCATTAAGATATACACCAAGGTGTACACGGAACGAAATAAGTTTTTCAGTTGGATAAGTGGAAAGAGGGCCACACGTCACAAGTCGATTTAAGTTCGTTCGTGTTTATGTGTATTTTCTTAGGATGCCAAGATGAAAAAAATAATGGAAGGCTTAACTGACACGCCGAAAAGCGGCATTCAGATAATTGAAGATGAAGCTCGAAGATATCGAGAATTTTAAAGTAGACGAATTAAAAGAACAGCTACAGAAATTGAGATTACCTGTAAATGGAAATAAAGTAAAACTTGTAGAACGCTTATCTACAGCGCAGTAATAAGCAGAGCAAATGACAACGTCGAGAAGCATGAAGATCACGGGAAGATAAGAAATGATCCTGATACAGAAAGTAAAAGCGACAATTATACAATTAATGAGACACGATATAATAAAAGAATAACATGTGATGATAAATTGCTAAATCGTCCGAAAATACCTGTTCTTGAAAAATATGACAAGTGTACATCAGATAATACGTCTGAAGATGAGGATTATGTTAGAGAACATAGAGGAAAGCGCGACAGATACGAAACGCCAAGACACAACGCGTTCACCATTCATGACATTGAAGGCAGCCTGTCATAGTTTTTAGGCGACGACAAGGTCCAGGCTAAGAAATGGATTAAAGAATTTGAAGATGTAAGTGAATTGCTGAGCTCTAGTGATTTACAGAAAATTATTTATGCAAAGCGTATGTTGAGAGGTTCAGCTAAGCAGTATATATCGACCCAGAAGATTAAAACGTGGACATCTTTTAAAAGAGAATTGATTGATGAATTTACTATTAAATTGAGTATTGCAGCAATTCACAATCAATTACGACAACGTAAACTATTGTCAAATGAAACTGGAAAACAATATATCTATTCTATGATGGAGATTGCCACTCAAGGAAGGATCGAAGAAGATGCACTTATAGAATATATAATTGATGAGATTTCAGATTATGAGAATAATAAAATTATATTGTATGGCACGCAAACGATTAAACAACTTAAAAAGTATCTTCAAACTTATGACAAAATGAAAGAAAAGGGCAGTCGGCAATTAAAAAGAATGGGATGAAATGCCACAACAAGGATCCGAAAAATAATCAATTCACCCAAAAGGAGAATAAGGATTCAGGTGCCAGACGGTGTTACAACTGTGGATCTAAAGAGCATGATAAGAATAATTGCACGCATCAAGACAAAGGGCCAAAATATTTCAAGTGCAACGAATTTGGACATATTGCTCCTAAGTGTACTAAGGAGAAGAATAATATTTCTTGTGTACGTTCAACTGATGACAAGCTTCTGTCAAGCAAAGTGGGAGAAGAATAGTATATTGTGTTATTAAGAGTAAAAGTGATACTTTGTGTGGCGAGCATGGAAGTTTGCACGACGAGCGAAGCGAGTCGGACAATTGCATGCGAGGCACACAAAGACACTTTTACTCTGAATAACACATTTTATTTTTTCTTCAAACTTAGAAATTTTAAAAAATAAACTACTAGTAGTAGTAATATAAATATTTATTTGCTTTTCAGCTTAATACTGTACATTTGTTTCCTTAAAGTATTTAATAAGTTTACATGTTATTTCATTTCATACAATTGTTTTAGTGTTCTTTTTCTTTCTTCTATTTCTTTCATCCATCCTAACCCTTTTCCTGTATCTTCTAGTATTTCTTCTCTGGTTCTTCTTTCTTCTTTTATTTCTCCACATTCCTGTAAAAGGTGTTCTAATGTTTCCCATCCCTCTCCGCATAGTCTGCATCTTCTTTCTTCGTCTGGTTTCCAGTAATCATTCACTTTCTCTTCATTACCGCACCTGTACCTTGCTACCCTCCTAATGTTTTCAATTTTTTCCCACTTCATATATCGCGGTGTTCCGAACGTTCTTATCTTGTTATATTTTGGGTTATATCTGGAAGATTCGATATTACTACATCTTTCCTGATTCTGGATGTCTATGCCTCTTTGTTTTATTTTTCCTTTTATGTCCTGCCCTCTTGATCTTTCCTTGTCTATTTCTGTTGGTGAGTATCCTTTGTTCTCAAAGAATTTTCTTCTCTTGCTCCTCGTACCTTTTTCTCCATCTCTTTTTCTGATTTCTTTGTAACATTCCTCCATTATCTTTCCTTTTTGCCCTATCCAAATTTTTTCTTCAAATTTCATTGCTCTATCCCCTGAATCGATTTCCAAATTGTTCCTTTTAATCTCCTCTAAGGTTATATAATTCGGTGTTGTTTTATCTAATCCTATTAACCACCTTATGTATGTGGTTTGGATCACCTCTAATTTTTCTTGTTTCTCCCATCCCCATACCTCTGCTCCATACATCATGACGCTTTTTACTAATGCGTCAAAGAGCATTATTCTGGTTTTTATGTCGCCTTTAAACTTTCGCTCTCCTATGCCCCATGTCTCCTTGGCTATAATCAATGCTTTCTTTTTAAGTTCTCTTATATGTGCTTCTGGGCCACCTGTGCTCTTGAATGTATACCCTAAGTATTTAAATTCTTTTACTTTTTCAATTTCCTGCCCTTTCCATGTCCAGTTTTCCTGAGTTTCTCTTCCTCCACCTTTTTTGAATTTTATAATTTTGGTCTTTTTTGAGTTCAGTTCTAATTCTCTTGTGTCTAGATATTTTTCTAATCTTCTTATCATGCTTGAAAGAAAAGGGCAGTCGGCAATTAAAAAGAATGGGATGAAATGCCACAACAAGGATCCGAAAAATAATCAATTCACCCAAAAGGAGAATAAGGATTCAGGTGCCAGACGGTGTTACAACTGTGGATCTAAAGAGCATGATAAGAATAATTGCACGCATCAAGACAAAGGGCCAAAATATTTCAAGTGCAACGAATTTGGACATATTGCTCCTAAGTGTACTAAGGAGAAGAATAATATTTCTTGTGTACGTTCAACTGATGACAAGCTTCTGTCAAGCAAAGTGGGAGAAGAATAGTATATTGTGTTATTAAGAGTAAAAGTGATACTTTGTGTGGCGAGCATGGAAGTTTGCACGACGAGCGAAGCGAGTCGGACAATTGCATGCGAGGCACACAAAGACACTTTTACTCTGAATAACACATTTTATTTTTTCTTCAAACTTAGAAATTTTAAAAAATAAACTACTATTTGACGTTTAATATGTAGGTTACCTGTTAGTTATTCATAATTTTTAGTAACTTTATTCTTAGGTTATCTAGTTTTTATAGTGACATTTAGGGCGATATTACAGATTTCTATTGTACAAGTTACTTCTTATTGGCTGATTCTACATACGGCGGCGAAAAAATTAAACGGCGGCTAGAATAAAAAATTATATTACGGAGGCATAGAAATTAAACTTCAACCTTGTCAATCACGTCACAGAAGATGTCACTTTTATGACGTTTGAAGAAAAAATTATTTTGCATTGGTAGATACAGGCAGCGATGTCATTTTAATCCGGTCAAATATATATAAGAAGATTGGTGAAGCGGAACTGAGTCAAACCACACACCTTTTTACTGGATTAGGAAACAAGACGACATAAAAGTTAATGACCAGATTTATATCTTAGTCAATGTGATTCCCACGATGTCAATGACGACCGAGTTTATATTAGGATAAGAGTGGATAAAAGAAACTGAAATGATTATCAGACAAGACAAAATTTCTGTTCAGAGAGTACCTGTTAATGTCAGTACGAAGAGAAGACATCCCTAAAGAATTGAAAGTTCTACAGTGTATTGGGGGCAATGAAATCGACGTTCCAGAACCATACAGATCGAGAGTTCAACAACTTTTAAGTCAGCACCAGCCAATCAAACACGTGAAAACTACCACTGAGAAGAAAATTAAACTGAAGGACGATGAACCAGTCAGCCAACATCCTCGTCGACTAGCACCGAGTACTAGCACTAGAGTATTTGGGCAATATTATTGTAAATGGCACTGTATCGCCAGCACCAGCAAAGATTCGAGCTGTGAAATATTTTCCTGAACCTAAAACGATAAAACAAGTTCAGAGTTTTTTAGGCCTCACAGGCTATTTTAGAAAATTTGTACGAGATTATGCAAGAATCCCCTATCCGTTGTATGAAGTCAGAGATAGACAACATTTCTTTTTCGGGGACGCTCAAAAATTAGCTTTTAACAAGTTAAAGAAATTATTGATTAATGAGCCAGTGTTGAGAATTTATGATCCGCAGGCCATTACTGAATTGCATATGGATGCCAGTAAGCTGGGATATAAGGCGGTATTGGTACAGAAACGATCGGACGAGAAGCAATTTCATCCGGTATATTTTATGAGCCGAAAAACAAGCGAAACCGAGAAGAAATGGTGTTCTTATGAACTTGAAGTATTTGCTATAATCGAAGCTGTACAGTAGTTTAGAGTTTATTTGTTAGGAATAAAATTTAAGATTATTACTGACCGTTAAGCATTTCAGAAGACTTTGAGCAAGCAGAGCCTACCAACGAAAGTCACTAGATGGGCAATAATTTTAGAAGAGTTCGAGTATGAAATTGAACATCGCAATGAAGATCGAATGAAACATGTCGATGCACTAAGCCGAAATCCTGTGATGGTAATAGAAGATGCATTGCTAGTAGCCATTAAGCACAAGATAAAGAAAAACGATTGAACGTAATTAAGCAGTTACTCCTCAAGGAACCATATGAAGAATATGTGATTGAAAATGGTATTTTAATGAAGAAGAAGGGAAACAAGAGTGTAATTGTTTTACCAACCAATATGCAACATGAGATTCTTAGAAAAGCACACGACAACGGGCATTTTGGGACAAAGAAGATGTTAGAGACACTCAAAGATGAATATTACATTTCCAATTTAAAAGAGAAGCTAGATCGGTTAATTGAATGTTGTATTCCGTGTATTCTATCTGAGAAGAAAAAGGGTAAGAAAGAAGGAATTTTACAACCAATACCGAAGGGGGATGTACCTCTTCACACATACCACATAGACCATTTGGGTCCCATGACAGTAACTTCGAAACTCTGTAAGTATCTACTCGTGATTGTTGACGGATTTTCTTGGATATTTTCAACCAAAACGACTAATACAATCGAAATTATCAACAAGTTGACTATCATGCAGCAGTCGTTTGGAAATCTACGAAGAATAATAAGTTATAGAGGCACAGATTTTACATCGGCAACATTTGAAGATTATTGTATGAAGGAAGATATTGATCATGTTCTAGTCACTATAGGAGTTCCACAAGGTAATGGTCAGGTGGAGAGAATTAACAGAATAATTAATCCTGTATTGACCAAACTCTTCATTGACAACCCGGATCGTTGGTACCAACATACCAATTCACAACAAATTAGTATTAACAGTACCTTTCAATGAAGTATCGGAATGAGTCCGTTCGAAGAACTCTTCGGAGTGAAGATGAACCATCAAGAAGATGTAACAATATTGGAGGTTTTGGAGCAAGAAGCGATCAAGATATTTGACGACGGAAGAGATGCTTTACGAAAAATAGTAAAACAAAATATTATAAAGATACAAACCTAAAACAAACACAATCACAGCAAACATTCTAAGGAAGCCAGGATTTATCAAAAAGAAGACGTCGTTGTGATTCAACGAACCCAGTTTGGTTCAGGTTTGAAGATAAAAAAAAAAGTATTTGGGACAATACAAGGTTATCCAGATAAAAGGGAATAACCGTTACAAGGTTGCAAAAGTGGGTAACTATGATGAAGAAGGGCCTAGAATAACAACAACAGCTGCAGAATTCATAAAGCCTTACGTTATTCCTTCGGGGACCGAAGGCTTTGCAGGATGGCAGAATGTAGGAATCGAGATCTAAGTGGCCCATAATATATATAATAATTGTTATTGTATAATTCAATTATAAATGTCAATGTTATTTATGTTGTATTAAAAGTTATTTATGTTGTATTAATACTTATTTATTTTACATTGTTGTATATTATGTTAATAAACCGTGCTTTTCCTTCGAAGAAGCCCAAACCCAACTAAACAATCCCACATATAGAAGAAATTCTAAAAAAAAATAAAAGAACGGTAGTTGTTCCATGTGTGCTTTTAAATTTTGTGTTTAGATATACAGGGTGTTTGGCTAAAGACCAGCACCCAGAATATTTCGTTTATTATGAGAGATACAGAAAAATGTTACGGAACAAAATTAAACTAGTCAAAGGGAATCTGTGATACTTCAGTAAATTGAAAACAGATACATATTTTCTTTTATTTCTATAGCTGTCTGATTTTTTAAGGAAAATATTACATTTTATATTTAATACATATATCTCGTATTGCAAACACGTTGTTGCAACAATCTTTCTTATCCAATCTGACGTGCTAAAATTCTATTATATATATATATATATATATATATATATATATATATATATATATATATATATATATATATATATATAGACTGTCTACTGAACTCGGGCCACTTAAGGGAATTCCTAAACTAGAAGAGGTACGACTTCGGTTAAATTAGACAAGAGTTGCCTTATCAGGGGGCTATTCCTGTGATGTATTTGTTTTTCCAAAAATATGAATAGGTCACTTGACAGAAGAAAAGATATGAAATTAGTGAAAATTAATAAATCGATTTTATTCTTAAACGATGACAAATAGAGAAAAATGTTCCAGATAATACTTTTAGAAGACAAAGTGCGCCATAAAGAGAAATAATAATGAAAAAAATTTGGCCAACTGTTTGCGAGATATGGCAAGTAAAAATATTTTTTTAAATGGTAATCATAGGTGGCTATGGCATCGTTAAAAGTAGTATTTTTATCTCTTTTCAACAGTATGTATTTTTATATCATTCATTTTAAAAATTATTGTTTTATGTACATAAATCATAAAACACTTCTTTCTAATGGCATTTTTAAAGTAAGCTTTGGTACAAACAATTTAAAACAACTGATTTTATCATATTTCTGTCTTATTGTTAAAGTTTTTTGTGTTAAACTGTTAAATTAAAAATAATTATGGACAGATTCACTTTCGAAGAAAAGACAGATATGCTTTCTTTTTATGTTTATAAAATTATTGAGGCATTTAATTTAATTTCTAAAAATATGTTGGAAAACACTCTACATAGTGTTTTAAGCAGAGCCGAATTATGTTTACAACAAAATGTATAAAATTTTCAACATTTGTTATAATTACAGTTTAATTAACCAAATTTGCATTAGTTTAACAAAATTTATTTAGTGTTTCTTATATTTCATTTTTTGTTATTAATCTTATCTTAGGAATAAGTAAATTTGTTTACAATTAATTATAATAGATTATGGTTAAGTTTTATATAGGTAATTAAGGCATAACCTAGATTAAAAAATAAATAAATACAAAAAAAATCAGTTGTTTTAAATTGTTTGTACCAAAGCCTACTTTAAAAATGCCATTAGAAAGAAGTGTTTTATGATTTATGTAAATAAAACAATAATTTATAAAATGAATGTTATAAAAATACATACTGTTGAAAATAGATAAAAATACTACTTTTAACGATGCCATAGCCACCTATGATTACCATTTAAAAAATATTTTTTCTTGCCATATCTCGCAAACAGTTGGCCAAATTTTTTTTATTATTATTTCTCTTTATGGCGCACTTTATCTTCTAAAAGTTTTATCTGGAACATTTTTCTCTATTTGTCATCGTTTAAGAATAAAAACGATTTATTAATTTTCACTAATTTCATATTTTTTCTTCTGTCTAGTGACCTATGCATATTTTTTGAAAAACAAATACATCACAGGAATAGCCCCCTGATAAGGCAACTTTTGTCTAATTTAACCGAAGTCGTACCTCTTCTAGTTTAGGAATTCCCTTAAGTGGCCCGAGTTCAGTAGACAGTCTGTATATATATATACAGTGTGTGCAAGGAAATGCGGAACATAGGACTTAACATGGGATTTCAAAAAATTGCGGATACTCTCTCTCCTGATAGATTTAGAGCAAAACTGCAAGAGTACAAAGTTGTTCAGAATTAAATTCTACGTCAGATAAAATCATAATTGTTGCAACAGCACGTCTGCAGTACGAGATATATTAAATATAAAGTGTAACATTTTCGTTAAAAATCAGACACCCATGGAAATAAAAGAAAAAATCTATGTGTCAATTGTGACAGTTATTAACCTTACTTTGTGTTCAATATTTTTTTAAATTATATTTGTAATGTTTTTTTAATATTAGAACATCGTTAAAGAAATGAATATAATTTCAACTTAAATAATATTAAATTATAGACAATAAGTATTACAATTAGCGAAAATTCTCTAAACTGACAGATAGATATTTTCTTTTATTTCCATGGCTATCTGATTTTTAACGAAAGTATAACATTTTATATTTAATATATTTCGTATTCCAGGCCTGCTGTTGCAACAATTATGATCTTAGAATTTAATTCTGAACAACTTTGTACTCTTGCAGTTTTGCTCTAAATCTATCAGGAGAGAGAGTATCCGCAATTTTTTGAAATCCCATGTTAAAATCCTATGTTCCGCATTTCTTTGCACACACTGTATATATATATATATATATATATATATATATATATATATATATATATATATATATGACTAGTTTAATTTTGTTCTGAACCTTAAATGGTAACAGAAATTAATAATTGTTTTTGAACCTTAAATGGTAACAGAAATTAATAATTGTTTTTGAACCTTAAATGGTAGCAGAAGTTAATAATATATATATATATATATATATATATATATATATATATATATATATATATATATATATTGTGACGTGTGCCAGAAATTTAAAAATAATATTCAAAAAATTACCGTGATTTCTCGAAGAGAAATCACGCGTCACACACTTACCTCGGCAGCTCAGAATTGGTCGTGGTATCGCTAGGTCGTGGGTCACTAAGATATTTGTAATAACAATAATAGGGATGGGCGCCAGTTGTGCCGAAAGGAAAAATGGTGGACACAACAACACCGAAATTAACAAATTGAAAATAAAACTAATTTTATTTACGGCAAGTAAATACAATAAGGAAATTAACGGGGACAATTATTGCCTATTACAAAGAAAATAAGAAAATACCTTTTGCGGGGTAACAAAATATCGATGGGTCTGGAATGGCTAGGTCGTTGGAGTGAGTCCCTGGACGTCTTGGTACCGAGGTTCGGCTTGTCGACGGAATGTGTATTGTTCGTGTTAGTATTAAGCGGCACCGCAGGATGTCGGACACAAGCAGTGTATTAGCGTAAAGCAGGATAGCAGGATAATGCGTGATGTCACCGGACTAAGCGTGTCTGGCGTTGTTCGTGTGTAACTGCAAACTGCTGTTTTTTGTGCGTGATGCCTGAGTACTGTGTGTAAGTTGGTACTGTGTACGTGTGCACGTGCCGCAGTACTATTCAGCTTGGATTGGAACTCCATACTCCACTACCAACAAACCTCGACCATCCAGGACCAGGTCGTGCACAAAAAAATACTCCAAATAATTTTACAAAAAACTATCAGCTGGCCAGGCTGTAAAAGACTAGAAAATAGAGAAAGAAAGAATATAACAAGACTTGAAAGGTTTTCAAAAACTAACGTTTTTACTGCGGGGCTTGTAAAGTTTATTACTTACTTTTTGGCTGCCAAAAAAATAATTAACGATAAAAAGGTAACTAATGGCATCCAAAAACAAAGAGAAAAATAAAAATGGAACTATAAAAATTCTACTTACGACAGTAAATCAGCGTGAGCTCTGTCTAAATCCCACAGTATAAAAAAATTACCTAAATCGTATTCAAAAAAAATATTAAGCAAACTAATAAAAATGAATCTTTCCTATGAAAGATACACGAGAAATTTTGAATAAAAGATATAGCAAAAAAGAAACAAAGTTGAGGAGGTTTCCTCGCAAGCTTTGACAACACGTGGTTATCTAAATATTTATTTAAAACAAAAGTTTCGAATAAAATAAAAAATATCACTTTACTCACCAAAATCAGTGAAATAAAAAATCCGGAGTAAGAATGTTTTAAATAAAATCTTGATGATTTTTAAAATAACTTTTGATAAAAAATTTTAGAACAAACAAAATTGCTATCAAAATACGTCCGTTGTCTCAGCTTGCAGAAACTCAACTCTCTGTACCGACCGCGCTCGCCTCTCAAGCAGTCAGCAGCACACTAGAGATGTCGTATGTTTAATTAAAATATAAAAGATTTAAATAAAAAAACCGCGAAACGAATGAAATCGTTTCAATATATATATGTTAGGAAAATGTAAGTAACAGGATGTTATAATATAATAAATGAAACAAACACTCAGCTTTTATCCGTATATTAATCCACACTCTTTAAACAGATAACAACAACTGAAAAAAATATATTACAATAAATTAGCAGCGCCCTGTCGGGATCTTCCCACTCCTAATCCTGATGTAACTTTCAGTACCTCAACGATAAGATTACGCTGGCTATAGTATGCAATACGTAACGTAGTGTACAATGACGTAATAGTAACAGCAATCCTAACACGGCCATTCTGCAATGGGGTAGGTGACCAAGGTAGAATTTTAATGAAAAAACTATTAAATTATAGAAAGTATATTTATTTATGAACGTTGACATTAAAAAAGTTAAATATTTATCAGCAATTGTTTAGTAATTTGCGTTAAATAGAAACAGCGTCCATTACTATGACGTTCGCTAAGTTCGCACGCTGATTGGTTAAAATTTGAAGGTGTGGCAATAAATCTATCTATCTCACTCACACCACATATTTCCATCTCTGTCTACCTTCGCCCCTCTCATGAATTTAGTTGACGTCATAATCCCCTCCCAAGTACTATATTATTTATTTACTTCAAAACAACATATAATTAATAATTTAAAAAAAATACGGGTATATTATTTTTGTACAAGCTATCACATATACCAAATTTAGAAATTGGTCACCTACCCCATTGTGCGTCCTCGCACAACTTTTCTGTAACAGATTTAAGGACCAACAAGGAGAAGAAAAAAAATTGTATTTAACTAACCATTCAAGGTTCAAGAGCAAATATTATACAATGCTACCATTCAAGGTTCAAAACAATTATTAACTTCAGCTACCATGTAAGGTTCAAAAACAATTATTAATTTCTGCTACCATTTCAGGTTCAAAAACAATTATTAATTTCAGCTACCATATAAGGTTCAAAAACAATTATTAATTTCAGCTACCATATAAGGTTCAAAAACAATTATTAACTTCTGCTACCGTTTAAGGTTCAAAAACAATTATTAATTTCTGTTACAATTTAAGGTTCAAAAACAATTATTAATTTCTGTTATCATTTAAGGTTCAAAAACAATTATTAACTTCTGCTACCATTTAAGGTTCAAAAACAATTATTAATTTCTGTTACCATTTAAGGTTCAAAAACAATTATTAATTTCTGTTACCATTAAAGGTTCAAAAACAATTATTAATTTCTGTTACCATTTAAGGTTCAAATACAATTGGTAACTAATGCTACCATTTAAGGTTCAAAATAACTGTTATACTACCATTTAAGGTTACTTTTAGTCTTTAGTTTGTCCTCCTTCAGGCCATTTCCTTAAATGCTCATGGGCGATAGTTTTTGTCACTTTCGATCTTTTATGCACTCTACTTAACACATATCTCTCATTTTCAAGTAATTTAATAACTTCGTAGGGCCCTTCAAAGCGAGGCTTCAATTTCCCACCTGAGACTTGTGTGTTAGCCACTACAACTTTGTCTCCTACTTAGAAGCGTATGGCTGCTGATCGCTTAAGATTGAATCTTATTTCCTGAGCTTCTCTCTCTTTTTTAAACTTATTATAGACCTTAGAATTTATATCTGAAAGACTCACCCCTTCACGCTGGGGCACATCACATAAAATTTGTTGTTCGGCTGGTAACCGTTCTCTTTTACCAAACATTAACATATTTGGGGTAAATCCAGAGCATGAATTAATTGTTTCATTTAGTACTGCTTCGATCTGAGGTATTACAGAAGTCCAGCTAGATTCTCGTTTATCAGTTAGAACACTTCGCATAAGATTAAATAACGTTCGCATCACTCTTTCAACTTGTCCATTTCCCCTTGGCATACCAGTCGCTATTAAATGCAAATCGACATCATTTTCTAATAAGAACTGTTTAAACTTTGCCGATACAAAAGCCCTGTCCGCTATTATTTTTTTCGGTTTTCCAATTTTCTTAAAGGCCTTTCCTAATGCGATAATTGTATACTCTGTCTTTTTGTTTTTTTATAGGCCAGAACATACAGTACTTCGAGAAAGCATCAATAATTACCAAGATTTATGTGCACCTATCAGATTCTACAAGTGGTCCGGCATGGTCTACATGCCAAACTTCATAAGGCTCAGTGGCCTTTTCCCTTAGTTGGTACAACCCAGACTTTTTACCAGTGTGACTTTTACTTTTTGTACAAATACGACAGTTTCTGATATACTTTTTTAGAGTTTGGCCCATTCGTGGCTAATACAATTCTTCCCTCAGCCTTTGTATCGATTTACTCCTACCAATATGAGCAGCGTCATCATGACAAGTCTGTAATACTTTCAATCTGGCTGCCACAGGTACAAAACATCGTAGTCCATTATGGTCTTTAGTGGCTTTCTGAATTCTGAAGTAAATTAAATCATCTTTTATTTCGAAACCTTCCTCAGCTTCTTTCCGTAAATTTTGGCAAAATTCATCTTCTTATTGGAACTGTTTAATTGTTGTTGCCTTGGTTTGCATTTGTGTTGTTGCATGTCTAATTGCCGGGTTTCGACTCAAATAATCGACATGTCCCATTTGGCACCCCTTTCTATATTCTAATTTAAAGTTGAAATCTTGTAGCCGTACCCACCATCGCAGTCAGTGTATACCGTAAATTGTATTCCATACAAATATGTTCTAAAATGCTCAATATCCGCTACAATAGCAATGGTTTTTAAATCGTAGGAATAGTACCTGGACTAGCATTCTATTGTCCGTCTACTGAAATAAGCAACTGGTTGTATGATACCGTCTTCTCTTTGCATCAGCGCTGCCCCTAAACCCATAGAGCTTGCATCGGTATGCAATTCGGTAGGTAAGTCTGGATTAAAAATTCTGAGTATTAGCCGAGATGTTAACTTGTTGACAATATCTTGACGGATACATTTATGTTTATCGCTCCATGTAAATTTGTTGTCTTTGCGAAGCAATTGGCTGATAGGGGTTGAAAGTAAAGAGAATCCTTTAATAAATCTTCTAAAATATCCTGCTAACCCCATGAATTGCCGTACACCTTTTATATCAGTTGGTGGAGGAGACTTAATCAACGCTTCGATTTTACGTGGACTAGGTTTGATTACACCGTGACCTACAACCGTTCCCAGATATTCAGTTTCAGTAGCTAGAAACGTGCATTTTTCCCAGTTTAGAGAAAATTTTGCAGTTGTTAAAGCATCTAAGACTTGGCGTAATTTATCCAGACCTTCATCAATTGTTTCTGAAGCGCACATTACATCATCTAAATATACGAGCGCAACCGTATCCTTTAAATTTCCTAATGCCTTATCGATTGCTCGATGGTAGCAAGCAGGTGCATTTACAAAACCAAACGGCATGCGATTAAATTCGAAATGTCCATCTGGCGTAACGAAAGCAGTATATTTTCTAGATGATTCAACAATTTCAATCAGATGGAACCCGGATTTCATATTTAGTGTTGCGAAGTATCTAGATTTCCCCAAAGCATCTAATTGATCATGCAAATTAGGTAAGGGATAACGATCTCTGATCGCTTTGTTATTTATTTCCCTATAATCGACGCATAACAGAAATGAACCATTTTTCTTTTGTACTAATACAATTGGGCTTGCGTATGGTGATGAGCTTTCTCGTATAATGCCTTCATCTAATAACTCTTGGATCATCTTTTTTAACTGAGCTCGTTCCGAATATGCTAAACGACGTGGCCGAAAAGCTACAGGAACTTCGTCAACTAATTCGATACTCAAACGTCCCGTTGAAACTACTACGAGAGGAACGGAGCGCGCTTGTTCTAGCAGTTGGTTCAAAATCATTTTTTGCTGCTCGTTCAATCCTGACACTTCAATATCTTTAAGAGAGCATTGGCGAATTTGCACATTTGAGTTTAAACGAAGATCAATGCCATGATTTCGATGAACAATTTCCAAACCAGGGCGACTAATTGTTTCCCATCCGATTAAAGCATCAACTCTAGGTATAGTGCCATCAGAAACTACATGGAAATCTATCTCTAGTGTTACTTCCTGCAATGTTATCAACAAAATGCATCGCCCTAATGTAGACACGGTTTCATTACCTATACTAGCTACAGGCAGATTGTGAGGAACTAATTTCCCGCTAACCTTCTGCACTACATGCGCATGAATCAACGATAAATCAGCACCCGAATCAACTAAATAAGTAAACGTAAAATTTTTATTATCATGTGGGACTGTAGCTGTAGGCATAATGGCACAGCGATTAACGTTAACGCATCTTACATTTGGTTTGCCATGTTTCTTCCAGCAGATAGTTTCATCATGTCCTGTTCGTTTGCAGAAACTACATTCATGCACAATTCGCGATTGCTTTGAATTATTTTCTTCTTGTAGATTTTGTTTTGGTGCAGTACGGCATTGTTGTTTTCTATGTCCAGTTTTTCTGCAGTTGAAACATTTAAGGTTTAACGGTTAAGTTTTCTTATTTTTGTCCTTGCATACTCGCTCGTAGTCCGAAATTGTGAACATTTAACTTTGTACGCACGTTAAAATTTAGTACCCCTTGATTCATGATCAGGGAAAGCAGATAACAAATCTTCCTCAAAAGTCGTCCAATTTCTACATATTGGAGCTCAACCATCGTAGCAGCGACGAGCTTCTCCCTGCAAGAGCTTCACCAGCTTTCAGTATTATCAAACAATCATCTACTTTATATTTAATACGAATAGAGTTAACTTCCTTAAGCCATTCTGCCGCCGTATAAGTACTTTTATTTGGATCAAATGTCGACAAGGTAAACATAATTGATTCTCTTACTTCAGCAAATGCTTGTCCGGCAGACACAGTTGTTGATGAAGTACACGGAGTTGATTTCAAAATTGTCAGCTCCGAAGTAAGGGATTGCAGTGTAGATTGCATGGCCAATAATGTAGATCCCAGCAGTGGATTCACATCGGGCGGCTGATTCATTACACGCTGTTCTTCTGGCGGAGAAGACATATCCCTCTCTTACTCGATATCTCACTTTTATTATTACACTATCACTATCACAAGAAAAAAAATTAAACACTTTTTTTTTAATGCACTTGGATGAATCCCACTTCTGATGTTAGGAAAATATAAGTAACAGGATGTTATAATATAATAAATGAAACAAACACTCAGCTTTTATCCGTATATTAATCCACACTCTTTAAACAAATAACAACAACTGAAAAAAATATATTACAATAAATTAGCAGCGCCCTGCCGGGGTCTTTCCACTCCTAATCTTGATGTAACTTTCAGTACCTCAACGATAAGATTACCCTGGCTATAGTATGCAATACGTAACATAGTGTACAATGACGTAATAGTAACAGCAATCCTAACATATATATATATATATATATATATATATATATATATATATATATATATATATATATATATATATATATAAAGAAAGATTGTTGCAACAGCATGTTTCAATACGAGATATAGGTATTAAATATGAAATGTAATATTTTCCTTAAAAAATCAGACAGCTATGGAAATAAAAGAAAATATATGTATCTGTTTTCAATTTACTGAAGTATCACAGATTATTGGCTCTATCATTTAACACATCGCTTATTTTAATCGACGTAGTTAAAAGTTTTTAAAGACATTTATATTAAAATCTTATCATTGTATTCAATTTTTAAGCGATCAGAGTCTCTAAAATATTAAAGACAGTAGTTCAATGTTAAAATGGCATTTTTAGTAGTGGTAAATAATGTAATTTTAGAAGAAATTAAAGAAATAGAACAAATGTAAATATAATAATGTTTTAATAATTTTATTTAAATATTACTTTTTATTACATCATTGAATATATTTTGAATATTTGAAGTAATAATCTAAGGTTGGAAAGACGACGAATAAGAGATAATGAAAATCCAGTTGACTTGCCGAACAATACTTTTTATGATATTTCGGTTTAGGCGAGATATGGCCAGAAATATAATCGAACAATTATCACCACACATGGTAAAAAGTAAAAGATCGACAGGTAATTCCCGAAAGTACCAGAATATTAGCAGCTTTTATTTTTTTTGCCCATGGTTGCTATCAACAAAATTCTGGACAAGACTTTAAAATACGATTGTGCCAGTCAGCAATTAGCGGCTGTATAAAGGAAGAGACAAACATTTTTGTTGATCATTTGATGATGGAACACATAAAGTTTCTAATAAGAAATGAGGAACAAATAGTTTTTGAAGAAGGGTAGGCATTTAACAATAATATATAGATGAAAATAATATTGAAGTCTACTTTGAATTTTTTTTGTATGTATTTAGTTTTACATGGATATTTAATATTGGCGGTATCATAGGCTGTATAAACGGAACGCATGTATGTTTTATAACAACATATTTTAAATATTAACGAATAAAGTTCATTTTGACTTCAAACAAAAATTAAACAAAACTTTGAAATAAAAGAAACAGTGATGAAAATAGCACGACTTATTCCTATACATATTTACGTACCCATGAAAAAATGTTTCTTTAGAAAAATCAGCTTCATTTGATTAAGGGAAAAATTTTGTTTTGTTTGGTTGACAAATTAATTTTCTTTTCTTGTATGCATGTTGTCCCAAATTATTAAGCGAACAAATTAATTTTTATGTTAAAATATTTTGTTGATTCATTAGTTTTTCATATTGCAGCATTATTCGCTTTAGTTTTGCTACTCTCTTACTTCTAGGCCCTTTCATACTCTGCAATAAAATCATAATATCTATTGAAAAATCTAATTAGCAGGTATATTTTTTATATCAAAAATTTATTCCAATTCTAAATCTATTCAAATACTCAATTAATTCAAATTCCTTATTTAAAAATACTAAATAAATATAATTTAATAATAATTTCTAAACTCACAGTTTTTCCCTGAGCATTTTTTGAGTTTCTTTGTGATACTCATGAGGTATTTTCTTCTGTCGGATCTAAAAAAGGTGGTGTCAATGACGCTGTTGGTGTAAATATATGCAAAGTTGTTGCTAACGAAGCTGATAATGCCACATTTTCTACTTTATCTACGTTGAATTCTAGATATAGTATTTCATCCTAAAAATAACAAAGTATCTACAATTCACAATACCCACCTATAGTAAAAGGTACTTACAATGTTTACTAGCTGCTCAGGATTTAAGTTTATAATTTGCTTTTCTCGAAGAACACTTTGTGGAGGATCAAAAGAAATCCCTGCTTCTGGAAGGTCAGCACCTTCAAGAACGACCTTAGAAAGTGCATTTATTAATTTTTCTCCTTTGTCATTTAATGGTTTTTCTTTTCGTATTTGTTTTATATTCCACAAATAACTTTTAAAAAAGAATGTAATATATAGATAATATAAATATAAATTATTCTTATTTACCCTTTTCCATTTTCTGTGGTCCCATACCACTGGAATTAACATTTCACTTAGTTCATTCCACTTTTCATTGTAATTATTTAAGTCTCGTACGGTATTAGTTTTATCTGGAGTTATCATTTCTTTATTTGAGCAAATAAAGTTTGTCATGAAATCGAGTTGTTGTTTTGTTGTTCTTGCTGTTCTTTTTGAACCATTTTCTTTCGACATTTCAGAAAATCATATTTTATGTTTATTGTTTGAAGCTTTTCGCAATCAAATTGACAACATAAATATCAAAAAAATCGCAGATAAACAAATTTACACTGTTGTCAAATATATTTTTTTCTTAAATTGTTACTTCCGTCACTCTAATTTGTTATGGACGTCGGTAAAATTTAAAAATTAGCTATTGTCTTAGCGATAGTTGTTACATGTTGAGTAATTTAACAATGTTCGTTTAAAACATTGTCGATAGTTAAAATTAAGCTACGTCTATTAATACAAGCGATGTGTTACATCATAGAGCCGTATAATTCTTATTGTCTGTACTTTAATATTATTTAAGTTGAATTTACATTACTTTTCTCAAATAATATACCAATATTACAAAAATATTACAAATGTAACGTAAAAAATATATAATAAAAAGTAAGATAAGTACGTCACATAAAACAAATTTTAATTATATTTACGGTCGAAACGACTTGTTATTAAAAGTCAAATGTCATAGTTATTTTCTTTTATTTCTATGGCTGTTTGATTTTTAACGAAAATGTTACATTTTATGTTTAATAAATCTCATACTGCAGACGTTTTATTGCAACAATTATGATCTTACCTGACGTAGTATTTAATTTCTAATAAATTTATACTCCTGTAGTTTTGCTCCAAATCTAAAAGGAAAGAGAGTATCCGAAATTTTTTGAAATCCCATGCTAGCGTCCTATGTATATATATATATATATATATATATATATATATATATATATATATATATAAATTTCTCGTGTATCTTTCACAGGAAAGATTCATTTTTTATTAGTTTGCTTAATATTTTTTTGAATACGATTAGGTTATTTTTTATACTGTGGGATTTAGACAGAGCTCACGCTGATTTACTGTCGTAAGTAGAATTTTTATCGTTCCAATTTTATTTTTCTCTTTGTTTTTTGGATGCCATTAGTTACCCTTTTATCGTTAATTATTTTTTTGGCAGCCAAAAAGTAAGTAATAAACTTTACAAGCCCCGCAGTAAAAACGTTAGTTTTTGAAAACCTTTCAAGTCTTGTTATATTCTTTCTTTCTCTATTTTCTAGTCTTTTACAGCCTGGCCAGCTGATAGTTTTTTGTAAAATTATTTGGAGTATTTTTTTGTGCACGACCTGGTCCTGGATGGTCGAGGTTTGTTGGTAGTGGAGTGTGGAGTTCCAATCCAAGCTGAATAGTACTGCGACACGTGCACACGTACACAGTACCAACTTACACACAGTACTCAGGCATCATGCACCAAAAAACAGCAGTTTGCATTTACACACGAAAACTCACGCAACTACCAGACACGCTTAGTCCGGTGACACCACGCATTATCCTGCTATCCTGCTTTACGCTACTACACTGCTTTTGTCCGACATCCTGCGGCGCCCCTTAATACTAACACGAACAGTACACATTCCGTCGACAAGCCGAACCTCGGTACCAAGACGTCCAGGGACTCACTCCAACGACCTAGCCATTCCAGACCCATCGATATTTTGTTACCCCACAAAAGGTATTTTCTTATTTTTTTGTAATAGGCAATAATTGTCCCCGTTAATTTCCCTATTGTATTTACTAGCCGTAAATAAAGTTAGTTTTATTTTCAATTTGTTATTTTCGGTGTTGTTGTGTCCACCATTTTCCTTTCGGCACAACTGGCGCTCTTCCTTATTATTGTTATTACAAATATCTTAGTGACCCACGACCTAGCGATACCACGACCAATTCTGAGCTGTTGAGGTAAGTGTGTGACGCGTGATTTCTCTTCGAGAAATCACGGTAATTTTTTGAACATTATTTTTAAATTTCTGGCACACGTCACAATATATACAGCAGACCGTCTCTGTGGAAATAAATAGATTTTGATCAATAATCCCATTTAATAGACAAAACACAACCAATTCTCAAAATTGTTCGCTTAAATTTTTCTTACAGGTTTTAAAGCTATTAATTAAGTGAAAAGAGCGAAATCTATGACCAGACGGATTAACATTATTTTCTGGTAATTAGGGTTGCCTAACTCGACAATTTAAATAAAAAGTTTAAAAAAAATTTGGTATTATTTTAAACCGCAACAATAGTCAGCGAGCAATCCGGCTATTGAACAAAGAACACCCAGTGAAGCAAATCTGTCGGTGAGCACCGTATTCCGTTACCACCGTTTGAAAGAGTCAGGTTTGGTGGTCACATGACGAGTAATTTTTTACCGCTGATATTCTACACAGTTACATGCTGTAACTGAGCCATTCTTTTAACAGTCGTATGTGCACCTGAATGTAAGAGAAAGTGCACAGAATTAAATACTGCTTTTCGGAACGGCGCTGTGATGAATCTATTGGGCTTATTTAAAACAAGGTTTGTAGTTGCTCACGGCTCACTATATTCCCGTCTTGTCTGTTACTTAGTCTACGATCGAAACGTCGCAGAAAACGGCTACATTGGAATTAGGTAATCCAATTTCTTTGAGTTGTAGCTTGGTATTTCCTTCTAGCAGTGCTTTTGATTTGGCGTCTGATTGATGTGACCGTGCAAGAACCTCATTGACTGCAGTTGACTCTAGTTCGTCCACTTCTAACAGAGCATCAGCAACAACATTGTCTTCTTCCGAAGCCGGGCAGATGTCCGTGGTGTACTGACTTCAAATTAAGGTACCTAAAGTAACGTGAAGTTACCTGATGAATCTTCTTACGGAAGGCGCAGATCGGAGGATTTTAGTCACTACATACATAGTCATGTGTCGAAAATATATTACGGCTAATTACATAACCAAGAGTTCCCTGTCACATGCTGAGTACTTCATTTGTGCCGTATTTATTTTTTTAAAGAGAACAGTTCCGGTGGCTTCATGGCTTTGTGTGCCTATTACTTTAGTATTTTTATTACAGATGAGCTTATCTACTAAAGCCAAGGCACGAAATTTGGAAAAGATAAAGTTAATTCATATATGTTGACGCGGACGGATTTTGATCAAAATTATAAATGCCTGCCTATAATTAGTGATTCATAAGACAAGATTTGTTAAATTTCTTGTCTTTCATTACTCTTATACATATATACAAATCTTGCCTTGATCGTTATTTTCTTGCACATGTCTTGTCTTGCATGTTAATATTCGCAAATGACTTTGAACATATAAATAATCTTATATCACACGTATATTTTTTTGTTTAGATAATTTTCAAATATATTTCTTGTACTATAATTATGTATTATTCTTAAATAAATATTATTAAAATAATAATGGCTGTGTCGGAATTTGTCTTCCAGGTAACACCACAAATTTGAAAATGTTTTTTAATACAATAAGCAATGAAGTCAAAAGGTGTAGTATCTAAATATGAAATATATTCATGTTAAAGTTGGTCTTGTTAATTATTTCAGATGCGTTTTGAAATTAATTGATATCATTTCTACCTAAAATTGTTACCTAAAGATTTTCTCTCAATTGCAAATGTCCGTTGCGATTTTTCAAACAGATGTCACATTCATGTTTCGTAAATATTGGTAGGTTTTAATTTTTCATGTAATCATGTGCTAATAGGTTCCAGTAACCTCTCGAGAACTATGAGCCGATTCTATATTTCAACTACTGTAACCTCATCTGTAGTATTATTGAATTTTCTAAAATTTAATTTTGAAATCAATTTATTTTAGAATACAGAGATATTTGTCTTATTATTACGTACAATTTGTTGAAGTGTTAAGTCATCTTTAACTTTATTCATGAAAGCATTTATTGATAAACGATCTGTTACTAGCATTTTCTTTCCTAGTAGATATTTTAACAATATATTATAAGTTCATAACTTAGTTTAAATTGATTGTAAAACCGAAGAACAATAACAAGTTATTAGTTTAATAATTATGATGATAAACGTTTTCTTGACCAGGATCGTGATGAAGGAGAATACATTTAAAAATTAAATTAGAAGAACACAATAGAAACAGTAAAAAACATACAAATAACAATAATACTAGTAAATGTGCGCTTGTAGAACACTGTAGAACAAAAAATCACACATTCGACTACAACAATACTAAAATTTTGACAACAGAGAAGAATTTAAATAAAAGATTAACACTTAAGATGCTCCATATAAATAATGACAAAAACAATGTAAATCTAAGAACAGATACAATGTACTTAAGTAAAATATACAATAACATAATAAAACTTTAAAAGATTACCACATCACATTTAAAACTCAATTTAAAAATAAAAGCAATTACCGACATATAGTAACATTTACAATAAATAAAATAAAACTATCCAACCCCCTATATTAAAATTAAACTAATTAAACATGATACTATTAGTCGTTCCACTTGTGAATTATCTATGGTGCAATTAACACGTTACAATTAACTTGTAAAAAAATATATTTTTATTCACGATCATCCATGTATTGTCCTAATTTATTATAATTTTATTTAACTGACTAATGTTCTGTAATGTTTAACAGACATTTTTATTTTAATATGTTCATTATATCAAATAATATCCATCACAAATTTTTCATAATTTGACATACACGTAAGTTTTTTGTAATTTCTGTTATAAACTAATTTTATATCTTGTAACACCACTAAATAATATTGTAGTCCCTGAAGAAGGCCTAAGTGAGGTCGAAACTAGTTGGAGTTGCAATAAAACTTTTTAAAAAATCCTGACTAAACTCCAGAAATTTTATTCTCCTTCATTTAATAATTATGTACATATATATATATATATATATATATATATATATATATATATATATATATATATTACATCTAATAATCAGTTATCCCTCTTATTTACGTACACAATCGATATTTTTACGTGTTGTAACATTGGTAATAAGATTGACTGATTGAGGCAGAACATTCTAGCGAATGTTCATTTTTTGTAGTCCCAAAGGAATATCCAGGAGATACAAGCTCTAACCAACGACAAAACATCGGAACAAGAGGCTGACATTCTCCTGCTGGTGACACGAGCCAATTTCTAAATCTCTATCCTAAATTTCATTACGTGATCTCATTTCCGGTACGAAGGAACAGCCGCGGGTGGCCGGAGACAGTGGAGCGGACACGGCGTGTCAACAACCGGTGACCCGTCCGCCGGGATATCGGAACAAGCGGAAAAACTCCCTGTCTGAGGAGCGATCCTGATTCGCGCAGATCAAACACCAATCCAACTCAATTCTTTCTTTTTTATAACCACGCCGTGATTTATTGTGACACACAAGAGCATTACTGTAACATGTTACGCTAAAACCAGGGTATTTCAATTAAAAATCCCTACAGGCATTATCTACTTTTATAAATAAATTTTAATATATTACAAGGAAGTAATGATGATACTAAAAACTATACATAAATTACGGAAAATTAACATTACGGTGCTAAATTATAGTAGTATACTACAGCATGCCCAAATGTTTACAAAACTAAAACTAAGGTAAGTAATTTTATGTAACAAATTGAGATTTATTATTATTATAAATAAAATAACAATGTGTTATAGCGCACGCCAGTCTCAACGACTAATACGGTTGCAGTACCGTTGTATTGCAGTGCAGAATACAGTGTAGAAGCTACTACTGTTGTAACGCACCACTACAACTGGCCATTCAAAATGTATATGAATAATCACCGATTGCGCGTGCTACCACTTCATGCATTTTTTCCTTTTCCACTCAATACAAACTTGTTGTATAGAAAATGCCCATTCGGTAAATAACCGGCAATTTGGGATAAAAGTTGTGCTGCTTTCAAAAAGAAAATTCATAGAAAGTGTTCGTATAAAATTAAAATTTACAGGTAAGTATTTACATAAATAGATTTATAGTAAATTGGATAATTTGATAATATTATAGAAATCTGACGTACCACCTACAATCCGCTCCAATCTCTATGTGAACGATTAGGTAATCACACTACCTCTATACTACAATACAACGATACAATAAAACTGCACTAAGTGTTATCTGAACGCACGTGCGAAAAATAGATAAAACTCGCGGTAAACAATAATTTTTCTATTTTTTGTTAAATAATGTAATGCGTTTCACCAGAAATTAAATTTATTACAAGTTACCATCAAATAGGAACAGTTATTCAATTAAAAACTATAACTGTATATCATTTAAATATATATATATATATATATATATATATATATATACCGGGTGTCCCAGCTCGACCGACACATGGGAGTTTTACATGGGTAATCAATTAATTATGAATAGTTGAATAGTATCTCCCCAGTGCAAGATATTAACTTGAAATTTTGTATACTTATCGGAGAATATTAATTTTATGGATTACACTTATTTGAAATATGCAATTTCGTCTGCAAGGCGAGATTTATTACATTTAAAATCTAATATTTTCGTTTAAAATCAGACAGCCATGGAAATAAAAGAAAATATTTATCTGACAGTTTAGTGAAGTATCACTGATTTTAATTTTTATTCCCTGTATTTTAATATTATTGAAGTTGAATTTAGTTTCTTTTTGTTAAATAATATACCAATATTACAAAAATATAAATATCTACAATGGCATGTCATTAACTGTCACATAGATATTTTCTTTTATTTCCATGGCTGACTGATTTTGAACGAAAATGTTAGATTTTATAATTTAATAAATGTCGTCTTGCAGATGAAATTACATATTTCAAATAACTGTAATCCATAGAAATAATATTCCCCAATAAGCATACAAAATTTCAAGTTAATATCTTGCACTGGGGAGATATTATTCATAATTAACTGATTTCCTATGTAAATCTCTTATGTGTCGGTCGAGCTGGGACACCCGGTATATAGTCTACATTTAGGTAAATATGAATTGTAATACAGAATTAAAAATGAAGATAAAATGTAGATCCTGAGTATGATCCCGGGTTGGATCGAAACGTCGATGTCAAGTAATTGTTTATTGACTGAAACCCAGCAATTTCTCCCAAATTAACGACCAGTCAAGAAATCTCTTCCATTCCAAAAACACGAGGGTACTGGCATATTACCATTTTTCTTTACATCAAATTAGGACAACATGGATATTTTCGCTGAAATCACACAGGTATGTGGATATATAGCAAAATGTCATATAAAGAATGAAAAATTAATAAATGCTATAAATCAAAGAATGTTTCTATTAAGATGTAAACAGAATAAAATAATTCAGTCTCACAAAAATAATCATTTCAAGTGTTTAAGTAATACTTTAATATCTAATAATCCATATAAAAATTATATTTATATTCAAAAACCAAACATTAAACTTGATAAAAAAAATAGCACTATTCGTAAAAACAAAAAATTAAAAACATTTTAAAACTGAAACCACTAACTAACTTATCTAATCAATAACGTTCTTGCATATTTTTGCTATTATTCATAGTGTTCTCGAAATGTCCGTACATAAAAATTTCAGCTCAGCAAAATATATTTTTTTAAAGAACAAATGCATGGGATATAATTTCATTTTGTGTGCTTCACAAAGGAAATTGTTCATGCTTGTAAGTATGTCGTTTAATGTATTTTCATGTGCATTATTCCAATGCTTATTTACATTCTTTTGTACATGCCGAAACAATTTATATAGGTATACTGCAATTGGGATAAATTAGTTTCCATAAACATTTAAAAATTTAAATAAATAAAATTCTGCGATGTGGATATGTTGGAATGTATGTTGTTTTACTGGGGATATATGTTTTTAAATTCTTGAAAAGTAATCATCGTCTTAGGTTCTTTACTTTCTGCAAAAATCGTGCAGTCCGTACTTTAGTGGTTTTTTGCAATTTGTAGAGTGATAGCATCCTATATATTTGCAAGAAGTTGTGGAAGGTAGGACGATCATTTTTTTAACACACTGCCTGTCTTATTATTTCAAAGAAAAGCTAAGAAAATTGGGCAAATATATTAGTAACAACTATAAGTAAAAATGTGCGTGCGTGTATGCGTGTGCGTGTGCGTATGCGTTTGTGTGTGTATGTGTTTATGCATGTGTGTATGTGGGTGGGTGTGTAAAGATCTCTAAATAGCATTTTTTTCATAAATTACGATTAAGTATACAGATTTTTAATTTTCTACCGATTATGCATAATTACATTTGTATACAGGGTGATTTCTAACGTATGGACGAAACTGATAGGGCAACTAGAGGGGACTAAAATATAGTTTTTTTTTTACAATAAACTTTTGATCAAAATCGAATAACAAGAAAGATATAACGGTTTAAAGTTCTTATAAATTAACGCCCACGTATTGAGTACCGCTGAGCTTACTGTCATTTGTCGATTTGGAAATCGTTCCAAATACATACGTCGTGCGCGTTCAGCGTTTCCTTCAGCAGCTCCATACACCATAATCATGTCTACGTATTCTTCGTTAGTTAAATTAACTATTTCAGTCGAATTAATGACATAACAAATAACCTATTTATTTTTGACGTTTAAGTTATTTTGACTTACCTACATACATGATTAGATTAAATAAATCAGCGGTTCTCAATAAACGAACACCCATGACCGAATATTTCTAAGAACAATTTAAATAGCCATGCCTTTCATCTTATAAAAATTTTAACTGAACTTTGTTTAATTAACTCTCAAATATTCTAAATTTGAATTCAAAACGTAAGTTATTACCGTATTTTATAAAAAAATGCTTAAGTTTATAAGAACTTTAAACCGTTGTATCTTTCTTGTTATTCGATTATGATCAAAAGTTTATTTTAAAAAAAACTATATTTTGGTCTCCTCTAGTTGCCCTATCAGTTTCGTCCGTACGTTAGAAATCAACCTGTATAACTTCTAGCTAAACAAAAAAAAATATATAAATTATAATATTTTACATATCGTTTAGGCTGAGGAATTTCTGTATAACATATGAGTTATTTATATGTTCACAAAATTTGACAAGTGATGTTAAATTGGATGTAAGTTTAAAAGATGACGTAAGTAAATATGAAGTAGTTTTATTGTAAAATTAAAAAACAGTAGAAGAAATATATAAGGAATATATTTGCATGCGTGAATCAAGATTAGTTCGGTTCAGGTTTTAGTAATGCCAAAATTAGTTTTTTTTTTTGGTCATAGAAATTTAATGAAGGAAATCTATGTATATGAAATTAATTAAAAATATACTGCACTGCAATATCAAACTAATTATAAAACTAAAAATTGAATATACTAAAAAACTTACATAGAATATATGTATATTACTACAGAGATGGGAGGTAGTGTGGTGGACACATCAGATTTATTTTCAATTTATTGAGAATAAAAGAAAATAAATTAGCAAATAGTTCGATAACGTTAAAATATACAAATAATGAATATTTTTTATAAGTAAAATGTGGGACACATCAGTTTTTTTATTGTATCGTTTTTTTTCGGAAGAATATAATTAAATGTATTTATCTCCTCTCACACTATAATCAACTCATTAATAAGCAAGTTATTGTATGTGATATATGTCATTAATGAAATCGTACGATAAACAAACTAAATTGTGTGTAAAAGAACAATGTAAATTAAATGGAACTTTCATTATTAAACGATTTCTGTTGACAAATGAAAACATGTTTTGACACAATGGTCTTGTACAACACCCGTTAGTACAACCAACGATACAGTATAATAGAATAATATGCTACAAATTATCGTACATTTAGATTTTGTACAATATATTTTTTAAATGTGAGAAATTTGTAGGATAGTTCTATTTTTCAAATTGGTAATATTGTACCGCTGTCAACATTGAGGAATACTGAACGCAACCCAGTACTATATTGTCTGCCTGTGATGCTGTGTGCGTTAGGTATTTTTTCAATCATCGGTAAAAAAATTAATTTCATACTTTATTGTAGATTTAAGGATATTTTATCAATTAGGTTTTGTTATTTTAGACAGAATTGATTTTATAATAGATGAAGATGAAATTTGTTCAACTCCCAGAAGTAGTTCATGTAGCAAACAATATAACCTCATTACGATTAAAATACTCGCTTTCGCTCATGCCTTAAACCCCGTAACTTATGCATAAAAGTACTTCTTCACACACTAGTATCATAAATAACTATTATACAAGTATAGTGGATCTTGATTTATCTTAGCAGATTGAAAATCACATCTCTCCAATAGATATTTTGTGATTTCTAAAGTTGATAATAAAACTCTCAATCCTTGTGCTGTACTTTGTGTTAAAAATTCTTGTTCATTAATTGCACCAGAAAGAAGTTCTTGTTCCCATTTATTTAAAAATTCTAATTTTTTTGCAAGAATATAAATATAAATAATATTAATATTTAATATTGGTAGTCACTAGTTATTTTTAACACCTTCGGCAGAATATTTTCGATTTAGTACATCAATAAGATCATTAAATCGTTTTGTAAAAAAAATTGTGCCATCACCATGAATGAATAAAAATAATAAATTAAGTCGTTATATAAAGTCTTTCTGAAAATCTATAAAAAAGTTAAATTTATCCAATTGACTTCATCAAAATTTTCATACCTTCATAGTAAGTTTAACACGCATTTTTAATATATTTGTTGGATATAAATAATTAATTTAATTTATCTAAAATGTTTGATTCTATTATATTTTTATATTTCGTTTTAATTTTTTTTATTCTGTGCTTTAATAATCTCTTGATTAATCTTCTTTTTTCCCCCTATTCTTAATATACAACTTCCGCTGTTCACTATATTTTAACAAATTTGACGAGATTCTTGATTTGGTATCCAACTGGCGAGTAAAAGCTATTCTTTACGGACTGCAGTACACTTAATATATCTCCAGGTTAATGATATAAAATGTCTCGAAGCAGAAGATACAACTACTTGTTTAAATTGAACTTTCAGATCAGAAAATTTGTATAATATATTGTGGCCTATTCTGTAACTCAGTGGTTAATTTTTAACCAGTTGCTAAAATTCTTGACAAATAAAAACAAGTTTTGCAACTGATATTTTGATATTTTCTTCAGTGCTATTTATTTTCATTGGAGAATAAATTTAGCAACCTGATAAAAATTAACCACTGAGTTACAGAATAAGGGGGATTGACAATTAAATCAAAATCAAATGTTTAATTAACAAAGGCAAATTCTTCATAAATATTTTTTTATCACTATAATAAAACTCTGTAACATCGTTAATGAAATGGTACCTACCTCTTAAGTACCTATAATTTGCAAAAATTCGTCTAGTGGAAGGTTTAAATAAGTAACCCTACATCGTCGTAATACAGAGTAGCTGTCAAACGTGGAGGAATTGAAACAGTTATTTGATAAAATAAAAGAATGATATTCATTCCAAAAGACAGATAAAATATCTGGTCTTATGCATTTATTTATAATTAAAAAAATTTGGAAAGTGCTGTGGAATATTACGTTCTCCGGTATTCATGTTATTCACCTGAGGGAAACCATACCCAAAACCTCAGCTAGAGAGACCAAAGAACAAATTGATAATAGTATTTCTGTTGACGACGCAGACGCTACTTAAAATAAAATAAAGTCAAAAAGTTGGCGTCCATCATATTGATAAAAAACAAACAAAAATAAATATATAATTTATCAATAAATAATAAATAAATCTAAATATATAAAAAATAGAGATATAAATTATACTTTGGAAGGATATACCAATTGTAAGGAATTAACAACTATGTAAAATTATTGTACTAATACTTTGTAATACCTTTGTAGATATTTGTAGCGAATCAAAGATTCCATTAAAATTAAATATAAATAAGGAAGTAAGAAGAGCTTACGTTTATTTGGTCCTTCTCAAAGAAGTATTAAACATTTCTCAACACTACAAATATAATTGTATATATAAGATGAGTGCAAAGCGATCAGGCAATAAAAATTCACACAGATCAAATTGTTTACTATGTAATCAGACAGACAATTTGGATATGGTGCAATGCGATGTTTGCGATGCATGGTTTCATTTTATATGTGTAGGAGTTACATCTGATGTACAAGATCAAGACTGGAAATGTACTAAATGTGAACAAAATTCAAATAAGAATATTGAAAAATGTCATCTATGTTCATTTCCAATTACAGACGATATTATTCAATGTATTAGCTGCAAATTATATTTTCATTTCCCGTGTTTTGGTGCTTCAAAAGATAATTTAAATGCTAAAAGAAAATGCAACGAATGTGAAGAAACTTCTGCACCAGGAAACAAAGAAAGTGACAAATCATCTGGAACGTCAAAAAAATCAAGTAGACGAATCAAATTGGAGCTAGAACGCCTCGAAGAACAACGACGTATGCAAGAGGAACACCTTAAACAACAACAACGAATTCAAGAAGAATATTTAGCAAAAAAATATGAAATTTTGATGGATTTATGTGAAAATGAAAGCGAAGCTAGTATCATTGATATCGAAAAGCGCTCGTCGTCTGAAAAACATCGTCAAGAAGATACTAAGAAGTGGGTTAATAATTCTATTTCATTTAACCAACCCGAAATTTCTAAATTAAAAAATCCCTCAAAAATTGATAAGGCTAATGTCTTAATGGCTACTTTGGACAGAAACGTACAACAAAAACAAATTTTCGAGGATCCAACCGAAAACAGGATATTAAAAAATCAACAAATTGCAGCCAGGCAAGCAGTAACAAAAGAGCTACCAATTTTCAACGGCAACCCTGAAATTTGGCCGCTATTTATTAGCAATTTTGAAAAATCTACTGCTACATGTGGATTTAGCAACGACGAAAATCTAATACGGTTACAAAAATGCCTCCGCGGAAAAGCACTCGAAGCAGTAAGATGGCAACTACTTATACCAGAAAACGTTCCAAAAATAATCTTTACTCTTAAAACGCTATTTGGACGACCAGAATTTATAATAGAAAATCTAATAAGAAAAATTCGTTCTGAACCACCCATTAAAGCAGAAAAATTAGAAACACTTGTAACATTCGCCTTATCAGTACAAAATTTATGTGCCACTATAGAAGCATCCGGTATGCATGAACACATGTGTAATCCAACACTTCTACAAGAATTAATCAGTCGATTACCTACACAACTGAAATTGGATTGGGCATTGCACAAACAAAAATTTCAAAAAACTGGAGCAATTAAAATATTCGGTACATGGCTCTTTGAAATAGCACAGGCAGCAAATGAAGTATCCGGAATTTATGCGGAATCCCATGAAAGAGAAACAAAGAACTATAAGAGATGGAGCAGGGAAGGCGAAGTTCACACCCATTCACATACTGGGAACAAAAATCCAACAACCACCCAAGAATTTAAAAGTTATGTAAATGATAACAAGAGGAGATGCTGGATTTGTAAAGATACGTGTCCGTCTATACAAACCTGTAAAACGTTCATTGATTTACCTCGAAGCGAAAAGTGGAATGCTATAAAACAATTTAACCTTTGTCGAACATGTTTGGGCTACCACGGTAATCGACGATGTATGACAAAAAATGTATGTGGTATTGATGGATGTAATGCTAAGCATCACAAACTACTCCACAATTATGTAACAAGAAATGAAGGTAGTTGTCAAGTCCACCAAATCACAAGTAAATCCATTCTATTTAGGATACTACCAGTTACAGTCTATTCACAAAATAAGAAAATAAATACATTTGCATTTTTCGACGAAGGCTCATCTTTAACATTAATGGAGAATAATCTTGCTGAACAACTTAACTTAAAAGGTGAAGCGGAACCGTTATGTCTAAAATGGACCGCAAATACACATAGAATAGAAAATAACTCCAAAAGAGTATCGTTTCAAATTTCTGATGTTGAAAACGAAAACAATCAGTACAGAATTTTTAATGCTCGCACAGTAAAATCTCTTGATTTACTAACACAAACCGTAATTTCACAAGAGTTACAAGCAAAATATGCACACCTGAACGGTCTCCCAATTCACACCTATAAAAATGCTAAACCTCAAATTTTGATTGGATTGGACAATATAAAATTATCACTACCACTCAAGTGTCGTGAAGGTGCACAAAACGAACCAGTAGCAGCTAAAACTCGTTTGGGTTGGACAATTTATGGAAAAAACCAATTTGATGAATCAACATCAGAATGTATACAGTATCATAATTTTCATATTTGTGAATGCAAAAAAAATGACAATGTACTGCAACAATTACTCAAACAATTCTACATATTAGATTTTCAACCAGGTGATCACAATAAGAAAATAGAAGCAGAAGATGATCGACGAGCACGGATTCTAATGGAAAATACATTAAATAAACTAGTAGATAGTAGATACGAAATTGGGCTCCTATGGAAATACGATTCATTCGAAGTTCCCGACAGTTATCGTATGGCAAAAAATCGACTACTATGTCTGGAAAGAAAATTAACACGGAATCCAGAGTTGACAGAAAATATAAAGAAACAAATTCAAGACTATGTTAAAAAAGGGTATGCCCGCAAATTAGAACCCCAAGAAATATTGGAAAATCATTCGCATGTTTGGTACTTACCAATATTTACTGTCACGAATCCTAATAAACCCGGAAAAGTGAGAATTGTTTGGGATGCAGCAGCCAAAACGGAGGGAATTTCTTTAAATAGTATGTTACTAAAAGGACCAGACTTGCTTACGTCATTAATATCTGTACTTTATCGATTTCGTGAAAGAGCAATAGCCATCGTAGGTGACATAAAGGAAATGTTCCATCAAGTTAAAATTCGTGAACAAGACCAACATGCCCAACGTTTTTTATGGAGAGATTGCGACTTTAAAAGAAAACCAGATATTTACGTCATGTGTGTTATGACATTTGGAGCCTCCTGTTCACCAACCTGCGCTCAATTTATAAAAAATGAAAATGCAAAAAACTTTATAGAAAAATATCCTTGTGCTACTGATTCAATTTTGAACAGTCACTACGTCGACGACCTTTTAGATAGCGTAAACACAGAAGAAGATGCAATCCAATTAGCAAATGAAATTAAATTTGTCCATTTACAAGCTGGATTTGAAATCAGAAATTGGGCATCGAATTCCAGAAGAGTCTTGGAAACACTAGAAACAGATACATATAACTTAATAAAAATATGGACCTTGAAATAGATTCCAAATGTGAAAAGGTTTTAGGAATGTTTTGGTGTACTACCACAGATTGTTTTATTTACTCTCTACGATTCAACAAGACGAATAAAGATATTCTATCAGGGAATCGGAGACCTACAAAACGTGAAGTACTTCGAACACAAATGTCAATATATGATCCATTAGGACTAATTTCACATTTCTTGATATATATTAAAATTTTAATGCAAGATATTTGGAAATCGCCAATTTCATGGGACGAAAAAATTAACGACAATCAATACGAAAAGTGGTTGGAGTGGCTTAAACAACTGCCACACATAGAATCCATACGAATTCCAAGATGCTACCTACCAAATAAAAGAATAGACGAATACAAAATCCAATTGCATATTTTTGTTGATGCAAGTGAAGAAGCATTTGCTGCGGTGGCGTATTTAAGATCTTGTAAAGGAACAGAAATCCAATGCGCACTTATAGGATCAAAAACGCGTGTAGCTCCCTTAAAATTCTTGTCAATACCGAGATTGGAACTTGAAGCTGCAGTCTTGGGCGCCAGATTTGCTGAAAATATTATAGAAAAACACTCAATTAAAGTTAACAAAAGATATTTTTGGACGGATTCAAACACGGTTATATCCTGGATAAGTTCAGACCATCGAAAATATCGACAATTTGTGGCTTGCCGCATTGGGGAGATTTTATAAAAATCCGAAATCCAAGAATGGAGAAAAATTCCAACTGATATGAACATCGCAGATAAAGCTACAAAGTGGAAAAATTTATCATCATGGAAAGAATCAAATGCATGGTTTCATGGCCCTACCTTTTTATTTGAAATGGAAGATCAATGGCCCGAGAATATATATAAAGAAATATCCATAAAGGAAGAATTGAGACCACACTTAGCACACCAAGTTATAAAAATTCCACAAGTTTTAGATCCAATGCGATTTTCAAAATGGGAAAGAATTTTACGAGCCCAAATATATGTCATGAGGTTCTGTTATAATCTATTATCTCTCATTAACGTAAAACCAAAATTCTACAAATTAATAGAGTCGGAAGAATTTCAACGTGCAGAGTCTTTTCTGTACCGGCAATCACAATGGAACTCATTTCCAGATGAAATGACAACTCTACAGGAAAAGAAGAATTTAAATATCGAGAAGTCGAGCTTAATTTTCAAACTGTCACCATATATTGACGAAAGTGGAGTTCTACGCATTAATGGACGAATAGATGCAGCCAAAAATATATGTAATGATATGAAAAGACCTATAATTATGCCTAAAAATAATCGAATACCGGAATTGATCGTAGATTTTTACCATCGCCAATACCATTACCAAAACTCAGAAACCGTGGTAAATGAATTACGACAAAAATTTTATATACCAAAATTACGAGTACTTGTAAAACGAATCGGAAAAGAATGTCAGTTGTGTAAGAATAATAAAACAAAACCAAACATACCAGAAATGGCACCACTACCCTCAGCAAGGTTAGGTACTTTCACTAGACCATTTACTTACGTAGGTATAGACTATTTTGGACCAATTACGGTAGTTGTTGGACGAAGACTCGAAAAGCGATGGGGTGTGCTTTTTACTTGCCTAACAATTAGGGCAATTCATATTGAAATTGCACACACATTGAATACAGACTCCTGTATAATGTGTATAAGAAATTTTATAGCAAGAAGAGGAACTCCACGAAAGATCTACACAGATAATGGCACAAATTTCCACGGCGCAGAACGAGAGCTACGAAATATCACGAAAAATCTCGAAACCAACAAACTCGCAGCGACATTTGTTAACGCAGAATGCAAATGGTCTTTTATACCTCCCGCGGCTCCTCATATGGGGGGAAGTTGGGAACGTCTCGTTCGAGCAATAAAATCTACTTTATACTCTATCAATCCAAAAAAAAATCCGTCAGAAGAACTACTGAGGAATATGTTAATGGAAGTGGAAAAAGTGGTAAATTCACGACCATTAACTTATGTACCATTAGACGAAGAAAATGAAGAGGCTCTTACCCCAAACCACTTCTTATTGGGATCGTCAAATGGTAAAAAATCTCTCGGAGAAATACAAATAGAGGATGGAACAAATCTAAGAAAAAATTGGATGTTATCGCAACAGTATGCAAACCAGTTTTGGAAACGATTTATTAAGGAGTATTTATCTGTTATCACCCGTCGAACTAAGTGGTATAATAACACTGAATCGTTAGCAGAAGGTGATATAGTTATTATAGTTGATGAAACTAATCCAAGAAATTTATGGCTGAAGGGAAAAATCATCAAACTAAAGAAGAGTAACGATAACAAAATTCGAAGAGTAACCATGCAAACAAAAAATGGAATACTTGAGAGGCCAGTAGCTAAAATCGCCAAGCTGGATGTAAAGAAAAGTTGTGGTAATTTTAAACTTAAAGATTTAAAGACTTAAAATAAAATAAAGTCAAAAAGTTGGCGTCCATCATATTGATAAAAAACAAACAAAAATAAATATATAATTTATCAATAAATAATAAATAAATCTAAATATATAAAAATTAGAGATATAAATTATACTTTGGAAGGATATACCAATTGTAAGGAATTAACAACTATGTAAAATTATTGTACTAATACTTTGTAATACCTTTGTAGATATTTGTAGCGAATCAAAGATTCCATTAAAATTAAATATAAATAAGGAAGTAAGAAGAGCTTACGTTTATTTGGTCCTTCTCAAAGAAGTATTAAACATTTCTCAACAATTTCATTAATAAAGGTTGCTCTAATAACTCATTATAAATATTTGGAAAATTATGTGATTGAGATCAAGACTGATATTGTTGATCACAACTGCAATTGTATGTATGCTTATATGTGCTAATTTAGATTTTTTTTATTCAGAGATCTTTTGTTCTCTTGTTTGTTAGAGGGCAATTGTTCATACTTTTTAGGGCACTCTATTTTGTCAGAGGACCATTGTTTTTATTTTATAGGCTGAATGGCAATGACTGGCTCTTGAGCTCACGGTTCCCCGGGCACACAAGCACTCGGGTCAAACAAACCGGCCACGGCGGGCTCACAGTCAAAGCGATCAGAAATAGTTGTTGTTAGTTTGATTTGGGTCACACACCCAGATTTACATTTATTACTCAGTAAATATCAGATCGATTAAATTTAATTGAGACATATCATTGTGACAACCATAAATCAATATTTGTATAAAACCATAGTGAATACATACCTACCTTGTCTTAGCAACGACGTAGTTGGTGGGAGTTTAAGAGGATTTGGAAATTAACTCGGAGATGGTTTCAGAGAGTATACGAGGTTGCCCTGGTGCCAGATAGAGCCAATAAGCTACACATAGACATGCCCAGTGTTTAGGAAAAATCATCGTGGTGCCAGACAGAGCCAGTGAGCGACTCACTACAGCGGGTTCAGAGGAGCACTCGGTAGTCTTGGTGTCAGACAGCGCCAATGAGCTACACATAGACGTTCCCAGTGTGAAGGAATGTGAATGTAGGGAAGTGGAGTCAAGGAAACTAGAAGGACTTACTATTACTACAGACAAGCCGGACATAATTGGAGTCCTGGATCAGACTTCTCGAGCACAGATTTTGCCTCGGGTTATATACAAAAATATCCGTCTTCACTCTTTCAAAACTATGGTGTTTCGGGGATAGTCCATGATTCGAGCTTCTACAATATTTTGAATATAACATTTCACTTGGCTACACGATAACTTCTTTGTCTTAGTTCTTTAAAGATGATTTGTAAATAGTTCACACATTTGCTAACGCACCGTCTAGGAAATATCTTTTTTTCAAGTGGTTGTGATACCGTGACCTGTGCTAGACTAAACAATAAACAAATACTTACGGTATTGTGCCGTACAGTCACACAATAATTCATTATATAAAAATTTTATTGTACGTAAAATAGTTTGTTCATAAAATGTTTAATATATAGTAGAGATTATTCCTAACATTATTAATAACAAAATTATACATGCACACAGTACTGCTTCATTTATAAATTTTACTATTTTTTGAAAAAAAAAACTGGCGCAGTTTTGAAATAATCAGAATAAACTATGCATTCTATTACAATGATTGATATCTATTATGCATGCCGTCTAATTTTATTTATAATAATGTAATATCACAGAAAGTAATAATATATTTTGAATTAGTACTATAGTCTGTTCCACGAGAGAAAACAGTTAAGGAAATATATAACACACTCGAAACATATTCATCTATCTTCATTGTTTGTCAGGGTGTAAATCAAGATTCTGGTTACTGTTTTCTCTCGTGGAACAGAGTACAGATGTTTCTGCTGAATTTAAACTAGAACTTCAGGTTCTACATTTCTAGAAATCTGTACTTATCTTAGTTTTGCATATTTTGTTTCACCAAAATTTCTAGTTTAACATTTTTTTTCTACCCCTGTACAAATATGTCCCCAGTATTTAAATTTTTTCGATTAGTTATTTTAGCCATATTTCACGACTTAATTCACTCGACAACTAATCACAAAATCAGAAATCAATTACTTACGTTTATTTTAAATCTGCCGTACTGTGGATCACCCTTCTTACGAGCCTCTCACAGCTGACGGTATAGTCATTTGTCATTGTGTATTTTTATGTTGTCATTTTCTAAAATATTTATGCGTTTTTCCGAATTTACAGGAGTAGAAAAAGTATAGTATTAAATTGGGGATTGTGGTCATTATTCTCTTAAATGATTTGCATCACTCGTCTACGGTTCGAGACGCAAACTACATCTTCGCGAATAATAAATTATAATCTCTTATAAAGGATGGAAATAAACTTAATATCATAAATTTAAGGGTGAGTAGTATGACATGTGTAGATTCCGAAAGTGAAAGAATTTTTTAAAAATTCGCAAATTTAAGGGTAGTTTTTAGATTTGATGCATATACCCGACAATTAGTAGCAGTGGAATATCTCGTGTTGTAGGAGAAATATCTCATACGGGTGTTTTGAACATTTTACACAACAATGATTATCATCCATTCTATTTTCCACGTGTTCAAGGATTAATGCAGATTTTTGGTTGTGGTTTTCGTCAGGTTTTTGAGTGGAATGTCGGAGAACACAATATTCCACAGCACTTTACGGATTTCTCAATTATCAATAAATGCATAACAACAGATATTTTGTCTGTCTTCTGGAGTGAATATCATTTTTTATTTTATCTAGTCCTGTCCTGATTCCTCCACTTTTAGCAGCTACTCTGTATTACGACGATGAAGGGTTACTTATTTAAATAAACACAACGTGGGGTAAGTTAAACCTTCTACTAGACGATCAATGGCTAAAATATAATTGTAAATACAAGAGAGAGTATACGTACTGTTACATTACTTTTTATAGCATAACAGCCAAATCAGATAGTTGTTTATAATTCAATGCAAACTTAAACTACAGTTACGAGTTATAACAATATAAAAATTGCAGACAATTTATATGTATTTTCATACTTATTCGAACAAGTAAAATATGAATGGGATAGATATGTTTGCAGTCACTAATTTTTTAAATGAATAAAGCTTTATTAATTTATTCATTTCATAAACTGTAAATATTTTTAAAATGCTTAAATAAATTGTTTTACTGCCCTTGTTTTGGCACCTGCTAAGATCGGGTATGGTCGGCACAAAAAATCTTGTGCATATCACGGATTATAATTCTTATTATTTGTATTTTAATTTTATTTACATTTAATTTAGATTCTTGTTCTTAAATAATATACCAATATTACAAAAATTTTAAATTATCTATAATGACATGTCAGAACTATCATGTACATATATTCTTTTACATCCATGGCAGTCTGATTTTTAACGAAAATGTTGCATTTTATGTTTAATAAATCTCGTACTGCAGACGTGTTCTTGCATCAATAATGATCTTATCTGATGTCGAATTTAATTTTGAACAACTTTGTTCTGTTGTAGTTCTGCTCTAAATCTATCAGGAGAGAGAGTATTAGCAATTTTTTTAAATCCCATGTTAAAGTCCTATGTTTGACGTTTCGTTGCACTCATTGTATATTAGGCGAAGACGATAATTAATGTAGTGACTTTATTTAATATAATTCTTCTCTCTTTTTCTGGAACAAGTATAATAAAAAATATGATTATTATAAGAAAATGTTGAATAGTTGAAAGAGTAATGTTCCTAGCATGCTACAAGAGCAATATGTTTTCTGCTTGAAGAGCACGTAAACAAAATAAACAATAAATAATTTCGCAGTGACATATGCGCTGTAGAATGGAAAAAAATAAACATTTACATGTCAGTGTGAGCGTTTTCTCAGAGAAAAAATAAAACTGAAGAACGCGGTGAATACGAGATAGTTTATTCCTCCGCAACACTACATAACCTGCATTCTACTCTGTGAAGACTCTACTCGTGATAAGCCTATAACTATTCGTTACCGACATCAAAAGGTATTCCTTACTTTTACAAGCAGTTATTCTAACAAATCAGATTTTACTAGAGTAAAATGTTGACAAAAGTAAAACAAAATTAGGCAACGAAACGAATCATTAATCAGTTTAACTGTTTTCGATAGGGTTTGAACATTTTTAGTAACGAATAACGACATGTGAACTTAAACAAAACAAGTACTTGTAGCGAATACAAAGTAAAGACTATTCTACCTGAAAGTAATGAGTAGTTATAAGTACTTAAAAATAAGTAAACTTTTAATCTCTATCACACACTATTGGGAACGGGAAAGTTATTATGTGGCGTCGCTTAGCGATGAACATAGGAAATAAGCTTGGACATCGATAACTTATTTCGCTCAGTTTTGCCATAAGCCGAAAATATAAAGTACTAGGATCGGGAAATAAAAATGTACTATTTTGTTCCCTTTATTAAGCTAATTTACAAGTGAAATGTTTCTTAATTTTTAAGATGCAATGAAGTATTTGCCACTGTATTATTTGGGAATAATATTGTTGTTTAATGTGACAATTTGGTATGTGATTCTTTTAGTAATTAATGTAACGTGAGTACATTTTGCTTCATTAATTTTATTAGTAATAATTTTAATCAATAACTTGAAACTCAAACACGTTACAAGTTCACGTTGTCTATCGTCAAAATTCAAGCATAAAATAATAAAAAACAACAATTTTCGTGGCGAATGCGTCAATGATTGCGTTTAGTAAGAATTAAGAGCATTAAAAAAAATGTAAATGTTTTGTCATATAGAGAATAAAGTAATTAAACAAAATAGTGAAAAAGTACTAAATTTGTAGGAAATTAACAAAAATGTTTTTTTGTACTACAGTATCTTGAAAAGTGCTACATCTAGTACTAAAGTACTAACTGTGGCAACACTGATTTAGCTTCTGTTAACCGAGGTTTCAGCTTACTATAATTATTTTATTATTTTTCCCATTGTTTGTTAATTTTTTCATACAAAAATTTCTATGTCCATTTCACACAACATTTTAAATGTCCACCTCATTCGCGGTATTTTCCAACTGTTAAGGTCCAAGAATACTGCGATTTTTCCCTATGTTGAGTGGTCGCGTCGTAACAATAATCCTCAGCAGACATGTACAGAACGACTTCTACTGCAATTCCGTCTCAAATATTAAAACAACGTATACACCATTTTGTCTATAACATGTATTAAAAAACATATTAATATAATAAATCTAAAACAGAACAATTAATTTTTTAAATTGTTTCAATATTAGAAGCACAAAATAAATTATAAAAGAAATAATCTTAGAGCAAGAGATAATAAAGGTGAAATTTAAAAGTTGAATGAAATACCCACTTGTTTTGTTAACAATATTATAGTAACAATAAACATATTTAAAATTCTCCTATATTTTTAACTATTTTCATTATGTTTCCCAGCTTTTTTGACTATTTCAATACATGTCAATCCCTGTTGTACAAATTTCTTTAAATAATGAATAAATAATATTTTATTTAATAATAAAAAAGACAGCAAAATTACATATTTATATTGAAATATTGGCTTGCAGTATATTTTAATATTATTATTTTTTCCATTGTAAATATATTTTTTCTTCAAACGTCATAAAAGTGACATCTTCTGTGACGTGATTGACAAGGTTGAAGTTTAATTTCTATGCCTCCGTAATATAATTTTTTATTCTAGCCGCCGTATAATATTGTCGCCGCCGTATGTAGTATTGTCGCCGCCGTATGTAGAATCAGCCAATAAGAAGTAACTTGTACAATAGAAATCTGTAATATCGGCCTAAATGTCACTATAGAAACTAGATAACCTAAGAATAAAGTTACTAAAAATTATGAATAACTGACAGGTAACCTACATTACACGTCAAATAGTAGTTAATTTTTTTAAATTTCTAAGTTTGAAGAAAAAATAGCATGTGTTATTCAGAGTGCATGCAATTGTCCGACTCGCTTCGCTCGTCGTGCAAACTTCCATGCTCGCCACACAAAGTATCACTTTTACTCTTAATAACACAATATACTATTTATGACTAAAATGATGCAGCTTTTCGTTGTGAAATAAAAGCTACTGCACTTATTAAATAAATTTTAAACTTAAATTATCACATTTTATTATGATGAATAGGTAAGCTAATTATATTTATATGTTTTTATTCGTTAAATAATTGAATATATTTTTGTTTCTAATATATTATTTTGCATTTTATTATATATATATATATATATATATATATATATATATATATATAATTATTTAACGAACAAAAACATATAAGTATAATTAGCTAACCTATTCATTAATCATTACCTCACTAGGTGGTTACTAGTTAATTTTAGTCGCGGACAACACTTTGTTGCGTATACGGCTATTCTTTTAAAAGAACCCAAAGTAGGTTAATATTAAAAATAAATTAAGAAGAAAAGGCACTGTCAAGCCTGTCACCTCCTAAAAGCAATAAAAACTGTTTCGTCGCGTTTATTGTACAATCATTAAACGTATAGAATAAGGTTGGACAGAGATAGTTGTAATGAACACAGTGCGAGGGAGTGGCAAGAACTGGCGAAGTAATTTAAAGTTTTATATTAATTCGCAACAAGAGAAATTAATTGTAATAAAAGTTTTCAAAATTCAATTTATTATATTTTGGATCAAAATTTTACCATCCGACTACATCATAAAAATATTTTCCTTGTCTCTCTCTCTCTCTTTCTCTCTCTCTCTATCTCTCTTTCTTTCTTTCTCTCTCGATGTGTATACTAATTTATTTATTTGTAAATAAAATTAAAATCAAAACCAAATTCTGACAGTTACTAATGTTGTGTCAAAGTTTGTATGATATGGACAAAACACACAAATCTGCAAAAGTTTTAGAAGTTAGTAGCTTGTAAATGTGTGTTTCCGTGATTAATAAATAGTTCAAATAAATGACGGTTTACAACTGAGTAAAAAATACAGTATATTGCGTAATAAGAATATACGAAATGTATATTACACCCAGGATATTTCTGATACACGAGCGAACGTAGTGAGCGACTGCAGCAACATATTCTTCAAATGGAATAAAGAAAATAATATTAGAATTAAGATTTTTATACTAAATGTGTCTGAAATTTTTTTAAAAATATCTAAATTAGAATATATACAAAATAAGTTGCTTTTTTAAACAAAATTCCAAGGAATACGTTTCAAAGAGATACCAGACATTCACGGAAGAAGAAAATAATATTGTGTATTTCATTAATTGCGAGAATAAAGTATCTACGACTTTTAATCTAAACTTTATTCCAAAAGACTTTTTGATATATAACATCAAATTAAAAAAGTCCAATTTTAATATTAATGACAATTTAAATTTATGAGAAAATTTAAATTACATTCGTATTTACTTGTATTTTAAAAATAATTAAAATTATCATCCCTCTTTTCCATATACACCCGTCATTGTTAACCTCAAATGATGTAAACTATTTATCAAGTCCAAGCGGCAACTTGTAATTCTACAACTGCGTAATTGTTTTACAATTCGAATACTGCATTGTACTTTTTCTACGATAATTATTTGACTGTTTTTCGATCACTATCAATCTGAAAATAATAAATTGAAAATATTTACAACCCAATGAAACAATACTATATAGAACATTTCTTGTTTATTTCTTCATTAGGCTTAGTCGTAATATTTTAAATTAATGATAATTAACTTTGTCTATGCAATCAGCGTACTTCACACACGGCTATCCGTAATGTGACACTTATATAACCTATAAGTTGTAATTACATTAATAGCTATATACATTAATGGTCATAGAAAAATACGTTTTTAAACGGTTAATGTAGAAAATGATCGTTTGACCGTGGAGTTAGTGATCGTAAGCATTAGAACAATTAAAATGCATTTATAGATATTGTGAAGTCTTCATAGCATGCAAAAATAATGATAATACATCCCTCATTATTGACATGTTATTGATAGATGAATTCCGGCACTACAAACGATATTCAGAAATTAATACACTTTCATCTTATACATAATTCCTTATCCAAATCATATTTCTAGAGATCAGTGAGATATTTAAAAGCTTCAACATTTGTCGTCTGAATATAATTACAATTACACATTGTAATATTTAATTATTTCATCCGTGCATGAAACGTATTTTACTCAAAGGAAGTGACATACATATACTCGTACTCTCATTTTAATAAATTATGAAGTTATTTCGTACTTATCGAATTAATGTCACAAAGGAAAATTAAGCTTAAGTTTTTCGTTACGAAAGTCATTCGTTAGGATTAAACGGTAGATAATAAGCAGAGTTCAGTAATTACAAAACTTTATCACATCCTACAGTGCAAACTTTGAATAATGTTTCTATTAGCTACGTTAAATAAAGTCATTTAAAATTCAATTCTGCTGGGATTCAACTTTACCAAACCACTTATTCCAGTATGTAGATATTCCCCATAATTAAGTCATTTATCTATAATGGAGATAGTTTCAATGCTCCATTTATAATTTAGAATTTCATTTAAGATGTAGCTGAAACCACTGAGAGACTATTTCAGTGTTGTATACCTAATTCAGAACAAAGCTGTCAATATATTATAGAGGAAAGCGGGGCTTAGTGGACATGTTTTTCCCAGTTCCACTACAGTAAATAGGCTATAACAACATTGTTTTTTGGGAAGTAAGTTCAATTTACCAAATATATATCTATTGCTATTAACTACAGGATGTAGTTTGCCCTACTTAAATCTCGTGGAAACCAATACATGCTGACTGCATATTAATGGGAACAATAATTTCATATTTTAATCATTTGTTTCTGATATTACAGTTATTACAATTCTTAACATTATTAACCCTCCCGTAACCGTGCTATTGAAAATTACGCCGGAGCCCAAGCGGGGTAACTTAGTTACCCCGGACAAATTTTTAACATTCTAAAGATTTATCTTCATTTCATTAACTGTAACGGTTTTGTAGGTTAAAATAAATACGAAAATAAGTTTTTAAAGATATTTTATTTTAATAAACACAAAAATAACTTATAAAATAATTGGAATGCATCAATAAAACAAAATAAGAATAAAAAAAATTTAAATGGCCATCTCTTCACTTTCAGAGCATAAATATGTTTTTGTTTTATTTCTGTGAAGATTGCAAACCTTTTTGCCACATGTGTCACAGGAAATTCTGGACTACCGGTCCTGTTTTCTAGGACAAAGTTCACATCTCAAACTTGTAGATGGTCGAGGAGCATTTGCCGGATCCTGTTCCACTTGATGGTTGCTTTCTTCCAGGAACATGTCAATTGCCATTTTCACATTTTTGTGCCAGTTTTTAATGTTTAATTTTCTTTGTAGCTCATTTGGTAATGCAATTTCTTGTGACAGAGTACAAAAAAATTTACGGCGATAACTCCTATCCTCAGATAAATCAGGATATTTTTGCATAAATATTATAAACGCGTTTAGAGCGGCCATATCAATTATTTCCATGAAAATTCGAAGAGGCCAACGTTTCGTTGCTCGAGCACAACTATACTCGTTAGTCATATGGTCTCCAGTATCTACAGCACCTTTTGTCTTATTATAATGAATAATTATTTCCCGTTTGTTTCGTAAGTCGCCTGTTGTTTCCACGCCGTGGAATTGTGTAGACAGCAAAAGAACGGCTTGTCGTTTTTTAGGCACATATGAAACAAGTGTTAGTTGTTCACATTGAGAATTCTAGGTGTATCTGTTCTGTTACATGTTATAAATTATTTGTATTAAGTTTTGTCATACAATATCTTGTTAGCAATTTCATTTTTATTTGGCAATGATGCTGCAATATAAGATACAACGACACTGGATTACTTCCATCCGCTTAGTCTTTTTATGACTAGAGTTTCGGCTCCTTCGATGCCGAAGTTCTGCAAAACGTATGCCCTCTGAATTTTCTAGTTTTAAATATACTGTAATTTGTCGGGGTATGTTAGCGATAGTATTTACAAATAGGTTGAGCATAACATTTTATTTTTTAGTATCGCATAAAAAATCACTGATTTTCAATAGTTATCTTTCGTCTTGTAACTATATACTTTTTTACAATTTGAAAATGGCATAAGTTACTGCCTTTTTCACTTGTTATTATAAATTTACATAACAGTCCGTTTTTGGAATCGGGTTTGGTAACGACAATAAAAGATCCTTCTTCTTTTATGTCATCTATCTTTATTTGCATCAGTTCTATTCCACGATATACCCCTGCAACACCCATTATCATTGCGAGCTAAAATTAAAACTATTGACTTTTCATGCATAACACAATTTATAAATGAAATACTCTGAACAGTAAATAAGTGTCATCTGGAGCTTCTTGTAAAAATTAGTTAATTTTATCCCTGCTAAATACGTTGGACTTCTTTGGCTTATAGCCATCGATTTTTCTTTTCAAAAAAGCGGTTAATTTGGGATACTTAGATATATCTGTGCTTTCGTGAATAAAAATGGTACTTTTTATCATGGAATATTCACACCACGGCTTGCTGGAGAGTTTTCGCAACAGCAGCATTAGTTTTAGTTTGGCACCAATCTTTAAATATTTTGTATGCAAACAAATAACGTTTCTTTGACTTTTCTGGCAATAATGATAAGCAGGTAATTTTTTCCTCTTCTTTAATACTCGAAACACTTTTTTCACTCATTTTTAAACAGAACAGAAACAGAATGACATACCTTTTCATACACGTTTTTTTTTACAAACAAACAATGCAAACAATAGACATAGCAACAGACAACAAACACAAATCTTCACCAAATCTCTAGATATTAGATTTTTCATTAAAACAAATAAATGTCAAAAATATGATGAACAATTGTCAGAAATTTAACATAAATATTTTAAATAATTTAAATAAAGTGAAAAAAATAATAAGCACTTTGGGAGTTAAGTCTATGACCAGTCCGAGACTAGTCATAGACTTAACTCCCTGTCGCTCGAGCGCAATCTCATCCTTGATTGGTATGTAGAACTTACCTCACTTACTTCCTTAAATAACTATTATGTAATGTGAAGTGTGCGGGATAAAAATTTAAAATCAGAAAACTTACCTACAACTTCACCTATACTGTAGTTGGTTACTTTTGATAATTTAAGATACGAGTATATTTAAGAAAAATGTTTTTTTTATCCAACACATATTGAAAATAAGATTATCCTGTCTGTGCGTGCGCAAGAAAGGAAACATTTTTCTGTCCAGACCTACAAAATCTCACTGTTCCCTAGGAAAAAACAGTTCGTGTGCGGACTAACAGATGGCGTTTAATGCGTTAGAAATAATAACTAGAATAAAATACGTCAACATGCATTTAAAATGCTGTAATTTTAGATAATTTAGATACTTACGTTAGATTCTAGGTATTTTTATTATATATTCTGTAAATAATAGAACAGAATAGATAACCGTATTTGTATGTCAAAATAAAATGTTTGTTTTTTATTATTATTCTATTTCTGATTGGTAATCAATTCACAAATTTCATTGAGGTTAACTGAAATGTCAAATTACTTGGTATTCATAATATGTTTATATTATTTTATTATGTTGTTTTGTTATGTAACATAAAAAATAGTGTGTGCTACATGATAGTAAAGTTATTTTCTGGTCCTCATGAAGTATCCAGCCTTGACTGCGTCTCGGCCGTATATATATCCTTCGGACCAGAAAATAAAACAACTTTCCTACCTAGCGGAACAAATAACTATTGCGCATGTATGACTATTTTTTTCCCTCAGTTTTAGAGCCTCTGTAACGATATTTAGAAACGTTAAAAAATATCGATTATCATTTATTAGTGAATTAAATCACATATTACTAATTCAATACCAGTGTTGTGCACACCATGGATACATTGGATGCGACGCATCCCTTGTATTTCACTATGATTATGTATTTTATCAATAGAGCTTCGTATTAATTTTTATTTAAAATATTATTATAAATAAAATTTTATTATTTGAAACTAATTAATATTAAAAGCTATTGCTTGTATTTCATTAACAATATGTTTATTTTAGACTTCATACATGAAATACACTGAACACTTTCTTAATAAGAGAATATTCAATAGAGATGCGTCCAGGTAATCGAATATAAAACGCATCCGCGGTAGCAAGTGACGACCACAGAAAACAGTCTGCGCTTTGGTCGTTTACTATTGCAACCTTAAACGCAGCGGAGTTGCGGAGACTGAAGCAGTACTGCTAGCATGTATAATTTTGTTATTAATAATATTAGGAATAATCTTTATTACGATAAAATATTTTTGTAAATAATTATTTTACGAACATCTGTTTGCATTTTTAAACTAGTCAAGGGTTGGATTTGTTTACATTTAGCAGGCCAGGTCAGAAAACACTTGACATATACGGAAATATTGTATGCATTCCACTATCTGTATTTGGAGCATAGGCGTAGATTTCACGAATTTCTATACGGTATTCATACTTCCGTAGATTATTATATAAAATTATATCGTTGTTTAAATATGTTCGGATGTGCAAATCAAGTATTTTAAATAACAGAAATATCTATTTCAATATCATATTGGTAAAAACCATGTCCTTTCAGTTATCATTATTATGTATTTGAATCATTCTTAAAGTCTCTAAAATGATGTGTTATTACAACACAGCAGTTCAAATATTCCGTATTAAAATACGCCCTAAATAAATAAGACATTAGATTTTAACTAATATAAATTTACCTATATCACGCTAGGACAAGTGACACAATATGATATTTGCAGATGGTACTGCTAATTTAAATAAATATGTAATGTAACAGACAATATAATGTTGTTGTTAGAAATGCACAAATGTACTAAAGGGATCATCCGCACGCCCATGGACTCCACGTCCTGGCGCTGAAGCCAGATGGCCAAACCACTTGAAAGGGACAGACTGCAAGACGCTGAGCCTGTACCTGCATGGTTGATATGCAGATTCTGGAAGATTCCACGATCACGCGTCTGGATCGTGGTGGCGAGGGAAGACGCTACCCCGAAACGCCCTCATTCTGAAGGAGAGAAGAGGGATATTTTTGTATATAACCCGAGTCCAAATCGGTACTCGGGGAGTCGGCTCCAGAACTCCACTTATATTTGGCTTGTCCGAAGTAAGTCTACCTAGTCTCTTGACTTCAATCCTTTCTCTTACCTCTTTTTCTGACTTTGATCTATGGTTGCACCAGGATCGGGTTAACTCTTTTCTTAACTCTTTTTCTGACTTTAATCTATGGTTATACCAGGATCGGGTTAACTCTTTTTCTAACTTGAATAACTGTCGCTATAAACATCATTACCCCAGATTTATCTCGGACAAGCTAAGTATGTATTTGGTATCTTTCTATGAAGGATCACAAATGGTTCTCATTTAACACTGACATGTGTATTGTGGGTCTATTTTGTGAACTACATATTTTATGATAACCAAGTAAGAATTATGGTTGTCACAATGATATAATATTTTTAAATTATAGTCGATGTGATTTGGACTGACGAACAATTGTAAATATGCGGGACTTTGTACTAGTTATAACTCTCCGCCACAAACAATACACAACCGTGGATACGACACAGGTGTCCGCGAAGGCGGGAGACCACTCAGTGGCAAACGCTTTAGACTCGCCAGCTCAGCTGGGTGTCTACCTCAATATTGGCCCTCAGGCAATGCCGAGCGCCCCCAGAAACAAAAGATATCAGAGCAACTGATCATACCCTCGCAAACCCACAAGCACACTCTTATAATTGTTAATGATTTCCAATATCAGTTTGATCACAGTCACTCAATTTTACTATAAGTGATTATAATAAATTATTGGGACAACTCTTTATGAATTCAATGTGATCTTTCTATATAACTGTTGTATTATCAAATTGTTTCTCTACCTGTGGTTTTTGCTGTGGTTTCCCCCAGGTTATTAAGGTGAATACCGGAGAGTTAGTTTTCCACAGCATTTTACGATTTTCTTTAATTACAATAAATGCATAAGATCAGATATTTTGTCTGTCTTTTGGAGTGAATATCATTCTTTTATTTTATCAAATACCTGTCCAGATTCCTCCACTCTTAACAGCTACTCTGTATTACGACGATGAAGGGTTACTTATTTAAATAAACACAACGTAGGGTAAGTTAAAACTTCTACTAGACGATCTTTGGCAAATTTTATGAATGTGTGTGGAGGAGGTAGGTAATGTACTGTTACAAGACACATTAATTATATTAACGCATCCACTAATACTACACTATTACTTTAGTGAACCGAGAGCGCGTTGGTTTATTAAATCAGGATTAATACTATATAGTTAACTGGTTTATCATTACATTTAACAGGTTTATTTTTGTTATTTAATTTTTATTTTATTTTTTACATTATTTTTATTTTAAGCCCTTTTATAATGGATAATAATAATGCCACAGCCATTGTAATATCAAATATTCATTTAAGAAAAAAATCTGTTTTAGAAGTTGTAGTAGTTGTAGTGATAATGAAAAGAATACAGTAAATATTACTAGTAAAGCAAAAACAAACAAATGTATTGAGAATATATCTCTGCATTTCCGATGTGCAAAATAACAATAACAAAATTCTGGCCTCGACTTTTGTTTTCAAATTAAATTTTGAGTATTTATTTGGAAACCGTTTCCCTATTAAAACATGTCACCGAACGCCATTGCTTATTATAACAAAAAAAGTTATCTTTTTAATTTATATTTTGATTTAAAATAATATTTATGATACGTTGGGAGTTCAGTGCACATAGATCATATGTGGTACAATGGATACTGCTTTCACGTAAGTTAAAAAGTACCCACTGTAGGTACCCTACATTTTTTTTTTATCAATGTTAAAACCAAGAATATTGTTTTCCGCATTTATTTATATTAAGCGGAAACATTTGCAGTTAGAACGATTACAAAAATATATTTTCGATGCTAAAACATGTCTTTCAATTTTGGCGTGATCATAATTACAAAATTATGTGACACATTCAATAGTTATTTGTATCACTAGTCCAGAAACTAAACTTTTCGAGAGAAAACTTATTTTGACAGGTCGAGCTGAAAGCGAGGCCTGCAAGTAATGCGAGATCTCGCAAAAGAGTTTCAGGGCATGTGAGATACAAGATTTTTTGCGCCGTTGACACTTTTAATTTATTAAAGAAATATTATTACTACTTTTTCGGTTCACTTGGATATATAAACAATTCCCTTGTTTTATTCAAAAAATTTACTGACATTTCATCTAAAAAAAAATAAATCGTATATGAATTCATATTTTTCAACAATTAACGTAATCATAATCATACAAGACGAGTATAATATGAATAATAAATAAAAAATATTTGTTTTAATTACTTACTTAACTAGCGTTTTACATTTTCAATAAAATAAATAAAAAAAATTGACAGAATGTAATGCTAAAGTATTTAAGTTGGCATCCCTACATCACAGAGTTTATGGACGATTTTGAATTCTGTAATACTAGTCATAACGGCCGAGGGCGCAAAAAATATATTTGTTTCTCTAAAAATGAGTCCACAGTGCTCCGCTCTCCATTACCTATAAAATCAAGTCAACTATAAACTAAAAACGTATTTGTAAACGAATCTGTCCTCATTTTATAAAATGTAATTAATATATTCTCGGCAATTCTATTTTTAAGTTGTATTTTGTATTTAGTTTATGAAAATTCAATTTAAAATTTAATTGTACAGTTTATTCTTACTATCTTATTAATTTATTACTATATATTATTTATTGCTAAATTGTAGTAGATAGTTTTTGTTGCTCAAATTTTTATTTAAAATTAAGGTATAGGTCGTAAATCACTAACAAATAAATGTGTGAAATATTTAGCTAGTTGTTTGTGCATTTTCAGACAGATGCAATGCGAATGCAAACACACGACATTTTCAATAGCGAATAGTAAATAGCTGACCACGTGAATATTTTAGGAACCCGGAATGAGCACCGCAGAGCCACATCACGTGTAAATATACACCTGTGTTGTTCGGTGGTTTGCTGAACAGAGCAAATAATCGACTAGTCTATGACCGCTTCTCTCTACACAACATGGATATCTGTCATCATTCCATCAATGTGTTTACATACATAAATTGTATATTACTATTCTTCAGAATAACTTTTAGTGACTACTAAATATAAGAACGGTGTAGCATTCTGAATACTGTTTGAGAATATTAAAGAACTGAATTGTTTTTTAAACATTATATTTATATTTATTGTTACAATATCTAAAATTTTATTATATACATTTAATGTTGTTAGTTATATTATATACAGATTGTGTGTGCAACGAAACGCGTAACATAGGACTTTAACACGGGTACTCAAAAAATTGAAAATACTCTCTCTCTCTCTCTCTCTCTCTCTTGATAGGTTTAGAACAAAATTTCGGGAGTTGTTCAATATTAAATTCTACAACAAATAAGATCATAATTGTTACAACAGCATGTGTGAAGTTCGAGATTTATTAAATATAAAATATACCATATTCGTTAAAAGTCAGACAGCTGAAAGAGTATTGCTAGCATGTATAATTTTGTTATTAAGAAAATATGAAATAATCTTTATTACGGTAAAATATTTTTATGAATAATTTATTTTTATGAACATCTGTTTTCATTTTTAAACAAGTCAAGGGTGACAGACGCTTTGGATTTATTTACATTTAGCAGGTACCTGAAAGGCATATGATATAAGGTCAAGGGATACGGGCCAGATCAGAAAACACTTGCCACATACGGAAATATTGAATACATTTCACTATTTGTATTTGGAGCATAAGCGTAGATTTCACAAATTTCTATACAGTACGCATACATCCGTGGAATATTATATAAATTATGTCATTATTTCAATATGTTGGTATATGTACCTATCAAGTATTTTAGAAAACAGTAAATTTCAACATCATGTAGGTAAAATCATGTGTTATTCAGTTTTCATAACTTTGACAACATACAGTTGATAATTGTATATGTCTTAAAATCATTCGTAAAATTCTCTAAAATATAATGTTATTACAACACATATCATTTATAATATTTCATAGTAAAATACGCCCAATATAAATAAGATAATAAATTTTAACTAAACTAAATTTACCCACATCACGCTACGACAGGTTATCCAATGTAATTTTACCAAATGATCTTGCTAATTTCAATAAATACGTAATATGGCCAAGAATATTATGTTTTGTTAAATATTTTGAAATGTACAAGATTACTCAAGAGATAATCCACTTGCCCAAGGACTACACGTCCTAGCGCTAAAGCCAGATGGCCAAACCACTTAAAAGGGGCAGACTGCAAGACGCTGAGGCCGCAACTGCATGGTTGATATGTAGATTCTAGAAGATTCCACGATCACGCGTCTAGATCCTGGCTGTGAGGTTAGCTACCACTTTTGTTCTGAAGGTGTGAAGTAGGATATTTGTCCGAAGTAAGTCATCCTTAACCTTTCCTCTCTCATAGATTCGATTCTAGGGTTGCACCAGGAATAAAGTTAATATCCACTCTCCTATAAACTCAGGTCTAACGGCTGCGCCGGTATAGAGTTATCCCTTCCTCTCTCATTAACTCGATTCTAGGGCTGCGTCAGGAATAAAGTTAATATCCAATCTCCTACAAACACAGGTCTATGGCTGCGCCAGGAATAGGGTTAACTCTTTCTCTCTTATTAACTCGGTTCTACGGCTGCGCTAGGAATAAAGTTAATATTCACTCATCTACCAACTCAGTTCTATGGCTGCACCAAGAATAGAATTATCCCTTCCGCTCTTATTAACTCGGATCCAAGGCTGCGCCAGGAATAAAGATAATATTCACTCACCCATAAATTCAGTTCTATGGCTGCGCCAGGTATATAGTTAACCCTTCCTCCCTTATTAATTTGGTTCTATGGCTGCGCCGGGAATAAAGTACAATCAATAAACGTCAATCAATTTATCAACGACTCAACTCGGAAAGGACAGACTTGTGTATGTTATTTTCCTTATACAAATATCCCTAAATGTTAATTATAGTTGTCACAATGGTATCATATTTTTATTACATATAACCGATCTAATATTGATTGTCTAACAATTGTAATTCTCTACACAAACTCTCAGGCTCGAGAATATGTCGTATCAGCATGAGTGCTGGTTTATACACACTCACTTGGTTATAAACAAACAATATACAACCGTGGTATGGCACCGGTTCCATGAAGGCATGCGACTACTCAGTAGCAATTGCATTAGACTCGCCAGCTCAGCTGGATGTCTACCCCAAAACAATGGCCCTCAGGCAATGCCAAGCGCCCTCAGAAACAAAAGATATCAGAGCAACTGATCAAACCCATGCAAGCCAACACGCGCAGTTTGATCGCAATAACTCGATTTTACCATAAATGGCTATACTAAGTTATTGAGACACCTTTTTATGAATTGAATGTAATCTGTTTATATAATTGTTATATTGTCGAATTGGCTCTCTGCCTAAAGTTTTGACTATGATTTTTCTCAGTTTTATACCAGAGATCGTAATATTCCACAGCACTATTTCTCCAATGAATTAAATAATTATCAATTAATGCATAAGATCAGACATTTTGTCTATCTTTTGGAGTGAATATTATTCTTTTATTTTATCATATACCTGTCCAGATTCCTCCACTTTTAACAGCTACTCTGTATTACGACGATAAAGAGTTACTTATTTAAGTAAACATTACGTAGGGTAAGTTAAACCTTCCACTAGACGCCAATGGCTAAAATACATATGTGTGCGGAGGAAATAGGTAACGTACTGTTACACGCAGCTATGTAAGTTGTGACAGTTAATTACATGTCATTATAGTTAATGTAGTTTCATATTAATTTTAAATTTTTGTTATAGTCTAGAATTAGTTTAAAATGTTTAGTCCATAAACAACAAAAATTTGTTTTATTTGATATTCTTATATTATTATTTTTTAAATCATAACAAAATATTGATTTTATGGTAACCTAGACAGCAACAGAAAATCTATCTTTTTGGTACTAGTACTAAAAAGTTATTATTTTTTGGTACTAGTACTAAAAAATTAATCCATTAAAAATCATAAATTTAAACTTGAAATTTATTTGTTTACATTAATATTCAAATGAAAATTACAATTTGTACAATTACTAATATTAAATCCTGATGGTACAGAAATTTCAGCATCAGTAATATCGCTGATACATTTTTCCGAATCTACTGTAGTGTTTGTGGAAGATTTATTGACAGACACTTTCGAATTTCCTTGGTAAATATTTTTGATTTTTTCGCCTGATACCCATCAGATTGACGTTTTAAAAAGGCAATTAATTTGGAAAAACGGCTTATATCTATATTTTCCCGTATTAGTATCACTGCTTTCACCATGGAATATTTTGACCAAAGGGTAGAAGCTTTATAGGTTTTGGCCAAATCGGAAAAATACGCCAAAAGTATATTTTCTGATACTTTCTTGACTTTTTCTTTATTGCACCAATCTTTGAATCGACAATATTCATCTTCATATTTCTCGCTTTTTGGAGGCAACAAATTCACAGTTGCTGCGTTTGCTGATTCTGCAATTGCCGGTGGAGTACCAGGATCTTCGTAATTGATAGAATAATCAATATCTTCCATGATCAGTAAAGGTTCACATATCCATTTAAAACCCACAAGACCGTCAAGGTGCACATAACAATTTAAAGTCCACTTGACCATTTAAGATGCACCTGCCGTATTAAGTTCCACATGACCATTTAAGGTCTAGTATAACATTCATTTTAAAACAATCACATACAGGCATAATAGCTGCTATCTTTTTCTAGCAATTTTTTTTTATCTATTGACCAATATCTTCCCTTTTCAATGTATATCGCTCGTTTGGCAATAATCTGAAAACTTCATATGATCCCAGATATACAGACTAGCAAAAAATATCTTGTGCCTGTCATTCTGTTATTGCAGTGGGTTCTTTTTGAGTATGGAAACTTTGGAGGACTGGGTTTCTACTCAAATAATGTACATGTTGCATTTTTCACTCTATACTTTAAAGTCGTAATCTTGTAGTTTCATCCACATCTAGCTACTCTAGGATGTAGATCTTTTTTTTAAAAAATGTTGCTCTGGCAGAGTTACAGTCAGTGTAAATAGTAAAACGTATCCAATAGATAAACTCGAAACTGTTCAGCACCTTTCACAATCGCTAATGTTTTTAAGTTAAATGAACGATACTTTGACTCACTTATTGTAGTTTTTCGACTGAAAAACGTCACAGGTCTTAAAATTCCATTTTTATTTTGTAGGAGAGCTACTCCAATCACGACAGTACTAGTATCAGTATGAAGTTCACTTGGACATTTTGTGTGAAATATTTTTAAAACAGGTTTCTCTATTAGTTAACAAATAATATTTTGCTTTATGTTTTCATGCTCCGATGTCCAACTGAATTGAATATATTTTTGCAGTAGTCGTACTATTGGTGCTGTAATTACTGAAAATTGTTTAGTAAAGCGTCTAAAATATGCAACAAGTCCCATAAATTTTTCCCTTTGACATCCTTTGAAATTGGTGTCTTTTAACGCTTTTCTTTTCCTAGGATTTGGTTTAATTGTACCGTTTCCAACTATTGTGCCTAGATATTCAGTTTGTGTTTTGAAAAATAACATTTGTCTGAATTGAATGAAAATCCGGCAATGAAAAGTGTTTTTAATATTTCCTTTAATATGATCATTACATCATCCAGATATACTTGCGGTAAATTATTAATTCATGGTCCTAAAGCTATGTTGATTGCTTTGGTAAAATGAAGTGACTGTCACGTGTGATGAGTGCAGTGTACTTTTTGGAATTTTCCTCCACCTCAATTTGATGAAATTCAGCTTTCGTATCAATGGTATTTTCATTTTTCCAGTTGTAACAACAATGCAAGTCTGAAATCGCATCTTATCTAAAAGTTCATTAATTTGAATTTCATTTGAAATAGTTGTAGAACATTTAACTTTTTCTTGAGAAGAAGTAACGCCGTACTTGTTGATTGATAAAATACGTTCACGGATTTCTCGGCGGACGTAGGGCAAGAATTATATTAATAATTCATGTAGAAATTTTGTTAATTTTTATTAAAATCCAATATTTCGTAGCTTGTTTTGCTCCTTTATCAGGGATACTAAAATGTACATTTCTGTTTTATGAAAGGCAAATTTTTTTGTTATTATAATACTTACCAATAAATTTTAACTTTTATGTTGAAATTGACAAATTTTGATGGAAACATAGCCTTAGTCTCAGGTATAAAATAATTTAGTTATATTGAATGTGTTACATTGTATATGATATGATATTATTGAAACTTTTACAATTTTGAAGTCATGGCCGGAAGACTGATTCGAATTTATTGTATATATTTAATATTTTTTTTGCCCACACGGTTGTCCTGATGTTATGATATGCGATATATCATTCAATAGTCACTCATTGAATAAATTTGCGACAGAGTGTAATTTCAATATTATTACCCGCAGTCCAAATTATCCGCGATCAAACGGTCTTGCCGAAAAAGCAGTCGGTTTTACTAAAAAAACAACTACTTACAAAGTGTTAGAAGTAGGTAAAGGTGTGCATGAGGAATTATTCCCATATAGAAATTACCCTCTTAAATATATAGATTTTACATCAGATCAGCTTTGATGTGCCGAATCTGTAAAACAAAATTTACCTGTTTCTTCAGATTTATTAAAGCCAAAGTTGTATGAACATGTTACACAAAAGCTAAAGTTAGCACGGGACTAAAAGGTATTATGATAAAGCTGCAAAAGAATATCTAAATGTAATAATAATAAATATAATAATAATTCTACAACCAATGATGGATCTAGTAACTATGGTCATTTTATTAATGATAAATCTGTAGTATAAATGACTAAACAATCTGATCTCGAATTTAATACACCTGTAAATAACCATTATATTGAAATATCAGCTTATATAGTTAAAAAGCCATATTACTTTAGATTTTCATTTTTAAAGTATTTGTTATTATTATAATAATTAATACGTATAATTTAAGTGAGAAGATGTACGATTAGTTTCGTATTATATGTAAATACACTAAGTTTGCAACAATGACTGTTCGACCCTGCATTTGTCTGAACATACCTTCCGGTACAAGATTTTTAGGTGATGACATGTGTTTCAAAAATATAAGGTTATGTACACACGTATCAGAGTTTTTCAATATTTTTTCTATAGTAGATGGACTACAACGTCGAACTGAAAAAGGAAATAACGCTAATACTGGACAATGTGCTCTTCAATTATGTGATGTATGTATTTTTTCAAGTTTTATAATTTGTTGTAGCACATTACTCAGCTTTACTCGAACCTGTTGTGAACATACATCAAGGAATAGAAGAAAATCTATTCTCCGTTGTTATAAACCCTTATATTTTACATTGTATTTTATCTTATATTTTATATATTTTCTTTGTTTAAATATTTCATCATATTATTCTCACATCTGTAGTGGCATGACGTGATTGTTTTATGTTTAAGCGAAATTCGGCACGTCCGGTCACTTGTTTTCATATGGAATAAGTTTAAACTCTGTCTCCGAGTTAGCAGCTGTGTGAACTGCAAGATTGCTATAAACCACACTAAATTAGTAATTTTCTTTATTCAATCGAGCTCTCGGTTCAGTCAGTCTGACTTGGAACTCGGTACTAAAAACTCTTCCAAATCTCGTATATTCGTTATATTAAACGGAATTCGAACTTAATTCCATAAATAATAATATTTAATTGCACTTAAATAATTTCTTATAAATAATTATATTCATTTATTATTAATATTAAATAATTATAATAGACACTTTAAAACCATTTAAAGTCTTCATATTAAAAACTACCCTTCAAAATATTTACATTCACAGAGCGACGATAAAGACCGCACTTTATCCCAACAGACACGGTAGGTTACCTTTTATTTAACATATAAACCTAAAAATATTTAATAGAAGTTTTGATTCTAAACACTGACACCTTTAGGATCATTACACCGTTAAAAAAACAAATTACCGTCAAAATTTGTTGCGATCACCTCAAAAATGCAGAAAAACAAATTAATTGTATAATGCAAATTAATTGTATGGTGCAAATTATTGTGAAAGGCGTTGAAGAAATAAATATTGAAATAATTTACCACGCCTGACGAATAAACAAAAAATACGAACCAATGTACCTTGTAATTCTGTAGAATCATATTGTAGAAGATCTATCTTTATTCCGTATCTAGATTCTCTAATAATCTCTTTGAAGGAATGGTTTTTAGAAGGAAATGAGTCAGCCTATTTACTTTTTCAGTTACATCCTGAAAATATGCAACGGACAACATACACGGAATATGAAGACAATCAAAAAGATTTAATGTAGTTATGGCTCCCTTATGGAAAATTTCCCACCGGAAGCCAAAATTTGGTTCGTTTTTTGGGAGGATAAGCCATTAAAAGACATAGAAATCTATTTATCCTATAATAAAAGATTGCTCAAGTTTGTTTCTTTAACATACTTTGGAAAAATTAATGAACTAACTGTATCTTTCAAACCCTATAAAAACTGTCAAATTGTATTTTTAATAATAAATATTCCACAAATTATTCAGAAAAATCGGGGGTATATAATTTAATTGTAAAAATAGCAAAGGTGTGTAAATTGGTCAGACCGGTTGGAATTTCAACATTAGGTTAAAAGAACATATAACATATATGCGCTCCTATATACTCCAAAATTCAGACTCAATATTTGCTATCCATTTATTAGAAAATAATTTTTAGCCTGAAAACTCAATAACACTGATCCATTTCCCAGAAAAAGGTATAAAATTTAATTTGGAAATTTTTAAATCCAAGAATAACCCAGGTATTACTTCGCTGAATGACGAGACAGGTTTAATGTATACAGCCCTCTTCTCATGTTGTACTTAGCCATTCATAACTTGTTCAAGTTGTTATCTTTAATTTTATTGTGCTTGTAGGCGCTTATATTTCCATGTTATTGTAAACTTTCTATAAAATGACGAATAAAACATAAAAATATTGTTATACACAAGTGAATTAACAATGCATATTTATTTGCAAAAAGCAATAACTAGAAATTATGTATTTTTTAAAAAAGTGTAGTTATGGTTATGGTGACCAAAAAATAGTTCTTAAAAAAGAAAGAAGTTAATTATTTATATATCTAATTATTATGCAAAACTAGTGATTTCTCATCATTGCTTCGCATTACTTCTAGACTTACTAAAAATGTGACAATTGTCATTTGTGAACTGATACAGATTTCCACGTTTCGGGTCTAATTCATTTAAATTTAAATTTTATTTATTTTTATAGAACAACTAATTTAATCTGCTCACTATATTTAACCTTACAATGTTGTAGCGAACAATGTTTTCATCAAGTACCTCCCACCACTTTATTTCAATCGTAAACGAAATGGAATACATATTTTTAAATTTGCAATTAATATTTTTTGTGTAGCATTTTATGAATTGGTCAACTGTTTCAATAAATACATCGCTAATTGAAATTAAAATTTAATAATTTATTATCTTGTACACGTACAATTATTTCAAGAGAATCAAATCTTTGAGAGTGAATTCCATATATTTCTAATATAAAAAATGATGACAAAAAGCTGGTATTGTACGTGTGTGATTTATAGCGTTGGCCGTTATCGTAGCGAAGAGAACGTGAAGTGCATGCTCGCTAACGTCGTTTGACGCCGCGAACGAACACGCGACTGTTGACAGAATTGACAAGAAGTAAAGCAAACGGGCGAGCTTTTAAACTCGGCACATAGAGTGAAAGGTGGGTGTGCCGGGGCGTTGAATAAGCGTTGTGTTCGAGGTTCGGGGGCGCTCTGCACTCAGTGGAGCCAGCGCTCTTCTCTCCAGAGCCACGTTACTTCTCACAAGGCGGAGATTCTCACGTGAATCATGTGCTATATTTATCTATTCGTGTTTTCTTATAAATAAAAGCAAATTTCAACTTAACTACTCTTCAGTAAAAGTAAACATGATACTCTCCTTTGAAATACGTTTTTGATAAAATACATGTTTACATTAATAAAAACAAAAAAATATGTACGAAATATTATTCTTTTATAATAATTAAAGTCTGTTAACTATAATATATTAGTACTTAGTGACTAATAGTTATGGTTCGTAGTTACTGGTTAAGTTAGAGCCTTGAAAACTGACGTCCAAAACACGTCAAATTAACTATGTCGAATTATGAATTATGTTAGTAATGAAGTGTGCATTATGTAAAATTTAAAGTTAAAAAAGAATTTTAATAAGTAATCAAACTGAATAATTGACATTCTCGTATAATTGAAGAATATCTCAGTCTCCTTGCTTTTTTCTATATTCACCATCTTTTCCGCACTATTGTCAAATTTTCTTGACTTCTATATTTTTCTATAATGTTTCTAATTCATTCTACTCGGGCTGTGATTACGTATTTCTATAAAGTACTAAAGATAAGGTTTCGAACATGCATAACCTTGCGCTAACCGTGATTAGCGTAGCCTAGCGCTGTGCTAATATTTTTGTTGCGATCGCTGTATCGTTCTTGCGAAAAATGATGCCGAGCACCTCATCGGCCCGTTGCACATAACTGTAGGGTAATTTGAATTGGATTGCAAAAAAAAATGGCGGAAAAATTTGCGGCCTGTGCATTTAACTGTCTCAAGAAAAAACAATATATTAATTGTATATAAACCTCATAAACGTACCCATCCCAATAAGAAGAAAAGTGAACATGTATAGTTGGCGGCTGAAGTATCAGGTGGGTTTTTGTAGATTAATAAAAAGAATAATCATTTACAAATATGTTCGTACACTGTCTATAAAATTCTAAATGAATAATCTGCAACTCATACAATTACTCCGCCTATAGTATACCATAGAGCAAAACCTGTATTAGATTGCATTGATTTTCCAATGAAAAATTCTGTAGGAAGAAAAGTTCATTCTTTTTTTCAAAAAAGCGAACCACCGACAATGTTTCAATTTTTAATAGCAATTGAGGAAGGCGAAACTATTCCGAACATAAAAAACAACACTGAAAACATTACTTTATGAAGTTGTTTTTCGTTTGAAGAAAAGAAATCATAACAGCATGCTTAAAGTAAAATCGGAAATAATTGCTTAGAGACGACGTTACATCCGAGAAATTAGAAGATTAAGACAAGCAGGGTTAAAATATATTATCTGGATGAAACTTTGATACAACTTTTCGAGAGTCTGGATATGCATAACCGTTACGAATTCGAGGCAGTCTTTTATTCAAGGTTTGTCTACTGATTTGCAACAACCTTCTGGAACAGGGAAACGCTTTATAAGATGGCTTTGTACAAAATGGACTTCTTCTCTTTGCATCAACAAAACACGGGAGATTATCATAAAGAGATGGATGCAAAAGTATTTGAGAAGTGATTTGAAGAAATTTTAGCTCATTTAGAATAGAACTGCGTAATTTCTACCACTGTAGAAAACTTGATAAGGTTCCGAATACCAGCACTAAAAAGCTGAAATACAAAGCTGGCTAACACTCAATGGAGTTAAATTTGATAAAAATATGGTAAAAGCAGAATTTCAGTAGCTGGTAAAAGTAATGGGAAACTGTATATGGAGTAGATAAAATGACAACTATAGCAGCAACCAAACTATATTATGGCTTCCACCATATCACTGCGAACTAAACCCTATCAAAGTAATACGTGCCCAAACTAAGGGAGAAGAATTTAAACTGCCTGATATGAAAATAATTTTTTCAGACGCGATTAATAATGTTACACATGAAAAATGGAAGAAAGCGTACCTATGCAAAACATGTGGCGATTGGATAATACACATTGGAGAAGATCCTGCTACATCCTCATCCTCTAAATCTGACAGAAATTTCAATACATTCCACATTTCACAGCAATATTCTTGTTTCTTTCATTTTTCTTGAAAAACAAAATATACTAATAGGTAGATACATGAGAAGAAATTAATTTAGTTAGTGATTTTGCTATATTATGTTCATTTTATGACTACAGATATCAATTTCTTTAAAATATAAGCAGACAGCCATGTGTTTATTTATTTTGTTTCCAGATTTCAAGAGATATCATTGCTTCCGTAAGTGATGTTTTTCTGAAAAATAGTGTAAACTAATTTCTTGGCTACGTAGCTCTTACATTGTGGCACGGAAAAATATATCCACATTCCCATTACCATTTTATATTATTAAAATTATATTTTACACAATAGTATTCGCAATTTATTTGCATTAAAACAACTCACAAGCATGAACTTAAAACAACCGTATCACCATTGTATTAGGTTATACATTTTCCGCCAGAGGCCAACTCTTTCGCTGCACGTTCCCTATAAATAGAAGACATCTTAAACACAAATTTCGGATACGGTCCAGAAAAGCTTATAAGAAAAAAATATATTTATAATAGGTATATCACATTATGGAATTAAAAATGAATTTATAAAAGTGTATATTTATATCTAAACCCTAGTTTATAATTAGAAAATTTACATACGCGTTTGTATAGGTAGTCTCAAATAGAACTGGACTACTACAACCGTCGTAGACTCTTGTCTCGCCTACCAGTAGCCATGTACAATACTGGATTATAGTAACTAATCTACCAAATCAACGAAGTTAAACACTGCTCTGATTCAAAAACTAGGGGGGCGGGGGGTAAACTATAAATGGGGGAAGCATTCTACCAGTGGCATAGGATTATTTCAATAGCAAAATAAATTTTGCATATATTTATATTTTAAAATATTTTTGTTAGTGTTCATCGCTTCATCTTCCATAAATTTAATCAAATAAAAACTAATAACTAATAATTCTCTTTCTAAAATATGTATCTACAAAAAGTTAAATATAATTGCCGACCTCTATAATCCACAAATATTAAAGAACTGTTTAACTAATAATAAAATTGTTTGTTCAAATCCGTTAATTAAACCTGGTGTTTATTAAATAAGTTGTCAAAATTGTTATTACTGATACATAGGGCAAATTGGATGTCAGTTTTATACAAGATTCAAAGAACATATACGCATTGTTAAATATCAAAAATTTGAAAAGGAAAGGCCGTAGATTAACGTTCTTAGAAGTGTTTGAAATCCAGAAAGCCCTAACTGAGGGGAAGAATTTATGAACGAACAGTTAGAGCTCATTGGCATCCCTATTCGAAAAAATTTAATATATTCTTTTTCTTTAAATAACTCTCTCCCATCCAGATCAAATTATTATAAATGGTTACAATATCATGTATAAATTTCAGTCTTCTGATGATGGCCATATAGCCGAAATTGCAATCAAGACAGAATAAATTTAATTTGCAAAATCTGAGCAAGTGTTTTATTTATTCAAACTTTTGGTCAAGATGTTTCACCGAGAGACAACAGCTTCATCAATTTACAATTTAAATCAATTGTCTATTTTTACTATTTAAAAATATTTATAAATTTTATAAATATTAATAAAACAAACACTTTTTTATTGTCACGATCGTTTTGTTTTAACTTTTTTGTTGCATTAGATGCGCAAGAATGATTGACAGGTCTATTTCTATTTGAGATGACCTGTACAAACACTTACACCAATCTTCTAATTGTGAACTAGGCTTACACTTTTTTAAATTCATTTTCTAATTCCGTAATGTAATATACATATTATATATTTCATTCCCTTTTTCTCTCGTTCGCCGATTATTTCCAATCCCACGGGGTCAACTTGAAATCGATTTTACAACTAAGAACCAATTAAAAAAAACATATTTTATAAAATCTCCAAATAGAAAATAAAGAGCAAGGAACGAAACGGACAGAAGAAATCGAGGGACCACTTTTTCCGCAAGCATATTGTCACGTCCAGAGAAATGCATCGTAGAATTGTGCCTTATGTGCTCTTCTAACACATATATTCCTAATAGCATAGGCCGCAGCTTATCTTTTGGTTGCTATCCGGAAGCTAAGTTGTTAAATCAAAATTATAAATATACACGTTTATAAATTTGTTATATTTTTAATGAAAGAAAATGCAGTCATTAAATATAACGAATAATTTAACGAATGTCATTGAAAACGAATGTTTATGAATATGAATATTCAATTTAATGATTCGTTTAAAGGATAACGAAGCGTTATAAATAGGACGAACGTTTATGAATATGGGCATAAGTGTAGTACAGGCATACATATATGAAATTCACTTTCGGATAAGCAGATTGGCTCTTATAAAGTTTTATGGGACTTGCAGTAATGATACATTCAGGCAGGTACTTTCTTCTGTCTTACTACAGTGGTGGGAGGTAGTGTGTTGGACACATCAGATTTTTTTTTTTTAATTTATTGAGAATAAAAAAAAATCAATTAGCAAATAGTTCGATAACGTTAAAACATACAAATAATGAATACTTTTTATATTATTATATATTTTTTTATATTTATTCGGGCCGGTCCAATTTTATCCGGGTTGCCGATGGCCGTATCCGGGTCTGCATGCAGAGCTGTATATATTGTCGTTCTCTCGACGCAAAAACTCTAATTCGATTTGATTTCGCATGAGTTATGACAACTTTGTACTTTGCAAGTCTGGTGAATTTCTCTGGCGTTGTAGCACGATATTATTTGAATTAAGTTTGCTCACGCACGACCAAATTAGGAAAACTTCACGTTCACGCCCGCGAGTCACGTTCATGCAGTGACGTTGCTACACGTTGTTTTTAGTAGGGGTTCTACTAACGGGTTAGTTTAGACCTTACATTTAGAGGAGCGTGGGGTTTTGGGGGGTTGTTGTCGTGGTTCATACAATTTTTTTCAATATATAATTTAATTTCGGAATGGGTTCTTTGATACTTTGTTATCTCGTAACTGCATTGTGATCACAACCAAAGTGTTTGTTTATATTATTATATTTTATTATATACTCGTATATATATATATATATATATATATATATATATATATATATACATAATATAAATAATCTAACAAGACCTGGTTCGAGACCACCTCGGCCCTACTTTTTTTAAATCAAATTATGCTTAAAATATCTTTATTATATCAGACTATTTTAATAAAATTCATATTTTTATAAATAAAAAAAATCCAAATATTTAAAAGAATTATTATTTGCTGTCTGTCAAACTTAACAATTAATTCGAATTTAGTTTTTGGTGTATAATTTTGTATTTCATGTTTCAAAATGGATTTTAAGTATAATTTAATTAAAAAAAAATAGGGCCGAGGTGGTCTCGAACCAGGTCTTGTAGATTATTTATGTTATGAATCAGCCCTCGTATCCACTCGGCTATTGAGTATTTTGTTTTTGACGTTTCTTATTCGAAAATATGAATGATAACCTTCAAATGTTTTGTTATTTCCGAAAAAATGCATAGGTCACTAGATATAGGGGAAAATGTAAATTTAGCGATTTTCTGTTTTTGCTTATAACTTTGTTATATGAAATAATACGAGATTCTGGTTTGTACTTTTTTAAGGCACTTTTGTATGGTGAATTTGCAGAAGCACACAATTTTTTTTTATATCTAACAATTTACGAGTTACTGATAGCAACTTTTATTTTTCATATGGAGGTCATATTAAGCTATGGTATTTTTAAATAGAGATTTTTTTTACAATTTATATATATATATATATATATATATATATATATATATATATATATAATTTGCGTTATTGTATTATTAATTCAAAATAATAAAGTTATATAGCAACAATATATTATTTATTTACATTTATTTCAATATTAAACGGTGACTTTAAAAAAATACAAATTATAAGCAATGAAACAGTAGATATATTATTGACTTTTTGTTATTTAATTAACGATATAATTGATGATTTAGACTGGTATGATGTTTACCCGTAATAATGGCTTGTATTGGGGATTATATTTATTTTGGAAGTTTGTGGTTGGCTCGGTGTCGCGCTGGCCAACTAATTAAACCGATAAATCAATAACGACGCCGAAGTCGGGAAAGTTTGTGGACCCTTTCTTCAGCCACGAGGATTACGCCGCAGATGCTTCTTTGCGGCCAGCTACGTCCGGTACGTGATAGTTTTACAGATCCTAAATGTGTTAATAACTATCCAACCGTGATGTACTGCTTTGTTTTCATTCGCTTGTTTTTCTCTCGCTCGCGATAATTACTCCTACAAGTTCTCTTGCTGATTGGATGATATATTCTAGCACAAATCCTGCTTATATGTACATATTGACAATACATTTAATTGCCTAAACACCTACATAATTATTAGCTCTTAAATGATTTAACTTTTTAATATAGTTAATAGTTTTACTAGAATAAAACCGTTTTATTACACCAAATATTTAATATATTTATAAAATATTATACTATTTAGGTTTTCTGCATTACTTGGCTCTATCGAAAAAATAAAGCAGTATTATAAAAATCTTATTTGTCCAACACAATAACTCCCACTGTAGTACCTAATATATTCTACATATATAAGTTTTTTTTGTGCATTCAAAATTTTTTTAAAATTAGTTTGTTATTGCAGTTCAGAATATTTTTAATTCATTTCATACCTAAAATTTCCTTCATAAAATTTGTATAACCAAAAAAAAAAAAAACAAGTATTTTTGACGTTACTAAAACTGGAACCGAACTTACCTTGATTCACGCATGCAAATATATTTCTTCTACCTTTTTCAATTTTACAGGAAAACAAGTTCATATTTATTTATTTTATATTTTAAACTTACATCAAATTTCACATCATATGTCAAATTTTGTGATCATATCAATAACTCATCTGTTTTATAGAAATTCCTCAGCCTAAACGATATCAAAATTATTATAAATTGTATATTTTACCTTCCACCCGAGCTTCCACCTATCAATATATAGATAAGGGAGGTATTGTATTTGGTCAAACTTAGCAGGGGGAGTTTTCAACATATAAGCACGAATTAGTGTCCCTAGAATACAATTTTAGAATTTTCGACGTGATGTCTGTATGTCCGTGTGTGTGCCTCTGTGTGTGTATGTGTGTCTGTGACGATTTTTCGTCCACGATAACTCCAATACGATACTTGTAAAAGAAGTAATATTTGGTAGTTAGGTCTTATATTCAAATATGATGAACTGATTAGATTTAGATTACAATTGGTTAACCAGAAGTAGGATTTTACTTGAAGCTTTAAACCGTTTTTCCTTAAAAATACCTCTAAATACTATTTTTTCGCAAACTACGTTATTATTAAATATAAAGATTTTTAATTTTCCACCAATCTGCAATTACGTTAAATATATATAACTTCTATCGTAGTGTGCATGATACTCAGCGAAAGATTTATTTATGGAATATTTCAAATATTTCACGCCAAGCTAATGCAGTACCCCGACAAATTTTTAAAATACTATAGAATGAGTGAAAAAAACTTTTAGTAAATAGTCAAAAACGTAATGATAGTAGGCTCATTGATATTTTGTCAATCTTTTCATATAAAAAACAGCTGAGTAGATACAAACAAACAAAACGAATGTGCTTGTAATACATTATAATTTAATATAATTAATTACTTAAAACCTGATGTTGTGTTATTTAAAACTACTAGTTGTGAACAAACTAGAACATGGCGCAGCTGGTAAAAAACTAGAACGTGAAGAATTTATTAACAGAAGTGAAATTTACAATTTCACAATACCAAAAGTGACGCTTAAAAAATAAAAATGGAATTTAAACCGCCAAAAAGTCTCGAACTCTCCGGAAACATTTGTGAAAACTTTCGGAAGTTCAAACAAGCCTTTTCAATATATATGAAAGCCGCAGGTCATGAATTATAGGAAGATGACGTTAAGATTGCAATATTACTTAATGTAATTGGAGAAGATGCAGTCGAACTGTATAACACATTTGATTTAAAAGATAAGAAGTCATTCGATAAAGTATTTGAAGCTTTTGAAAATTATACAAATCTAAAGAAGAACATCGTAATAGAAAGATTTATATTTAATAGTAGACATCAGCAAGAAGGTGAAACCTCTGACAACTTTCTAACAGAAATAAAGAAGTTAATAAAGTCGTGTGAGTATGGTGACCTGAAGGATAGTATTTTGAGGGACAGAATCGTCTTGGGGGTGAGCGACAAGGGACTACAAGAAAGACTTCTACGTAGCCACTGACTTAAGCCTGAATAAGGCTGTTGAAGTATGTCGTGCATCCGAGATGGGAAAAGCACAAGTAGAAACCATCCAGTCCAGAGCAGTTTCCGTAAATGTAATTCGTAAGAAGTTTAGTCAGAAGACCGAAGAAAAAAGACAACAATATAGTGAAGGTAACAAAGTATCTAATAACAAGAACAATTATAATAAATATCAAGTAGCAATAGTGACACTAATGTAAAGGTATACCAATGTAGAAAATGTGGGTACAAACATTTAAGAGCAAAATGTCCGACATATGGTAAGCGATGTTTACTATGTAATGGACTTAATCATTTTAAAATAGGTTATAAATTGAAAACTGCAAATACGATAGTTAGTACTGATAGTATTGAAAGTGACAGTTCCAGTACTAGCTTGACTATTGGTAGTATTAATTGTCTGGCAGTTAATTCAATAAATAAAGTGTCTCGTTGGTATCAGGTAGCTAAAATCTGTAATAAAAGTGTTAAATTAAAATTAGATACTGGTGCTGAAACCAGCTGTATGCCGTTAGCAGTATTAAATAATTTGTCTGCTAATACAAAAATAATTAAAAAAAATATAATTTTACAGTCTTATGGAGGTTGCAAATTAAAATCATTAGAGACTGTAAAATTACTGTGCAAAATAAAAAATGTTTGTAAAACAATTAACTTTGTAGTGGTGAATAATAAGGATGATACTGGTGAAGTTATTTTAGGTTTGGCAGATTGCTTAGAGTTTAATTTAATAAAAAGGGTACACTCTATAGATAATATTGATACATTAAAAAACGAGTTTATTGACAAACATAAAGATTTGTTCACTGGGCTAGGAAAATTTGATGATAAATGTAGAATAAAAATAGATAAAAATGAAATACCGGTAGTTAGACCACCTAGACCGATACCATTGGCAATACGAGACAGAGTAAAGACAAAGTTAGATGAGTTAGAGTGCGATGGAATAATAGAGAAAGTCAATGTACCAAAAAGTTTTGTAAGTAATATGATCATAGTAGAAAAACCTGATTCTAGTGTTAGAATTTGTTTAGATTCGAGTGATTTAAATAAAGTTATTAAGCGTGAGCGCTATCTAATTCCAACTGTAGAAGAACTATCAAATAAATTTGTTAATAAGAATATATTTACAGTAATGGATCTTAAAGATGGATTTTACCAGTTGGAATTAGATAGTAACTCAACAGACTACTGTACGTTTTCAACGACATTTGGCCATTATAAATTTTTAAGAATGCCATTTGGGCTAAAAATTGCCCCAGAAGTGTTTCAAAAGTGTACTGAAAAAATTTTTGGTGACATTGAAGGTGTATCGGTATATTTTGATGATATACTAATAGCTGCTCAAGATAGTGAGGAACATGATAAAATCATGAAACAAATAGTTGACAGAGCTAGAAAGTATAATGTAAAATTTAATAAAAAGAAATTACAATTTAAAATACCGGAAGTTAAGTATGTAGGTCATGTTTTTTCAGCTGCTGGTGTAAAACCAGATCCAGACCATATAAAAGCTATTTCTGCTATAGAAGCACCGTCTAATAAAAAAGAACTACAAAGAGTGCTAGGTTTTGTAAATTATTTAATAAACTTTGTTCCAAACATGGCAATGATAACAGTGCCTCTAAGAGCGCTTCTTAAAAATAATACTGTATTTAGTTGGAGTACAATACATGATAAAGCGTTAACACAAATTAAAGACTCAATAGCTAAAGCTCCTAAACTTGCTAATTTTGATATTTCTAAAGAGATAACTATTCAGTGTGATAGTTCAAAAGATGGTTTGGGGTATGTATTACTACAAGATGGTAAACCGGTTTGTTATGGTTCAAGATCATTAACAACAACAGAAAAGGGATACGCTCAAATTGAAAAAGAAATGTTAGCTATTGTAGCAGCATGTAATAAATTTCATTATTTCATATGGGGTAAAAAAGACTACAAAGAATGCGTTTAAAAATTCTAAAATGTAATTTAGAAGTAAGTTATTTGCGGGGCAAATTAATGCACGTAGCAGATTTATTGTCACGGTCATTTGTAAAAGATAAAGTAGCGGATGATCCGTCCATGTTACATTTAGTACATGCCTTAGAAAAATATGTAAAAGTTTCAGATAAAGTTAAAATTAAAATTGCTGAAGAAACCAAAAAAGATAATAATCTATTGTTAGTACTTGAATATATTAAAAATGGGTGGCCAAAAGAAAAAAATCTAAGTTCTGAATTAAAGCAATATTATAAGCGTAGAAAATAATTTATTGTTTATGGGTAATAGAATTATAATTTCCATATCCATGCGTAACTATATATTAAAACAGCTACATGAACCTCATATGGGTATTGAGAAATCAAAGGCTAGGGCAAGACAAATAGTATATTGGCCAAATATAACTTTTGCCATACAACAACATGTTAAAAAGTGTAGAATCTGTGATAAATATCAAACAAAGAATTGTAAAGAACCATTAATACCACATTTAACTCCAAATTTGCCATTTGAAAAAGTAGGCGTAGATTTATTTGAATTCTCAAACATTGATTATTTAATACTATACTTCGTTTTTAAACTATAGACAGCACTAAACGAAGTCACATTTACACCGCTAGAAGTTACCAGAAAAAATCACTAGATTTATTTGGCGGGAGAAATGAAGTGTCAAAATGAAGGTCATGTCAGAATTTATATTTTCCAGGCTATATTTTCATCATCCAAAACTATGATAGATAAACTACTTACACAGCGTTAGTGAAATACTAATAGTTCTGAAAAGAACTGGTTTTATTCGTGAAATGTCTCAAAAAGAGCAATGAAACGAAAAACACGTGCAAATTCAACAATTGATTTGACAACTTCCGAGAGTTTGACGTTTCAATTACGTTTGAGAAGGTTAGCCTGAAATTTCGTTTGGTTAAATGCGGCTTCAAGAAATGGCGCAACAGCCAATCACAGGCTTTGATTTTCTCACTAGGATTCCTAGTTACTGTCTATAGTTTAAAAACAGAGTATAGTAGATTATTACTCAAAGTGGATTGAACTAGTACCATTAAAAAATAAATCTTGTAAAGAAGTAAAAAGTACACTCAAAGTTATATTTGCTACACACGCTGTACCACAAGAAATAGTATCGGATAACGTTCTGTTTAATTCATGGGAATATAAACAGTTTGCACAGGAATGGAATTTCAATTATACTTTTACCAGTCCAAGGTATCCTAAGTCAAATGGGCTAGCTGAGAAGGCTGTAGGTATATGTAACGTTTGCTTAAAAAATCAAATGATCTACAGAGTGCACTATTAGAATATCGAAATACACCAATACCAGGACTAAATTATTCACCTACACAAATGTTGATGAGTAGATTAACTAGAACTAAGTTACCTATAAAGACTTCTTTGTTAAAACCACATGTTAATACAGATGTAAAAGAACAACTTAACCGTGGTAAAATTATTTACAAGCGTAATTATGACAAAAGTGCTAAAGAAAGATCCTAATTTCAACAAGGCGATAATGTTCTTTTACTTAAAGATAAAACTTGGGAACATGCTCAAGTTCAATCTAAGTCTAATACACCTAGATCATATATTGTAAGGGATCAAAATGATAATGTATATAGACGCAATTCTAATTTTTTAAGAAAAACATGTAATAAGCCTGTATTTAAAAGGACGGACGAGTCTGATAATAATTTTAGCGATGATTTAAATTTACCATCAAATGAATTTACTGATATATGTGCCGCTAATAACAGTAATAATAATTTAAATTGTTTAAGTAATGAAACGGCAATCGTGAATGATTCAAATCAATCAGACTCATCCGTTTTAAAAACTAGATCTGGTAGAATAATTAAGTTTCCTGTTAAGTATAAAGATTTTGTAACAGGGAAGGTGTAATGATAGTAGGCTCATTGATATTTTGTCAATCTTTTCATATAAAAAACAGCTGAGTAGCTACAAACAAACAAAACGAATGTGCTTGTAATACATTATAATTTAATATAATTAATTACTTAAAACCTGGTGTTGTGTTATTTAAAACTACTAGTTGTGAACAAACTAGAACAGAGAATAAATTGTTTAGTTTATAGTATATGCCTTCCAATCACTTTAGTAGACATAAGCAGCTAATCGATAGTTGTTGAACTATCGAGTTGGTGGTATGCACATCTCCATACACTCCTGTAGACTTTTCACCCTCAACTAAACAGTTGTACAACAAAACGTAATATGTGTGCGCCTGGCCATTTGTGAGCACAGTTAAGCCACTGGATGATTAATTTGTTGCACATCTAAAAATTTCTTGTCAGCGCTTGGCCTAAATTCAATCGTTCTCATCGTCTCACGCTGATATTGAAATTTGTGAAAATAAAAAACAAATATAATTTGAAATCAACGTCTACTTTGTTTTAATTGATAATAAATGTTTCATTTAAGGAGCCTTTCAACGAGTTTAAAGAAACGGTAATTTTATTTCAAGCCTTGTTGAATTCGTTAGTAGGTAGTCTAAATAGGTACGTTCTTAATTTTCGCTACAATTAAGTTTTTCCAAAATGAATTTTTGCATCAAACTTTCATATTTTTCTTCTTCTCGTGGCAAATAGTACCTACGTAAACAGGATCAAGTTCGAGAGATATTTGTTTCGTCATGTTTTACTTATAATTTCTTTAACTTGTCAGTCTACAATTTCTGTATCAGACAACTGTTGTACTCAGGGGCGGACCGTGAACTTTGGGGGCCCTGGGCTTACACTGTTTGGGGGCCCCACCCTAAGTTTTTTTAATAAAAAAATATGAAAGGCAACGGGCGTAGAACTTTTTTACTTCCTTGTACGAAGTAAAGGAAGTATTGTAATCGCGAAAATTTTCGAATTTCAGATTTCAACGGAAATACACGTTTTGACTATCCCTGAATCCATATTGACTAGTTTCGGCGTGACGTCTGTATGTACGTATGTACGTATGTATGTATCTCGCATAACTCAAAAATGACTGACCGGAAAATTTTGAAATTTTGTATATGGGGTTGCTATAACATCTAGATGTGCACCTCGCATTTGTGTTGCAATCGACAGTGCCAAAAGGGCACTTTGATTGTAGTATTTTTTTGATTTTTTCTCATATCTCAAAAACTATTGGTCGTAGAATGTGGAAATTTTGTTTATGGAATTTCTATACATCTCCATTTTTGGTTCCAATCGGCCTTTCCAAAAAGGCAGTATAATTTTGGCAAAATCTTAATAAAATCAATAATTTATTTGGCTTTTAATTGTTTTAGGAAACATTTGATTTGTTAAATTGAGATTGACAAGCTGGAAAAATATATTCCTGAGAATTATGTACGAAGTAAACGAAAATAACATCTCTTTCTTTACGAGATTTCTAGCGATTATAGTAATTTTGTGCAGTGCAATAAGGAATAGTGATAAATATTTTAATATATTCTTTTTAAAAAATGATCAATTTGAAGTGAAGTTCAAAAATAGAAAAATCGTATTTCACTGTCAACTGAAATAAGTTTAATTGAAGGCAGCAAAAAATTAATGTATAATTTTATAGTCGTACAAGGAAGTCATGTGGTGCCTACATCAGATTTTTTATTTTATATTCTAAGTGAACATTGACAAAAAACAAAAAAATAACACTTATTCTTATAAATAATAATAACTTAATTACATATATGGGTAAATTCATAAAAATGATAAAACTAATCCTCAATTTTTCTATTTTATTCAGGTATTTAAAATTTAATATTCACTATTATTTAAAAAGATAGATACTAGGATTAGATTAAAAAGAAAGTGACTTCGAAATTTATTTAAGCATCCATGCAGAGAATGCTAATGTCTGTGGGATTATTATCATTGTGCGAAGAAGGGGGCCCCTTGTATCGCGGGGCCCTGGGCTGCAGCCCATAAAGCCCATGGCTAAATCCGCCCCTGGTTGTACTGTCCTACCTGCTAAATGCTGACAATATTTTTTAGTTCGAGTAACAAATATAACAATATTATTAATTTATAAACTGAGTTTACGAGTATATATCATCCTAAATAGCTATTTGTGTAATAATTTGCGAAAGAAAGATGTTTTAAGCATACGATATCAAGATTATCCTACAAGGCGTAGCTGAGTTGGATAATACGTGTAGTGTTTAAAACACGATTTCGCAACGTATTCCATACAAGATTTTTTATACTAGCGTTTTAAAACAGATCTTTTACACTGAAATGTCAACATTTTGAATTTTTTTAAATTTAAAATTTTGATGAATTTTTGGTAATAATTTTACTTAAAATGAATGACTCAGGGATTGATTTTGATATTAAAAATGGAGCAGAGCATAGCTACATTGGTTCCAGAAAATTAAAAAAAAAATGTATGAAGATACTTACAAAAAGTTTTAGCCTATGTGTCGAAATTATCGTCCCTTTACAAGCCATCCACTTTTAGGAGTAATTACTCTATGCTCCGAACTATGATTTACCTTAACAATAATGTGGATATAAGTAAATTTATCAATCCTATTGCATTATTAAAAAGAAAAACTAGCGATATAAGCCAAAAAATACATATTCTCCAAGTAAAGGATAGTTCTTTTCACGAAGGAAGCTGATGACAAGAATTATTTATTGGCAAAGGTTGTGTTAATTGTTGAAATCTATGGGTCATGTCACCAGGAGAAATTTACGTTTTTGCATGTAGAAGATATTCGAGATTCTAATTCTTTCATAAAAATTAATATTCCCAATATTAAATGGACATTTCACGATTTTTTTACAAGAACTGAAGGATTTATCGATGGAATCAACTGTTTAGCAATGTTTCGCAAGTACGCACAGCTTCGATTTACTCATACTGAACCTCAACGGTTTTTCTAACTTTTAGTAATTTTAAGTGTTGTACGCCTCATGTATGTATAAACACCATAGGTCGTATAATTAAAAAATTGCAAAGTTCCTCAGTATTCCTAATGCAAAATAATATATCGGGCATTGTTTTCGGCAACAGCTTTTTTGGTTCATTTTGGGAGCAGACATTACAAGTGTACGACAAATATCTCTTTAAGTCGTTGGTGTCGTCTTGTCTCGCCACTGATTTTCTCGTCTCGACAAGATTTTGTCTCGATTTTCGAGACGATACAATACAAGATAAATATTGCCGAAAAAAGAACGAAACCTCACGACTTAAAGAGACGTCTCGAATGTCTTCCTAGCTTCACAAGTAAATCAAATATATTGTTGCCAAGTTTTATTTTTGTTTTAATACAACCTAGATACTTTTTTTGCATTGATATTGGTGAAATTATGATGAGATGATGATATTCTTTCTAATTGTGGTGCTAGTGTCAATATTTTATGTGTATTCGATTTTTTATTTTAATGTTCTGTTTGGATATGGATAGCTTAATGATATCAAAGTTGCTGATTTTAGAGTTATATTACTGCTTTCAAAAACAATTTGTTTAGTTTTCGTCACAAATTTTACTACCCGTCTATAGTTAAATACTTTTTTTCTAATTTTACCATACGATGTGTCACTTTACAAAATTGATTGACCATAAGCCAGCACAATTTCTGTTTACCTTACATACTCGCTAGTCGTAAAGGCAGATATTGGAGAACACTCTTTTCTCAAAAACAATTGTATCATTATTTTTGCTACTGGATCAAATTGTTATGAAAATAGCTAAACGACTAGTTAATTTATGGAGCGGTAAAAATACAAAAACAAGTTGAGATTTCAGAAAAAAATACTAATAAATATAATTTTTTTCAGCGAGTTCTATCACAGGTTATATTTACTATACTTATTTTCTGTAAATAAAATAATAATAAAAAATTGGGAGGTTGTGATTAACCCAAAATCTTGCAGTTTTAAATAATTACTACTAAAAAGAAAAAAGAGTACCATTTGGAAAATAATGTACTAATACTTAAATAATAAATAAAAATTGAAATGGAGGAATAGAATACCTCAATATATTAACAGAAACTATCATTTCTATTCTGGAAACAATATTACACATCTACAAAAATAAAAATGTATTTATGAGAAATTGTGAAATTCAATCAATTTATTAATAAACCATTCTCAACTAGAAACTTTGTTTACATAAAATTGTATAATCATCTGTCTCCAGCTTTAACAAATTCTCGTGTAAATCAATTTAAGAATTATTTATTAACTAATAGTTTCTATTCAATAATAGAATTCAAAATATCAATCAAGCCAATGCTCTATCTTATTCTCAAATTGTGTAAGAGACAAATATAAATTGTGTTTATTAATATTTTCCTATTTTTTTTGACTGCCTTTTATTATATTTATTTACACTTGTAATGGTTAATAAAGCTATTCTATTCAAAAGGAAGTTGTAAGTAAAATAAGTATCTCTTGGTGAGTATTGAGAACAAATACTAGACTATTCCCTTGGTAGAAAGTTGGACATGGGGTTAACAATACTACCCCGAAAACAAAAAGTTAAGAAAGCAAACAGAACCCTTAGGATACAATTGGAAAGAAAACGACTTGAGCAATAAAATAAAGAAAGGAGTGAACAGAAAAAGATATAAGATCAGTTAGTGAGTTAATGAAAGAATATAATAGCTTTATAAAAGATAAGATAGAAAGGAGCAACAATAATCGATAAATGGTATATATTTCTTTCACAGTGGAATTAAGAACAACAAATAAAGCATGATTTAGGAAAGATATACTTCTGATATTTTTTACCTTTTAAAGCAATGAATGAATAACTTTACAATTTACGTACTAAAGAAAAACATATTACGATTTAATACCTTCATATTAAATGAGAAAGCAGAAGATCATATAAAAGAACACACTTCTATGACAAGCTAAGTACCTATTACAAATTATTACATTACAGCTTAATCAGTTTCGATGACTTTCACAATAAATCATTTAATAATTGTACTTCCCTTATGAAGCTACATTTTAAAAAAGCTAGAAATATATCAAATGAAAGAAGATAGAGCTTTAAATGAAATAAAATACTTGTTATAAATATAATAATTATAATTTTATACAAAGTGGTATTTCCCTTCAATATTTATGTCAATTCACTATACTTTCGTTAAACCTATAAACCTCCTACAATATGGTTTCGTTTAAATAAGATAAAATAAATTGCGGAAATATTCGTATAACAACGGCCACTTATGACACGGTTCGCTCTAACACTATCAAATATTTGAATATGATATTCATACAACAGTATCAGTTTGTTATTGTCAATTTTAAATTCCTTATTTATTTAAACTGATGTAATGGCAATAAACACGGAAGTGTGGTAGTTATGAACTTTGATTGATACAGTGTCAGGAATGAGTTGGGTGTACGCTGGGTAAATTAAATCTTGAAATTTGCATACCGGCAAATTGTAACCCAGCCTCAGATTCGCACTAATTCACCCAATTATGTTTGTAAATTTAAAGTAAACTTCTACTCCGGTTTCATCTCATCCACTAATTGTATTTCGCCTGGAAAATTATCAACAGATACTTTCGTATATGCCGAAATTTTCATATATTCGTATGTACACTTTCAATTTAACTAACGAATTTTCGTTAATATAAATCTTACCTTATCCATTTAAATTAATACTGCAATCTTAAAATTTTAGTTTAATATAAAAGTATTAGTCGTTAATGAAATTATTTTCAAATCTGCTACCGTCTATTATTCATGGTAATTGCAACTTTTTCCACTTTGTTTAATATAATAAAGGATAGAACTTTTATAATTAAAATGAATGAGCATTTGAGAAAACTTAATTTTGGTATAATTAAGAGTAATGGATGTAGCAAATAGTTTAAAGTCTGCTTTCTTGAAATTTACCGCAAAACAAAAAGTGGGAATCAGCGACGTAGTCCAGCTGTTGACCAATATCAGCAGCAGGCGCGCGGAATACTAATGGCAGGCATAACGTGCCAAATGTTCCTAAATACATTAAAATCCACGGCCCTTAAATCCTGCCTTTGGAAATTACTTCTGACAAAATATTCAGTTCATGTGTATCATTAGATATCATACTATGATTTTAATACCATTAGTCTCAATAAGTACTACATTATGTACCAACTAAGATATATAAGTACCATGTAACTTATGAGTTAAAAAAAGTCAAAAACGAGACGCATAGTGTTGAATTTCTATTTTTATGAGTCAGTTTTTAGTTTTTCTATGATCATTTATTAGTACTAATTAAAATCGCTGAACTAATACTACTATATAATTAATATTAGATCCTTAGCGTAATGAGGTGAGCGTAGGAAATACAGGTCTTCAAATTAAGTGGACACCATTGCTATCTCAAGAATAAAACGAGATACAAAGTTGGTCAGAGAGCAAAGATAATGCCATTTTGCTAGACTTTACTAAACTATAATTACATCGTCAAAATTTCTATTAGATTTTTTTTGTTTAAGTTATGTTTAAAATTTAAGCCTTGTTGATGCAACTGGACAGAAGACTTCAAAAACACTATTGTTAAGAATGTAATTAGAATAGGCAAGTAATAAATACGGTAAAATGAAATTAAGAACGTAAGGGATATTTTAAGGATTGAAACAGACAATACAATATATGATAACAATACATGCTTACGAACGTAAATGCTAATTCTTATTGCCGCGTAATAAAATTTGAGATTTGCTATTTACCAACCTGTATAATAATAAAGCATATATGAAATATGAAGCTTTATATTATATTTATTCAAATTGTATTGTACATAGAGATTATTAGATTACTTCTATTTTGAAAATTTATTAGTAAAAGATGTAAGTCAGATAGTAGGTAATAAAAAATACTACTTTGATAACAATTATAAGAAATATTTTCAATCACATCTAACATACGAATTGTAATCATAAAGTATTATACTTTCCCAAAAAATTTTGAGTTTTAGAACATAAAACCTGCATATTTTTAGAGGACATGGTCATTTTAGAACTTAATTGTTGTGTATTTTATGAATATCCGAAATTAATTTGAAATTTGCCCATATATTATTAACCTACGAATAAACAAACATTTCATTTCAGAATGAAATCGAAAATAACACCGCTGCATTTTAGACGGTATTACATTTCGACATACATTCATAATTATGTGACATCTATTTGGTATGTATAAATTGTTTTGAAATTATTAAAATAAAATAATAATATACAAAATTATGTAAATAATATTCATATTCTCACTTTCAGTAAATCAAATAATTAATTTTATTTTTAATAACGCAGTATTTTCTACAAATTGATCTACCATATACCAATAATATTATAAAATCATCTGATTCATAATTACGAATAGTACTTCGTATTCAATGCTACATAAATTATAGTTTTTTTTTTGCAAAATTTTGGAAAACTAATAATGGCCAGCATCATCAATATTTTAAAAACGTACATATGTGTATTCTACACATTCATTAGTATATTTAACTTTAGAGGTTTCCAGTTTTGATCAAAATTATAGAAAATTTAACAAGTGATAAAAAAAAAGATTTCCCATTTTGTTGAAATCGTTTGTCAATACCTTTAGTAATATATTACCAACTATAAAATATTCTGTTAAAAAACGAAAAATAATATTTAGAAAATAAAGCAGTTCATTAAACGATCGGCCTACCGGGAATTCTCCTTGTGTCTCGGAGGTCCAATCCGCCCTTGCATCGATCATGAATAGAAACAGATACAATTAGGTAATTGAAATAACGTAATTATTTAATAATTTATATAATACCCAGGCTTTAAATCTTTTATTATATATTTTTTATATTCATTTACATTAAACGTGTTTTAATAATATATTTTTGATTCGTTTCTTTTTCCAACATTTTTTTAACCACATTTTTCAATTCTCATGTAGTTCAATGATATTTCTATCTATTTTTCTTTCTTTTCCAATTCCTTACAATATAAGCGCAAATATTTCAAGGTTTACCTTTATCTAGATATCTAATATTTCTAAAAATCTTAATTTATACTTATGCAATATTTATAGGCGAAAATTTGAACGCTAGGTAATTTTCAATATGTTAGGCTTTATATGCGGCAATGGCAAAAATGGACAGACAATATCATGATTGATATATAAATTTAGTTACTATAATCATTAATGTGGTTTAAATTTTATATTTTTTCAAATCATTGAATCACATATAAAATCAGCCGATTTAGCCGTGCGCTTAATTTCGTGGTGAATTTACCTCCTAGCGCTTCGCACAAAATTCCTGTATGAAGCTCGTTCGGGGACATGTCCTGCATGTTTCATTGAGTCATTGTGTGGTATCTAGGCCACTGCATGACATCCCTTCCGCTTCCTGCCACGGCTGTGGCCTGAGCTGCCCCCGAGACTTACGCTATTCATCTCGCCTTATTAGGCCTTTATATTTCCCAAGAAATGTCAACTCCCTGACTTGTAATTATTTCCTTTCACGCAAGCTTTATTCACCCGCCAAATTGCTCCGCCTGATTAAAAGCTAAATTCTGCATTACTTAACTCGTATCACTTTCCTACTGTTCCATACTCGTAAAACAACTCCAATGAGAAATGAACAAAAAAATTATACATCCTGAAATAAATTTTCCACATTTTATCTAATGATCTGTTTCAAATTTTGTATTATGAATAAAAAAAATAGAAGGAAGCTCTAGATAGTATATCGAACATAACAAAAATATTAGATTCTTGAATAAACAGCAAATGTACGTAGTACGGTATATGCATTGATATAAAATTTAAATAAGTTACTCAAAAAAAAAAACATAAACTTAACAAGATCTATGTAAGTTAATAAACATATCTGATTTTCCGAATTCATCACCACACCATAAAAAAGTAATAATAATTGTAATGTATGTAATTTAAGTAAGTTTGGTTGTCTATGTTAAATATAATATTTTAAGAATGTTTATTAAATATTGCGGACATGTAAATTCACAGCAATTATTATGTGTATAAATCTATAATTTAAATCCTAAATATGCTATCAAACACCACAACTGGCGACGAGGGTTTAAGTTTAAATATGTAAATATTAAAATGAGTAAAGAAAGTGGAATAATGGGACCTTTGCGGGAATTTGATACCACGTGCGGCAATTGAAATTTTTTTTAAATCAAGGCTTGAAAATTATTATATTGCAAATGAAATTGTAGCAACACCCAAAAAGCAATTCTGTTAAACTTGTCAAGTGAAAACGCATATAAATAAATATATAATTTATCAATGCCAGAGAAACAGGAGATAAAGAATTTTGATGAATTAATAAAAATAATGGACTCGCATTTTAAACCAGCGATAGCAGTTTCTGCAACAAAATACAAATTTCATTGTGCAAAAAACAAATTAGTGAGTCGGTGAATAATTGGTCAGTGAGAGTTAAAAATCTTGCGATTGACTGTGATTTTGACGCGGTAGAAATTGAAAATAGTTTGAGAGATCGTTTTATTTTGTGAGTTCCACTGAGTGGAATCCAACGTAGACTATTCGAAGAAAAAAAACAGTGACTTTCAACGAAGTGGTGCAAATTGCCATCGCCAGAGATGCCAGCAAGTCCATTTCAACATGCGACAATATGCAGGTTAAAGCAGAACCAGGCCTTCATCATGAGCGCTCATCGGGGACCCGGGGCAGTCAACTAAATTCCCCCGCGTTCATGTGTCATATAAGTATTTCTTTAAAAATTAATTTTGCAATTGTTGTGGCCGCAAAAGTCATATTGCAAAGTATGTTCCAAAATAAAATAAAAAAGAATTTCTCACAAAATAAAACACACCATTATGTGGAAAAGAAAACTGAAACGTACAAGAATAAAAATTTGGAATACAATATGGATATTTTTAATTTATGTTCCGAAGACGAAACTAGACCATTAACGTTAGAGGTATTGGTAGAAGACATACCAATAAACTTTTATATTGATTCGGAGGTTAGTGTATCTGCAATATCAGAAACTCTTTGGCCCAATAAATGTAATGAAATACCGAAAATAATTTGTTCTGTTACAATAGAAGCAAAATTCTGCCGAAGGGGAAATTTATTTTAAACGTTTCTTACAATAACAAAAGAGAGCAATTAACAATTTTTGTAATAGAAAATGGTGGTCCTCCTATTTTGAGACTTCTAAGCAGATATAATTTAGGCATAAGTGAAATTCATTATGCTCAATAGACCCTTTTTTCGAATTTTGAAAATGCATATAAAACAAATGTATGAAAAAAAAAAAATACACGTTTGAAATATTGTTTTGTGCCGGGATGCTGTAATACAGCGTTAAATAATCCTGAATACATATTTATAACCGTAATAAAAGGTAAAATTCGTAGAAAATAGTTAACCCAAGTTCGACGGGAACCAAAAAGCATTCGAATGCAATCAACGATGTTTTGTTACCGAGATCATTTTAATATAAGTATATAAAGAGTGAATACTAGAAACTTTGACATAGGGAAACAATTACAATAAAAATAATTGAGATAATCAACAAAAAATACGACAGTTTGTTGTTATCAAAGAAATGATTTGATGATTTATTCCGCAATAATAATAAATTAATATATTATATTATATTGATTTTGTAATAATCAGCTGCAATTATTGATGCAATAAAATTGTGATTACTATTAGTGATATTGATGCAAGATGTGTAATTAACATAAACTATGATTCGTGTGTTGTAATCAAATAAAATATTTTTAATGATTTACAATTTAAATTATATATTTCAGATCATAATAACGTGGGATATTGATAATAGTATTACAATATAAAATACAAAAACGTTCAACTTAATCTTTTTTATTTTATAATGTAGTAATTACATGTATGTCCAGTTGAATATCGAGATGAACGTTAAAAATCAGAAAAAAATAACGTTTATGTTCCATGCAAAACGAATTTAATAAAAAAAATATTGAAAAAAATTGATTACAACCATACTACAATGAATGCTTAACGTTTGCGTGTAATTAAAGTATTTTCCTTCTAGGTTGACAAATATCGCCAAAATCTATATTTAATATTTTTATGTCAAAACGATCTAATTTGATGGTAGCATATAAATAATAAATACATTTGTGTATCATATTTAATGTTTTTTATTGTACTTACTTCTGAACTTTTAGGCCTCTTGTTTCTGCTACATTGAAATATTCTGAAAATGTAAAAAACTCAGTCTCCATATCCACTGTGACTTTTGGCAGATTGTCTGATTGAGCTTTCACATACTCATTTTTATTCATTTTATGATAGTTTGTTGCCTTTAATAGTAGATTTTTCGTCAATCATTACAGTGTACACAATTGTATTAATTTAGCCAAATCTGGCTAATGACATTACGCGAGTACTTGGCCAATCACGAATCGTTTCAGTCATGCAGTTAAAATTCATATATTCTAGACTTTTAATTATTGTTTTTGATGAACTAATGAAAAAAAAACATGTTTTGAGCTCATATAAAAATAAAATAATTAACTGCATGATTCATATAAAAATACCGGAGAGCCTAATATCCCACAGCACTTTACGATTTGCTTTAATTACAAATAAATGTACAAAATATATATTTTATCTTTCATTTGAAGCGAATATTATTCTTTTATTTTATCAAATATCGGTCCGATTTCCCGACCTTTGAGAGCTACACTATTACGACGATGAAGGGTTACTTATTTAAATAACCACAATGTAGGGCAAGCTAAACCTTCCACGAGATGATTTTTGACTAATTATATCTTTAGAAGAGGAGGTAGGTACCGTTTTATTAGCGCCGTGACCAGAATGCAGAGTCTTAAGCTGTTAATTGGAGGAGAGTACAGAATATTTGATAATAGATTAATATTATCAATGAATATATAAGCGCCTTATGTGAAATCTTACATTTCGGAATCGGTTTTATCGCGTCAGTATGGTATGTTTTATGGTATAAGGGATTGATCTAGACATCTCGAGTTTTAGTGTATTAACCAGAAGATTAGAAGGAAATTGCAAAGAACGGAATAAGTCAACTAACAATTTAATAAAAAAATAGACAAATCGATCTTTTGCAATAATTATTTTATGTTGCCTAGAAATCACTTACAACATGCTGTCCGTTTTAAAATTAAATTTGAATTCAATTTTTTAGATAGACGATAATGTGAGGTTTGGGGTTCAAATCCCGTCATCGTTCAATTAAATATATACCGCTGCTTTCGAGTGATTCCAAACAATCTGAGGTGTTGATCTTCTATGCTATTAAAATGCAAGTAAAACTGGTCATAAAAGCCATGAGGATAAATTAATATAATTGAAAATAAAACGGAGAGAGTTAAATGTCGGAATAGATTAAAAAAAATCATAATAATAATAGTTATTTTTGTTAAAATAAAAACTTAACCTTATTAAAATCATATGTTTGTTTATAAAAAGAGATTCTAAATTATAGGGTTTTATCTGTTTGGAAAAAAAATTGTATATAAAATAAAATTTTAGAAACAAATTAAAATATGCTTGCAAATAACAATGAAACAAAAAAAAGTAACAATGAAAGCAAAATAACATTATTAATGCAGATATATTTCCTTATATTATGAAAAAATCCATATCTTTAAAAAATGATTCTTTGACCTGAGTTTTATTTATTTATTTATGTACCAGGAAAACCAACAGTCAACATGACCAATTACAGGTTTCCACAAATTACTGACAAATATAATTTAGAAATTACAGATATTGTGTTGGACAAAGTAACAAACAAACAATAAGTAAATTAATAATGTGTTTAAATTTGAACAAAATATAAAAAAAAGCTAGAATACTAAAATGCAACAGCTTTTTTAAATTGTGATAATGAGAGATAATAAAAATCTATATGATCAAATTTTAAGTTGTAAGTGTACATGATTCTTTTAATAGGAGAATTTTTGTTATTATTTGTTTTGCTAAATGGTATATAAAATAAATAATTTGATCTCGTATTTCTAATAGGGACATTAATATTGAAATTTAGAAAAATATTGTTCGAGTATAGCGCATTATTAAAAATTTTGTGCAGAAAAATCATATCAATTAAAGTTCTCCTATTTTCTAGAGATGTCATATTGAAATATTGCATTCTCATAATCAGAGATTACAACATTAAATTTGTAGCACAGTATACGAAGGAATTTTTTTTGAATTTTTTCAATTAGATTAACATTTTTTTTATAAAATGGATTCCAGATTATTGAAGCGTACTCTAATTTTGAGCGAACTAAAGAGTTGTATAAACAAATTATAGTTCTGGTTTCGTTAAAGTGTTTACAGTGCCTTAAAATAAAACCTAATATTTTACAAGATTGTTTTACACAGGAATCAATATGAGCATTCAGGAATAATTTTGAATCGAATAAGACGCCTAAGTCTTTAACATTTTTTTTAGTTTCTTAAGTTTCATTGTCAACGTTATAATTAAATGAAAATGGGTCTTGATTTCGTGTATAGTTTACAACAGAACATTTCGAAACATTTAATGACAAATAATTGAATTTACAATAATCTTGCAACCGATCCAAATCTCTCTGAAGGTCAATGCTATCGTTTCTGGTTGTTATAGCTTTAAAAAACTTTAAGTCATCTGCGTACTGAAGGAAATATGACTGTTTAAAACACGATGCTATGTCATTAATAAATAGGTTAAATAGTAAAGGGCCTAGATGAGACCCTTGTGGTACTCCAGAAGTAATGTGGATTAAACGTGATTTAAAGCCGTTGCAAGAAACCAACTGTGATCTGTTTGTTATATAGGACTGAATCCATCTTAGCAATGAACCGTGAATACCCAATATTTCTAGTTTTTTTATAAGAGTATCATGATGTACCCTGTCGAAAGCCTTACAAAAATCGGTATAAATTACATCGACTTACAATTCTGTGAATGGAATTAGGTTCGTATAGATCGATTTTTTTGAACAAAATCCGTGTTGCTCAGGGATAATGATATTTTCTAAATTTGGTTTTAATTGTTGTACAACAAGAGCTTCAAATATTTTTCCAAATGTAGGTAAGATTGAAATAGGCCTATAATTTGTAACATCATTTATATCACCTAACTTAAAAATAGGTGTTATATGAGAAAGTTTCCAAGCATCAGGAAATATACCAGACTGTAATGATTGATTATATAATATAAATAAAGGTTCAGTTATATAAAGTGAGCATGTTCGAATAAATCTGGGAGAAATTTGATCCGGACCACAACCTTTGTTTATTTCAAGTGAAGATAAATATTTCAAAATAGAATCAGAACTGAGATGTACAGATCCTATGTTTAATATTGTACTGCCATACATGTTGTGGTGATTCATTTGTTCATGAGAGACATTAGGTTTAACAAAAACAGATTCAAAGTGCTCGGCAAAGAGATCACATACTTCATTTCCGGTATAAGCCTCACGATCTTGGTACCTTACAATATTGGGAATTCCGTTACCGTTTCTCATCGTTTTAGTATAACTCCAGAAAGATTTCGGATCGTTATTTATATTACTTTCAATATTGCTAATGTAATTTTTGAAATCAAGATTCATTATAGTTTTTACTCTATCACGCAATAAAGAAAAAGTAGTGTAATCTAAGTGTCTCCCATAGATTTTCCATTTCTTGTGAAACTTGTGTTTTTCTTTTATTAATTTTTTTAATGATCTAGAAAACCATTTAGGGTGGTTACTTTTATAAGCTCGCTTTGTAGGGATGTATTCATTGAATAAGTTTTGTAAAATGTTGTAAAAAGTTTCTAAATTAAAGTTAATATTAGTATGATTCAATTTTTGTTTCCAATTAATGGCTGATAGTTTATAAATGAGCTCTTCATAGTTGCAGTTGTTGAAATTAAATATGGTTGCTTCATTGCAAGAAAGTGGTTGATAATCGTTGACAGTTAAGCATAAATCGAGTGCAGGGTGATGAGTGTCAATTTTACAAATGGGAGAGTGACTCAAATTAACTTTACATTCCGTTGAACATAATACTAAGTCTAGAATTCGATTATTTCTATTCAGAATCCCATTATATTGTAATAAGTTACATAAATTTATAGTGTTGAGGAATTCTGAATACAAATCATTTCTTGTTGTAGTAGACGGTTCGTAATAATTTGAGGTGGGGGACTAGTCAACAAGGGGAAGATTGTAATCACCAACAATTAACAAATAATCAGTTAGGAAATGATTTTAAAATACACTACAATAGTAAAAAATCTGGAGTATTTTACAACTGTTTCAAGTGTTCCTAGTATTACGGTAGTTAAAGTGTGGTATAATGATCAAACGACGAAGAATCACAGCAAATCTGGGATGAAATTCAAAAAGATTATAATGACCCTGGCTTTAAAAACTCGTGCGCTAGTGCGGCCATGACTAATCAGTAGTACATGATAGAGCCACAAGATAGTGAAGTGATCATGACAGCTACCAGAAGTGGGTGTATCATCCCTAACATCCTCCTAATACCTTCGCGCTATGGTTCTGCCAGGAGTGGGTGTATCATTATGATGCCATCTTCTTAACACATTCACGCCATGGCTCTGCCAGGAGTGGGAGTATCATCACTATATCAATCTCCTAACACTTTCACGCTATGGCTCTGACAGGAGTGGGTGTACCATCACTATATCATCCCATAACACCTTCACGCTATGGCTCTGCCAGGAGTGGGTGTATCATTACGATGTCATTTTCTTAACACCTTCACGCCATGGCTCTGCCAAGATGGGTATATCATCACTATATCACCCTCCTAACACCGTCACGTTATGGCTCTGACAGGAGTAGGTGTATCATCACTATATCCTTCTAATACCTTCACTCGATGGCTCTACCAGGAGTGGGTGTCTCATCACCGTATCATCCCTATAACACCTTCACGCTATGGCTCTGCCAGAAGAGGGTATATCATCACTATATCATCCTCCTAACACTTGTACACTATGGCTCTACCAGGAGTGGGTGTTTCATCACTATATCATCACCACGTTTCTTTATTCTCCATTCAATCATATTCGCACCATATTCAACTCGAACAAGCCAGATATGTGTTTTTATATTTGTATTGTTTTATGGTTGTCACAATAATATCACGTCTCAATTAAATATAAACAATCTGATATTGACTGACTAACAGTGGTAAATCTGAGTGTCTGTCCAAAGGAAACTAACAGAACTTTTTTCTGATCGCTGTGACTGCGAGCCCGCCGTGCCCGGTTCGTTTGACCGAATGCTCGTGTTGGCCCTATGACAAAACAGAGCGCCCTATAAATTATAAACATAGAGCTCTGACAAAACAGAGCGTCCTATAAACCCAATTATACCGCAGACACGCGGTATAAATAATGATCATTAAGTAAATTTTCAATTGAAGATAGTTCATTAGAAAAATGTGCAGACACACGGACATTATTTGAAATTTCTTGTGTAGTTGCAATAAAATAATCACACAGATATTATCAAGAAACGAGTAGATACTTTTTTTATTATATCTTTCTCAAAATACACAATATTATGACATCTGTCAAAGTTATCAATCACACCAACACAAAAACAAAATAACAATAATTCAGAGAAAACAGGATTTGGTTGCTACATTATCACACGCCCCCATGATATTAACATCATCACTTTGCATCTTGTCTGATGTCGGCTACATGGTGAGGAATACCATTAATGTCCACACTCACCGGTGTTTCGTTACCCGTTACGATGCCCGTACGCCACCTTGTAGTGCATCTAGCCCCTTGAGGCTTTACGAATACGGTTTCTCCAATCTTGAATGAATCGCCGTTTCTTTCTTGATTGTTTATGATAACTTCCCCTGGACATCTCCACGTGTATGTGTACACTCCTGCACTGGGAGTTGTTTCTTCATTTAATGATTCTTTTGGTGTAAAATTATACCAGAATACCATTTCTGGAATACTCCCCCTGGTTCGTGCAGCCATTCGCTTGATTGTCCGATGATTTCTTTCTACAATGCCATTTCCACTGGGTCGGTTGGCGCACCGAAATATTATCTTTATACTCCATTTGTCGCATAATTGTTTGAGCTGATAAGAATGAAAGGTTCGTCCGTTGTCCATCAATAATTCTACAGGTGGCCCTCGTTCCATAAATACTTCGGACAATACTTTGGTTACTTGTTCACAACTTTCATTTTTTAATTAATCGCCAAATAGCAAATCTACTTGGTCCACAATCAACGATTGATAAATATTTTTTCCCTTCGAAATGTGTGACGTCACAGTTCTAGTTCTCCAGTTTCCCAGTGAATAGGAGAAGGATCGATTGATAAACATTCTTTGCAACTCTTAACAACTTTCTCAATATCTTCTCGAGTAAATTTTTCAGGTGCATAACAACGTCTCACAACATAAAGTGTTCGATTTACCCCGAAATGATTCCATTGATGCACTTTTCTGATTTTATCAAATTTTTCTGTTACTGATGAAGAACAAGCTGATGCACCAATCTGTTCAGTTGCGGTCAACCATCTTTTTGGAACTCTTGTAAGTTTGTCTGCTTTGTTTTGTTCAGACCGTACTAATTCCACCTTAATCGATAGATTGCATTCATACATCAACTCAGATAATAAAGTCAATCGTCTGTGCACCAAAGCTTCTCCAAGTCCATGAGTTTTGATTCGCCGATCTTTTGTTAACATTGAAGTGACCCAGCTAAATACAGTTGCAGAATCTCTTTACGATTATATCAGTTAAGTCCCATTTTAATGCCAAATTAATTCCTTTTATAACTAAATTTAGTTCTGCTAGGTTAATATGTTGCGAATCATTTGGCTTTCTTAACCAAGATGCATCTTCCACGATTTCCCCATCGATCTCTATGCATACTCCTATTGCTAGACTGCTTGCGTCGCACCAAATCATTCCCTTTTTTCCAGTTGGCACTGCCCATTTGCCTTTGACTGGATCTCGCACTGCCACCTCTTCCATAACTTCTGAGATCATTGTTGTAGCCTTTTGGCATGCTTTTTCATCCCATCGTTGTTCCGTCAGGCTTCTCTTAATGAAGCTGCAAGCGGGTCGTAACCATGTTGCTACGGGGAAATGACCTACTAACTGGCCACAAAGAGAAAATATTTCTCTTTTTGTCATTTCGTCTGTCACCTTCTGTACCACATTATCTCTACGCCAGAATATTTCCTGGTTTTCTTTAAAAACGCGGAGCCCTAAAACTCTAGCACCAACTATTGGTTCTACTGGTTTAGTCTGCAGTCCGTATGTATTCAAAAGTTTTAAAACACGTTCGCAAGATACAATTTCTTCATTAACAATAATGTCATCAATATACGAATCCGTACCTGCTCTTACCTCTTCATCCATGGACAGCACCTTATTGACTATGGCTGTCATTATCTTTGGAGCTACGTTCAAACCAAAACCTAGTCGAGTCAAACAGTATGTTTTCCCTTTGAATTTTACCACCTGATATTTCCAAAGATTATTAGCCACATGTAATTGCAAATATGCCTTACGCAGATCAACCATTTTAATTTTTGTTCCCATGCGGCGCCATTTTCTAAGTTTTTCTCCACAAATATCACTTGTGCCGGTATGACTAGAAACATATTCATTTAATTCACGGTAGTCCATCACTGGTCGCACTTTGTTTTTGTTGCTTTGAACCACGGCCAATAAAGGTATTACACCATCATATTTACCGTGGTAAGGCCGTAACTATCCGCTTTTAATCCATTCTTCTACTTCATCGTCAAAGGCAGTCTGAGATTCTTTAGAAATTTTGTACTGGGCTATGCTATTTTCTAATATAGGCTCGACATCTCCCGCTTTCCACTTCCATTCTACTATCCATTTTCCATTGGAAAATAAAGCTGAAAAATCGTCATCTTGAATATGAACATCTGTAATTTTTGTTGCTGCTGCTATATTTTGTATTTTACTTTTCTTTCCAAATGAAACCTTTCCACTGCTATCAATAGTAACGCCTCCCATCGCCGCTACTGCATCCATACCTAGTAACATCTGATATGAAGGCAGCACTTCCGCAACTAAACAATCTAAAGTTAATGCAGTATCCTGTATAATTACTCTTATGCAACAAGAAGCATTGCAAATTACTTCTTCGCCATTCATCATAACCACTTTTTGATTAATGGATACTAAGTGCTCCCTTTTTGCGACTGCAGGGGATAGTATAGTACGTGAACATCCAGTATCCAAAAGGGCCCTAACACGAAAATTAAAGACATTTAAAATGAGAGAAGGGAGTTGCGCTGACGAAGACAGAAAACCACCCGCACAACAAAAGGCAGCTTTCTTTAACAGTTTTTTGGTGTCTTACTGCAAGTAGGTGCAATGTGGCTAGGTTCTCCACACGAGTAACATATAATTTCTTTCGTCTGCTCAGTTCTTCTCTTCATTGGACAATATCGAGCAAAATGTCCATCCTTCTCACAAATAAAACATTTTATCAATTTTTGACGATCTTCTCTGGATGCTCGTTTATTGCCCAACTTTGCCACAACACTCATTTCCACCTCAACAACGTTTATTAGCATTCTTGCTCTTTCAATTACTTCAGCTAAAGTCATCTTCTCTAAACTACAAGCAGCCTTCAATTGGCGTTGTATTTCTGTTGGCAATTCACTCACCATCGCACATTTAACCCATGTCTCATTTATTTTTGAATCTACAAGGCTTGCTAACCTTTTTAGATCTGACACATATACGTCTACCGCTTCTCCAGGTAGCAATCGTCTTGTTACAAATTCTTCATACGCCCTAAATTGATTTATTGAAAAAGCTTCCCGTAGTGCTTTAGTTAGTTTCTTATAATCTTTTTTCACAGATTCTGTTAAACTCTCGTAAACAGCAAATGCACCCCTGATTAAAATAAGGGAAGGAACGATTCTAAAGAAGTGATATTTTGAAGTTTTGCAACCATCTCTAATTTCCGAACCCATTCTGAAAAATCTCCATCACCGTCAAACTGGCTTATAATATCTGAGCATTTAATTGATACAGACATGGCCGAAATAGCTTGTAGTTGCAATAAAATAATCACACAGATATTATCAAGAAACGAGTAGATACTTTTTTTATTATATCTTTCTCAAAATACACAATATTATGACATCTGTCAAAGTTATCAATCACACCAACACAAAAACAAAATAACAATAATTCAGAGAAAACAGGATTTGGTTGCTACATTATCACATCTTGCACATGCGCAAAAGCAATGTACCCTTGACAACAAAGAAGATAGGGAGTCATTAAAGACACCGTAGTAGTTTCTATATTTAGAGTATTATTCATGTCACTATACTTCATTGTCAATCGTCAATCCAATTATGAATAATTTAACTAGATATCAGCATTAATCTCAACATCAACAACCTCAACTATCATGCGACTTGCGATGACAACCGAATGCTGCCGATTATCGGTTTTTAAATTTCATCGGCACTTTCCGCGTTATGAAGTTTGAAATAACCATTATCTAAATGATCATATGACACATGGCAACTAAGTTAAGTATTAACTATTAATGATCATTAACTTTCGTCGTGTGTCCCGGCTATTATCGTTGTAATCAACAATCTCAGTCTTGGTCTCAATCATGTAATTTTATCAGATATGGTTATAATAAATTATTGGGACAACCTTAATGTATTCGATGAAATCTTGATACAATTGTCAGTCTGTTATTTGGTCTCTCTACTTGAAGTTTTGGCTCTGATTTCCCTCAGGTGAATGCAGAAGAGCCTAATATCCCACAATACTTTACGATTTGCTTTAATAACAATGAAATGCATAACATAGATATTTTATCTTCCTTTTGAAGTGAATATCATTATTTTTTTTATCAAATACCCGTCCCGATTAATACCGCCCCCCGCCCCCTTGAAAGCTATCCTGTATTACGACGATGAAGGGTTACTTATTTAAATAAACACAACGCAGGGTAAACTAAATCTTCCACGAGACGATCTTTGAGTAATTATACTTTTAGAACAGGAGGTAGGTACCGTTTCATATACAGTATGTGCAACGAAATGCGAAACATAGGACTTTAACATGGGATTTAAAAAAAATGCGGATAGTCTCTCTCCTGATATATTTAGAGCAAAACTGCAAGAGTACAAAGTTGTTCAAAATTAAATTCTACGTCAAATAAGATCATAATTGTTGCAACAACACGTCTGCAGTACGAGATATATTAAATATAATATGTAACATTTTTGTTCAAAATCAGACAGCCATGGAAATAAAAGACAATATCTATGTGTCAATTATGACAGTTAGTAACCTTACTTTGTGTTCAATATTTTTTAAAATTATATTTATACTATTTTTTTAATATTAGCATATTGTTAAAGAAATGAATATAAATTTAACTTCAATATTATTAAAATATGGACAATAAGTATTATAATTAGTGAAACTTCTCTACACTGACAGATAAATATTTTCTTTTATTTCCATGGCTATCTGATTTTTAACGAAAGTATTACATTTTATATTTAATATATATCGTATAACAGTCCTGCTGTTCTAACAATTATGATCTTAAATGATGTAGAATTTAATTTCGAACAACTTTGTACTCTTGCAGTTTTGCTCTAAATCTATCAGGAGAGAGAGTATCCGCAATTTTTTGAAATCCCATGTTAAAGTCCTATGTTCCGCATTTCGTTGCACACCCTGTATATAAAAAAATCGTTTGATTGATTCAATATTATTTATGTATAATTATTAATATAATTCAGTAAATTGTAGTATAAAGAACCAAACTCTAATTCTTCTTCTCTAATACTAAACTTCTAATATAAAATTGTGGAGAATAAAATAAATTGAATGGAATTTTGAAATTTAAGCTTGTGGCAATAAAAATTCTAATATCTTATAAGCCTTTGTAACTAACTATCGATGCGAACATCAAAAATTAATATATTTCCAGGAATCACATATCAATTCTTTACATTTTTTGTTTTATTGTTACCGTTTCTGTCAAAATTGTATTCTTAATTTGCTGTGTTCTTATTTCTATCCTTGTATCACAGAATATTTCCTGTTTTTGAATATTGATTAGATTTTTTTAAAGCAAAGGTTATTGTACAATATTCATATAAATAATACAAAATAACAACGAAATAATTAACCTTGAGATTTCAAGGTGACGTATTCAATGTCAAGATAACGTACGTACGTAATATTTATAAAAATTCTTATTTGTAACTACTTAACAAAATTAATATTTGCAAGCTAATTGTAGTTATAAATATATAATTTATTTTTTCTATGCTCGGCAACCGAATCTATTATTTTATCTCATACAATAACTCAGGTTAGTTGTAAATTAAAGGTATTAAATTGTGTTGCACTATACTTAACTCCACAAATAAAATATTTATATACTTATTTAAATTGCGTTATTTTTGGAAATTTACAATGATATTATCCAAAGGTTTTTCATTTATTATCAGTGAAATTATATACATAGTGAGTCGATAATTGTGGAAAATATATATAAAACTACTTGTGCAGGAGAAAAGAAATAAAAGATAAAACATAATATATAATAGTATTTCGTAATGGATAAAGTAGGCACAGATGACAAATTAGAGGCAGGAAACTTAAAAATGAGTAAAGAGCAGGATGGGGACAATGCGAAAGGTGATGTATACTCTTTGTATAATGAATTTTTCAAGAGAATATCACATTCATAAATAACATGAAATCGTGCTTGAGAAGATAAATGTATACATAAATACGGGCGAAAAGTTTTAAGAAAAATTTAACTTGAATATTACTGCAGAAAGTTGTTGAATTTCATATTTCATCTAAATAAGTTATTTCAGTATTGCCAATGTTATTCAATTTTTCTGTGAACTGATATATGCAGTCAATGTTAGGAAACTTATACACATATGAATGAATTTATTATCATTAATTTTATTAAGGGGTGCCCTGAAAGTGAAACTTATTTTACAATAGAATATTTTCCATTAATATTTTATTTAATTTTTACTACTATTATCCCATTTTTTTCAATTATTTATGTATTGCAGTATTTTCAAACAATGAATAATAAAATGTGTTAAGGATATGTGTAACAATTAACAATCATATTAATGTCTGACATTCTAATTTTTACCTCCCGTCTATCAATAAATAGATAAGGGAGATTTTGTTTTTGGTCAAATTTGTCAAGAGTGAGTTTTCCACATATGATCACGAATTGAGGTCTCTAGAATGCGTTTTACTATTTTTACCGTGATGTCTATATGTCCGCGTGCGTGTCTGTGTGTGTGTGTCTGTCTGTCACAATTTTTCGTCCATGATAACTCCAATACGATATACGTAAAGAATATAATATTTAGTATGTAAGAGTTATATTCAAATATAATGAACTGATTAGATTTTTGATTACAATTGGTTAACCGGAAGTAGTACTTTACTTAATGCGTTAAACCGTTTTTCTTAATAAATACCTCTAAATACTATTTTTTCAAAAATTACGTTATTATTAAATATAAAGACTTTTTAATTCTCTACCGATCCGCATTATTATTTTATTATACATATAAACTTCTAGCTATACGGAAAAAATATATAAATTATATTAATTTTACATATCGTTTAGGCTGAGGAATTTCTATAAAACAGATGAGTTATTAATATGTTCACAAAATTTGACATATGATTTAAGTAAGTTTAAAAGATAAAATAAGTAAATATGAAGAAGTTTTATTGTAAAATTAAAAAATCTGATGTGTCCAACACAATACCTCCCGCCACTGTAGTAATATATTCTATATAAGTTTCTCAATACATTTAATTTGTAGTTTTTAAATTAGTGTGTTATTGCAGTTAAGAATATTTTTAATTCATTTCATACCTAAAATTTCCTTCATAAAATTTGTATGACCAATATGACAGATATTTTTGACGTTACTGAAACCGGAACCGAACTTACTTTGATTCACGTATGCAAATACATTCCTAATACATTTCTTCCATCTTTTTAAATTTTACAATAAAATTACTTCATTTTTACTTTATATAAACTTTATATAAACGTAATTATGCAGATCGGTAGAAAATTAAATAATCTTTATATTTAATAATAACGTAATTTGTGAAAAAATGGTTTTAGAGGTATTTTTTAGAAAAAACGGTTTAAAGCTTCAAGTAAAGTACTACTTCCGTTTAACCAATTGTAGTCAAAATCGAATCAGTTCATCATATTTGAATATAAGTCATAAATACCAAATATTATATTTTTTACATGTCTTGTATTGGAGTTATCGTGGACGAAAAATCGTCACAGACACACAGACACACAAAAATAGTAAAATCGTATTGTAGGGACCCTAATTCGTGCTCATATGTTGAAAACTCATACTCGAGAAATCTGACCAAAAACAATACCTCCCTTATCTATATATTGATAGGCGGGAGATAATTCAACGATATAAACATATCATACACTAACATAACAAAATAACTGAGAAAAATGCATATTAGATTTATATGTATTTTATTAATATCTGGCTGAAACAAGAGTGCTTTGGATAGAAAACAATTCATTTTCTTCTTAAAAATGACAGTTTAAGAACATAAAATTTAACAAAAAATAATCAAACAATGTTAGATAGAACAATATGTCTATGTTTTCTATCCATAGCACTGTTGTTTCAGCCAGATATAAATAAAATACATATAAATCTAGCATGCATTTTTCTCAATTATTTTGTTATATTAGTATATGATAAGTTCATATCGTTGAATTCAGAAAAAAATACTCTATCGAATAACCTAAAAATAAACATATGTTCCCATTTAAAATAAGAAAGTTGTGTGCCGTATTTAGAGAACCACTGCTCAGTCTTGTAAAATGGTGGTTCTTTGCTAATTTAACCAACCTCGTAGCTCTTATAGTTCTCGAGATAGCAATGGTGGCACGCTTAAATGGCCAAACACCGTGCATATATATACAGATATATGCACGGTGTTTGGCGAAAGGCCGGCACCCAAAATATTTCGTTTATTTTGAAAGATACAAGAAAAGGTCAAGGAGCAAAGGTAAACTAGACAAAGGGAATTATAAAATGATCCTAGTACAAATATTGTGTCACTTCCGGTTTTAGCGGAAATGGGTCCAACTTTAATTCTAGCATAGGGAATCGATATTTCCATATTTTTTTACGGAATGTATATAAAATTAGCTTTACAATGATACCAAAATATCATTGTTTTACTTCAACAAGTTCAAAATGGCGACAATTTATTTTTATAATATTTACTAATAAAATTCTTAAAAAAGTAGCAAGCTATATGAAAATAATTTTGTTACCTGAAAGCAAACCATGGTACCTATTCTGTAACTTTTCAACGATTTGAAGTGATATATTATTTGACGTGTCGTGTCAAATGTTCAATGTTGTAATCTTTGGAACTTTTTTATTTGAAAGTTTTAGTAAAATAATTTTTAAGTTGGCACTACTCCCTGACACAACTGTCAAATCGTACAAAATTGTGTTTATTGTCAATGTGTTGTCAATAGCGTACCTTTGCATAATTTCTAGATTTTCTTTAGTAATTTTCACAAAATGTCACCACTCAAATTTCAAACAATACCGACGATGCACAAACCAAACGTCAGTATAACACTAGTGAAATGAATATAACACTACCCTTCGCGCTAGTGAATCGTTTACAAAATGAGTGACGTCATTTGCCCTGTTGCACTCAAAAACCGGTAGATGGTAGTCAGATTATAACAATTTTGAACGCGTATCACTAGTGATATAAGTTACAGAATAGGTACCCATATGTCAAAAAGTATTTTATCTATATTAGTTTTGTTATACTTTTTCAATTTCAATTATTTTTTTTAATAATAATAATGGCTCACGTGGAAAATGTAATGGCAGAGTTACTATTCCGTATGACAAAATGTATAGAAAATGATAGCGGCCATATTTAGCATTTGTAAATTTTATATTGTTTCTCATATTTACTCTGTGTTTCTGTTTTGTTTTGATTCTTTTTATTCTCTTTTCATTCCTTAGTTACCTAGTTGTAAATACATATTATTAAAATAAATTGTCGTCATTTTGAATTGGTAGAAGTAAAACTATGATATTATTACGGTTTTAAATTCTCTTATATTTATATAAAAGGTTTAGAGGATAGAAATATGCCTTATCGACCGTCGCTGTGGTTTGTGATAAATACTAGATGGCGCTTCTTTATTAAATAAACTTTTATAAATTTTAAATTCCTAACGTTAATTAAATTAAGAAAAATGAGCAGCTGAGAGCCGGCAAAAGACATCGGAGGTCATTGTGTAGAAGTGAGTGATCGTAGTAGCATCGTGCGAAATCGCCATTGCGCTGATTGTCTAGAGAATCTATAAAATTTGGAAGATTTTTGAATCTAAGGCTCGTCGGTTTAGACGGATATATTTTTCCACGATCTTGAAGTATAAATACTGAGAGTGTTTGTTATCGTCATTGAGGCGGATTTTCACTCGGCACTCACAAAGCCAATCTACTCTCTCTTCGATACTTTTAACATCTTCGAGGGCAGAACTCTCTGCGTAAGTGCCATTCCTAATATATTTATCATAAACCAGGTTGCTACAATGAGGTATTATTTTTATCTTTAGCCTTTTGGTATCGGCTGTTAGTGTCCAAGCACGCCGCGCCGTGTCGACCGGTATTCCTTTACGGAATCGCCAGGGCCGGATCCGAGCGATTTTGACGGCGTATTCCCGATCTCCGAGCCCAGATTTTGGGATTTTTGACCGTTCATACAG